>OX463822.1:29869715-30568502 GCA_949825045.1 Argyresthia goedartella
TAAATAGTCGTAGTCATCACTGTCACTTTTCCTTTTCGGCATTTTATTGGTATTTTTATTTAATCAACAATAGAAAAATACCGAGCGCGCGAAACAGCGAAGCACTAAAACGTGAATGAAAGCAAATGGCAAGGGAAGGGCGAGCTGTGAATTTTTTGGTCTACCTTACGTTAGAACCTTTATATTTTTCTCCAAATATAGTGCGCGAAATGGCTAGCCTTGAGTGAAACTACATGTGTACCTATGCTAATATCGAAGAACGAAGCTTGATGTGTAAATAAATTTATTCTTCTAAGGAACTCTTTTTCAGAAGCCTTTAATTGCGTGTTGTGGTGAATATGAAAAATTGTACTGTAAATAAACCTCAGCCCTCAAGTCGTTCACAGTTGCATAGGATTCTAGTTAAACTTTATTTTTTACATATCCTTATAAAAAAATCCAGAGTGGTGAGGTCTGGTGATCTTGCAGGCCATCGGATTGTGCCGTTTGTACCGATCCAGTCCTGAAATTGTTATTAAGATAGGCTGCGGTGATTCTGTTGTTATGGGCTGGAGCACCATTTTGCTGTAATATTACACGGTTTCGCTCATCCTCGGGTAAAACATTTAACTCGTTTCGTAAGAGGGCCAGTATTTCAAGGTATTTGACCGAGTTTAGTTGCCCTTCATAAATGTGGATTAACACAACCATATTTACCGTATATACCGCACCAAACGTTGAAAGAAAATCTTACTTGACTGTTAGTTTCATGAACACGAACAGGATTTACTCTAGACCAATAATGGTTATTACGGCGGTTGTACATGCCATTATTACTAAAGTTGGTTTCGTCAGACCACACAATGTCTCCAGGATGTAATTTTTGAACCAACCGACCAGCACGATAACATTTCCACTCATACTTTTTCAAGACTTTAAGTACCTGAGTATGGGTGGTTCCAATTTCTTCGGCAGCTTCTCTGCTTGAAGATTTTGGATATGCTTCAAAATATGTCAACACACTTACATCAAAATCGGAATTTTCGCGCTCCAGCAATGTGGACGATGACTTTTGTAACTATCAAATTCTTTAAAATTTTGTACCATTCGCCTCAAGACGAATCGAGTTGCTACTTGTCGGTCCCAATATTTCTTTCCGTACCACCGTAAAGCTAAATTGCCATCTTGGCGATTTAAAAAAAAAATGCATCAAATCAAATTGTTCTTGATAAGCCATTTTTACGATTAGTAATGCTGCAACTGACAAACAATTTGACAACAATCAAATGTGAATAGCAAAAGACTATCGCGACGTCATATATTCCCTGTTCCATTTTCAAATTTATTTTTTTATTTATGCCACACGCAAAAAAAATAGGTCTCATCCAAAAGAGTCTGCATTACAAACACGCGTAAAGATGATATTGTGAACAACACAAGGTACCTATCTGATGGATCCTTGAGTAAAAGTGACTTGTCCTGTCTTTCATGTTTTTCCTTTCATATAATTTACTATGTTTGTTAGAGAGATTTTATCCTTATGATTGACCCTGTCGTTTGACGCCATGAAAGTACAGAATGATGTTTTTTCGAATTTTAGCCGGTTCGATTCCTGGTTGTTACAAGCGTATTTTTCAAAATCTTTGCATGCAGTTATGTTTATTTTCAAAAATAAAGGAACGTTTCCTTTGAGGGAAATTTGCTACCTCTATTATTTAGAGTACTTGCCCTCCAGGTGAAGTCGCAAAATTCCACCCTGTCCTTTTGGGTAACCAATCTTCTTGAATTTAATCCGAGAATAGTGCCAACTTACGTTTCATCTGTAAGGCGTAAGAGAGGCTAAGGCCCGCTTGGGTTTATAACAATCACTACATATTTCGCGTAATAAAAAATGTCTAGAAAAAACTTGTTAGGCTAGTTAAAATTGAAAGAACGAGGGATAACTTAGATGATGTGTTAGGTTAATTTTTTACCAAATGCTGCTATGTCTACCAAGTATTGATGCAACGATGCTAAGACATGGATCAAACCGCATAAGTCTGTTTCATCGGTAACAAAAAGTCATCTGATCGCGTCAAATATGACAAACTTATCCAGATCTTGAAAAAAAATGTCTTGATTCCAAGGACGAGTCAATTATAAAATAACTTTACTTGCAACATATTGCAAATGATCGTATAGAACACGAACTCACAAAAGATGTAGAGATTCTAAGGGGAGTATGGCAGGGATGTATTTTATCACCGTTGCTGTTCACCATATACGCGAAGAAGTAATTTTCTCAGAGCCCAGAGGACACAACAGCAGGGATTGTTGTAAATGTGAGACCCCTCAACAACATCCGACTCGACGATGATACTTGCCAGTTCAATGGAGGTTCTGCAACAACTGTTGAGGCGATCAGTGCGCAAATTGGTCTGAAAAATTATATTTATTTATTCACGTTCCACAGCAATTAAAACACAATATTAATTCATTAGGAAGAGAACATTTTAAATGCCTATTACGAAACATACAAAGATAAAATAGAAACAACGACCCGAATGGCCGAGTCGGCAGTGACCCTGCCTACGAAGCCAAGGCTCCCGGGTTCGAATCCCGGGTGGGGGCAAATATTTCATAATTCATAATTCTAAATTGCACACTCACATATTCAATTTAAAAGGTTACATTAGGAGAAATCATATGTACAAAGGCGAGCTTATATCTGAAAAGATATTTCTTCCAGCAAACCAAGGCATAAAAGGGAAATGTATCATGAAAAGGTAGGTACAATATCTAATATCTAATTTATACTAAAATACATATTATATAAAATACGGAAAATAAAATACTTATATACCAGACTACTAAATACAATACATACATATACCTGCAAATATAGTTTTTATATTATAATGATATACATACTATAACTCTCACGAAAGAGAGAGGAAGTGCTCTTTTACCCGGTTTTTTAAAGAGACAATAGTGGGACTGTCTCTTATAGTGCAAGGTAGTGCGTTCCACAGTAGAACCGCCTGCAGCCTGAATGAGTGCTCAAATGTCGAGGTGCTATGCCTTGGAGTGGCTAAGAGTGAGACCGTGTGAGATCTCCGGTGCCGATCTCCTGAAAAGCGTTCAAAGCGGTCTCGAAGGTAGCCGGGGTAGCGCGGGTTTTTCAATATATTGAAAAGATAAGAGAGAATATGAGTGTCTCGGCGAAGACGAATTGGAAGCCACCCCAACTCTTTGCGATATTAACAAACATGGTCGAATTTGCGCAACCCGAAGATAAACCGAATCCCAAGATTCTGAAGTCGTTCGAGTTTGTTCAGTAGATCTTCGTTCGCGCTCGCCCAACAGACATCGGCGTAGTCGATTAGCGGCAGAAGAAGGGACTGATTTTGGTCTGCCGTGGCAAGAAGTACTGCAAACGCCTGAGGGAGTGAAAAGATGCAAAGACCCGTCTGCTGACCTCGCTGACCTGTGGAGACCAAGACAGCAGGTTGTCAAAAAAAACCCCAAGATTTTCGATATAGAGTTAAAAGGTCGAAGATAGAGTTGATGAAGACTGAAAATAGAAGAGGAGAGAGAATACCACCTTGAGGCACTCCTGAGGAAAGATCACACCATTGAGTTTCAGTCTCTCCAGACTTAATGCGTCGCTGACGACCTCTCAGGTATGAGTGGAACCAGTTAGCAGCATGGACGGACATTCAGTGAGCTCAATATGGCGACCAGAGTGTCAAAATCGACGCATTTAAAGGCATTGCTGAAGTCAAGCAGGGCTAGGATTGTGACCAACTTCTGATCCAAGGCTAGCTGTATGTCATTAAGAGTGCTGTGGTAGTACTATGGCCTGTTCTGAACCCAGATTGGAAAGGATTGAGAAGTTTGTTTGCTGAAAGGTAGGAAGAGAGTTGAGAGTGGACTATGGATTCAAGGACTTTGGAGAGAATGGGTAAGATAGATATGTACCTATAATCTTTGAAGGAGGAGGGATTGGATTTTTTTGGCAGTGGGATAACGAGTGCTTTCTTCCACAGACTTGGAACGGAGCTTACCGAGAGAGAGAAGTTGATGATGGGGGTAATTGGAGGAGGCAACTCCTCAAGCACGCTGTGGATCATCTGATAGCTGACGTTGTCGCCACCAGCAGCTTTGGATGTGATAGCTAGCACTGCCTTTCTACCTGCACCGATTCCAACAAGCTTAAAGTTAAACGGTGAGGGGCAGACTGCAGCCCTCGAACGTTGACAATGAAGGGTTGCCTCCTTAGTGGTAGGGTCCATCACGACGGGAGGAGAAGAAAAAACTGGTTCAGACCGTTGAGATCGACATTATCTGAAGAAGATTCCTGGGACTTGCCAACACCAATGGTTTTAAGGAACTTCCATACCTGAGCTGAAGTGTATATGTCTATACGCTCATGGATGTGGCTTCGCTTGGCATCGCGGCACATGCGGTTGCACAGGCTACGGAGGCGTTTAAAAGCTAGAAGATTGTCGTTGGTCGGGTTCCTCTTATAAACGCTTGATGGCGTCGGTCAGCCACGGGGCAGGAAGATGTTTCACCCTGACTTTTTTCATTGGTGCATGGTTTTCGAAAACCCCAAGGACAATTGAGTTGAACTTCAGGATTTTGTCATCAACGGTCTCACAAGTCATGACAGGGTTCCAATCAATAGATGAGGCATCGGATTTAAGGGAGTCGAGGTCCACACCTTTGAAGCTCCGAATATCCAGAAATTTGGCTTTGCGCTTAGGGGGCCTAACTCTGTATGAAAGATAAACCAGCTCGTGATAAGAGAACGGAGCGGTAAGCTGACCATGAGAAACCACCTTGGCTGTTTTGGAGATGATCATGAGATCGAGTAGGGATGGAGTACAATGTGGTTGAAAGTGATTAGCGCCGACGGGAAGAATGTGTAAGTTGAAGGAATTTATAATAGATTCAAGTTTGGTAGAGCGGGCGTTATTTTTAAGAAAATATTTGTTTGATGAGAACGGATGTTTATCTATCGAAGTATAATATTTATCTATATAAGCATGTGTATCGTTGTCTAGTACCCAAGATACAGGTTATCCTAGTTTGGGGCTAGATTAATTTGTGTAAATAGTGTCCAAGGTATTATTATTGTTATTATTATTATATAAGAACCTATCTATAGGAATAATACAGTAAAGTAAAGTAATAAACTTAGTTCAAACTGGTCTGACAATATGGTGAACTGCTGATTGAATGGTGTATGAGGGTGTGTGAGAGTGTGCGTGTGACTGTGTGGAATCGAGTTCCGATGGGAAAAAGTAAAAACGAAATTTTAAGATAATGTAACTAAGTTAGGAGGGGTGACGAAGTCGAATATTTCGTAACTTCCGACAAAAAGTAAGCTATTGAATAGAAATATATCAGCTCTGGGAAACGCTCCTCATAAATATTGATGCTCGTATTCAAGGGTGAGTAAGAGGCGTAATTGCTGCGCGTGCGCGCATGGTGCAGAACTGCGTTCCACGTCCGTTCCGGCGTGCGCGCACAGGGGCGACGCGCAGCAGCACTCTGCTCACCAGTTCGCTGCTGTGGATGCGAAGTAACTTCAGATCCGAGAATAATCTTTTGTCCGCCAATGACACCAAGCTATGGTAGTGTAAACTGTCTCTGCCACTGGGGTTGCGGTAACCAAGCTGCCTGATAAATCTATTCTGCACGGACTCTAGTCGATCACGGTGTTCGGGTAGACCAGTCAGGTGAGACGTACTCTAACATACTGCGTACGTAGGCGAAATAAAGCTGTTTAAAGGCTTGGGGAGACCGCAGTGTTTTGGACACACGATAAAAAAATCCTAGCATTTTGGTAGCCTTTAAAGTAATCTAAAACGTAATGGGGAACGAACGTAAGTTTGCTATTTCATAGGGTTAAGATCCAAGCTGTTTCGCTGGCAATAATCACAGAAACTTTGCAGGTCTTCTTGGAGATTGAGACAGTTTGTCACGTCCCTGACATGCATAAAAACTTTGGTGTCGTCGGCGTACATGAGAAATTGGGCGAAAGCACATCGCGATGTCGTACAAGCAGACGTTGAAGAGAAGCGTACCAAGATGTGAGCCTTGAACTAGAATCACTGGGCATAAGGGGAACTCAACTTAGTCTATTCGAAAGTTACCTGTCAAACAGAACTCAACGAGTCAAAATAGATGAGCATGTTGGTGATGATCTCCCGGTTTCTTATGGAGTCCTTCTGGGCAGTATACTCGGTCTTTTTCCTGTGTTACATAAATGATCTTTGCGGTCTAAACCTTCCACAATGTAAAATTGGCTCCTACGCTGAAGACGCCACCCTCACTTTCATAGCTGAAACATGGACAGATGCCTTCTCAGTAGCTCAAAAGGGCTTCAACTACGTTTGGCTAGCAGCTAATTATCTTACACTATATTCAGACAAAACCACATACATGGTGTTCTCAATTGTAAACCGGGCTTCAAGCACGGACATTTTCCAAAATTTGAATATTATCTCCCATAAATGCACTTACCACCTAACAATACCTGTAAATGTCCTTTAATTTGAAGTACCAATTCAACTAAATATTAAGGTATAATAATAGATTGCAACCTAACTTTTAGAGAACAAGCGCAAATCTATCCAAACGTGTTAGGAAACTAGCCTATGTCTTTAAGCAGCTTCGACATGCTGCAAGTGATAAATTAACTAAACAAGTATACAAGGCTCTAGTTCAATCATTAGTGACTTACGGAATCACATGTTGGGGTGGATCCCCAAAGACTCAAATACTAGCTATCGAACAAACACAAAGACTCAAACAAAACAATTGACAATTCAAACCAATATATATAAAAGGAATAGGAAATATTTTTAATATAAATACAGACACTCTATCCGTCAGACTACTGTACATATTACACCACACTGAAACAATACTTTTTCACTCCTTACTTGAATGAAATCAGTAAAAACCGACGAAATGTATCAACATTTCGTCGGTTTTTACTGATTTCATTCAAGTATGCGCTAAGTATTCATTCGGTATGCGCTGCTGTCAGCAGCAGAACTTTATTTTTGAACAGATTCTTCATCTTTCAAGAACCCAGACTCTACAATATAATTAATAAAGATCATAACATTTTTAACCTGTGCAAATTCGAAGATAGGCGCATAATTACAAAACTGGCTGTTAAAAATGGACTATAATCAAACTGAAAATAAAGCAAAACTTTATTAAAGTAAAACTTATCTCTACTATTCACATGTTTAACGAACATTCTCACACAATCTAACACACATTTTCACCGACAGAACCATAAATTAAGTGCAAAGTATGGCTACATACATGATAATTTTCAGTACTTTTATGTTTTATGAATAAACATTATTATTATTATTGTTATTATGATTGTAAATGTTAAATAGATCGATAGAGTCAGAATCAGATCAAGAGTAATGATCAGAAAACTGCAGTACTTTAGCCACATAATGCGTGGAAGCAAATACCACCGTTTCCAATTAATCCTGCAGGGGAAAATAACAGGCTGAAGAAGAACCCACTGGCTTCAAAAAATCACAGAATAGTTCAATTCCACCATTACCAGCAACACCGATATATTTCGAGACGCAACATCACAATCACAAATAGCCATGATAATAGCCGACCTCCGATATTAGTAGTGTGAACGTGTCACGACATTTTAACAATAAACCGAGATTGGACGGAAGAAATAGATAGCCACAAAGAATTCAGTGTACCTAGAGCGGGTTTTCTGAGTTCCATTAAAAATATATGTATTGTTGTGTCAAGTGAAAACCATGATTTCATAGTTTTGTTCCGACGAAACGATGTCAAAGAGGAGTCAATAATAAGAATCGCAGCAGACGAAGTAACACAATCGTAAATTGCATTTGGATTATGTAGATAGATGATGCGAAGAAAAATCTGCTTTCGACTAAGTACTAAAAGAAAGCAATAGATGCAAATATATTCAAGTGCTCGACTGAGCTGAGACTTAGGTAGACACAACTCGTTCATTTATAATGCCAGGATTTTTAAAAATACTAGATTCCATCTTGAGTGCAAAAGCATATTAAAAACAAAAGAAAAAGACATAAATGTCGGTGGAAACCTTCAATTGCTATAAAAATAAAATATTTCTATTTCTATAGCTGCGGCGATGGCCTAGCCCCCGGTCACGCATAATGGGGTATTGAGCAAACTGAATTATCGTGAGCACAATTATGTCTCTGCGTCACGCCTTTTCCATACGATGCTCTGTTTACTTGACGGTATTAACTCATAGTCAATACTACGGTCACCTGCCTGAATCAAGTCTCATTAATGATTAAAGTAGGCAGTTGACGACTTGCCTTCCACTTATTGGGCCCTCCATTCAGCCGACGGAAAATGACGGCAAGGAGGCAACAACCGTGTGAAAGCACCTGGACTTTATTTATTTATTTATGTATAATGGATCCTTTACAAAAAAATACGCTTTGCAAGCTTAAGATAGACACTTAAATAGATAGGACATGCGCTTTTTAAATTAAAAAGGAACACAGCATGCAATGCGACAATGTTAAAGTTAATTATACACTTTTAAAAGTTAGGACTATTGTGAATAGATGCATATTTTTTAATTAATACAATTTATTTTTATTTTTAAAACTAATGAATTATGAACGAGCCTAGTCTAACATTATTTTATTCAAACATGCTTTAAAGCAGTTAAGGCTTGCAAATATGTTGAGTTCAGATTCACGGTGTTTTGTGCTCAGTTCATTGTACAGTTTGCATAATCTGTGCAACGGAGCATTTAGACCTAGATTGGATTTGGCAGTATCATTGAAAAAGAACTTGAAGTTCAATCGTGGTAGTCTTTTTGGTGCATGGCATTTGTTTAATATTTATGCTTCGGAACGCACCTCGGATTTTTGTTGCGCCCAACCAGGGCCCAACCAGGGCCGGACCCAGTCCCCCTCCGGGCAACGGGAGTCACCAACGGGGTGATTGGGGCACCCGCGGACGGGACCCCCCCCCCGAGGGGAAGGGGGCAGCGCGGGGGGTTACATGCGGGATAGCCGGGGTTCGGTCGCTGCTGTCCACGGTCAGCGAGGACTTCGGGCCGCTGGCTCAACGCGTGTTACGAGCGGGTGATATACGGTCTGATATGCCGGTTGCATATCAGCAGCCGAGTTACTCCGAGGCCGACGGAGGTCTCAGCGGGTTCGGATCCCGCGGAGGTTCCCGCTAGGGACACGCCGCCCACTTACAGGGTGCCGCCACTCCACAGACGGTCATGCTTCCCACCGCCTCTGTGATAGCGTGGAGTTCGGATGGCAAATCATGTGTGGCACGAGCACTATTGGACTCGGGGGCCCAGGGGTGCTTAGTCTCGTGCAACCTTGTAAGACGGTTGGGCATTTCGGTAAGGGAGTATCCACATTCCATTCGGGGAATTGGGAACACGAAAGTCGGTTCCGTTAAGGGAGTATGTCGGATTACTCTCTCGTCACGGGTGGATTCATCGGTGAATCTGACGGTCACGGCATTAGTCATGCCTAATGTGATGGGCACACACCTTCACGTACAGTTGTCGCCCTCGGTGCGACAGTTGGTCGCTGGGTTGTCACTGGCTGACCCGGAGTTTGATATTCCGGGCCCAGTAGACATTTTATTGGGTGTTGATGCCTTGGGATACCTGTTAGTGCCAGGTGTCCACGTGTTGCAGGCGACTGGTCTGGTTTCGGTCAACACCAGACTGGGCCATGCGGTAATGGGTCCGGTCATGCCGGCTGCCCCATGCCTAGCGACTAGTAGACCCTTATTCGGTTCTGTACTCTCGGAGGTGATACAGAAGTTTTGGGAGGTGGAGGAACCACCTACGGTCCGCCGGTTGGACCCGGTTGAAGAAGAGTGTGAACAGTTTTATCGGAACAATACTGGTCGCCTTCGGTCAGGTCGATTTATCACACGCCTTCTATTCCGAAGTGATTGCCCACCGTTGGGCAGTTCACACCATGCAGCCGAGACGCGGCTTCTGTCGATGGAACGACGCATGAAGCGTGACAGGAATTTCCGGCAGAAGTACGTCGACTTCATGCGGGAATACGAGTCGCTCGGCCACATGTCGGTTTTGGGTATCGACTGGAAGCGTGAAGACCACTGCTTCCTGCCTCATCACGCGGTCTTGAGGACCCCGGAGGGCAAAATACGGCTAGTGTTCGATGGATCGGCATCAACATCTAACGACATGAACCTGAACCAGTGTTTGCATTCAGGGCCGAAGTTGAACCATGACATCGCGGATGTTATCACACGGTTCCGTCGACACAATGTTGTGTTTGTAGCTGATATCCAGATGATGTTTAGGCAGACGGTCATTCACCCTGACGATAGACGGTATCAGCTGATACTGTGGCGTGAGAGCCCAGATCAGCCCATCAAGGTGTACGAGCTGAACACCAACACGTACGGGCTACGGTCTAGTCCTTATTTGGCGATTCGCACTCTGCGGGAGTTAGCGGATCGAGAACGGTTAAATTTCCCTAGAGGAGCAGCGTTCCTGGAGCAGGATCTCTACGTGGATGATATCTGTACCGGTGCAGATTCCGTAGAGGAAGCGCTCGCTCGACGGGACGAGCTAGTTGAGCTCTTATGGGGTGGAGGTTACGAGCTCCGGAAATGGATGTTGAACTCTCCAGAGTTACTGTCTGGTCTTCCGGATGACTACCAGCAGGATCCCCACATTTTCGAAAATCTGGAAAATCCGAATATGTTGTCGGTATTAGGCGTCCAGTACCAGCCGGTGTCAGACATGTTTTCGTATCGGGTCGAGTTGGACTCCCCGAAGGTCTGGACGAAACGGAACGTCCTTTCAACGGTGGCTAGGACATTTGATCCGATCCTGTGGATCACCCCGGTAACATTTCAGCTCAAGTGTTTTATGCAGCAATTGTGGTCTGCTGAGCTGAAATGGGACGACCCGATCGGCGGGTCATTGAGCTCAGAGTGGGAATCGTTCTTTTCGACCCTCCCTGGCATCAATCGGATTTCGCTGCCACGGAGGTTGGTCCCCACCAAACGATACACCGCCACCCTGCATGGGTTTTGTGATGCCTCGGAGAAGGGCTACGAAGCTGCGGTGTATCTGCGTACGGTTTACTCCTCGGGGGAGGCTGATGTGCGGTTGGTCATGCGGAGACATGTTCCAGGGGAAATGAACCCAGCAGACTGTGCGTCTCGTGGGTATCACGCTCCGGAGTTAGTTGGACATCCCTTGTGGTGGGGTCCAAAATGGTTGACTCAAGCCGAATCGGATTGGCCAATGAGTCCACGCGTTATCTCGGCGAACGGCGCCTTGACAGTCGGTGTCTGTACGACGCAACCAGAGCCGGAAGAGGAGTTCAGCCTGCTGGAACGGTACAGCTCGCTCGACAAGCTGGTCAATGTGATCTTCTGATTTGCCTGAAATTGTCGCAATTCTGAGGCGCAACGGGTGCGGACACAGGTCCTGACACCACGGGAACGGAACCAAGCATTGTTCGCATTGGTACGGAACGTGCAGACGGTGCACTTTAAGTCCGAACTGGACATTCTGAGACGCGGACGCGTCCAACTGAAGGGAGCTGTGGCTCGGCTCAACCCGTTTATTGACCCTCAAGGATTGCTGAGGGTAGGAGGTCGGCTGCGGAATGCCAACCTGCCTTATGCGGCTCGCCACCCGTTGTTACTCCCTAGGAAAGGGAAGTTGGTCGAATTGTTGATACAGGATCGACACATTTGGAATGGGCATATCGGATGCCACGCCTTGATGGCGTTTCTCCAGCGCCGAGTTCTGGATTCTATCGGGAAGACGCTTAGTGCGTAGCGTCGTATTTCGGTGCCTGCCTTGTTATCGGGCCAAGGCGGCTACGATGCAGCCCCAGATGGATGATTTGCCCTCGGATAGGGTTAACGAAATCCGGCTGAATAGATGCTGATACGTTTGATGACTGGTTTGAATACCAGCTACTACCAATCCTGAAAAAAAAAGAAGGAAAGAAAGTCATCATGGGAGACAACTTAAGCTCCCATATTACGACAAAAACTTTGAGATTATGTGCAGAAAACAATATCACGTATATCTGCCTGATTCCAAACTCAACGCACCTTCTGCAGCCGCTAGATGTGTCATATTTTAGTGCATTGAAAACAAATTGGCGAACCGCCTTAGGTGACTGGCGGCAAACGAGAAGGGGCAAAGTTGTCAACGCTTTGCCCAAGCCGGTGTTCGCAAAACTATTAACAAAAACCATGCAAGCTGGTAAAGAAACTGCAGCAGAAAACGTAATTGCGGGATTCAAAGCTTGTGGGATATCACCCTTAAACCGAGACGTTGTACTTGAGAAACTTAAAAACTATTCGAAGCCCATTGCTGAGGTTCAGGAGATGGTTGGTGAAACCTTCAAAAAATATTTGGAAGAAATTCGAGACAGCGACCTTCAGACGAAACCGAACAAAAAGTTTCAGATGCCGATACAACCTGGAAAGAGTGTGTCTGTAGAAGAGGTGGAAAAATATTACGAGGAAAGACTAAGTGGAGTGAAGACTAAAAAGAAAGGCAATGTGAAACGAAACACGACCAACCCAGATCTCCCTGAAGCACCTGCCAAAAAAAGAGGACGTCCACCAGGGGTCAAAAATAAAGCCAAAATTGATATAACACCCACTGCTCGCGCTCTATCGCCCATCGCAGGTTCCTCAAAGCAAGCCTGGGTATCGCCATCGATTTCACAGGATAACTTACCGTCACGAGCACAATCGCCGGCAGTTGCCTCAAACGAAGATTACAGATTATTCGACAATATATTTTGCGCCACTGATATTCCATCGCCAATCGAACAGGAAGTCGTTATTGATTATGAGACCACAGATGATATCATAGGAGAATATAGATGTTTCAGTGGAGAATTGCAGAAGATAGATAAAGGACAAGCTTCAAAGCAAGAAGACTATGAACAAAAACAACCAAAGAAACAAGAAAATGAAACCCAAAGAGATCTGCCAATGAAAAATGACGAAGGAACAAGACAATCACAGAAGAAAAATGACAAAGAACTAGAACATTCAAAGAAGAAAAAGAAAATGTCAAACGAGAAAGAAAACAAGACTTCAGGGTATTGCATCATAGAGCATGAGGAATCTTTATTCCCTGGGAGAATCCTCACCGAGGATGACAATGTCATAAAAACATCCCTCATGCAGAAGGATGCTGAGGGGTGGAAATGGCCCCCCAGGCCGGACATATTAACATGTAGCACCCAAAAAATAGTCAGCCGTTTAGCTCTCAGTGAAGTCATCAGACGCGGAAATCGTTATGAGATTAATAATCCCGCTCTGTGTGAGGAATGGGGAGATTAGATGAAATAAATTGTGAAAATGCATGAAAGTTGGCTCCATTTTTTTTATAATTCTTCAATGAAACTTATAACTGTTGATTTTTTAAATTAATATTCAGATCTCTTGCAAAATTCTTTACTGATCAAAAGAGTGATAATGGCTGTAACATAATATTTTGCAATTATTGAAATAAAAGTGTAATGAAAAAGTTGATTTTATTTTCTATTACCTGGTAACACCAAAGTTTGTATTTCTGGCGGGTAAAATTACTTATCAATGCAGAATTATCTATGGTAAATATTAAAAACATAGGCTAAAGTAAGAAAAATGGGATTTACGACTCATTCTATCTATTTTCCATAACATCTCTTCACATTTACAAAGTTCCCCCAGTCTCCTTCTTACTTTGGCCAGCCGTATTTTGGAGTTTTTGAGGTATCTACAGTTGAAAATATTGATATTTTTTTACTAAATCGAGTTGAGGAGGTATCAAAGCCACAAAAAAAACACAATTTGATAAGAACAAACATAAAAGTAGGCTCGTAGTACATCAAAATATGTGAATTTCGGGCCAAAGTTACCCCAGTTGACTGTACTGAGTTATTGGAATTATTATTATTAATTTTATAATATTCGGAATTATCAATTGTATATTGTTAATTAAGTTTTTATATTTGATATTGATGTCTGATCCCGAAATTTTATTTTGTTTTAAAATGTGTATGTTGTGTCGACTTGGCCTGTCTGTAATGGCACAATTACTAATTGGAAATAAATAAATAAATAAAATAAAATAAAATTCCGACTTGTGACCATTTTTTATATTTATAGTTATACATAGTCAGGTCATAAGTTCTGTCACATGTGCAATATGAAATAATTTAGACATGTTTATTATTTATGTAAACATTTATATAGCAAAATGAACTTAATAAAACATAGATTCCTATGGTAATAAAGTTTATTCAAAATGACCCCCGCGATTTTGAATACAGGCCTTTATTCTGCGCGGCCAGTCGTCTATCGCAGCACGAACGAGGTCCATGTCAATATCGGCGGCTGCCTTAATCAAGGATGCCTTGAGTGACTCCAAATCAGGATGAGGCTTTGAGCAGGCCTTTTCCTCCAAGTGTTGCCATATCTTGTAATCTAACGGACTCAAATCTGGACTGGAGGAGGGCCAGTCTTCGTGCCGGATGAAGTCGATTTCACGCGCCGCCAGCCAGTCTTGTGTGCTTTTCGCTCTATGAGCTGGCGCAGAATCTTGTTGGAATATCCAGTGCCTGTTATTAAACATGGTATGAGAAACAGGTTCCAGAAGGTTCTTGAGGACTGTATTTTGATACACAACTGCATTTGTTTTTACGCCTTTCTCACAAAAATGTACCTCAGATAAGCCCCAATAAGAGACTCCCAACCAAACCATGAGCGAGGATGGAAAATGACCTCGTTGGACACGCGGAATACGGTTGCTCGCTTCTTCACTGCTGTGTGCGTATACCTTATCATTTTATTTGTTGTAGCTCTCTTCCACGGTGAAAATTTTTTCATCCGAAAAAAGAATTTCCCGATGCTTTTTTCCCGAGAACCGCTTCAACAAAGCGCGGCATCTCTTCAGTCTCAGGTCCATTAAACGAGCGTCCAAACGATGTCCTGTTTTTCTTCGATATGCCCTAACCCCTAAGTCTTCATTTAACACCCTTTTCACCGTGGTCCTGCTTAACCCCATCTGAAGGGCCAACAGTTTCTGCTTACGTATGGGATTTCTTTGAATTCGCGTCTTCACAGCTTTTATCACTGCTGGAGTCCTAACAGAGCGAGGGCGACCACTTCTTGACCTGTCATCTACACTAGAGTCTTCATTGTATCGATTTATAGTACGATAAACGAATCTTTAGGTTATATTCAAATTTTTCAGTAAGTCGAAAATCTGAATTGGCGCGTAACCGCGACGATGCAACGCAATAACTGCGACACGGCCTTCTTTAAGAGTCCACTCCATATTAAAAAATGAGGAAAATTCTAAAAAGTACACATTTTTATTTTCATGAAAAATTCGAAATTCGAATTCAATTAACTTTTTTGTGGCCAGCGTTCTAAATTCAAAAGTTTTTATTGTGTGACAGAACTTATGACCTGACTGTGTATATAGGTAAATATAATTTTGTATAGAAAAACATGACAAAGGACGTCAAAATAATTTAATGTAATATGACGTCACATTTTGATATATATGTCACCGTAATATAGTCAAAACAGTTAGTTTATAGCCTAACGCGTTAGTTTGTAAACTATCGACAAATTGCAAACCAGACCAACAGGGTTTAGAATTTTCGTTTCTTTTGTTCTTACATGTCAACCTAACACGAAGACCATTCGGGGGCTTCGCTGCGCTCGCCCCCTCTAGTCTTCACCTAAGCTGCCGCAGTGTTTACCATGGTATTTCGTTTGCAATTCAAGTTTAAACCAGTTCACAGTTTAACGGTTTTATTATAAACTAACGCATCATATCGTAAGCAGTACGGTACAGTTTATAATTTATCGACAGTTTGTAAACTAATGAGAGAAAAAACGTTACATCATATATAATGGTTTTGACAATCTTACGGATTAATGATATATAACTTCACAGTTTGGCAGTTCTTAATAATAAAAACTATATCGACTTGACTACCCATGTCAAGTAGCCGATTGAGAACTGAAATGTTAAAGTTGGGCCGATATTAGTGCTAACTCCCTTTCTAACTTCCAGCCCTGAATAAAATATTTAGCATCACGCCATTTTCATTCCGTCAGAAATAAACTAACAAGTAAAATCTTGTTATAAAATATGATACGACGAAATAGGCGGGAGAGTAACTAAATAGAGAACGCCAATCACTGAATCGCCGCAAGCCTACACGCCAATCAGCCAACTTTTGCAATATCTGCTGATGAAGTTGTGCGTACCTCCTCATCCGTATAGGAGTGAATTTCTCGACGCCATTTTTTTTGTAGCGTGGCTGCAAATTCTTTTATTACTGTGACACATATTTTGTGTAAACTAAGCAATAGTTCTCTATGTTAGGCCACAAATATTAAACTGTTAAGTAGTTTGGAATTAATAGTACGAAGAAAATTAATTACCTTGCGTTTCTGTTTTGGTGATGGATCCAGAAACCTAATATATTTGAAAATCTAACTAATAAATTAAAAACAGAACCATAAAAATATAACAATCATTCATGGTGCTATCCGATACATTTTTTTTATATCTGGCTTCGTTACTAATCCAGGACGTAATCTTGTCGAAAATGTGCGTCCGCGGGTAAACAGAAATGTTGATGAATTTTGGTGGTATTTATAAAACACGTTTTCATGCTGCACGCTGCCGCGAGGGCCGCGCCGATCGCCGTTAGGGACATTGCGCCACTCGCTACCGCGAATGCCGCGCCACCCGCCGGCGCAAGCATCGCGCCGCACTCCACCACGTGTACCAAAATAAGGGCTCAGAGAAAAATTCTTATTGTTCTCCGACAAATTAGGTGCAGTACTTGGACCGCTAATACATTAGCGGCTTAACCAAAAGTAACGAACATTTGCGGTCCAAATAGTTCCTTTGTGGATCTTGTAAATATAATTAGTCGTGGTATCTATGATGAGTGCACTATTCCAATTATAATGGGAAATCATGCAAACATTAGTCAGAAGGACTTGAATTTAAAACTTCTAGGCTTACACAGTAGGATGAAAATCAAATTTATAATATGCAATTTTCCATATGCATTTAATTTGACCGAACAACAAAACAAACCTGTGCATAGAATGAATATTCATTTATTTCATTTGAAGTGTCATTACAGCGATGCTATTCTATATTTTGATATGAATAATTTAATTGACTGGGGATACGTTGTACTTGTCTAATAAATATAGAAAATTAGGAGCTACAGTGTTGGCATAAAATATAAACGAAACAGCTATAGTTGATTTAACCAAGTTCAACTTGACGTCAACTGTTTTTATTGAACAGACTACTCAGAAACCTGCTTATGATAAGGGTAAGATGATATGCACCCCTATTGGGGATTCTATGGATAATAATATTTTGCCTGCTACATTGGAATCTATAACATGGATATGGAATATATGAATAACCATCTTAGACTGCCTGCAGTCTTTGGCGTTCTTCCACTCTAGGTTTGCATCTCGCGTAGCTATCATGTTGAAGATGTTCTTTGTGACAGCCACTGATGTAGGTTATCTTGGTTCTGGCCCAATAAAACGCTCATCAGTGCCGTTTCTTGCCAGCTCATCGGCTTTTTTGTTATCTTGAAACCCTTCATGAACCCCCGGTCATATGCGATAATAATTTTTGATGTTCTTTCCAAAGAGTTAAAACTGACCTTATTCTCTTTGACTAGTGCAGATTTATTCATTGCTTGCTTAAAACTTCCTGAGTATCAGAATAAATGCCTACTGTCTTGTTTTTGATTTCCCTATTCCAATTATAATGGGAAATCATGCAAACATTAGTCAGAACATTACTTATTTTCATGAATCTTTTGCTTAATAAATTTCTTATCGTTTTAAAAACATTAGTCAGAACGACTTGAATAAAAGTTTTAAAACTTCTAGGCTTACACAGTAGGATGAAAATCAAATTTATATTATGCAATTTTCCATATGCATTTAATTTGACCGAACAACAAAACAAACCTGTGCATAGAATGAATATTCATTTATTTAATTTAAAGTGTCATTACAGCGATGCTATTCTATATTTTGATATGAATAATTTAATTGACTGAGGATACGTTGTACTTGTCTAATAAATATAGAAAATTAGGAGCTACAATGTTGGCATAAAATATAAACGAAACAGCTATAGTTGATTTAAACAAGTTCAACTTGACGTCAGCTGTTTTTATTGAACAGACTACTCAGAAACCTGCTTATGATAAGGGCAAGATGATATGCACCCCTAGGGGGGATTCTATGGATAATAATATTTTGCATGCTACATTGGAATCTATAACATGGATATGGAATAATATGGAATATATAAATAACCATCTTAGACTGCCTGCAGTCTTTGGCGTTCTTCCACTCTAGGTTTACATCTCGCGTAGCTATTATGTTGGAGATGTTCTTTGTGACAGTCACTGATATAGGTTATCTTGGTTCTGGCCCAATAAAACGCTCGCGCAATAATCAGCGCCGTTTCTTGCCAGCTCATCGGCTTTTTTGTTATCTTGAAACCCTTCATGACCGGGGACCCAGGCGATAATAATTTTTGATGTTCTTTCCAAAGATTTAAGACTGACCTTATTCTCTTTGACTAGTGCAGATTTATTTATTACTTGCTTAAATCTTCCTGAGTGTCAGAATATGACTACTGTTTTGTTTTTGATTTCTTGTGTGTCCCTTAGTGCTTCAGCGCATTCCATTATGGCGTAGATTTCCGCTTGGAACACGCTGGCGTGTAGCCGCAAGGCAAATGATTTGTCTAGTTTGTTGCTCTCCATGATGCAAAAACCAGCTTCTGCTGGTTTTTTGTTTCTCTTCTTGAGCCATCCGTGAAGCAAGTTACTGCCGGTTGGTCTGTTTATAACTCCCAGTTTTCTCTTGTTCGGTATTTCTTGCCAAATCATATTTCCTTCTTTATCAGAACGTTGTATGCCAAAAGCATTGCCAACTTTCAACCTGACGCTTCTACAATGGAGGCATGACCTGTGTCTATAGACACAGGTCATGCCTCAAGAGTTGCCTTTCCATTCTTTGTTCATTTTAATTCTATAAAATTGTTCAGTTGCTGTTATCTTTACTTCTATATGCCATGGGTTTAGATTGAGCATTGTTAGTAGGGATACCATTGCTGTCAACCTCATTAGGTTGAAAGCAATGGTATCCCTACTAACATTGCTCCTGTAAGGCTCCATATCTTTGTACGTTGCCAAGCTTTTTTTTCTTCGTTGCTTCGTTGCTGTTCTTTTCCACCATATAATTGATCTGTATAGAGTCCATGGTAGAATGATTGCCGTGTAGATCCAATAGACGATCTCAGGCTTCATTCCACATCTGTTCCCTACAGCTCTCTTGCATTGGAAAATACTATGTTTGATTTGGCTCTTGTATGCTAGATATTTCCTCAATTGTGTTATGAACTAATTTAAATTAATTGGAACAAATTCCAATGTTGGATTAGCCCCACTTAAATATTATACATAAAAACATCCAGGGGCTGCTTGGCAAAAAACTTGTATTAGAATCATTTCTTAAAAATTCCGAATACGATGTTATTTGTGTTACAGAACACTGGCTAAAGGAAAATAAGATGTCTTTTAACATAAATACTAACAAAAGTGTTAGTTATTACAAAAGAAAGACTGCTAATAGAGGTGGTTCTTTTATCCCACCCAAACCCAAATAAAATCTATTCAGACTTCTTCAACATTATTCAAACAGAATGCAATAAAGAATTAAAATTAAAGAAAATCAGTGACTGCAACGGTAAATCTAAATGAAATAACTGGGCAAGGTTTGAAATTCGTAAAAGTAAAGTTATCTTGTATGACTATTAATTGTATGACTTGAATGTATGAGGAAATTTCATGAATATGTTATCAAATATTCCTCAACTTTGAAGTTAGTTTGTAGACTGCAAAAAAAATACATATTCATATAAAAGTCCCAAATTCAAATAATAGAATGAAATTAGTTTCGTAAATAATAAACCGTGAAACTGGCATAGTCCAAGGGACAATAATGATGTTGTTAAATACAACGCTGAGGTTGCTCGAGTTTTCGACACATTGTCAAAAACAATAATAGCGTCAGTAATGTATATTTAAATTTTCATGATGTATGTCCCCAAGCAACATTGTCGAAACGTTTGGATAACTTAACTGAAAAAATACCGAAGATTTTTGGAGTATATCAGTCAAGTCAGTTCAGTAATTCTAGTTAAAGCCCCAAACTTAGCTTATCAGATCTTTGTCAGATCTTATGAAACACAGCATATTGAGACCACGTTCAAGTCGGGAGACAAGGGTTATCTTAAAAATTTCAGACCAATATCTGTTCTTCCCGCACTAAGTAAAATATTTGAAAAGATTTTACTCGAACAAATGCTCTCACACTTCAACCGTACAAAACAACTCCACGATCTTGGATCTAGTAATACTAGGTAATAGGTAATCCCTAGCCTTTGAACCCTTTGCCATATTAATAATATTTAAAACCGATAACGGAAAAGTGGCGTTAACCAACGCCGGTGGTATTCAAGAGGTTAAGCAATATAATTCAAACGGCAGAAGTCAACGGCGTTAAATCTGATGGATCAGGTTAAAAAAATTGCGTTCCACAAGGTTCCTTATTAAGCCTTTTCTTATTCCTGGTATATATTAACGATCTGCTTTGCATGGTAGAGATATTGACTGAAATAGTGTTGTTTGATTCAGATTCTTAAAAATTTAAAGAAAAAATGAAGATTTTTATGATATTAATGCTGTATTTTCTTTAACCTTTAATTGGTTCACAGTTAATAATGTATTGTTGAATTCTGGTAAAACTAAAATCGCCGTCAATAGAAATTGTGGACTATGTAAACAAACCGTTTTCTCAAGGTTGTGTCACGGAGTCTCACTGAACGTTATTCCAACTCATGAAGCAGCAAGTCTTGCTTTTTTCTCATCGAAGTCTGTATTGTCTTTGAAAATTAGTGATGTACGAGTATTCAATATGCGAAAATATCCTGACTTGAGATTTACAAAACCCTGTTTCGGCCTAATGGGTCTCCTGTCACTCTAATTTTACCAACATACCCCAAGTTCCAGTGCCCGCCCTACCAATGGACCGTAATAGGCGGCCACCTCAGCACACTGACCACGTAGCAGTCGATTGACTGAGCCCCGGATTAGCCGCTGAAAGCGAACCTTTATAATTTTGAGGGTGGACTGATGGCTGGCTGATCTCCAAATATGAAGACAGAAATATCTGTTGCAGATCGCCGATTTTAGAAAGCAAAATAAAAAAATATTTTACATGGACGGAACATGGATTAATGCTGTGACTACATATGGGTTGATGACGACATCAAATCAAGTAGAGATGCCTTTATAAGAGGACTTTCTTCTGGTCTAAAAAATCCTCAGAAAGGGAAACGATTAATAATCAGACATATCGGAAAAGAAGATGGTTTCGTGGAAGGTGGAAAATGGAATTTTCAAGCCCAAAAAACTAAAGGAGACTACTACGGCGAAATGGATGCGCACAATTTTGAGAAGTGGTTCGATTTTTTTTTTGGAAAAAATCCAAATTGTTTCTGTCATAGTAATGGACAATGCCCCTCATCATTCGGGTCAAATCGAAAAGGCGCCCAACATGAGTTGGCGGAAGGAGGCTATCCAAAACTGGTTGCGCGAAAAAGAAATCAAATTTCAAGAAACCAAAATCAAAGCGAATCTCTTAGCTAAAGTAGACAAGCAAAAATAAAAAAATGTATGTAGATGAGTTGGCGGCATCGAAAGATGTGACAGTTTTGCGCCTTCCACCATATCATTGCGAGCTTGACCCGGTAGAATTCATATGGGCGAAAGTGAAAGGTTACGTTGGAAGGAACAAAAAAACATACAAAATGGACGATGTGAAGATTTTGTTGGACCACGGTTTGGCGCGTATCGTGGCAGAACAGTAAGCGAAATGTGTAGCTCAAAAAAAATTTAAAGAACCGGATGGGATAACAGATACGGCCACAGACGCTGTGACGGAACCATTTGTTATTAACGTGGGCGATTCTAATAGCGATTCATCAGAATATTTTAGCGATGAATCAAATAAATAAAATTAATTAAGCACCTAACATATTTTAATCACACACCCATCTATAGATTGTTCACCTATTCATAGACAAAGACAACATGGCGCTTTGTTTACATAGTCTACAATTTCTATTGACGGCGATTTTAAGTGTATCAAATTCTCACCTCCAAATGTCAGACCAGTTTAGTGTCAGACAGCAGCACGTAGGAATTAAATGTCACGAAGTTTCTTGGAATAACCATTGATAACAAATCACAGTGGGGACCCCACATAAATAAACTAGCAGATAAATTAAATTCTGCGGCTTACGCTGTTAGGAACATCAGACAAAACTTGGATGTGGCTAAATCTAGGCTAGTATATTTTAGTAACTTTCATAGTGTCATGTCCTATGATATCTTGTTGTGGGGTAAAGCAGCGGATATTCAAACTTCGGGTGAGCTTGAAAGTGGACTGTATGTTTAAAGGGATGCTCTGTTTATGGTGTGGTGGTTACAACTATTCAGAAGACGAAAACAAGTATACAAAGGTCCTCACTTACCACTGATCCCTGCAGGCACGCTACTTACCAGCTCGGCGACCAACGTCAGCTCGGCTCTACCTTTGTGACCTCATTACTGGACAGGCAACCAGCTGTTTGGCTACGCCGGGATGACTTCTTCTGTACGTGCTCCGTGTTGATTGATTTTTTGTGGTTTTAATATGTTCGAATGCAATGATCTGCTACGCGCGGTTTGAAATGGAGAAAGTAACGACAAAGTGGTCGTGACGTCGCGGTAGGCAGATAGACACTGATCGTTAACTCAAAGAATACGGTTATCTCAATGTTAAGTTTGAATTTGACATCTGGGATGTCAAATAATTCGTGACAGATTTTAGCAGGTTACGCAACTGGTCCATATTGATAGCTCTTACATGGAAACAAACTATTTTTATTTTACAGAAAATAGCAATTCGATAAATTTAATTTTTAAATTTATTTAATTTAAAATGAACAGACTCATTAATGGCTCGAAAGAGCTTTTAAAGAAATTAAGATACTCACTGAAGCTAGTCAATTTATTTGCGAAAATGTAATGTATGTACACATTTCCACGTCGACATTTCCAGCATTTATATTAAAATGGCTTGACGGATTTAAACTCTTAAAGTTGTATTTGTCTCAATTTTGGGTAATAGCCATCTTTTTTAAATGGTGCCTTGAATATCTGGCTAATCGTAGGCAAAATTGTGCCTCCGCCACCTTGTTTAGAAAATGGCGAGTTGCGAATTGAAAAAGGGAGAAGGGAAACAAACAGATTCACCCGTTTTTTTTCAAATCAAATATTTTTATTTTGTAAAAGTTGTATACATTAATTCGTTTCACCTGCAAATGGCATCGGTAAATCGCCTTGAGGCAAGTTTATTCAGTTCTCAGACAGACAGGTAAGATAGTACTTCGTCGTTTTCACCGACAACTCCTGAAAGTCTCAATCGAGTTACCACTGTTTACTTGAACTCGTGGCCTGATTCCTGTCTGACAGCCAGGAGGTAATTAAATAGGTTACTGTTCTAACAACTTAATTACTGGAATGTTCAGCTAAGTTTGAGGTTCATGGTTCAAGTTACTACTATAGTGGTTATACTTACTAGCCATTGCGTCGTGTAAAAATGGCCAAGTACATTTTTTCGTACAAACTTTAACCCCTGGTTTGATTTAGATTAAGAATTTTAAAAAATCGGAGAAATTCACGGGAAAAAAATATAGAAATGTAATTTTTAAATAAATTTGGTTTAGAACTCCGCCATTTTGCGCAATTGAAAGCATCATTGACTGTTAGGCGTTAAGTAGTTCGCGGAGTCAGCAGCAGCTAGTCAAGAATAAATAATAAGAATAAAACCTTATTTTTTTCTTAGTCCTGCTCACCTTTTCCTTCCCACTGATTCTCGTCTTATACATATAATATTTCGGACGTATGAAACTCGTTGCGAAACAAAAAATGTAAAAGCTTGGATTATTTAGTTAGTTTTTGGCACATAGATATATTATTTTATTGTTGATAGAATATTAATATTAATTTGTAATAGTGCATGATACTTGTATTTTTTTTGAATGAATAAATAAAGTCGCAAAAAAAAAAGCTTGTCCCATTTCATTTAAGTTAAGAAATAATTATATAACTAGAAAAGTAAGTTGTGCCTATCATATGTTCTGTGTACAAAAAGTTATTAAATATTTTAACAGTAGTATACTTTTTTTATTTCTTTACATATACATTAAGTGAACCTGCCCACATCTCCACCGCCACGAATAAAATATCATAACATAACATAGCGTCACGACTTTTCCCATACGGGTAATGAAGGTTTCCTCACGATGTTTTCCATCACCGTTAGAAAGCCGAAGAACTTATCTATGTGCGGTCCCCACTGCAATTCGCTCTCAATGGTTATTCGGTTTGGCAGAGGCACTTACGTATAACATGTTAACTAAATTGATAACTATGCACAACAAACTTATACAGGAGAGTCCAAAGTGGTCGAAAGGCTTCGAGAAAAGGATAATAATAACAATCATAATCATTTATTTATTGCTCACAAATGATATAAAAATAACATTACTCCTTTTCCCATATGGGGTGGCCGAAGCACAATTGTGGCCACTTTGAGCCATTAATTCAATACTCCTTTTGCGTGATAGAGGGCTAGCCCATCGCCGCAGCTATGGACTGATGAAGGTTTCCTCATGATGTTTTCCGTTCCAACGTCCGTATGATGTACTTAAGATAAATGTATTATCTCATTGATACATGGTCAGGAATCGAACCTGCATCTCCTGTGTGAGTAGCAAGCAAGAAACCCATTAGACCACGGAGCTCTTTTAAGAAGCGAATAAAATACGTTTACTAAATACCAGTTTTTACATTGCTTATTATAGCGTAGCCTACTACCACATTTTAAATAAACTTTCAGACTTCCCTACCTTATTACGTTGAGATAAGGATTAGCGATTAAGGATTAGGGATTAGGGAAACTGGAAACTAGCACGCTGCATGGTTTTGTGTAGAATTTTCTAGTTCTGCATACAATGCTGTCCACACGTCACGCTGCAACATCCGGTGGAAAGGATTAAAGGGACAGTCCTAAATGATGAAACCATCACTTCCCTTGGCTTCTGCGATGGGCTAGCCGCCTGTGGACTATTGAATAACTGGCTAAACCTGGGCATAACTGTACCTCTGCTTCCCTGTATGGGATAAGGCGGAACGGTATGTTTGTTTGTTCAGACGACTTAAGGCGACGCATTAGGTCAAAACAAAATTTTGCAAAATAGGAGTATTAAAGCAGTTGTTTCTTTATATTAGCTTGTTGGTCATGAGTGTCATCAGGGTTTTGTGAACGTATAAACGTAATTTGATAATTTTTGCTCGAAATAAAATTCCCTCGAAGTGACCACGAAATCTGTTTTTCACATTTTATTTTATTTTTATTTTGACGACCTCTGAGGCATTGCGTTGCGTTGGCGTTTATACATATGTGACGTCACTGTTTCTGGTTCTCACAACACAGGGTATCCTATTGTGGGGCCAGACACAAAAATTAATTTATTGCACTGAGAACACACAAGTTATCAAAAATATTTTAATTAGAAATCCGGGCATACCCTAACTTAAAACTTCGAAATTACCAGGGGTCTTCAACTAGGTTAGGCCTATATCGCTAGGAACCGCTAAAAATTGTAAAAACACATCACTACGTAAAACGGATAAACAAACATATAAGTAAGTAAACATTTTGAAAATGAAGTTATATGTTCCGCTGTCGGGGTGGCCAGTCTTAAGTCAAATTATGTTTATCTACACCCATATCGTACGTGACGCATATTACCACACGTGGACGTGGCTCGTCCATCTATGGAGTTACTCAAACTATGGTTTACTCAAGATGCTTTCCAGCCGTATCATTAGAAGAGTTCGATATGCCCGCTTGCCTGCCAATGTCAGCCAGAGCTGACATTTTCCCGTTTTGGGTTTTGAATTTTACTATCATGGCATGAGGTTCAAAATCGCGATGCCAGGACGGGATTCGGTGAAGGACAGGATATTACTGCATATATGCGGCGATGGGCTTACCACACATCACGTCAAATGGAGTAATGAATAATAGGCTAAGCACCTACGCACAAAGGTGCCTTTGCCGCCTTGTATGTTATATGCTCATACATTTACGACTATTACTTATCTCATTGAGATAAGTAATAGTCATAAATGTATAACCTGAGAGGTGAGCGTGGTAACACTAGACCATTTTTTCAGAATATGAGATATAGAATTTAGCATCTGGCATTAAAATTCTAAACGAGCAATCACTACGCCTCCTGGGGTCTCCTGTTATAGATGAAGGGATCCCCAGCTACATTACAGAGCAAATTTCAAAATTCGGCGAGAATGCTGACAGACTGACAGACTTTAACCCCCATATGGCCCTTACATTGGCCGATGAAGGGAATGCTTGGACGCAAGCCTGTCCGGAACAAAATTTCCCGCTCAACACAAACTCCCAAAGGTTGTGGGACGAGCCGCTCAGTCTGCAAAGGTGCGAGAGCCTGCTTCACGCTGCAACCGACCCTGCAGAGCGTTCTCGTCTGCTCGCAATCAGGGAATGAGAGAGATGCGATGGCGTGCAGCCAGTACCCAGATCTCGCTATCCCATCCAGACAGCTCTGTACGCTGATGGACAGGACCACACTGACGCTGGCCGTCTGTCTGCGATGTGGGATAAAAACCAATGAGGTACATCGCTGCCGCTGCGGTGCCAGGGTGTTTTAACAAGGACACCACGACCTGTCCTGCCATTATAGCGCCAGCCATTTCCCCAGACATGCTGCTCTAAATGATATCATCCGCCGGGCCCTTTCCAGCGCGGGCGTGCCGTCCATCTTAGAACCGTTAGGTACCGTCATATGTTGACACGCTAGCGCCATTCCACTTACTAACAACTTCCTTAAGGGTCGGCGCAGCAGCGGAGTCTGCGGAGGGTCTCAAGAGGCGCAAATATGCGGCCCTCGGGGATAGATGAAATACGCTGACTCGGAGAATATTTGTAAACATTAATGTATATTTTAGCTGCCTATGAAATACTTTGGTAAATTGTCATAAGGCTTTTGGGAATAACCCATGCTCAGCAATCCAGTGTCTGCTTTTGCAGGAGCTGTCATGGCGATGCAAGTTTGTTTCCAGCTGTATTTCCAGTATGATTGTGACATTGTTGACGAATAATATTTCCTGCTTTCCTTTATGTTGATTAAGTTGCAGACTGCTTTGTTAGTTTTGATACGGAATTTGTGTACGTGTAAAGTGGATATTGTGTGATGTTGTGTCTGAGCTGGATCTGCTTAATAAGGTTCCAAAATACAAAACATCTTTACCGTACGTTACGAGAACAGTATACGAAGTTATTTGGGCACTCCTACATACTAAATGCGTTTATAACCAGATGCTTCATTATTGTATTTTTGGGTCGATAAACCGACTAAATCTCTCTCATTTTATGAAAGGAGAGAGATTTAGTCGGTCATCAGTATTAGAATTCCCCGGTCCGGTCAAATATTTTGTATTTTTTTATCATTTATTTTTATTTTAACATATCCAGTACCTATAAAATATTGGTCACGAATTTACTATTTAATTGAATGCTTCAAAGTAGTTGCAGAGTGCTCAATCGAAAAAGGTTCTGTTCACATTTTAAACACAGGGTTTTAGGGAATTTCCTTTTGGGAAAATCGGAATTTCAGAACACAAAAACGAATAAAATGCCACGCCGCGCGTGATGAAAAATGAATATCTGTATTGTCACTTTCAAAAAACTTCTTTCAATTAACAACTTTTAAAAATAAGCGTACATTTAGCCTGTTATTTATCCTCTTGAATACCACCGCCGTTAGCTAACGCCACTTTGTGGTTATGAGTTTTAAATTTTATTACCATAGCATAAGATTTAAAATCGCGACTCCTCCCAACTATCCTCGGGTTTTGAGAGGTTAACACTTCATTTTGCGCGACAGAGGATTAGTTCTTTGCCACTATGGAGCTATGGAGAAACATTAAAGAACATCGTAAATAAAAGCTGGGATGGAATATAAAATGGTCTACCCCTTTAAAGGGTGTCAGGTATCCCATAAATGATACATCAGTATAACGAACCAGGGACAGACCTGCCTCAGATGCACAATAACTCTTACATGACCCCAAAGTTACAGCCTCTTGCATCCACTGTTGAGTAAAGGCCTCTTCATAACGGATTTCATTGTGGTTGTGGGGCATCCTGATCCACTGTTGGCCGGCACTTTTGGCAATGTCATCCGACTATCGGGCGGGCAGGCTACGTCTTGGTGAAAGCGGGCCCTTGGCCACCTGCCGATCTGCCGTCATCCCTCCTAGCCAAAGTTCAAGTTCAATTTCAAAGTTCTTTATTACTGTAGATATTAACAATATTCTTAGTACACGTCATATTTGCCACTTCTTTACATTGGACCACTGTGAGGAAAGAAGGGCAAGAAACTCCCACAGATTGAGTTACGAGATAACTTTAAAGGTATTTGTATAATCTTAACATTGAGTTCAGTGTTAACTCCAAGGTTACTTTCAAGGTTGTTTTCACTCTAAACCAACAGCCTTACCGGTTACTGGCTCTCGACTTCGACTTAAAACGAAATCGAAAGCGATGTAAATCAATGGATGCCACTGTGCCATGTTTCTGTTACAGGCTCTGTCCAGTTTAGATCTCGATAAATCAATTCTCAAACTTTAACTAGGAAACTATCCAACGTAAGTAATACTTTGCTCTCTTATAGACTATGCAGTCTAGTGTATGTTTTATGAGAAAGTACTTAGCTACTGACATACTCACTCATAAAGCATACCTAGACTGCATACCTACTGCGTCTACAAATAAAAATACATCAATCACATCTCCCAAAATCGGAGTCTAAGACGCCAAGCTCAACTGTTTAAATACCGAAAAACCCTTTCTCTGTACTGAAATCATCAATCAACCACAAAAATATAAAATCACACCTATATCATTACTACCATAATTAAACAAGAACTGCATTTGTGCCTTTTAGCCAGCATTCAACTCATGCTTAGCCGTCAAAGCCTCTGTGGCGCTGCGGTTGTGGCTTTGCGAGAATTCCCGCGTTCGATCTCCGGCTGGGGATAAGGAAAAAAATCCCCAGGTCCTGGATGTTTTTATAAACATCCAAGACCTGGAGATCACCCAAGACGTCACAGAATATGTCTGTGACATCGCTGTTTCTGGTTCCCACGACACAGAGTATCCTAGTGTGGGACCAGAATCAACGTATGTGCATGTATGTAAATGTTTATGTTTAAATGTTTTATGTTAAACTTAAGTAGATTTGTACTACAACAAACCTTTGTGACTTAAGTAATGCTTTAATGTGAAGACGATAATAAACGAATCACGCCTCCTCATAATAGCGTAGAGGGGAATTATCTCCTTCCTGCCCTGAAGACTTTTAACTAGAAACCTCCTTCAGGGAGATTTATAAGTCATTTTTACGTAATGGAAGCTACGCCACATACATTATCTGCTTTTTATGAGAAAGGCTCTTAGGAAGCAAGAATAAATTTTCAGAGGAATGGCTTGATGTGAATATGCAATACTTTTAATGGGATTAGGTGGAGTTCTCCTTAATATTCGTAATGTTCTCTAATGTACTCAATATAAAATACAGGAAGTTATTTGTATGCTTCCTACTTTATATTTACTTTTGTTGATGTTGTAACAGTTATAGTGATATTTCACAGAATGTGTATTATTAAATTATTAAGTTATATTGGTGAGTTCTTATACTAGCGACTATGTAAAATAAAATAAAATTAAAATAAAAACTTTCTAAATTGGAAGCCATTTTTGCGGGTAGTTTGATACTTTGCGTAGCGCTTGCATTTTATTTTGGCCAGTCGACTTTTGTAAGATTCCTGGTGTGAATATAAATTAGTACCTAAATAAAGTACAGATTATAGTACATACAAAAACATATATACATACATTGTTTAATATTTATGCTTCGGAACGCACCGGTTTTTCGTTGCGCGGATCGACCGCGAGTGATCGGGACATCATTAGCTAGCTGTCACTTGCATAGAAAAAAAATGACTAGCTAGCTGTCACTTTTGCACGTGGTGAAATTGTCTACCACAGGTATCGGGGCCTGGTCGGAATGTTAATTGTAATAATTACGGAACAATCGTCGGGAAATAAGTAGATTTCACGTCATCGGAGTGAGTGCTTCGTGCTGTGAAAGGTTGAAGTGGTTCGGTCACCAATTCGTCGCGTTCGGATAGCGACCCATGTAAACGGCAGCATCACGACAGCAGCGGGCTGCGACGAGAGTAAGATTCGACTCCCATCACCCCCAACCCTCGTGTTCCTCATCCCGTACTCCCGCCTCGAATTGAGCTTTCGAATGCCGGTCCACGGCGTCAAGGTCAGTACTGCTTTGTGACATTCAAATTAAAAACAACCCTACCAAGATTCCACCCCCTTTCGGTTGAGGCGTGGAATTTAACATTTTGGTAGCAGAGGCGCGGTTTCCTAGTAGGAAATCGATTCACGGACGGTTGTAATGTTGTTTTTTTGCCGCGTTGTAGTGGGAAAGGGTACCTCAGATTGGTCGGCAATCTTTGTTGTGAGTGAGTCTTTTGTGGTCGGTATACCACAATTTGGGTTCATTTTCGGTTATTGTACGTATAATTGACGATTTAGTTAACGATTATTATAAATTTGTAGTCGGAAACCACTGTTGTGGGCATAAGGATTGAACAGCCATTCCGCAAAGTAACTATATTGTATTGCTTGTAATAGAACGTCGGGTTCTATAGTACTGCAGTGTTATTTCGGTTTACAGAGCAGGGTCAGGCTATTTAAGGGGTATTAAGCTGATTTTGCTGACCTCAGTAGAAGTGCAGGTCATATCGGAAAGGCCACTTCTAGAAGGTTCACGGCTACCTACATTATATTTAAAATAGCTTTTTTTATAATAAAATTTTGTGTGTTATTTTTTATTGTGCTTTATGGTGGCATTCTCTAATTGATTTAGAGTGTATAGTTATAAGGTGTATATCCACAGGGCGACCATATTAAATATTTTAAAGATTTAATTGTTCCAGTAGTTGCCTCAGTTTTGACAACTTAGTTTTAATTTCTGTGCCCAGCGCTGACGGGCAAGTGCTGGTCTCTGGCTATACTTAGTTCGGTAGTGAAGTATAGGACCAGAATCCATTCAATCGGTCAACATGGCACCTTCACACTTGACGGTACTGCGGCATGGTTTCCGGGAGGAAATGAGATGGCTCGCCCATACTCATAAGTATTTGGAGCGACCGGGCATGGATGATGTCCTGCTCAAGCGTGTGGAGGACGCAATGACACGCGTCGGGAAGGTGGTTGGCTGCGGAGGCTGAAGCTCTCGGGCTTACTGATGAAGCTTCGGTGGCTACGGTGAAACAGCTCTGCGCGGATGCTGACCAAGCGATGGAATGCTTGGGTGACATTGAGCGTCGCGCGGAGAAAATTAAGCGGTCGAGAAGGAATGACCGTGGGGAGGGTAACGGAGACCCACCCCCGAAGGGTGTTGTTGGACGGCTGCCACACCTGGAGATTCCGGCCTTCAGTGGGGCAATTGATGAGTGGCCGGCCTTCATTAATTTGTTTGATAGTTTGGTCCACGGTCGGGATGACCTGGACAACGCCTACAAGTTGGCCCAACTATTGATGGCTCTGCGGGGTGAACCGAAGGAGTTGGTCGGTCACCTAGCGGTCACGGCGGGCAATTACGTGATAGCAAAGTCCATATTGTTGGACCGCTACCAACACAAACGGCGGTTGGTTGATGCGCAGCTAGGGAAGCTGTTTAGCATCCCTAGAGTAACCCGGGATGTTGACATCCGAGTACAGGTGCTCAACCCTGTGCTGGTGGCCACTAAGGCCCTTCAGAACCTTGGTCTTCCGGTAGACCAATGGTCATACATTATTTTGTATATGGTTTTGGCACGATTGCCTGCAGCTGTTCAAAGTCGGTTTGAACAGCTGCATGGGGGCAGTAGCGCGGAACTGCCCACACTCGTCCAATTGACGGATTTTTTGGAGGGTGAATGTAGGCGATATGACACACTGGACACGGAGGCCAGTGTGCAGCGCCAAACCGCGCGGATGCGGGAGGGGCCGCGCCCCCCGCCCCCAAGGGGGGGTGGGAGGTCGAAACAATTTGGCGTTTTTTGAATGCCGCGCCGTCGGGTGACGGCTGTGTGCACTGCGACAGTGCCGGTCATGACGTGACCAGTTGCGCCAAATTTAAGGCGCTCGGGGTAGCTGCCCGCAGGAAGATGGTGTTCCGTCACCGATTGTGTTTCGGTTGTTTGGGGCCGCACACGCTGAGCGAGTGCTCGCGCGCATACCCGTGTGAGTGCTGTGGTGGCAAGCACCACATAGTGTTGTGCCTGAATCGGTCAGGCCCTTCGGACGGTCACCAGGGCCGGACTCAGGTTGGTCGGCCACAGGGCCCAACCAGGGCCGGACCCAGTCCCCCTCCGGGCAACGGGAGTCACCAACGGGGTGACTGGGGTACCCGCGGACGGGACCCCCCCCCCCCCGAGGGGAAAGGGGCAGCGCGGGGGGTAACATGCGGGATAGCCGGGGTTCGGTCGCCGCTGTCCACGGTCAGCGAGGACTTCGGGCCGCTGGCTCACCGCGTGTTACGGCCGGTTGTCAGATGGCACCTATGAGTAGCGCGAAGGCTGGGAGCCCACCACCTTCTGCGCCACCCTGCCCGTCGCTCTGGGAGGCGAACAGTTGGATGTCGCCCCCATTCCTAGAGCGCCCCAGGTTGGATCCGCTTTAAATCGGCTAAGTCGCACCTGACGAGGATCATCGGTGAGACCTCTCTACGCTTTGAAGAGCTTGCGTTGCTGTTCTGTAAAATTGAAATGACACTGAACTCGCGTCCGTTGTGCCCGCTCAGTTCGGATCCAAATGATTTGGAAGCGTTGACGCCGGGTCAAAGTCAAATTCAAAGTCAAAGATAATTATTTGCAAATATAGGTGCTTATGATGTTAGGTACAATTTGTGAACTTAACTATATTTTATCCTATAAGGATGTGCAAATATTATGAAAAATACAATTATAAAATAGAAATATGAAAAAGCCACATCGAGAGATTAGTTATTAGTTACAATTATAATGTCGATTGATGATGTATGTCAATTTAAAATAGGCAAAAAATAATGAAAATATTGTTTATGGAATGTCAAATTATACAATAATACAAATGTCAAATTAGATTAAGCAAGTTCTACAAAATAATAAAATTACAGGTAATAGTAGTTGTTGTCCATATAAGATGTCAATTGCATGTTTTACATTTGTCCTGTAAAAACTCTGTGACACTGTAATATGCTTTGTCGATCAATAATTTAAATAAAGCATTCTTCAATGCCTGTATATTGTCTAACCTTCTTATTGCATCCGGAAGGGCATTATAGATTATCAGAGCCATTCCAAATATGTTTCTTCTTGTGAGGGAGCTCTTACATTTTGCAACGCCTAATTTGTCGGCATATCGAATGCTATTCATGTTTCTAAACAACCCTAAATTTGTTTTTACAAATTTGACTATTTCAAAAATGTAGAGACAAGGCAGTGTAAAAATTTTTAATTTAATGAAGTGAGGCTTACACGTATCTGTTTGTTTTAGTTTGCACAGAGCTCTAACACACTTTTTCTGGGCTTTAAATGCTATTCCTTTATCTGTTGAGGTACCCCAAAATATTACACCATATATCTTAATATTGATCCTGCATAGGCGTGGTATGCAGCTAGAGCAGCCTTTTGGTTTGTGACCTTTGAAATTCTGTATAGTGCATAAGAGCATTGTCCCAATCTTTTGCAAACGCTGTAAACTTGCTCTTTCAATGAAAGATTATTATCAATTTGCAGACAGAATGTCTAACATTTAGGTTATACTTCGGGTCGCCTCGAAGAGCAAATGACATCAGCTTTGTTTTACTTAAGTTAATGTTAAGGTTGTTTCTTCCTAGCCATTCTATTATAGAACCTAGTGCGTTATTAATATTCATCTGATGATTTTCGAGATTTTCGTGTCTAAATACAACAGTGCTGTCATCAGCAAATAAAAACATGGGATGTTTTGTTATTTTGGGGAGGTCATTAATGTTTATAAGAAAGAGTAGCGGGTCTAGTACACTCCCCTGTGGTACACCAAAAGACACAGTTAGTGCCTTCGAATAGTATTTTATATCCTCTTTAATGTTAGGGCAAATTTTGTTTATTTGAGTCATTTGTTTCCTACCACTTAAGTAAGATTTTATAAGTACAAATATATTCCCTCTAACTCCGTATGATTCTAGTTTGTTTAGAAGTGTAGAGTGATCGACAAAATCAATGGCCTTCGTTAAGTCCATGTACAATGCCGATACTGGTACTCTGTCGTCCATGCTTATAGACACTTTAAGAAGAAAGTCATATATGGCCATATCTATTGTTAAGTTCTTTCTAAAACCTTTTTGTTCTGGAGCGAGAATATAATTATTTTCAAGGTACAGTTATAAAGTTGATTATAGATCACTTTCTCAAATATCTTTGAAAATATAGGAATAAGAGCAATTGGTCTGTAGAATGTCATGTTTTCCTTATTTTCCTTTTTAAATACTGGTTTGATTATTGAGGTTTTAAGTCTCTCTGGGAAAGTACCATTTTCAATACAGAGGTTAGTAATGTGGGTGATGACTGGGGCTATTCCAACAGCAACTTCTTTTATAACCTTCGTTGTGATATCATCGTTGCCTACGCTGTTTGTATTCTTCAAACTCTTAATAATTAATAATATATCACGATTAGTTTTTGGAGACATGAACATTGAATTGCATATTCTCATTTGATTTTTATTTGCGTTGTAAGTGTTGCCATTGTTGGATACTTGGTTAATATAAAATTCATTAAAAGATTCAGCTATTTCCTGGGGGTCTGTTATTTCTTTATTACTATGTATAATTTTATTTATTTCTTCTTTTGGATAATTATTTCTTAAAGAATTATTTATTATTTATTATTTGCCATGTCATTTTGGATTTATTTAGTGATGTCAATATTTGGTAATTATTTTGGGATTTTTGTGTTAAGTTTATTATTTGGTTCAATTTTTTTGAGTATAACTTAAGTGTTTGTTTGTGTTCCAGGCATGGATAGGTTCTATATTTCCTCAGTAGCATGCGTTTCCGTTTTGAATAAAGTTTGATCCCTCGTGATATCCACTTTGGTTGTTTTCTCGTTGTATTTTTTATTCTGGTTACTGGAAAACAAAGGTCGTAGAACATTTTAAACAGGTCATGAAATGCGTTGAAAGCTTCATGTGCGTTGCGGCATGAGAGAATATCGTGAAATGTTAAGCTTGATAAGCATTCCTGAAATCTATGAATGTTTTCTTGGCACATATCTCTTCTTATTGTAAGCCAGAAGGGGAAAATACAGGTCTTCTTCACTGGAAAACGAAATATTTGTGCCGTATGGTCCGACATGGCTGACTCAACCACTTCATATGTGCATCCTTTTATATTGTGCCCTATATTATCAATACATGTTTGACTTCTAATTCGAGTTGGTTCATTGATAGACAGTTTTAAGTTATATGATGCTAGTAGGTTGTCAAATTGTATTGATGCTCTACTTCTCTTTAGCCTGTCTATATTAAAATCGCCACACAAAATTACATTTTTTGATTTTAATTTTGCAAAGTCAAGAACTGCTTCCACAATGTTAAAGAATGTATTGTAGCTTGCGGTTGTGTATACGGGGACTCTATAAATACATATTATTATTGTGTCGTGGGCCAATAATTTAATCGCACTGCATTCGACTACATTCGGGATACTTTTCTGGTTAACTTCGTCCACTACTTTGTATTTAAGATGGTTATTGACTAGGATACAGGAACCAAGATGCAAGTATGTAGTTAGGTATGTTTAAACATTGATTATCACTTTCAATCATATTATGTTCCGTAATGCATAAAATGTCAATATTTTCATTTTTATTTTTGAAGTCATCTAAATTAATTGTCAATATATGTTGTTTACTAACTAGTCCGTCTATATTTTGATGTAGAACATTAAGTGTGGCATAGATAAATTTGTTTCCTATATTTTTCATATGATTGGATTTATTCATTGTAAGGGGGTTAGAATCACATTTTTTTTGTAGAGTCTCGAAAAAGTTTATTAGTATTATTATATGCGACCCTTTTGAAGTAAAATGGGATGGTCCCTTTCAAACTGACAGGTTCTTTGGTGTTACTGGGATTTAAGTCTTCAGGGGTTTGTCGTGTTTTAGTGACTCTACTAAAATAGAAGGGCATTGTTCCGGGCTTCGGGATTGTGTCCTTGAGGACTCTATGTGTGTGTAAGGTGAGATATGTGTGACCTATCAGGGTCACTTCCTGATAGGTCAGCCCCTTAACGCCCTGCCAGAATACCCATTCGGTGATGTTAAGTTAAGTCGGTTAACTAGGTGGCAGCTGTTGCATCAGATGGCTCAAGATTTTTGGAAACGGTGGTCCCTTGAGTACTTGCACATCTTGCAGCAGCGCCTTAAGTGGACTGACCGGACGAGCCCCCTTCAAGTCGGTGATTTGGTGCTGATTAAGGATGCAAACCTGCCATCATTGAGATGGAGACGAGGACGGATCGTCAATTTGTACACGGGTCGGGATGGCACGCCTCGATCAGCAGAAGTCAAGGTGAGGGACTCGGTCCTCAAGAGAGCGGTCGCAACACTTTCTCGCCTTCCTATTGATTAGGGACAGGTTCAAAACTGTCCGGGCGGGTGACTGTTTAATATTTATGCTTCGGATCGCACCTCGGTTTTTTGTTGCGCGGATCGACCGCGAGTGATCGGGACATCACTAGCTAGCTGTCACTTGCATAGAAAAAAAATGACTAGCTAGCTGTCACTTTGCACATGGTAAATAGTTAACCGACTAACTTAACATCACCGAATGGGTATTCTGGCAGGGCGTTAAGGGGCTGACCTATCAGGAAGTGACCCGGCGTCAACGCTTCCAAATCATTTGGATCCGAACTGAGCGGGCACAACGGACGCGAGTTCAGTGTCATTTCAATTTTACAGAACAGCGTCGCAAGCTCTTCAAAGCGTAGAGAGGTCTCACCGATGATCCTCGTCAGGTGCGACATAGCCGATTTAACCGCAGACTCAAAAATTCCTCCCCAATGAGGACATCCCGGCGGACTGAAAACCCATTCAATCCCTCGTCGGGAGCAAGCCGTACCGATGGCGTCCTGGTTACCGTTCAGGAATTGAGTGACCTCCTGCAGATATCGCCTGGCTCCGACAAAATTTGTTGTCCGAACGGATTAATGACGGGAGGCCCCTTCGTGTGACGAACCGATCCTGACATGCGATAAATGCCTCCGTAGTGAGGTCACTGACCACCTCCAAGTGGACTGCCTTCGTGGCCAAGCACACGAAGACGCACAGGTATGCCTTCACTAATCTGGCGTTCCGTAGCTGTGAAGACTTGACCATGAATGGTCCCGCGAAATCCGTTCCGACACCCGCAAAGGGCCGGATTTCGTTAACCCTATCCGAGGGCAAATCGCCCATCTGGGGCTGCATCGTAGCCGCCTTGGCCCGATAACAAGGCAGGCACCGAAATACGACGCTACGCACTAAGCGTCTTCCCGATAGAATCCAGAACTCGCGCTGGAGAAACGCCATCAAGGCGTGGCATCCGACATGCCCATTGTAACGTACCTGTTTTTCTGATGGTTGCAGCTACTGCCAAATACAATTTCTGCACGCGCAACAACCTTCCTTTTGCTCGTTTGCCGTTTTCCTAGGCGTTCTTGCAATATTTATCGAGCTGCAGGCCCTTGGTTCCTTCTGAAACGCCAAAGTTAAGACAATACATTTCTGCGCGCTGTTAATGTTGATGTGCGGTTTAGGCACACTTTTCTTACCTGTTTTCTGTTATTTTGGGCTGTAATTTGCCTCTATTTATCACTGTTTAAGGTCTCCTGAAAATAATTAATTTAAATTGTTTATGTTTTGACAATATGTCAAACTACGACAGATACGTCGATTTTTGTCAATCGCGCTGCTATGAAGTTCAGGTTGTATACTTTTAGGCTAAGGTTGTAATAATTTTATGTAATTATGTAGTCCTGGTACTTTATAAATTTTATATTAGAAATTTGGAACCGGTAATTCTAGAATTTGGACCCTCAGGGGTATATAAGCCGTACAACGGACGGAATCATGAGTTCTCCATCGACTTCCAAATAGGAGTCAACTAAATTGATCCGTTGCGGGGTCACAGCCGGCCCCGCAACTCAAGAGGGATCCCTACGTTAGTTTGGCCCTTATCCTGTGCGTGCCCTTACTGCTCGCCCTTACTGCGCACTACTGCGTGCCCTAGCACGCCTGTGCGTGCCCCTACTGCGCGCCGCTACACGCCCTTGCTGCGCGCCACTGTGTGCCTTAGCACGCCTGTGCGTGCCCTACAGCGCGCCACTGCGTGCCTTTACTGCGCGCCCTCATGCGCCTCCTCCGCGCACCCTTGCGTGCCTCTGCTGCGCGCCCTTACGCGCCTTAACTGCGCGCCCTTGTTTGCCTGCGCCCTCACGCGCCTCCTGCGCGCCCTCACGCGCCTCCTGCGTGCCCTCACGCGCCCCCCCCTCGCGCCCCGCCGCGAGCCTCTGCTGCGCTCCGCATCGTAACCTGAGCTGCGCACCTCCTCGAGAACCCAGCTACGCGCCCTCACCCTGCCGCTCGAATCCCTGGGGGATCCACTCCGGTTCCATACTTTCTTTACCCTACTGCATTTCGACGTGCCCTGGAAACCCTCAACTCGTCAACAATCAGATTTAAATAAAGACCCTGACCCACACCTCTTCTTTTTCTTTTCGTATTAACCTTTTTATCCGTTCCGTGGGCTTACAAACTCTTTGTAAATCCACGTAACGTGACAGTTTTGGCGCCCAACCGGTATCTCATTGTTGACAAGTTTCTTTTTTTTTAATTCTAAAACTACAGACAACACACCTCTTTAAAATCATTTAATTTCGGCCTCTTTTAATAACTAACTCCCACTTAAAACTTTTTACTTAACTTTAGTTACCATTGCACGTCCTATAAAGTACTTTAACTTAAATAAGCCTGAACTAGAATATGAGGTATTCATTAGGTTAGAAGAACCAAGGGATAACTTAGTAGCACTAAAAAAACTGGCAGAGTCATTAGGCCAATCGCAACCTGCGACGGAGGTGTTGCAGTCAGTTATTCCTCCTGAGGAAGATCTTGAACAGGTTGTAACTTGTCTGAATTACTTTGAGTCAAAAGTCGAGCAGTTGCAATCTAAATCATCACCATATGCGTGTAAAAGATTAGAATCATTTCTAAATCATTTATTTTATCGGCTTAAACGCATCGACTTAGACCATAATTTACCTTTAACAGACAAACTTAACCAACTCTTGGAAAGATAAAAGACCTTAGAAAACAGATATGAAGTTTTTCAATCTACGGAAACCACTCCCATAACATCCCTTCACTGCCCTGCCCCTCCAGAAACAACGCCTGAAGCTCCTGCTTCATCTCGTGCAGTAGCTAACCAATACTCAGACCTGAGCATCTCTTGTCATCCTACCACTCAAATGATCTCCCCTCCTAATATAATTCCAGAACTTAGAAAGCTGTCCTATAACGGCAACTACTGCCCAAGATCCTTTCTCCAAAAATTGAAGAGTTCAGTATTTCCCGCTACTTAAAAAGAGAACGCCTTGCTGACTTAGTCTTTGAAATCTTCACAGATGAAGCCCTTCATTGGATTCGATTTCAGAAAAATCGACAACCAGACCTCTCCTGGGATGAAATCTCTGACCTACTTATTAGAGATTTCGGAAATACAGATTACGACTTCAAACTGTTGACTGCCATCAACGCTAGAACTCAAGGTCATATCGAGACCATCATCATTTATATCTCTATCATGCATGGTATGTTCTCTCGTCTCAACAAAAAGCTAAGTGAATCTGAGCAACTCTCAATTCTTCTTAGAAATATACATACGCCCCTGTTATTCAGTTTTCGTAGCATTAAATAAAATTGATTCCATCGATTCTCTTATATCAGCTTGCCAAAATTACGAACATATTTTGGACAGGGACCGTAACTTTAAAGAACCAAAACCAATTGACCAATTAGCAGCGGAGTTCAATTATAACCCTTCGACATCGGTAACTAAACCTACCCTCCCTGGGCTACCTAAACCCCAGTCCAATTCAGACTCAAGACCCCCCTTTAAATATAATTTTAACAAACAAGTTAATAGCATTTCTAATAAATTTACCTCTAATTTCTTCTGTGTTCGATGTCGCGACAACGGTCACTCCCTTCGTACTTGTCAGCAACCACACTTTCCCATTTGCTTTAAATGTGGGCTGCGAGGTTATAAAACCCCAGATTGTCCTGACTGTAAATCAAAGCACAATTCTTCTCCAAAAAACTAACTTCGCACGACTTCGATAGCACTAGCCCTTTTGACATAATTGACTGGCAGAATTGGCTTGCTTATCTTCGTAATTTCTTTAATCTTTACAAGATCTCGTCAGTCCTTTATGAAGAAGAAAAAGATCATAACAGACCTTTTCTTAACTTCACTATCGACGGAATTCCTTTTCCCGGTTAACTAGATAGTGGAAGTTCCTTAACCATATTAGGCAACAACTCACAACTTGATCTTTTGAAAAAGGGTTATTCCTTGTCGAAGTCGTGCCCACTTTCAGTCGCTACAGCCAATAATCACAAATTGCAATCTTTAGGCTATATCGACTTACTTATGACTTTTAATAACCAATCTCATGCTATTAGAGCATACGTGTTCCCAGAGATACACCCCTCAATCATTTTAGGTGTAAACTTCTGGAAAGCCTTTAATCTTATACCTGAATTGCTAAACCCTACCTTCTTTAATAATGTACAGTGCAATACTATACAACATACGTCTGACAGAGGGAAGATCTTCACTTACGAAGCATTAACTGCGGAACAGAAGAACATCGCTGCAGACATCATCTCCAGATTCAAGCAAATCTCCTTTGAAGAAAAAGGCGAGCTTGGAAGGACTCACCTGATCTGTCATAAAATCGATACAGGGAACTCTCCACCTGTAAAACAACGCTGCTACAGGTTATCTCCTGAAAAACAAAAGGCACTTACCAACGAAGTAGACAAGATGCTCGCCTGGAAAGTGATTGAACCCTGCGAGAGCCCGTGGTTATCTCCGGTGATCATAACTCCTAAGAAGAATGGTGAATGGCGTTTCTGTGTTGACAGTAGAAAACTTAACTCTATCACTCCTCGTGATGCCTATAGCCTGCCAATAATGAATGAAATTCTAGACCACTTGAGAGACGCTAAATACTTTTCTAGCATAGATATTGCAAAGGCATTCTGGGAAGTCCCACTACACCCTCCAGACAGGGACAAAACAGCTGTTTACGTCCCGAATAGAGGAATGTACCGCTTTGTTGTCATGCCCTTTGGCTTAACCAACGCCCCAGCGACACAACAAAGACTAATGAATACGCTGTTTACTCCAGAATTCGAGCATAAAGTATTTTGCTACTTAGACGATATCGTTATCGTCAGCAAGACCTTTGAAGAACATATTTCCCTTCTCATCAGAGTTCTTGAAAAACTAACATATGCAGGCTTGACGATTAACTTTGAAAAAAGCCAATTCTTCAAGAAGGAATTAAAATATCTTGGTTATATGGTCGACGAACAAGGGCTGAGGGCTGACCCAGACAAAGTTCGGGCAATTTTGGAATTTCCCACGCCAACTACAAAAAAATAAATAATAAAATTTCACGGCAGCTGCAGTTGGTTTAGAAGATTTATCCCAAACTTTAGTACCATTGCAGCACCTCTTAATAAACTGGCAGCCTCGGGGAAGAACTCCCCAAAATTTTGCTGGACTCCTGAAGCTAATTCCGCCTTCCTGAAGATGAAGGAACTCCTTGTGACTACCCCAATCCTTGCCTGTCCTAACTTCGAAGATTCTTTTGCAGTTCACTGCGACGCCTCCGACCATGGAATCGGAGCGATGCTCACACAAAAACAAGATGACAGAGAGGTCGTAATAGCATACATGAGCAAAAGTTTCCACAAACTTGAATGGAACTACTCAACCACAGAACGAGATACGTTAGCTGTTATCTCAGCACTTTAACACTGGAGATGCTATGTGGACAACGGAAAGCAATTCACCGTTTACACGGACCATGCTGCCCTAAAATGGTTCCTAAATCTATCCAACCCTTCAGGTAGACTTGCAAGATGGGCCTCAGACTCTCAACATTCAACTTCGTTTTAAAACACAAGCGAGGAAAAGACAATGTAGTCCCCGATCTACTCTCCCGCTCATTCAACAGGAATCCTGACATTCATCAAACTGCACCAATTACTCAAGAAATTCGACGTACTAACGATGAAGATTACAAATTAATTTCAGACTGCCAAGACAATCCGGACAGCTACCCGAATTACAACTACAGAGATAACAAACTGATCCGTCGTAGTTACGATCCAAACTCCCTAACAGACGATTTTGCGTGGAAAGAAGTCCCTCCTCCTTCAAATAGAAAAGCGCTTCTTGAAGAATCTCATGGCTCTCCACCAAATCCTCACTTGGGCACCTTCAAGACATACAAGAAATTAGCACTACAATACTACTGGACTGGCATGTTTAAAGATGTTGCTAAATACATATCAACATGCGAAACTTGTTTAGCCTACTAACATTCTAACCACTCTCCTTATGGCGTCATGGGTAAACCCAAAATCTGTTCGCGGCCTTTCAAATGCATATCGCTAGATCTCGTGGGTCCGTTACCGATGACTAGAAAAAGAAACCAACATATACTAGTCATAAATTGCTACTTTACTAAATACTGCTTAATTTTCCCTTTAAAACGCGCCAGGGCTACAGATATTATCTTTCACTTAGAAAATTTCGTATTTCTAGTTTTTGGAGTACCACAGACAATCATTATGGACAACGGACCTCAATTCCAGTCGCGTGAATTCCATAACCTAATCAATAAATACAGAATTCCCTTCGCAAACTTTAACCCAATTTATTGCCCCCAAGTCAACCCGACAGAGAGATACAACAAGACTCTTGTCACAGCCTTGGCATCTCTTGTTGGTGACGACCATAGGTCTTGGGACACCCATCTACCAATTATTCAATCTGCTATGAATAATTCGGTGAATCTGGTAACCGGTTTCACACCCTCTTTCCTAGTTTTTGGACGCGAAGCTATTCCTTGCGGTTCCTTGTACTCACCATGCCAAAACCTTGATGAAATAGTTTTTCTCCCCAGAGATATCTATGCTAATAACCTCGGCCTTTTATCATCTACTTACGATAAAGTCCAGGTAGCCTTGTACGCAGCACATGTAAAGAATAGCAACAGATACGATCTCAGAAGGTCATTCAAGGAATTTAACGTCGGTGATATAGTTTGGAGGAAAAACTACGTCTTGAGTAACGCTGGCACTTACTTCAGTGCTAAACTAGCTCCAAAATACATTAAATGCAAAATGATACAAAAACTCTCTCCCCTCGTTTATATACTCGAAGACCCGAATGGTTCAAGAAACAAATGGCACATAAAGGACTTTAAAACATAGTATTTAATTTATTAACTTTAATTTCCTCTACATTTCACATTATTCATTTCGTTTCCATTTCAGATTTCTTTAATATTGCCTTCCTAAGCGTGCGACTGGTCTGAAATGACTCGCTTTCGCTTACGTTCTCCGAATTCTTAAAACTTCTTGTGGTTGGTCTTAAACCAATCACAATCTCGTAGCAGGCCTCCAGCTCTGTAAAAGAAAAATTGTAGTAGCTGCGCCTACTGCATCTTAAGTTGGCTCTAAATCAACCCTTCTTTATAGTTGGCCCTAAACCAACTATTCCCTAGTTGGCTCTAAACCAACTAGGCCTGTATATAGTATTTCCTCGAGCGGTTCACCAACTCGTAAAATAAGCCTTAGGTCCCTCATATATTTCTACCGCGGAGCGGCCGACTACTCCCTTATAAAAAAGCCTTAGGTCATGGTAAGGAGTTCCTTAGGAGTGTGCGTCATTGAACGTGAACCACATCCCCTTACTTTGATTGGAGATGAATGTCAAAGAAAGAAAGAGAGGCAAGGAAGGTCTGAAACTTCTTAGTTGTATATATTTTTTCTTCCATATTATTAGCACCTCACTTCATTTACGCACTAATCACCACGCTTAGCATAGTTAGCTTTATGACAAAAAAAACCTTTTCTTCTAAGACTATGAAAAAGTTTTTTTTTTCCCTGGGTTTTTGGGGTTATGTAACGTACCTGTTTTTTTGATGGTTGCAGCTGCTGCCAAATACAATTTTTGCACGCGCAACAACCTCCCTTTTGCTCGTTTGCCGTTTTCCTAGGCGTTCTTGCAATATTTATCGAGCTGCAGGCCCTTGGTTCCTTCTGAAACGCCAAAGTTAAAACAATACATTTCTGCGCGCTGTTAATGTTGATGTGCGGTTTAGGCACACTTTTCTTATCTGTTTTCTGTTATTTTGGGCTGTAATTTGCCTCTATTTATCACTGTTTAAGGTCTCCTGAAAATAATTAATTTAAATTGTTTATGTTTTGACAATATGTCAAACTACGACAGATACGTCGATTTTTGTCAATCGCGCTGCTATGAAGTTCCGGTTGTATACTTTTAGGCTAAGGTTGTAATAATTTTATGTAATTATGTAGTCCTGGTACTTTATAAATTTTAAATTAGAAATTTGGAACCGGTAATTCTAGAATTTGGACCCTCAGGGGTATATAAGCCGTACAACGGACGGAATCATGAGTTCTCCATCGACTTCCAAATAGGAGTCAACTAAATTGATCCGTTGCGGGGTCACAGCCGGCCCCGCAACTCAAGAGGGATCCCTACGTCAGTTTGGCCCTTATCCTGTGCGTGTCCTTACTGCGCGCCGCTGCTCGTCCTTGCTGCGCGCCTCTGCGTGCCTTAGTACGCCTGTGCGTGTCCTACTGCGCGCCACTGCGTGCCCCTTACTGCGCGCTACCGCGTGCCTTAGCACGCCTGGGCGTGCCCTTACTGCTCGCCCTTACTGCGCGCTACTGCGTGCCCTAGCACGCCTGTGCGTGCCCCTACTGCGCGCCACTGCACGCCCTTGTTGCGCGCCACTGTGTGCCTTAGCACGCCTGTGCGTGCCCTACAGCGCGCCACTGCGTGCCTTTACAGCGCGCCCTAACGCGCCTCCTCCGCGCACCCTTGCGTGCCTCTGCTGCGCGCCCTTACGCGCCTTAACTGCGCGCCCTTGCGTGCCTGCGCCCTCACGCTCAAGAGGGATCCCAACTCAAGAGGGATCCCTACGTCAGTTTGGCCCTTATCCTGTGCGTGTCCTTACTGCGCGCCGCTGCTCGTCCTTGCTGCGCGCCTCTGCGTGCCTTAGTACGCCTGTGCGTGTCCTACTGCGCGCCACTGCGTGCCCCTTACTGCGCGCCTCCTGCGTGCCCTCACGCGCCCCCCCCCCTCGTGCCCCGCCGCGAGCCTCTGCTGCGCTCCGCATCGTAACCTGAGCTGCGCGCCGCCTCGAGAACCCAGCTACGCGCCCTCACCCTGCCGCTCGAATCCCTGGGGGATCCACTTTGGTTCCATACTTTCTTTACCCTACTGCAATTCGACGTGCCCTGGAAACCCTCAACACGTCAACAATCAGATTTAAATAAAGACCCTGACCCACACCTCTTCTTTTTCTTTTCGTATTAACCTTTTTATCCGTTCCGTGGGCTTACAAACTCTTTGTAAATCCACGTAACGTTGTCACGTTACGTGGATTTACAAAGAGTTGTCACACAATCGGAATGGTGTCCCATTCCGAATGTGTCGATCCTGTATCAACAGTTCGACCAACATCCCTTTCCTAGGGAGTAACAACAGGTGGCGAGCCGCATAAGGCAGGTTGGCATTCCGCAGCCGACCTCCTACCCTCAGCAATCCTTGAGGGTCAATAAACGGGTTGAGCCGAGCCACAGCTCCCTTCAGTTGGACGCGTCCGCGTCTCAGAATGTCCAGTTCGGACTTAAAGTGCACCGTCTGCACGTTCCGTACCAATGCGAACAACGCATGGTTCCGTTCCCGTGGTGTCAGGAACTGTGTCCGCACCCGATGCGCCTCAGAATTGCGACAATTCCGCGCAAATCGGAAGATCCAGGCTGTCACATTGACCAGCTTGTCGAGCGAGCTGTACCGTTCCAGCAGGCTGAACTCCTCTTCCGGCTCTGGTTGCGTCGTACAGACACCGACTGTCAAGGCGCCGTTCGCCGAGGTAACGCGTGGACTCATTGGCCAATCCGATTCGGCTTGAGTCAACCATTTTGGACCCCACCACAAGGGATGTCCAACTAACTCCGGAGCGTGACACCCACGAGACGCACAGTCTGCTGGGTTCATTTCCCCTGGAACATGTCTCCAGATTAAGGGAACCTCCGAATTCAAAATCTGCGAAACCCGATTCGCCACAAAAATTTCCAGCTTGTGAAATGAAGCCTTCAGCCAGCATAACACGATCTGGCTGTCTGTCCAAGCGTAGACCGTATCTTCTAACGCTATTGACCCACAAAGAACCGTCATCGTGTGGTTGAGCAGACGAGTCAGGAGAGCCGCTCCTGAATGCTCTAATTTGGGAATGGTCAGGCGAGTGCGCAACGGCGCAACCTTGCTCTTGGCCATGACCAACCGCACATCAACCTCCCCCGAGGAGTCCACCGTACGCAGATACACCGCAACTCCGTAGCCCTTCTCCGAGGCATCGCAAAACCCATGCAGGGTGGCGGTGTATCGTTTGGTGGGGACCAACCTCCGTGGCAGTGAAATCCGATTGATGCCAGGGAGGGTCGAAAAGAACGATTCCCACTCTGAACACAATGACCCGCCGATCGGGTCGTCCCATTTCAGCTCAGCAGACCACAATTGTTGCATAAAACACTTGAGCTGAAATGTCACCGGGGTGATCCACCCGTTTGGATCAAATGTCCTAGCCACCGTTGAAAGGACGTTCCGTTTCGTCCAGACCTTCGGGGAGTCCAACTCGACCCGATACGAAAACATGTCTGACACCGGCTGGTACTGGACACCTAATACCGACAACATATTCGGATTTTCCAGATTTTCGAAAATGTGGGGATCCTGCTGGTAGTCATCCGGAAGACCAGACAGTAACTCTGGAGAGTTCGACATCCATTTCCGGAGCTCGTAACCTCCACCCCGTAAGAGCTCAACTAGCTCGTCCCGTCGAGCGAGCGCCTCCTCTACGGAATCTGCACCGGTACAGATATCGTCCACGTAGAGATCCTGCTCCAGGAACGCTGCTCCTCTAGGGAAATTTAACCGTTCTCGATCCGCTAACTCCCGCAGAGTGCGAATCGCCAAATAAGGACTAGACCGTAGCCCGCACGTGTTGGTGTTCAGCTCGTACACCTTGATGGGCTGATCTGGGCTCTCACGCCACAGTATCAGCTGATACCGTCTATCGTCAGGGTGAATGACCGTCTGCCTAAACATCATCTGGATGTCAGCTACAAACACAACATTGTGTCGACAGAACCGTGTGATAACATCCGCGATGTCATGGTTCAACTTCGGCCCTGAAAGCAAACACTGGTTCAGGTTCATGTCGTTAGATGTTGATGCCGATCCATCGAACACTAGCCGTATTTTGCCCTCCGGGGTCCTCAAGACCACGTGATGAGGCAGGAAGCAGTGGTCTTCACGCTTCCAGTCGATACCCGAAACCGACATGTGGCCGAGCGACTCGTATTCCCGCATGAAGTCGACGTACTTCTTCCGGAAAATCCCGTCACGCTTCATGCGTCGTTCCATCGACAGAAGCCGCGTCTCGGCTGCATGGTGTGAACTGCCCAGCGGTTGGCGATCACTCCGGATTGGAAGACGTGTGATAATTCGACCTGACCGAAGGCGACCAGTATTGTTCCGATAAAACTGTTCATACTCTTCTTCAACCGGGTCCAACCGGCGGACCGTAGGTGGTTCCTCCACCTCCCAAAACTTCTGTATCACCTCCGAGAGTACAGAACCGAATAAGGGCTACTAGTCGCTAGGCGTGGGGCAGCCGTCATGACCGGACCCATTACCGCATGGCCCAGTCTGGTATTGAACGAAACCAGACCAGTCGCCTGTAACACGTGGACACCTGGCACTAACAGGTATCCCAAGGCATCAACACCCAATAAAATGTCTACTGGGCCCGGAATATCAAACTCCGGGTCAGCCAGTGACAACCCAGCGACCAAATGTCGCACCGAGGGCGACAACCGTACGTGAGGGTGTGAGCCCATCACATTAGGCATGACTAATGCCGTGACCGTCAGATTCACCGATGAATCCACCCGTGACGAGAGAGTTATCCGACATACTCCCTTAACGGAACCGACTTCCATGTTCACAATTCCCCGAATGGAATGTGGATACTCCCTTACCGAAATTCCCAACCGTCTTACAAGGTTGCACGAGACTAAGCACCCCTGGGCCCCCGAGTCCAATAGTGCTCGTGCCACACATGAATAGCCGTCCGAACTCCACGCTATCACAGAGGCGGTGGAGAGCATGACCGTCTGTGGAGTGGCGGCACCCTGTAAGTGGGCGGCGTGTCCCTAGCGGGAACCTCCGCGGGATCAGAACCCGCAGAGACCTCCGTCGGCTTTGGAGTAACTCGGCTGCTGATATGCAACCGGCATATCAGACCGTATGTGCATCAAGGGGTGCGTATAATAGGCCCCTCGCTGTCCCGGTATCCGATCATACCGGACGGTGCACGGTGTGCCCGGTGCGCACCGTGTATGAATGGGGGAGAGCGGATCCAACCTAGGGCGCTCTAGGAATGGGGGCGACATCCGACAGTTCGCCTCCCAGAGCGACGGGCAGGGTGGCGCAGAAGGTGGTGGGCTCCCAGCCTTCGCGCTACTCATAGGTGCCATCTGACACCCGCCCGTAACACGCGGTGAGCCAGCGGCCCGAAGTCCTCGCTGACCGTGGACAGCGGCGACCGAACCCCGGCTATCCCGCATGTTACCCCCCGCGCTGCCCCTTTCCCCTCGGGAAGGTCCCGTCCGCGGGTACCCCAGTCACCCCGTTGGTGACTCCCGTTGCCCGGAGGGCGACTGGGTCCGGCCCTGGTTGGGCCCTGTGGCCGACCAACCTGAGTCCGGTCCTGGTGACCGTCCGAAGGGCCTGACCGATTCAGGCACAATACTATGTGGTGCTTGCCACCACAGCACTCACACGGGTACGCGCGCGAACACTCGCTCAGCGTGTGCGGTCCTAAACAACCGAAACATATCGGTGACGGAACACTATCTTCCTGCGGGCAGCTACCCCGAGCGCCTTAAATTTGTCGCAACTGGTCACGTTATGACCGGCACTGTCGCAGTGCACACAGCCGTCACCCGACGGCGCGGCATTCAAAACGCCAAATTGTTTCGACCTCCCACCCCCCCGCGGGGGCGGGGGGCGCGGCCCCTCCCGCATCCGCGCGGATTGGCGCTGCACACTGGCCTCCGTGTCCAGTGTGTCACATCGCCTACATTCACCCTCCAAAAAATCTGTCAATTGGACAAGTGTGGGCAGTTCCGTGCTACTGCCCCCATGCAGCTGTTCAAACTGACTTTGAACAGCTGCAGGTAACCGTGACAAAACCATATATAAAATAATATATGACCATTGGTCTACCGGAAGACCAAGGTTCTGAAGGGCCCTAGTGGCCACCAGCACAGGGTTGAGCCCTGTACTCGGATGTCAACATCCCGGGTTACTCTAGGGATGCTAAACAGCTTCCCCAGCTGCGCATCAACCAACCGCCGTTTGTGTTGGTAGCGGTCAAACAATATGGACCTTGCTATCTCGTAATTGCCCGCCGTGACCGTTAGGTGGACCACCAACTCCTTCGGTTCACCCCGCAGAGCCATCAATAGTTGGGCCAACTTGTAGGCGTTGTCCAGGTCATCCCGACCGTGGACCAAACTATCAAACAAATTAATGAAGGCCGGCCACTCATCAATTTCCCCACTGAAGGCCGGAATCTCCAGGTGTGGCAGCCGTCCAACAACACCCTTCGGGGGTGGGTCTCCGTTACCCTCCCCACGGTCATTCCTTCGTGACCGCTTAATTTTCTCCGCGCGACACTCGATGTCACCCAAGCATTCTATCGCTTGGTCAGCATCCGCGCAGAGCTGTTTCACCGTAGCCACCGAAGCTTCAACAGTAAGCCCGAGAACTTCAGCCTCCGCAGCTAGCCGACACACCTTCCCGACGCGTGTCATTGCGTCCTCCACACGCTTGAGCAGGACATCATCCATGTCCGATCGCTCCACATACTGATGAGTATGGGTGAGCCATCTCATTTCCTCCCGGACACCATTCCGCAGTACCGTCAAGGGTGAAGGTGCCATGTTGTCCGATTTAATAGATCCTGGTCCTATACATCCTACCGAACTAAGTATAGCCAGAGACCAGCACTTGCCCGTCAGCGCTGGGCACAGAAATTAAAACTAAGTTATCAAAACTAAGGCAACCATAAAACAATTAAATCCTAAAAATATATAATATTATCGCCCTGTGGATATACACCTTATAACTATACACTCTAAATCAATTAGAGAATGCCACCATAAAGCACAATAAAAAATAACACACAAACATTTATTATAAGAAAAAAAACTATTTTTATACAATGTAGGTAGCCGTGAACCTTCTAGAAGTGGCCTTTCCGATATGACCTACACTTCTACTGAGGTCAGCAAAATCAGCTTAATACCCCTTAAATAGCCTGACCCTGCTCTGTAAACCGAAATAACACTGCAATACTATAGAACCCGACTGCAATACTATAGACCGACCGAATGACTGTTCCTGATGCACACCACAGTAGTTTCCGACTACAAATTTTATAATAATTGTTAACTAAATCGTCAATTATACGTTCACTAACCGAAAATGAACCTAAATTGTGGTATACCGACCACAAGACTCACTCTCAAAATGATTGCCGACCAATCTGAGGTACCCACCCTCTCCCAACTACAATGTGGTAAAAAAACAATCCTACAACCATCCGTGAATCGATTTTCTACTAGGAAACCACGCTCTGCTACCAAAATGTTAAATCCACGCCTCAACCGAAAGGGCTGGAATCTTGGTAGGGTTGTTTTTCAGTGGAATGCCACACAAACAAGGGTGGGGGGTGTTGGGAGTCGAATCTTACTCGCGTCGTAGCCCGCTGCTGGTGCCGTCGTGATGCTGCCGACTACAAGAGTCGCTATCCGAGCGCGACGAATTAGTGACCGAACCACTTCAACCTTTCACAGCACGAAGCACTCACTACGATGACGTGAAATCTACTTATTTCTTGACGATTAGTCCGAGATTATTATAATTAACATTCCGCCAAGGCCCCGTTGCCTGACGCCGACAATTTTTCCACGTGCCAAGTGACAGCTAGCTATTCATTTTTTTTCTATGCAAGTGACAGCTAGCTAGTGATGTCCCGATCACTCGCGGTCGATCCGCGCAACAAAAAACCGAGGTGCGTTCCGAAGCATAAATATTAATCATACAGTGTTTCGAAGGCCTTTGTCAAATCTAGAGAAACAGCAACACATGCTTTTCCTTCATCTAGGAAAGGTGATACCAGATCTGTAAGGTGTCCGACGGCCCCTTCCGTAAACATTCCCCTTCAAAAGCTAATGAGTTATTTATTTCCAGGTATCTCATGAATCGGTTTTTCATAATTATTTCGAGTATTATTGATAGAGTGGGGAGAAGAGAATTCCAAATTCAAATTCCAAATATCTTTATTACTGTAGATATTAACATATACTTAGCAATCGCCATTTTTTGCCACTTCTCTACATTGGATCACTGTGGGAGAAGAAAGGCCTAGGAACTCCCACATATTGATTTTTGGATCTCTTTTAAAAATTGCTTGTGCTTAACTGATACAATATATATATATATATACATACATATATATATATCTATCTATATATATACATAGTCAGGTCATAAGTTCTGTCACATGTGCAATATGAAATAATTTAGACATGTTTATTATTTATGTAAACATATATACAGCAAAATGAACTTAATAAAACATAGATTCTTATTGTAATAAAGTTTATTCAAAATGACCCCCACGATTTTGAATACAGGCCTTTATTATGCGCGGCCAGTCGTCTATCGCAGCACGAACGAGGTCCATGTCAATATCGGCGGCTTCCTTAATCAAGGATGCCTTGAGTGACTCCAAATCAGGATGAGGCTTTGAGCAGGCCTTTTCCTCCAAGTGTTGCCATATCTTGTAATCTAACGGACTCAAATCTGGACTGGAGGAGGGCCAGTCTTCGTGCCGGATGAAGTCGATTTCACGCGCCGCCAGCCAGTCTTGTGTGCTTTTCGCTCTATGAGCTGGCGCAGAATCTTGTTGGAATACCCAGTGCCTGTTATTAAACATGGTATGAGAAACAGGTTCCACAACGTTCTTGAGGACTGTATTTTGATACACAACTGCATTCGTTTTTACGCATTTCTCACAAAAATGTTCCTCAGTTAAGCCCCAATAAGCGTACCGCTTCAACAAAGCACGGCATCTCTTCAGTCTCAGGTCCATTAAACGAGCGTCCAAACGATGTCCTGTTTTTCTCCGATATGCCCTAAGCCCTAGGTCTTCATTTAACACCCTTTTCACCGTGGTCCTGCTTAACCCCATCTGAAGGGCCAACAGTTTCTGCTTACGTATGGGATTTCTTTGAATTCGCGCCTTAACAGCTTTTATCACTGCTGGGGTCCTAACAGAGCGAGGGCGACCACTTCTTGACCTGTCATCTACACTAGAGTCTTCATTGCATCGTTTTATGGTACGATAAACAAATCTTTTGGTTATATTCAAATTTTTCAGTAAGTCGAAAATCTGAATTGGCGCGTAACCGCAACGATGCAACGCAATAACTGCGACACGGTCTTCTTTAAGTGTCCACTCCATATTTAAAAATGAGGAAAATTCTAAAAAGTACACATTTTTAATTTTCATGAAAAATTCGAAATTCGAATTCAATAAACTTTTTTGTGGCCAGCGTTCTAAATTCAAAAGTTTTTATTGTGTGACAGAACTTATGACCTGACTGTGTATATATATATATATATCATTACAATAATTAATAAGCAGGTATAAATCATTACAAAATTATTAACAGCAAGGTCTGTGTTGAGCCAGATTAACCCCATACAGTCCCGTCATTTAAGTAATTTTGAACATTGTAACATCCCATTTTCGACAAAGTCGCTTTAACATGGCTTTTAAATTGCTCAAATGGCAATTTCAAGATCTCCAGAGGTATCTTGTTGTAGTACAGAATGCATTGACCCATTGACATTGAAAGAATTGCTAACCTTCGCGAGTCTAAACCGGGACGCAAGTAGTCTGTGAATATGTCTTAGGTTAACATTACAGCTATCGCTGTGTTTGGAAAATGTTGTAAGGTTCTTGTGTACATAGATTATATTTTTGAAAATAAATTGACTAGCAACAGTTTGTCAATTTCTTCAAAAAGCTCTCTTAAGGAGTCTGTGCATTTTCTCTAAAATAAAAATAGTTTGAATATCCGCTGCTTTACCCCACAACAAGATACCATAGGACATGACACTATGAAAGTAACTAAAATATACTTGCCTTGATGTAGCCAAATCCGTGTTTTGTCTGATGTTCCTAACAGCGTAAGCCGCATAACTTAATTTAGCACCTAATTTATCTATGTGGGGTCCCCACTGCAATTTGCTATCAATGCTTATTCCAAGAACCTTTGTGTCATTTTCTCTATTTCATCTAATTCTAACGTGCTGCTGTCTAACACCAAACTGGTCTAAACATTTGGTTTGACCAGCATTTAACAATAAATTGTTAACTGTGAACCAATTTAAGGAGCGGGTCTGGACCCAGTTCCGCCGGCCCTTCGCTTAAGTTCCACCCTCACCGAGCCACATTTGGAGCAGATTTTCTTCTGCCTTTTTTCCAGCTCCGGGATATCCGACTCGGGGATTCCGAATACCATGATGGCACCCGGAAGGCTCCGAGTCGGTTTTTTTAAGCTCCACCTTTAACAGGCGCTAGCAACTCATGTCAATGCCGCGCTGCCAGTTTGCCCTTATCAGTCGGAGCCTCAGCCCCTCAATGTCAGTTCCCTGACCATTGAAGAGCCAGACCACCCCTTTGATAAGTTTCGGCAACTCCGTCACGCCGACCGCCATGAACTGGCAGCCTTCTTCCTACAGGGAAGGGGGGAGGTTTGCTGTCGTCACCTTTAGCCACGTCACAGTCTCTTGGTCGAGGCAGGTGAATTTAAGTCCATCTTGTGGAAAACGTTGCAGCATATGATCAAAGCCCAGTACAAAGTCCTGGGTCAGATCATCTACTGCTTCTTCTTGTTTCTTTCTTCATCTCTAGACGGAGAAGAAGGCATTGTTCGGCTGTCATGTCCCGACCGTCATTGGGAACAATCACCACGGTAAAGTGCGAGTTCGCAGTCCGGGCATAGGATAGTCCAGGTTGAACTCGTTGTTCCCTTACATTTGGGCGTGAATTACAGGGTATTTTAAACGGTCCCCTCATCAACTCCCCAACACCTGGTCATCAGACCTCATTCTTTTTGTTTGGGGCCTGCTTGTCCCGGCCACAGAGCTTGCCCCATGTGCTTGCTCTGATGACCACCCCGATCTGCCCTTCCCCGCCCCTTTGCCCTTACGGCGCCGAGGCGGTGGATGGGCAGACGGGGGAGGGACCGAGATTGCGCTTTCCCCAATCGTTTTATCTTTTTCCGCAGGCGCCTGCTCCTCCCCTTGGGCTGGTTTCTGCGAGGATTTATTTCGCCGTGATGTGGCTTGATTTAAGGGGTGGCACTGTCCCACACGCGGTCCCATAAAGAAAGCGTTGTGAGCCTGCCTAACCCTTTGGTGTTGTGGTGCTGTCCCGCACACTGTCCCGTATGGGGTACGGTGTGAGCCTGCACCGCGGTTTCTTGTGTGTTGTGGTGGTGCTGTCCCGCACGCGATCCCATACTGGGATCGGTGGGAGCCTAGGTCAAAATACTTATCATATGATAAATGTACGTTAGACTAATATTGGGTTTTGTTGTTATTATGTTATAATGATTGTTAACACCTATAGATAACAATAATATCAATTATTTTCATGCTACAATTTAAAAGCTGAATGAGGCGTTGTACTTTCCCTTAACATTGCAATTAAATTTATTAATTCTAAAAACATTTACCTATATAAGTACATTTGGAAGTACAGTTGGAATCATGTGGAACGGAGAACTGATCTCTTACAATATCAGCAAACCAGACGTTCTATTTTCTACCGTACAAATGTGACTGCCTGGCAGACAGCTCACAGTCAATTGCAAGGTAGCAACTACCACAAAACAAAGAACAAATAGAAAAAAAGTAACGCTTTCAACGGATTTCTCAAATGCAGCGGGCAAGGCAAAGTTGAATCCATTTTAAAGTTAGCTCCGTTCGAGCTTTTAGTGCAATAAATGCCTTCCTTCCTCGACTTCTTAAAAGTTTCCTTGGAACAGAAAGATTTGTTTCCTTATCCTACTAGTGCTGTCCAGCGTTTAGATTTCTTCTATTTTTATCGCCCTTTTTGTTCTATCGGAGAAAACAGAAAACAGACACAATACTTTTTATTGAAAACATTAAGGGGCTTCTTTTTAAATACGTGTTAATTCTTAAATAAAGTGAGGTTATCAAATATAATTATTATATGTAATTATCTCAGGTTACTAATACATGTGGCTGTAGTTCAACTCAATTTTAATATTTTTATTTCGAATAACAGTGATCAAATCAAAGGATAAATATATTTTACTATAAGATTTTTCAAAAGAAAACTTGACACATGGGTACTGAAAAACTGTTTGTTTTGCCTTATTTTATATTCATACCACCATCAGATCATTTAAATTTTTAGGATTAATTTTATCTTAGATTTTTTCATATAATTTTAATGACTTGGACTGAAATCATTACCTTTGCTTCAAACCAAATCGTTCATTTTCTTGTTCATATCCGGTGCTAATGGCGTTAGCTACTGAGTCCACGCACAAGCAACAAAAATGTTTTTAAAGTCAATTTAAAAACTAAAATGAAATCGAATTTTTCTGTTACCATGATTCAATTCCCAATCTCTACTTCATTAATTTTAGCAACGGAGATAAATGGATCGCGTAAATGAACGACTTGGGATCGTATCAGGGGTTTTCTAGACTAGAAATTAAAGTACCTTACATTTTTCACAGTAGGCCAACGGCGCAGCATCTGATCTCACAGCGAAACGATTGAGAGGCGACTTTTAATAGTGTATTGCCGAGAGTATGAGAGCAGTGGTTTTCAATCTGAACCTTTTTTATTTATTTAATTAATTAATACAATTCTCCTTCCTAGTGGACGTGGTACCAGTAGCTTTTTCATGTTATTCCGATATCTATGAATTTCAATAACTTTTAAAAAATTTACTTATCAGAACATCGTCTAAATAAGCTGATTGGAAAAAAAGCCACTGAAATTCCTAAATGTCAGAATTACTTGTATGAAAAGGCTTGTTGCATGTTATTATGGTTTTTGTGTTATTCTTGACTTTTGTGGCCTTACCTGAGATTCTGTTGGAATGTCCTGCGGGAAACATAATGATTTCTTCGATGTGTGGAGTTTCGAGCGTAGTTTTAGCCGGAGAACACTCGTTATATAGCTGGCATAAGGCCGTCCTCCAGAACAACAATCATTCTTAGGTTTGCGCTAATTGTTTAATATTTATGCTTCGGAACGCACCTTTTTTCGTTGCGCGACTCGGAACGCGAGTGATCGGAACGGAACTAGCAGCTGTCACTTGTATAGAAACGTGATGACTTTTTTGCACATGGCATTCGGGCCTTGGCTGTATTTTTATTAGTAATAATTGTCTAACACAGGTGTCGGGCCTCGTCGGAGTGTTAATTTGTAATAATCATCACGGAACAATCGTCCAATCGTCGGGAAATAAGTAGATTCACGTCATCGGAGTGAGTGCTTCGTGTTGTGAAGGGACGAAGTGATTCGGGGATCAATTCGTCGCATTCGGACAGCGACCCTTCGTGTCGGCAAGCAACACGACGGCGACAGCATCGGGCTACGACGAGAGTAAGATTCGACTCCTCTCCCCCCACCCTTGTGCTCCTCATCCCGTGTTCCTGCCTCGAATTGAGCTTTCGAATTCCGGTCCATGGCGTCAAAGGTCAGTACTCAGTAAGAAAACCAACCCTACCAAGATTCCACGCCCTGTCGATTGAGGCGTGGAATTTAATCATTTTGGTAGCAGGCGCGGTTTCCTATTAGGAAATCGATTCACGGACGGTTGTAGGGTTGTTTTTTTGCCACATTGTAGTTGGGAGAAAAGGGTATCTTAGATTGGTCGGCAATCAGTTTGTGAGTGAGTCTTGTGGTCGGTATACCACAATTAAAGTTCATTTTCGGTTAGTGAACGTATAATTGACGATTTAGTTCACAATTATTATAAAGTTGTAGTCGGAAACTACTCGGTGTGCATAAGGAACAGTCATTCAATAGTCAATAGTCAATAGTCAAAGTACTTTATTACTGTAGATATTTACATATACTTAGCAAACGTCATTTTTTGCCTCTTCTCTACATTGGACCACTGTGGGAGAAGAAGGGCGTAAAAACTCCCACAGATTTATTTTTAGGTCTCTTTTAAAAATAGGTTGTGCTTAACTAATACAAATATGAAAAATTTAATTGTTATGATTAATAAGCAGGAATAAATAATTACAAAGGTTTGATCGGACCGCACCCGAGGCTACACGTCAAAAACAGCTGTGCTGTATTTTAACTAAATTAATTTGTTTTAATTCGTCTATTTGTGAATATAGTGTTAATTTAAGTGTTTGTTTAGTCAACTAAAGTGTGTCAGTGCTAAATGTGGTCAGAATTGTAATTGTGATAAAATAATCGATCACGGACCGAAAGACAAAGGAAATTTCAAACATCCAACGGAAAAACCCCGGGGGAGTATTGTTTTCATATTTGCTTATTCATATTTTACAAGTATATGACTTGAACTTAACTATATACTTATACACTACATACTGCTCAACTCCCACTATTGTGAGAAACGTCCATCCTCACACTGCAGCGTCTTTGTTTTGTCTCTTAGCACTTGACAATCTGTGGAAGTACTTTTGACGATAAAACTAGCTGTTCACTCATAATTATTACGCGACATACACAAGTGCACTGGTAGGTTAGACCTTGGCAATTAGTGCGAATATAATGTAAGCTTGTAGGTGATTCTAGAGACATATTAGGTACTCACTTCACAGCTGATCATCACAACACTTGCAAAACGACTAAAATTGTTAGATAATAAGTATAACTTTCATTAGTTCAGGACATTTATACTGTTAACCTATATTGACTTGTGATAGTTTAATTGAAACTTGTTGACTTTGACGAATAGCTAGCTAGAATAGCTATATAGGGAATTAGGAACTATCATATCAGTACTACAGCTACTAACTGCAAGTCTTTATTCCTTCTGTTTTATTTTAATTTTGTTCGGAGCACCCATTCCTTTTTATTTTATTTCCAGGCATGGCATCCAACATTACTACGCGGAGAATGCACGCACTACAGCAACAACTAACTGACGCAGAAGAGTTAAACCAAAGGCTATTGGAAGAGCGCAATGAAAATGACTTTGAGATAAAAATCTTGAGAGCCAAGAACTCACAGCTTAGAGATAGTGTGTCTACTTTGCGAGAAACACACGAGGAGTCGCAAAATGAGATTCAAAGATTGGAAAAACTTGTGGAATCTTTTGACACCCTGCGCACTGACCTTGCTTCTGCTTGTGATCGCAGTAAATTCCTCCAATACCAACTCAATGAGGCAAACTTGAAGTTGACTGATATGTGCATAGAAAAAGACTACAATGAATCTCGCCACATTACCTCTATCCAACAAGAACTAGAAGTAGCCAACCTAAGCACTATTGTTCAAGCCATGCAGACAAGCAGCAGAAAAATTAAAAAATATTTTAAATTAAATAAATTCATGAAAAAAACTAGAGGTAATATAAAAGTACTGAAATTAGCCTTGAAACGGCAATCAAACGGAATATTAAGAATCTCCTTAATGCAAGAGCTCCGGGGAAAAAATGTAGGTTTACAGTCGGACCTTCAACATGCCCGATTAGAAATCCAGCATCTACATGACCTGCTAGCAAATACACTACAATGTTATGCCAAAGAGCAAAGTGAGTTAGCAGAACTCAGAGCCGCGACGTCTGAGTTAGTACAGCTACAACGCCAGAATGCGGAATTGGTGGGCGTTCTAATTGAGAATGAGGAGAATGAGACCAGCAAGGAGGACGAGCCCACATCACTAACTTTGGTCTCGACCCCCCTCAACGAGAGTGTTGCAGCGTCCACCGCTGCCCCAACCAAAAAACAGCGTCGCCGTCGTCGACGAGGAGACACCTCACAGCTCAACAGCGCGAGCACCGCGCCGCTCGCTGTCCCTGCTGAGGCGTGTGTCATGCCGCAAGCTGCCCCGAGGGCCGCGCCGTTCGCCGTTGCGCACGTTGCGACGCTCGCTGCAGCGAATGCCGCGCCAACCGCCGCCACGTGCATCAAACCGCACTCCAACACGTGTGTCCCGCCACTCACCTCCACTCGTGTACCGCCAGCTACCAAAATATTTGCTCAGAGAAAAACTCTGTTGTTCTCCGACAAAGTAGGTGCAGGATTTGGGACTCTATTACATAACCGGCTTAACCAAAAAGTAACGAACATTTGCTGTCCAAATTGTTCATTTGTAGATCTAGTGAAGATGATTAGTCGCGGTATCTATGATGAGTACAGCACTATTGTAATTATGGTAGGAAATCATTCAAACATTAGTCGGAATGATTTGAATAAAAGTGTTGAAACACTTCTAGACTTACATAGTAGGATGAAATGCAAATTTATACTATGCAATTTTCCATATGCCTGTAATTTGACAGAACTACAGAACAAATCTGTGCATAGAATGAATATTCATTTATTTAATTTAACATGTCATCACAGCGATGCTATTTTATATTTCGACATGAATAATTTTATTCATAACTTTACTCTGACACGGGATACATTGTACCTGTCTAATAAATATAGAAAATTAGTAGCTACATTGTTAGCTTATAATATATGCGACGCAGCTATAGTTGGTTTAACTAAGTTTAACTTGACATCAGCTTATTTTAAGAGTAATATGACATGCACCCCTATTGGGAATTCACCTGTTAATTATACTTTGCATGCAACATTGGAATCTGTTCCAAGTAATTTAAATTAGTTCATAAGACAATAGAGGAAATCTCTAGCATACAAGAGCCACTAAATATGTCAAAATGTAAGCCCCAGTTAAATATTGCCCATCAAAACATGCAGGGGCTACCTGGCAAAGAACTTGTATTAGAATTATTTCTAAAAAATTCTGACATTGATATTATTTGTGTTACTGAACACTGGTTGAAGGAAAATATGATGTCTTTTAACATAAATAATTACAAAATTGTCAGTTGTTACAATAGAAAGACTGCTGATAGAGGTGGTTCTTTAATCTTAGTGAAAAATAATATTAAGGTGAAACAACGGAAAGATATTCTTGCACTTACTGTTGAAAGACAAAGAGAGGTATCCTGTGTTGAGTTAGATAGCCATATTATTGTTTGTGTCTACAGGCCACCGAGGGATGAAAAAGGCCATGGCAATTTCGAAATATTTGAGAAAATTATGGAGGAAGCCCTCATTAAACTTTGTAATAACAGAAAAAAGTTAATTATTTGTGGCGATCTTAATGTAGATCTGCTTGTAGATACAACACTGAAGCGACGATTAATAACTCTGTTCAAATCATTTAATTTATGTCATGTATTTCTAGAGCCGACTAGAATTACACTTACAAGCCAAACTTGCTTAGATAACGTTTTTTGTGACTGTGCATTCACAAGTAAAAGTGTAATTAACTGCTTACCCTCCGATCACAGGGTCAAACAGTTTCATTCCCAATTACTATTAAGGATAAGACTGGTCCAACATTTTATAGGCCTATTACATCCCATAGACTAGAGACATATACGAAAAACTTAGATATAAATTTGCCAGTACCGGATTTTAATGAACAAAACCCAAACAAAATCTACTCAGACTTCTTCAACATTATTCAGACAGAATTCAATAAAGTTTTCAAATTAAAGAAAGTCAGTGACTACAACGGTAAATCTAAATTAAATGACTGGGCAACGTTTGGAATTCGTAAAAGTAGAGTTATCTTGTATGACCTTTATGATCAAAAAACCTATAACTTTGATCGAAAATTTCATGACTATGTTAAAAAATATTCCAAAACTTTCAAGTTGGTTTGTAGAACTGCAAAAACTTTACACATTAATAGAAAAATTCAAAATTCAAATAATAGAATGAAAACAGTTTGGCAAATAATAAACCGCGAAACTGGCAAAGTTATACCAAGGGACAGTGATTTCTGCCTAAAGATAGGTGATGATGTTGTTAAATCCAACGCTGATGTTGCTCGAGCTTTTGAAACATTCTTCACCAATGTACCCGTACTCACAACGGACAGTCTTAATTCATCTCCATTTGAAGCAGAGACTTTATTAAAAAATAACACTAGCGTCAGTAATGTATATTTAAAATTTCATCATGTATATCCCCAGGACATTGTCAAAACGTTAATTTTTACTTAACTTAAAAAATACGGAAGACCTGTGGGGTATATCAGTCAAAGTCATTGGTTCAGTAATTCTAGTTATAGCCCCACACTTAGCTTATATATTCAATAAATGTGTTGACGATGGGGCTTTTCCAGACCTCATGAAACACAGTAAACTTATACCGCTGTTCAAATCGGGAGATAAGGGCGATCCTTCAAATTTCAGACCAATATCTGTTCTTCCAACACTAAGTAAAATATTTGAAAAGATTATACTCAATCAAATGCTCTCACACTTCAACCGTACAAAACAACTCCACGCTAAACAATATGGTTTCACTAGGGGTAAATCGACTACGTATGCAGGTATTACCCTTGTATCTCATATTTATTCTGCATGGGAGGCCGCACAGGATGCTATCGGAGTTTTTTGCGACCTGTCGAAGGCGTTTGATTGTGTTGATCATAATACGCTATTAATTAAATTAAATCATTACGGAGTTAGAAATAAAGCGTTGGATCTACTAAGATCATACCTAAGCAATAGAATTCAAAAGGCTGAAGTTAACGGTGATCAGGTGTTAAAATTGGCGTTCCACAAGGTTCCATATTAGGCCTTTTCTTATTCCTGGTATATATTAATGATCTGCCTTTCATGGTGGAGAAATTAACTGACATAGTGTTGTGTGCTGATGATACTTCAATGGTCTTCAAAATAGAAAGACAAAAAGGAGATTTTGATGATGTTAGTGGCGTATTGTCTTTAACCTTGAATTGGTTCACAGTTAATAATTTATTGTTAAAAGCTGGTAAAACCAAGTGTATCAAATTCTCACTTCCAAATGTCAGGCAAGTTGAGACCAGTTTGGTGTTAGACAACAGCACGTTAGAATTGGTAAATGATACGAAGTTTCTTGGAATAACCATTGATACCAAATTGCAGTGGGGACCCCACATAGATAAATTGGCTGGTAAATTAAGTTCTGCGGCTTACGCTGTTAGGAACATCAGACAAAGCACGGATGTGGCTACATCTAGGCTAGTATATTTTAGTTACTTTCATAGTGTGATGTCCTATGGTATCTTGTTGTGGGGGAAAGCAGCGGATATTCAAACTATTTTTATTTTACAGAAAAGAGCTATTCGAGCAATTCATAATTTAAAACGAACAGACTCCTTAAGAGAGCTTTTTAAAGAAATTGACATACTAACAGTAGCTAGTCAATTTATTTTCGAAAATATAATGTATGTACGCAAGAACCTTACAACATTTTCGAAACTTAGCGACAGCTGTAATGTTAACCTAAGAATTAATCACAGACTATGTGCGACCCGTTTTAGACTCGCGAAGGTTAGCAATTCTTTCAAGGGTCAGTGCATTCTCTACTACAATAAGATACCTCTGGAGATTTTGAAATTGCCATTTGAGCAATTTAAAAAGCATGTTAAAGCGACTTTGTCGAATTCGGTCGGACTATAGTATTGCAGTCGGGTTCCATAGTATTACAGTGTTATTTCGGATTACAGAGCAGGGTCAGGCTATTTAAGGGGTATTAAGCTGATTTTGCTGACCTCAAAAGAAGTGTGGGTCATATCGGAGGGGCCACTTCTAGAAAAAAAATTTTTTTTTATAATACCTTTTTGTGTGTTATTTGTATTGTACCATATGGTGGCATTCTCTAATTGATTTAGAGTGTATAGTTATAAGGTGTATGTTCACAGGGCGACCATATTAAATATTTTTTAGGATTTAATTGTTTTAGTGGTTGCCTTAGTTTTGACAACTTAGTTTTAATTTCTGTGCCCAGCGCTGACGGGCAAGTGCTGGTCTCTGGCTATACTTAGTTTGGTAGTGAAGTATAAGACCAGAATCTATTAAATCGGTAAACATGGCACCTTCGCCCTTGACGGTACTGCGGCATGGTGTCCGTGAGGAAATGAGATGGCTCGCCCATACTCATAAGTATGTGGAGCGACCAGATATGGATGATGTCCTGCTCAAGCGTGTGGAGGACGCAATGACACGCGTCGGGAAGGTGTGTCAGCTGGCTGCGAAGGCTGAAGCTCTCGGGCTTACTGATGAAGCCTCGGTGGCTGCAGAGAAACAGCTCTGCGCGGATGTTGACCAAGCGATGGAATGCTTGGGTGACATCGAGCGTCGCGCGGAGAAAATTAAGCGGTCACGAAGGAATGACCGTGGGGAGGGTAACGGAGACCCACCCCCGAAGGGTGTTGTTGGACGGCTGCCACACCTGGAGATTCCGGCCTTCAGTGGGGCAATTGATGAGTGGCCGGCCTTCATCAATTTATTTGATAGCTTGGTCCACTGTCGGGACGACTTGGACAACGCCTACAAGTTGGCCCAACTATTGATGGCTCTGCGGGGTGAACCGAAGGAGTTGGTCGGTCACCTAACGGTCACGGCGGGTAATTATGAGATAGCCAGGTCCATATTGTTTGACCGCTACCAACACAAACGGCGGTTGGTTGATGCGCAGCTGGGGAAGCTGTTTAGCATCCCTAAAGTAACCCGGGATGTTGACATCTGAGTACAGTAACAGGTGCTCAACCCTGTGCTGGTGGCCACGAAGGCCCTTCAGAACCTGGTCTTCCGGTAGACCAATGGTCATACATTGTTTTGTATATGGTTTTATCACGGTTGCCTGCAGCTGTTCAAAGTCGGTTTGAACAGCTGCATGGGGGCAGTAGCACGGAACTGCCCACGCTCGTCCAATTGACGGATTTTTTGGAGGGTGAATGCAGGCGATGTGACACACTGGACACGGAGGCCAGTGTGTTTAAGGCGCTCGGGGTAGCTGCCCGCAGGAAGATAGTCTTCCGCCACCGATTGTGTTTCGATTGTTTGGGGCCGCACACGCTGAGCGAGTGCTCGCGCGCGTTCCCCTGTGAGTGCTGTGGTGGCAAGCACCACATCGTGTTGTGCCTGAATCGGTCAGGCCCTTCGGACGGTCACCAGGGCCGGACTCAGGTTGGTCGGCCACAGAGCCCAACCAGGGCCGGACGGGACCCCCCCCGAGGGGAAGGGGGCAGCGCGGGGGGTAACATGCGGGATAGCCGGGGTTCGGTCGCCGCTGTCTCGCTGTCACTCACCGCGTGTTACGGGCGGGTGTCAGATGACACCTATGAGTGGCGCGAAGGCTGGGAGCCCACCACCTTCTGCGCCACCCTGCCCGTCGCTCTGGGAGGCGAACAGGGAGGCGAACAGTCGGATGTCGCCCCCATTCCTAGAGCGCCCCAGGTTGGATCCGCTCTCCCCCATCCATCCACGGTGGCCACCGGGCACACCGTACATCGTCCGGTATGGTCGGATACCGGGACAGCGAGGGGCCTATTATGCGGGTTGGGACCCCTTGATGTACATACGGTCTGATATGCCACCGTCATATCAGCAGCCGAGTTACTCCACGGCCGACGGAGGTCTCAGCGGGTTCGGATCCCGCGGAGGTTCCCGCTAGGGACACGCCGCCCACTTACACGGTGCCGCCACTCCACAGACGGTCATGCTCCCCACCGCCTCTGTGATAGCGTGGAGTTCGGACGGCTATTCATGTGTGGCACGAGCACTATTGGACTCGGGGGCCCAGGGGTGCTTAGTCTCGTGCAACCTTGTAAGACGGTTGGGCATTTCGGTAAGGGAGTATCCACATTCCATTCGGGGAATTGGGAACACGGAAGTCGGTTCCGTTAAGGGAGTATGTCGGATTACTCTCTCGTCACGGGTGGATTCATCGGTGAATCTCATGGTCACGGCATTAGTCATGCCTAATGTGATGGGCTCACACCCTCACGTACGGTTGTCGCCCTCGGTGCCACAGTTGGTCGCTGGGTTGTCACTGGCTGACCCGGAGTTCGATATTCCGGGCCCAGTAGACATTTTATTGGGTGTCGATGCCTTGGGATACCTGTTAGTGCCAGGTGTCCACGTGTTGCAGGCGACTGGTCTGCTTTCGGTCAACACCAGACTGGGCCATGCGGTAATGGGTCCGGTCATGCCGGCTGCCCCACGCCTAGCGACTCGTAGTCCCTTATTCGGTTCTGTACTCTCGGAGGTGATACAGAAGTTTTGGGAGGTGGAGGAACCACCTACGGTCCGCCGGTTTGACCCGGTTGAAGAAGAGTGTGAACAGTTTTATCGGAACAATACTGGTCGCCTTCGAACAGATCGATTTCTCACACGTCTTTCATTCCGGAGTGATCGCCCACCGCTGGGCAGTTCACACCATGCAGCCGAGACGCGGCTTCTGTCGATGGAACGACGCATGAAGCGTGACGGGATTTTCCGGCAGAAGTACGTCGACTTCATGCGGGAATACGAGTCGCTCGGCCACATGTCGGTTTCGGGTATCGACTGGAAGCGTGAAGACCACTGCTTCCTGCCTCATCACGCGGTCTTGAGGACCCCGGAGGGCAAAATACGGGTAGTGTTCGATGGATCGGCATCAACATCTAACGGCATGAACCTGAACCAGTGTTTCCATTCAGGGCCGAAGTTGAACCATGACATCTCGGATGTTATCACACGGTTCCGTCGACACAATGTTGTGTTTGTAGCTGACATCCGGATGATGTTTAGACAAATGGTCATTCACCCTGACGATAGACGGTATCAGCTGATACTGTGGCGAGAGAGCCCAGATCAGCCCATCAAGGTGTACGAGCTGAACACCAACACGTACGGGCTACGGTCTAGTCCTTATTTGGCGATTCGCACTCTGCGGGAGTTAGCGGATCGAGAACGGTTAAATTTCCCTAGAGGAGCAGCAATCCTGGAGCAGGATCTCTACGTGGACGATATCTGTACCGGTGCAGATTCCGTAGAGGAGGCGCTCGCTCGTCAGGACGAGCTAGTTGAGCTCCTACGGGGTGGAGGTTACGAGCTCCGGAAATGGATGTCGAACTCTCCAGAGTTACTGTCTGGTCTTCCGGATGACTACCAGCAGGATCCCCACATTTTTGAAAACTTGGAAAATCCAAATATGTTGTCGGTATTAGGCGTCCAGTACATGTTTTCGTATCGGGTCGAGTTGGACTCCCCGAAGGTCTGGACGAAACGCAACGTCCTTTCAACGGTGGCTAGGACATTTGATCCAAACGGGTGGATCACCCCGATAACATTTCAGCTCAAGTGTTTTATGCAGCAATTGTAGTCTGCTGAGCTGAAATGGGACGACCCGATCGGCGGGTCAATGAGCTCAGAGTGGGACTCTTTCTTTTCGACCCTCCCTGGCATCAATCGGATTTCACTGCCACGGAGGTTGGTCCCCACCAAACGATACACCGCCACCCTGCATGGGTTTTGCGATGCCTCGGAGAAGGGCTACGGAGCTGCGGTATATCTGCGTACGGTCGACTCCTCGGGGGAGGTTGATGTGCGGTTGGTCATGGCCAAGAGCAAGGTTGCGCCGTTGCGCACTCGCCTGACCATTCCCAAATTAGAGCTTTAGGGAGCGGCTCTCCTGACTCGTCTGCTCAACTACACGATGACGGTTCTTCGGGGGTCAATAGCGTTAGAAGATACGGTCTACGCTTGGACGGACAGCCAGATCGTGTTATGCTGGCTGAAGGCTTCAGTTCACAAGCTGTAGATTTTTGTGGCGAATCGGGTTTCGCAGATTATGAATTCGGAGGTTCCCTTAATCTGGAGACATGTTCCAGGGGAAATGAACCCAGCAGACTGTGCGTCTCGTGGGTGTCACGCTCCGGAGTTGGTTGGACATCCCTTGTGGTGGGATCCAAAATGGTTCATTCAAGCCAAATTGGATCGGCCAATGAGTCCACGCGTTACCTCGGCGAACGGCGCCTTGACAGTCGGTGTCTGTTCGACGCAACCAGAGCCGGAAGAGGAGTTCAGCCTGCTGGAACGGTACAGCTCGCTCGACAAGCTGGTCAATGTGACCGCCTGGATCTTCCGATTTGCGCGGAATTGTCGCAATTCTGAGGCGCAACGGGTGCGGACACAGGTCCTGACACCACGGGAACGGAACCATGCGTTGTTCGCATTGGTACGGAACGTGCAGACGGTGCACTTTAAGTCTGAATTGGACATTCTGAGACGCGGACGCGTCCAACTGAAGGGAGCTGTGGCTCGGCTCAACCCGTTTATTGAATCTCAAGGATTGCTGAGGGTAGGAGGTCGGCTGCGGAATGCCAACCTGCCTTATGCGGCTTGCCACCCGTTGTTACTCCCTAGGAAAGGGAAGTTGGTTAAACTGTTGATACAGGATCGACACATTCGGAATGGGCATATCGGATGCCACGCCTTGATGGCGTTTCTCCAGCGCGAGTTCTGGATTCTATCGGGAAAACGCTTAGTGCGTAGCGTCGTATTTCGGTGCCTGCCTTTTTATCGGGCCAAGGCGGCTACGATGCAGCCCCAGATGGGCGATTTGCCCTCGGATAGGGTTAACGAATTCCGGCCCTTTGCGGGTGTCGGAACGGATTTCGCGGGACCATTCATGGTCAAGTCTTCACAGCTACGGAACGCCAGATTAGTGAAGGCATACCTGTGCGTCTTCGTGTGCTTGGCCACGAAGGCAGTCCACTTGGAGGTGGTCAGTGACCTCACTACATAGGCATTTATCGCATGTCTAGATCGGTTCGTCTCACGAAGGGGCCTCCCGACATTAATCCGTTCGGACAACGGCACAAATTTTGTCGGAGCCAGGCGATATCTGCAGGAGGTCACTCAATTCCTGAACAGTAACCAGGACGCCATCGGTACGGCTTGCTCCCGACGAGGGATTGAATGGGTTTTCAGTCCGCCGGGATGTCCTCATTGGGGAGGAATTTTTGAGGCTGCGGTTAAATTGGCTAAGTCGCACCTGACGAGGATCATCGGTGAGACCTCTCTACGCTTTGAAGAGCTTGCGACGCTGTTCTGTAAAATTGAAATGACACTGAACTCGCTTCCGTTGTGCCCGCTCAGTTCGGATCCAAATGATTTGGAAGCGATGACGCCGGGTCACTTCCTGATAGGTCAGCCCCTTAACGCCCTGCCAGAATACCCATTCGGTGATGTTAAGTTAAGTCGGTTAACTAGGTGGCAGATGTTGTAGCAGATGGCTCAAGATTTTTGGAAACGGTGGTCCCTTGAGTACTTGCACATCTTGCAGCAGCGCCTTAAGTGGACTGACCGGACGAGCCCCCCTCAAGTCGGTGATTTGGAGCTGATTAAGGATGCGAACCTGCCATCATTGAGATGGAGACGAGGACGGATCGTCAAATTGTACACGGGTCGGGATGGCACGTCTCGATCAGCAGAAGTCAAGGTGGGGGACTCGGTCCTCAAGAGAGCGGTCGCAACACTTTCTCGCCTTCCTATTGATTAAGGACAGGTTCGGGCCTGTCCGGGCGGGTGACTGTTTAATATTTATGCTTCGGAACGCACCTTTTTTCGTTGCGCGACTCGGACCGCGAGTGATCGGAACGGAACTAGCAGCTGTTGGCGTATTCCTGGACCTAGCCAAAGCCTTTGATACTGTTGCCGTCCCTATCTTGCTAAAAAAGCTAGAAATTTCGGGAATTCGAGGTCTGGCCCTTGAATGGTTTAGGAGCTACCTGACAGGGCGGAAGCAGTGTCTGGGAGTTGGCCGGCACAGGAGTGACCCCAAACCAATCAATTTTGGAGTTCCTCAAGGAAGTATACTGGGCCCGACGTTGTTTATTTTGTACATGAACGACATACTGCAAATTAAAAATAAAAACGCTAAATTGATTTGCTACGCCTATGACACAGTTGTATTATTTCATGGAAAAAAATGGCAAGAGGCATTTTTAGCTGCCGAAACAGGAATGACGACTATATCTAGATGGCTACAACAAAATTTACTAACACTAAACGCATCTAAAACAAAATACCTTTGCTTTCACAAGACATCTGCATCGGCCCCTCCAGACTCCACTGATTTGAAGATTCACCTATGTACAGTAAAAGAAAACTGCGACTGTAAAAGCATATCCAGAGCTCAGGTTATCAGATACCTGGGTGTGATGGTATGAATGAATGAATGAATGAATGGTGCTTCTCCAGCCAGAGTTCTAAACCTGTTCCGGTCTTTCGGCCGGCATACCAGAGAGCACGAGTTTTGAGGGGGGGCGGAATGACCTGCTCGATAGGAGGGGAAGGAGCGTGAATTCAATCGACCGACTCTTCAGCCTGAAGCCAATATAGGATATGTGGAATGGGGAGGATATAGGATTTGGAGAGCAGCTGTTGTTTTCTTCAAGGGTAAGGTCTCCGTTTCGCTTTCGCTGTCTGTTTCTGGAATATGGTATATTTGGCTCGATGCCTTTCTGACTTCGTCCCTGTTGTGTGCTGATTCTGTCCAGTAACTGTGTTCTTTACCGTAGTATTTGATGTCATGCTTAAGGGAATCTTTCCAGGTGTAAATGGATCGGCCAACTTTCTTCTTCTTTGCTTCGTATTTCAATGCAGCGTGTAGTAGGTGTTTTTGTGGGCGTCGTAGAATATGTGTATAGTAACACATCCGATGGTTTTTGATTTGTTTGGTTATTGTTTTGCCCTGTAGTAAGTCATGAATTTTGTGGTGTCTTGGATAGCTTCTGGCGTTCTCAAACATGTCTCTGAGGATCAGGCGTTCATATTTTCTTGTCTAGAACGGTTTGCTTTGGTGAGGGATGCCGCTTTAAGTCCGTATTTTATACACGGTGCAATAACCATTTTGTAAATCAGGCGTACTATTTTCCAGTCCATGTTGGATTTCTTTATATATGCATTAGGGCCTTGGAATTGCCTATGGCTTGCCGGCATCTCTTCTTTATTGTGTCTCTCCTACTATGTCCTGCCGTTATATATTTTATTTCGTCTACGGGTCGTATTGAAACTCCGTCCAATACGATCACTTGTGTGGGCGCTGGGTGTTTATGGGGTCTCTTATAAGAATTTTCGTCTTTGTTTCGTTAGTATCGAGACCTACTGTTTTTAATTGTGCTTTCCATTGCGTGACGATTTGGTCAAGGTGTTGTAAATCTTGACAAACGATGATGAGGTCATCCGCGAAGGAGAGAATAAGTGGTAAGACTATTTCTTCATCTTGGTCCAGTTTCATGTTGGGAATTTCTTCTTCCAGTGTTTTGAGGACAAATCCATTAATATTGTAAATAGTCTTGGTGACAGTGGACAGCCTTGTTTTACTCCTTTTCCTTTGTTGATCAAGTTACTTTGCTGTCCGAACCATTTGATGCAGGTCCGTTCATACATGCAGGCTTTTATTATCCTATTGGTTAAAATCTTATTGGTCCTTGAAAGGAGAATATCCTTGAGCACGTTATAATGCTTTGGCGATATCTAGCGCCAGTACATATGTTCTGTTACCCGCGCGCCATTCTTCGTCTAATACTCTGCGTAGTGTGAAGATGTGGTCATCGGTGGATCTATTGCGGAGAAATGCTGCTTGCTAGTTCCCGAGTTCTTTTGTTATCTCGTCTAGTTTGATGAGCAGGTATGTCGCGTATATGCGATATCCTGTATTATACATTGTTATACGGCGATAGTCATTGGTGTCTTGAGGGTTTCTGATTTTGGGGATAGGTACTTAGACCGTTTCATTCCCGGACTCCGGTATTATATTTTCTGTCCATGCTCTGTGCATTGTTTTGGTAATAACCTTTAACAGTTGTGGCGGTATTCCTTTGTACAGTTCCGGGACTACCTGATCTGTACCCGGCGCTGTTCCGTTACGCATGCGGCTGATTATCGTTTTTATGTCGGCTATTGATGGACTATTTTCTAGATAGTCAGGGTTTAATGAAGTTTCGTTAGGGATAATCATAATTTTAGGGTCTTCTGATTTCCTTATTTCCTGTTCCCAGCGTGACATTGGGATAAATCGTTGTTTTTTCCACCGTCTCGATTGAAGCTGGTGTCGTCTGTAATAGTGGTACACGATTTGCATGCGTTTGCTTGGGTGTTTTTTTCCTAGGCCTTCAAAAAATGCTCTGCATTCTCGTTTTTCTTCATTATCAATAATTTCCTCAAGACGTCGTCGGCATTCTTTGAGTTGTTTATTGATTGTTTGGTCGGTTGGTCGACGTCTTTTAAGGAATTTGGCCTTTTGTAAATTTGCCAGAGCAATTCAATGTTCCCGCGATCTAGTATGAAATGGTAACCAGCATTACGAAGGATGTTACCTGCCAGATATAAAGTTAGTTTTTCTGTTTTATCTGATATAGGGCTATCTTAATCGGAGCAATCTCACCAGGTTGTTGCTCAGCTAGTGAGACTCTCTGCACTGACATCACCTACTTCAGTTCACTTCATTAGTGCGTAGTAGTGAGGTCCGTGACACGGGTCGAGGTCCAGTCCCTGTACTACAAGTAGTAAAAGGCCCTATTGTTTATTGCTCGTTGGAATTCGTTTTTTCTTAGCTCGTTGTCCAGAGAAGGGGCTTGTTGCACAAAAAAAATAACGTATTTGCTTCGCCGTTTTGCAGCTGTGTTAGTTTGAGGAATGTTTTTTTGTCGTAATTTATCTCTTTTGTTTAACTTTTTCTGTCGGGTATTGTTTGGGTTTTAGTGTCCTTATTCACGTGCCTGCAGGAAGTGCATGAAAGGGCCTGATTCTTGGCGTGGGATAATACCACGACTCGTTGCGCAACTCTAGTTTCTATTGACTAAGTATTTATGATGATGTATCAAGCACCACGAATGTCTGTGATGAAAGGAAATAAGTCTGTTTCCCAGGTTGTTGCTGTTGAGAGAGCTTAATTTTATGGGTTAGATTCACTTAAAAAATACCTTAAATAATGAAGCTTCTACGTCCTATGTAATCCTTTGTATGTCCGGAGAAAGCAATTCAATGATAAGGTTAGGTTATTGCTGAGGAGATATCCCAGTGTCATGACACACCTAATGTGCTGGATAGGGTCGGTTAATACTCCAGGATAACGGCGTGTCGTTAGGGAGTACTGTTATGTATTGCGTGAGACGTAAACTCGGGGTCTCTTCTAGTAGATTCGTCTGTGGAGATAATATATGTGGACACTGAATAGGAACGGGCTCACCAGGCAACACTCGTTGAGTTGTCTCAGCTATGTGCACCTATTGTCGTACACAATATTGTACACGTATTGTCACAGCAGCGTGGCGTAGCCTATTATCTGGTAGGGCGCAGCTCAGAACCTATCTAATTCACACTTTACGCACTCTACTTTCACACTTGTAGCTATATTAGACACTCTCATATCATCTCGCTGATACAAAATCTCCGAAACGCGAGAAACCAGAGACAGAAAAAAGGCGCGCGCCGGCTTGTAAACTATGTCGTGTGAGGATCCGAACCTAACCAGAACCTAACAGCAAACAACCAAGATAAAATTTAGTAGTATCAGTTTATTAGAAGTATAGTATTTACAGTGAAGTCTATAAAAAAAAATGATGCGAAGATGAGGATGGATGAGATGTGAAACAGGTTTTATAAAATACAGATGTCTGGATAGAAAGAAGGAAGCCGAGACCTGGGTGCAGGTATATTTGTTGTTGTAGATGTTGTTGAAATCGTCGTTGTAGGAACAGTAGCGGGCGTACTTGTAGTTACGCCTCGCAGGATCCCGTTGTAGAAATCGTCGTTGTAGGAACAGTAGCGGCGTTGGCACGGCTCGCAGAATCCCGTTGTAGAAATCTTCGTTGTAGGAATGGTAGCGGCGTAGGCGCGGCTCGCAGAATCCCGTTGTTTGAAGATTGATTTGAAGGTTTTGAGGGAGTTTGAAGGTTCGCAGAATCCCGTTGTAGATGGAGAATTTGGAGATTTGAAGGAGTTTGAAGGCTTCGCAGGATCCCGGGGTTGAGCGACCCCGGGATAAGGCCTTTACTGGTACTTCCAGTTCAGAAACTGACGTGAGACTGTCCAGAATTGAAGAAATGTTCCGCTTTTATACCCTTTTTGGAGAGTTCTCAAAATTATTTAAATTAAACGTAATTTTTGAGAGTGGCCAAGAGAGAAAGAGTATTTTTGTAAAAGTATTAAAGTAAACATATCAGACCGCTAACGAGTTTGAATGGACATTGCCATGACAACCAGATAAACAATCAACAAATCAAATGTCAATTGTTGGTTTCAGGCTCGTAATATAAAATTTAAACAGTTCACATAGCCAAAATTCAAAACAACGAAAGGAAAAATAATAGCGCACCAGCGCGCACGAAGCCCGAGATTGTAGAGTTTCGGAGAAAGCCAAAAACAAGGTCACCAAAGGTAAGCCCCTTCACTATCGATTTAGAAGTGCTGATAACATGAAAATGCAGAGCGAACATGATTTATTAATGTATTCTTATGGTTTAAAACATTACAGGTTCCTATGGAAATAAAAGTGATGACCAATAATAAGCAGCACAGCTCACCAAGTATCCAGCGTAATAGAGCAAGCACCCTGAAGGACAAACAAAAAGGACTGATGGTGGAGCTGGAGCTAAGGGTTAGGAAGCAAGAATAGCATGTGAGTAACATAACACTACATTTTCCCCCCGACCCTGGAAAAATTTTTGACTCAGCAAAAATTTTGATATGTACAAAAATAAACCAGAAAAACACAGCTTTGCACAAACAGACATCACCAGGCAAAATCCGATATACCATCACTTACATTCATCATCTTCATTCAGGTAAGGGTGGAGTTCACATTCAATGACTACCACTCTAAAAGTGTGTTTTCAAAAGGACATTCAGGCTTACTTAAGGAGTTGTCATCCGCTCCTGTGTGGAAAAAAAAATTAAGTAGAGGTAAAGAGAAACAAATTAATCCTAAGGTAGCTTTAGTCGCTACGACTTAAGACAAGATTAAGAGCGGCCAGAGCGGTAGAGCTCGAAGCCAGAGATCAGCCACATCGCCAACGAGATGTGTCTGAAATAAAGATTTAAAAAAAAATAAGTGAAGACTAACCAACGAAAATTCGAGGTCCTAAAGTAAAATGTGTTGAACACTGGATTAAAGGAAGAAATAAAATAATAAGGTGAAAATGATGGTGATATTTATACATATATACAAAGTAACAGTTAATAGAAGTCAAGAAAATTTAGGATTTAATGTCTTTAATGTGCCACTTGCCTCTAACTCCGTTAGGGTCTTCTAGAACGTATATCAATGGTGAAAGTTTGGTTACTATTTTACACTTAATGAATTTAGGGGCAAGTTTAGCATTAAAGTATGTGCCAGCATTGCTTAAAACATGGTTTTTACGCCAAACAGTATTTCCCACATTAAATTCTTTAAAAGTCCGGCGAAGATCATAGCGAGCGCTATTTTTAGCGTGAGCTATGTGAAGTTTAGTTTGAACTCTGTGAAAGATAGATGAGAGGAGACCAGCATTAGACGCGTAAATATCACGGGGCATAAATATCAATTCCTCGAGATTCTGAGTTGGAGTATAGAAGGAACCACAAGGTATTGTTTCCCTACCAAAGACTAAAAAGTTTGGAGTAAAGCCAGTAGCAACGTTAGTAGCGCTGTTCATTGCGAACTGAATCTTAGTAAGATGGTTGTCCCAGGATCTATGATCGTCTCCTACTAGGGATGCTAGAGCTGTAATAATCGTACTATTAAATTTCTCTGTAGGATTAACCTGAGGACAATATAAAGCTGTGTGAAAAATACAAGGAACGTTATAAGAATTTAAGAATGAGTGGAATTCTCGCGACTGAAATTGAACAGCGTTGTCCATTATTATAGTTTGGGGAATGCCATGAGCTAGAAACACTGAATTTTCTAAAACATTAATGATATTAGCTGAAGTAGCCCGTTTAAGGGGAAAAATCATAGTATATTTAGTAAAATTGCAGTTAATTACCAGAATATACTGATTTCTTCTCCGGGTCATAGGCAATGGACCCATAAGATCCAAGGATATAGTTTGAAAAGGTCTGGAGCAAAGTTTAGGTTTACCCATAAGACCATAGGGAGAATGATTAGGGTGTTTGTAGGTTAAGCAGGTTTCACATGTCGAGATTAAATTGGCAATGTCCTTAAACATACCCGGCCAATAGTATTTTAAAGATATTTTCTTGAATGTTTTGAAGATACCAAGGTGGAGTTCTGAAGGGGAACCATGGCTAACTTCAATAAGTGCATGTCTATCTTGTGGCAGTGGAACTTCTTTCCAAATAAAGTCGTCGTTTAGACAATCGGAAGAATGGATGCAGCGGTAAAGTTTGTTATCCCTGATAGTGTAGTTGGGATATGCGTCTGGGTTGTTGGAGCATCCAAGAAAAATCTTGTTGTAGTGTTCAAGTTCACGATCACGTGGTTCTTCAATCGTAATAGGATGTACACCTTGAGGTGGAGTTTCTTGTGAATCAGGACGTTCTTTATGCTTATGCCTTGATAAAAGGTCAGGAACAACGTTATCCTTTCCTTTTTTATGTTTCAGGACAAAATTAAAACATGATAAGCGTAGAGTCCAGCGAGCAAGTCTTCCAGATGGATTCGATAAGTTCTGAAACCATTTAAGTGCAGCGTGGTCAGTATATATTGTAAATTCCTTACCATTGTCTAGGTAACATCTCCAATGTTCTAGCGCAGTTATTACAGCTAATGTTTCTCTTTCAGTAGTTGAGTAGTTTTGTTGATTTTTGTTTAGTGCTTTACTCATGTAAGCAATCACGACTTCTTTGTCATCTTGATGTTGAGTAAGCATTGCTCCTATGCCATAATTTGATGCATCACAATGTACAGAGAAGGGTAGTTCGAAGTTAGGGCAAGCAAGGACAGGAGCAGTTACCAAAGCTTCTTTAAGTTTCTGGAAAGCAGCTGCAGCCCTGGAATTCCATAAAAATTTAGGAGCGTTCTTTCCGGAACAGGTTAGTTGGTTGAGCGGGGAGGCAATAGTGCTGAAGTTTGGAATGAATCTTCTAAACCAGCTGCAAGTGCCTATGAATCTTCGAACTTCTTTTCTGCAAGTAGGTACAGGATATTCTAGAATAGCCTTTATTTTATCTGGATCAGCACGTAGACCATACTCGTCCACTAGAAAACCAAGGTATTTCAGTTCTTTCCTGAAGAATTGACTCTTTTCAAAGTTAATAGTCAGATTAGCGTTTGAAAGTTTTTCTAGAACTTTCATGAGAAGCGATATGTGCTCATCAAAAGTCTCGCTAATAATAATGATGTCATCCAGATAGCAAAATACCTTGTTCTCAAATTCAGGAGAAAATAGCGTATCCATTAATCTTTGTTGAGTTGCAGGTGAGTTAGTGAGACCAAAAGGCATTACTTTGAATCTGAACATACCTCTTCCAGGAACATAAAATGCTGTCTTATCTCTATCAGCAGTATTCAAGGGAATCTCCCAAAATGCTTTCGCAATGTCGATGCTTGATAAGTGTTTGGCATTTCTCAGGTTGTCCAAAATTTCGCTTATTAGAGGCAGACTATAAGCATCACGACGTGTGACTGAGTTAAGCTTCCTGCTATCTACGCAGAAACGCCATTCTCCATTCTTCTTTGGAGTGATGAGGACTGGAGATAACCATGGACTTTCGCATTGTTCAATGACGTTCCATCCCAGCATCTTGTCAACTTCATTAATTAAAGCCTTTTGTTTTTCAGGAGACAGTCTGTAACATCTTTGTTTGATCGGAAGAGAATCACCAGTGTCAATCTTGTGGGTGATTAAGTGTGTGTTTCCCAGAACACCTTTTTCTTCAAAAGAGATTGTCTTGAAGCGTTGGATGATGTCATTAGCAATGTTCTTTTGATTAGGAGTTAAATGCTCATAAGGTAAAACTTTAATATCTTTAGTGTCGATAGCCAAGCATTTAGGATCTGTAAAGTTAAGAGAAGTTAAAACACTAGGTAGAAGATTAAATTTTCTCCAAAAGTCGATACCTAGTATTAGAGAAGGGAATATTTCAGGGAAAACATAAGCTTTAATCAAGTGAGTTTCGTTATTGAAATGAACAGGTAAGTCAAAATAACCCAAGGAATTTATTTTTTGATTATTAGCAGTAGAGACAGTAATAATATCTGACTTGAAAAGTTTGCAGCCCAGTTTAAGAATTTCCAAATGAGAATTATTACCTAGAATAGTTACTGAGCTGCCAGAATCTAGTAAACCAGATAAAGTTAAGTCATAAATTTTGACATTAACGAATGGACGATTAAGATCTTGTTCTTTGGAGTAGAGTGTAGAAGAGATTTTGTAGCAAGCAAAGAAGTTTTGAATTGTTTTGAGCCAATTAGTCCACTCGTCCTTATCAAAATTTGAGTTACTCTTCAAGTCAGCAGTTAGTTTTTTGTACTAGTATTAGGTTTGGGAGAACAAGTAGGGCACTCTGGAGTTTTAACACCCTTAAGACCACATCTGAAACAAATCACGAATCGTGGTTGAGTGCAACTGTTCAAAGTATGACCCAGTTTACGACAGCGAACGCAAAAAGAACTTTCTTGGGGAGCTGCAGTTTGAGAGAGACTATTAACTTGTCTAGAAGGGTATTTGTAGGTTGGAGTGAATTTATTCATGAAGGGAGGAGAAGGTCGTGAGTTATTAGAAGAGTTTGGAGAGTCAACTGAACTTGAAGTGGAATGCTTGTAGTTGAATTCCGAAACATGAGGACTTTGTAGCAAATTTGGTTCTTTAAATTGTTTGTCTCTGTCTAGGAACTTTTCATAGTTTTGGCAAGTGGCCAGAAGAGAATCGATAGAGTCAATGTCCTTTAGAGCTACGAAGACTGAATAACATGGGCGAATATTTCTCAAAATAATCTCCAATTGTTCTGTTTCAGAAAGTCTTTTTGAAAGTCGAGCGAACATTCCAGACATGATGGATATAAAGATGACGATAGGTTCATCACGACCTTGAGTACGATTCCTAATCGCTTCTAGAAGTTTATGATCATAATCAAAACCACCAAAGTCTTTGATTAGTAAAGAAGAAAGTTCGTTCCAAGTTAAGTTTGGATTCTGATTATATTTAAATCTGAACCAATGAAGGGCATTGTCGGTGAAGATTTCGAACGCCTGAGAAATCAATAAGTCCCTGGACAAGCCACGAGCTAAGCTATATTCTTCAAGTTTTTGAAGAAAGGATCTTGGACAGCTTTTACCATTGAAGGTGTGTCTTTTCAAATCCTTGAAGACGTTAGTTGGAGGGAAAGATTGAATTGGTGGAGGAGGATACGGGGTATGGGTTTCGACAGAAGTTTGAAAGACAAGAGGGGGTTCCGTGACAGTCGGTTCAGCAGGAAGGTCCAGTGATGGAGAGTGATTTGCAGTTGAAGGTGGAGCCAAGGATCCGAACTGTTTAGAAATATCGTCAAATTTCAACTTCAAAGTATCGAAACTAGCTTTAGAGTCTGGATATAAGTCCGTATCTATTCGCTCCAATCTGTAAAAAACATGATTAATAAAAGTGTCTATTAATCGTAAGTATTTGGTTTCCCCTTGTAACAATTTTTCTATTTTACAATCTAGGTAAGTTAGAGTAGAACCAATTTGAGATAAGTCATCCTCAATCGGAACTGGAGAAGTCAAAATATCTTCGGGGTGAGAGTTCGCAACTAAACCCAAAACCTGTTTTTTAAGAAGCAAAACAGTATTAGCTGGTTCTTCACATCTAATCTTTACTTCGTATTCGAGCTCGGCCTTGTTAAGGAATTCGTACTTAATAACCCTTTCTATTGTTATAGTTAAGTGTAGAGTCCAGTGTTATAGAAGTGAAGTGAAGTGAAGTAATGTAAGTTAAATGTAGGCCTAAATATAATCCAGATAAGTTGAAAAACTAGATGAAGTTTTGTTTTAGAATTTAGAAAATGTGAAAAGGATGAATAGATAAAGATTTAAGAGTGAAAGAGAAAGCAAATCAAAGGGAAAGAGACAAGGCGCAGAAAAGGTGAAGAGTGGAGAAGAACTTTTACGTTGGGCGCCAAAATGTCGTGTGAGGATCCGAACCTAACCAGAACCTAACAGCAAACAACCAAGATAAAATTTAGTAGTATCAGTTTATTAGAAGTATAGTATTTACAGTGAAGTCTATAAAAAAAAATGATGCGAAGATGAGGATGGATGAGATGTGAAACAGGTTTTATAAAATACAGATGTCTGGATAGAAAGAAGGAAGCCGAGACCTGGGTGCAGGTATATTTGTTGTTGTAGATGTTGTTGAAATCGTCGTTGTAGGAACAGTAGCGGGCGTACTTGTAGTTACGCCTCGCAGGATCCCGTTGTAGAAATCGTCGTTGTAGGAACAGTAGCGGCGTTGGCACGGCTCGCAGAATCCCGTTGTAGAAATCTTCGTTGTAGGAATGGTAGCGGCGTAGGCGCGGCTCGCAGAATCCCGTTGTTTGAAGATTGATTTGAAGGTTTTGAGGGAGTTTGAAGGTTCGCAGAATCCCGTTGTAGATGGAGAATTTGGAGATTTGAAGGAGTTTGAAGGCTTCGCAGGATCCCGGGGTTGAGCGACCCCGGGATAAGGCCTTTACTGGTACTTCCAGTTCAGAAACTGACGTGAGACTGTCCAGAATTGAAGAAATGTTCCGCTTTTATACCCTTTTTGGAGAGTTCTCAAAATTATTTAAATTAAACGTAATTTTTGAGAGTGGCCAAGAGAGAAAGAGTATTTTTGTAAAAGTATTAAAGTAAACATATCAGACCGCTAACGAGTTTGAATGGACATTGCCATGACAACCAGATAAACAATCAACAAATCAAATGTCAATTGTTGGTTTCAGGCTCGTAATATAAAATTTAAACAGTTCACATAGCCAAAATTCAAAACAACGAAAGGAAAAATAATAGCGCACCAGCGCGCACGAAGCCCGAGATTGTAGAGTTTCGGAGAAAGCCAAAAACAAGGTCACCAAAGGTAAGCCCCTTCACTATCGATTTAGAAGTGCTGATAACATGAAAATGCAGAGCGAACATGATTTATTAATGTATTCTTATGGTTTAAAACATTACAGGTTCCTATGGAAATAAAAGTGATGACCAATAATAAGCAGCACAGCTCACCAAGTATCCAGCGTAATAGAGCAAGCACCCTGAAGGACAAACAAAAAGGACTGATGGTGGAGCTGGAGCTAAGGGTTAGGAAGCAAGAATAGCATGTGAGTAACATAACACTACAACTATTGTTTGTTTAAATGCGTTTGCAAGATGTTGGAGGTCTATAGACACGTCCGTTCGGTCCGGCAACACAAACGCCACTCTCAGATACCTGGGTGTGATGGTAGATGAAAAACTAAATTTCCACGAACACCTGAAAATTCTTTCAGGACGTATCCGTAGGATCGCCTACATTATGAGAAACCTCAGAAATGCAGCCTCTGTAGATACACTTAAAACAGTGTATTATGCCCTGTGTCAATCGATTCTAGTTTATTGTATTTCTGTCTGGGGTAGCGCCGGTAAAACAGTAATGCTAAGTGTAGAGAGAGCGCAACGCTCAGTTCTGAAATCAATGTTACGGAGACCTTTCAGATATGCCACAACTGACCTCTACAATGAAGCTCAAGTCCTTACCGTGCGCCAGCTCTATCTGTTGAAAGTCAGTCTATCAGCCCACAAAAATATCATACTCTCTGAGAGTTATGCCCACATGTGCTCGCGTCGAACTTACAGGGCCCCGGCACCACGTACCTGCACTAATTTTGCTCGCCGCTTTGGGAATGCGGCCGCGCTCTTGGTCTACAACGGTATACACAGAAAGCTAAGAAATTCAGGAAATTCTAGTTCTTTGTCAATCCACGAAAGTAAAATTGAAATCACGAAACTTCTAAAAACCCTTTCGTATGAGGACACGGAACAACTCCTTAAACCCTTTTCTTAAATATAAGTATTATGTCCTAATTTAATATAAATTAACTTTTATTATAATAAAATAAATTTAATTCCTTTAAATTACATAACATTAATGATAAAAACCAAAATTGTTAAAGCTATACCTATCAATAAGTTTCTCCAAGTGATGGCAAAATATGCTAGAAATCGTTAAATGGTCACTCACGATACAGGCTTGCCTAGTGTGAGGACCAAAAGTAATACAAATTGTAAATTTTCGCCAAAATAGCCAACAAAATGGTATAACATTTACGAAAGAACGTGCCTATTTGAATTGTAAAACTGTACCTACATACAATAATTGTGTGCTATTTTAATAAATGTTTTTTTCATTTTTTCATTTTTCATTTTCAGCTGTCACTTGTATAGAAACGTGGTGACGAGTTAGAGGTTACTTTTTTGCACATGGCATTCGGGCCTTGGCTGTATTTTTATTAGTAATAATTGTCTAACACAGGTGTCGGGCCTGGTCGGAGTGTTAATTTGTAATAATCATCACGGAACAATCGTCCAATCGTCGGGAAATAAGTAGATTCACGTCATCGGAGTGAGTGCTTCGTGTTGTGAAGGGACGAAGTGATTCGGGGATCAATTCGTCGCATTCGGACAGCGACCCTTCGTATCGGCAAGCAACACGACGGCGACAGCATCGGGCTACGACGAGAGTAAGATTCGACTCCTCTCCCCCCACCCTTGTGCTCCTCATCCCGTATACTGCCTCGAATTGAGCTTTCGAATTCCGGTCCACGGCGTCAAAGGTCAGTACTCAGTCAGAAAACCAACCCTACCAAGATTCCACGCCCTGTCGGTTGAGGCGTGGAATTTAATCACTAATCTTTGGCCAGACAAGTGGTACATAAAACAATTATCGTCTTATTTGCTTGGATTTGTTTACGGTGACGTCATAGGTATCATTTTAAATTGACGTTTTTTTGTATCAGCGTCAATGAGTAGGTTTTCTTCTTGAAGTAAAAAATGGTTTCTTTTCTTCCATCTCGACAGTGTTTCTGGGCCCCGTAGGCAGAGTGACTACGGGTCGGGTGTAAGAAAATTGCGTACGACTTACACAGAGTCTCGGATGCCAAAAGTTAGTAATTTCAAATATCTTTCGGAGGAATTACCAAACGTTGCGATGCGACTTGCGTAAACTTCATAGCAGCAGGAGCGCGTGGAGGTGGTGTTCTTCCTGACACGCGTTAAAATCTATATAGTGTAAGATTAGCTTGCTCTGGGGAAGGCCTTCTCTAATAAGTACCCGCATAGCCATTCTGTATACTCGGGGCTAAATCCCAACGCGGCCATGGCTGTGTAGGCAGTCGGGAATCTAAACTCTGTATACCTAAATCATCATGGTATGCGTGTGGGCGTGCTTCATGTCTACATGTGTGAGTCTGTTTACATTTAAGTTGAACAATAGGACGGACGCTTGCTGCTTGGTCCTAGAAATACATTTATGTAACAGAATCATCACTCTTTACGTATATGTATGAATAAGAACTAGAAGGCAGATTTGTCTGTCAATAATTAGAACAGAATCTTTTAAAAATCCTTCACAACCTCCTCCCTTCAAATCCTAGAGTTCTTTTATGGAATATCAATGCCTTTGTACAATTATACAAATGAAAATGTTTACCTACGTTAATATTAACCCTTTGGACGATGAAGAACAAATGCCCTTCAAAACTTAAGTTTGGTTACAAAATGTCCGAGTTGGTTATGAAATGTTACAAAGTGTCCAAGTCATAGAAATAGTTATGTATCTACGTTCCAGGTTATAATCAATAAACCAATAAATATTGTCGAGAAACTGTTGTTTAAATTGTCTATTTCTTTTAAGTAATTTCTGGTAACAAGATTTACCAGTGGCCGTCTTTTAGGTAAGAAAACTAATTTCTCTAGAATAATCAATCTGTGTACCCGTCGGTACACGAACCCCACACCTACTACGCCTAGCCGGTCAGAAAATATTAATTTACGAGTTTCTCAATCTATAAACATAAATCATAAAAATAAACATTTACAAACATTACATACAGGTACATACATTGCTTATGGTCCCACACTAGGATACCCCATTTCATGGGAATCAAAAACAGCGACATTACACATAGATAAACATCCAAGAACTGGAGTTTTTTTTTCTTCATCCTAAGCCCGGGATCGAACCCAGGACCTCTCGCACGGTAGGCAGAGCCACAGAGGTCAACTAATCTATGAAGGCTTGTACCTTAAAAACTGTAATTTTGAAGGATAGTAGACGGCTTCAGAGTATCGGAGTTAGTAGTCGGAGTTGAATTTCAAGTTTGACGCAATACCTGTCTGGGTAATCGACTTACTGACTGGGTAAAAGGAATGGGACCAATTCATATCTCCATAGCTGTGACGATAGGCTCCCACCCTGTATGGGAAAAGACGTGACCCTATGTCGTTCATTGTTTAAAGTCATTTTGTCGGTATTTAATTTTGTTGCCATTTGCAAACATAATTTCGTTTTTAGAATGATTACTTTGTAGCATGACAAGTAGCAATACGCATACGCTCGCATGTGACTTTTGGTTTAAATATGTGGCTGTGCCGTATCATCGTATATCCACTGTTGTCAGGGATGTAATCTATTGATGTTATGGTTGACCCTGAGGAGGTCATGGGTGTTGCATTAAGTATTGGGGAAGGTTTGTTGTTATCAGTTTGGCTGTCGGTTGCTAGATTCATGGGTAAATTTTGTGATTCAAGCAAGTATACGCTTTCGTAGTGGTTTCCTGTGAAGTTGAGGTTGATAGATCCCACTGCATCCGCGGGATTCTTGGGCCTGTATGTGAGCGATGGTGTATTTTGCTGGTGGATTGTTACGTTAATTAGAAAGTATTCAGCGGCTGCTATTATAATCTCCTCTCCAGCCCAAGTGCCGTAATTGCGCAGATTTTTAATGCAGTCATTGAGGGTTTCTTCAGGCTCGGCGATTGCAAACTTTATCTTCTGTTCATCGCAGTTTTCTTCTACATATTTAACTATGTCCTTACGAATGTGGGTGTGGTCGAGTGTTAATTGATATAGGTGATTAATTTGGTCAGCAATTGCGTGGAATAGGCAGTTCACATCTCTCGGCATTGATAAGGCTTTCATCTTTTTGGAATGTTGTTGAAAGAAAGAACTTAGAGCTAATTTGATTGATTTGAACTACCTACGTACCTATTGTTAATGGTACGGGTTGTGGCTGTCAAAGTTTGTGCGTACCTTTGCGCACTTATTCTCGGTATTTTCTAAGAGAATTGGAGGCTGGGCCTGGAAGCTATAAAATGGGCGTGAGAGAGACCCGCTTAGGACAAAGAGTCTTTGATTTTATTTTTGTTATTGTTCGTCAGCTGCCTTTCGTTAATTGCCTGTTTTCTGCAAGATGGTAAAATGGTCCTTTTATGATGTGCAAGTGTTGGCTTTTACTCGCTACTTCTCAGAATATGCAGTAGGCTTGCATTATTGTTTATTTTATTTTTGTAACAGGTCAAGATGGGCTGGTTGGACCGGATGGTGGCAAATAGTTTAGTTTTGTTTTATTGTGCTTGGGTAGGTTCCTGCCTAGTTTTGTATTTTCGTATACCTATCACCTACCTATTTGTACGGGACTGTGCCTATGGAATAGTTTAGAGTTGGCGTAGTAATTTGGAGCAAGAGCGGTATCTGTTTATGAAATGGTAACCAGCATTACGAAGGATGTTACCTGCCAGATATAAAGTTAGTTTTTCTGTTTTATCTGATATAGGGCTATCTTAATCGGAGCAATCTCACCAGGTTGTTGCTCAGCTAGTGAGACTCTCTGCACTGACATCACCTACTTCAGTTCACTTCATTAGTGCGTAGTAGTGAGGTCCGTGACACGGGTCGAGGTCCAGTCCCTGTACTACAAGTAGTAAAAGGCCCTATTGTTTATTGCTCGTTGGAATTCGTTTTTTCTTAGCTCGTTGTCCAGAGAAGGGGCTTGTTGCACAAAAAAAATAACGTATTTGCTTCGCCGTTTTGCAGCTGTGTTAGTTTGAGGAATGTTTTTTTGTCGTAATTTATCTCTTTTGTTTAACTTTTTCTGTCCGGTATTGTTTGGGTTTTAGTGTCCTTATTCACGTGCCTGCAGGAAGTGCATGAAAGGGCCTGATTCTTGGCGTGGGATAATACCACGACTCGTTGCGCAACTCTAGTTTCTATTGACTAAGTATTTATGATGATGTATCAAGCACCACGAATGTCTGTGATGAAAGGAAATAAGTCTGTTTCCCAGGTTGTTGCTGTTGAGAGAGCTTAATTTTTTGGGTTAGATTCACTTAAAAAATACCTTAAATAATGAAGCTTCTACGTCCTATGTAATCCTTTGTGTGTCCGGAGAAAGCAATTCAATGATAAGGTTAGGTTATTGCTGAGGAGATATCCCAGTGTATTACTTAATTTAATTTAAAGTTAAAACAGTAAATTACAAAATTAAAAACATACAAAATAATAGGAGTGCATAAGCAGTAAGGAGCCTTCACTTGACGTTACGTTGTGCTCCGCCCCACCGGCGCTGGCGCAACCCAGCGGATCATCTTGCCCCGCCCCTTCGACCCGCCTCCAGCAGCAGCGGACACATCCACCTGCGCGTGGCCCATTTTGCCCCGCCCTGAGGAGGACCAGTGCGGATACCGGTTAGTGGCAGCTTCTTGCTCACACTGCGCTCCTGGTACTTTCTCAGCGCTCGGAGTGTGACCGTGGTAGCTTCGTCGGCCAGTGTTGCTACCGCCTACGGTTTCGCCTGAATGCGCGTAAAGAAATCGAAAATCCAATCCAATATTTGCGCTAAGTATAATAATCATGCCGTGCTTCAACTGTAAGAAAGTCGTGTCGTCTACTGAGCTACTAGTCTGCAGGGAATGTCAGAGCCAGTCTCACTATCACTGCCTCCAGATAACAAAAGCTCAATTTAAAGATCTTTCGGACAAAGATAAAAGATCATGGCAATGCAATGGTTGTCGTAATGTTTCTCGCCGTAGACGCAATGATGACACTCCCATTGGAAAGTCACAGATACAACCGCCGGCTGAACAGCAACAACAAGACAGCCCTGTGTTCAATGATAAAGAGGAAAGCGACCAGCAGACGGATATTAGTTGCCAACTAATTACTTTCAAGCAGGAAATGAAAGAGATGATAGCGATACAAGGTCGAGAATTCCGCCAAACATTGAAAGAGATCCAGCAATCAAATGCAAATATTGAAACCGCTATAGCCTTCATCACAGACCAAAATGAAGAATACAGGAAAAAAATTGAGGAACTAGAAGTGCAAGCTAAGAAGGATAGGGAACAAATAACATTTCTAGAAAATAAAGTAGAAGACCTACAAAGAGGTAGTCGCAAAACAAGCATCGAGATCAAAAACGTTCCAAAATCTTCTAATGAGACACAGGAAGATCTGATCAAAATGATGACTTGCTTGTCCACAAACATAGACTGTAAAATCGATGACTCTGATATTCGGGATATTTATAGAGTCAACGGCAAAAATGAGCTAAAAAACTCGCCTATAATAGTTGAGACGTGCTCAACCATAACAAGGACCAATATCCTCAGAATGTGCAAGGCCTACAACACTAAGCGCCAAGAAAAGTTATGTGCCAAACACCTAGGTTTCACTAAAAATGAGGACACCCCTATCTTTGTATCAGAGCAGCTCACTGCAAAAGGTGCCCGTCTCCACTTCTTGGCAAGGGACCTCGCTAAGTCGAAAGCCTACAAGTTTTGCTGGACTGCATTTGGTCGAGTATACGTTAGAAGGAACGAAACATCCCCTAAGATAAGAATTGACAGTGAAGCTCAAGTACATAGTTTACTACAGGAAAAATGACTACGAAACTCTTGTAAGTCAGATTATATCTGCACTGTATTTTACTGTTATCACAGTTTGTTACTTTCATTAATTCATTCACACAACATACTCACTTTAAAAAATCACACATCCACAGTCAAATATATCGTGTGCACACACAACACACACCTAACTCAAATACACACCGACTCTCTCCCCAAACACGCCACTCATAGATACAAAATAGAACGAATATATTATAATAAATTTAAAAACAAAATTTTGAAATGGTACTCCAATTTCAAACTTCACACATACTACACGGAAACGAATCACAGAATTAACTTAGCTTATAATGCTTAATCCCCTAGACATTATAAAAGATATAGATGACGCTGAAACTGCACATGCAATTCAATGCACTTCAGATGACTTACGTTCTGTGGAGCGTTTCCAAAACACCGATTTAACTATTATCCAACAAAACATAAGAAGCATCTATAGTAATCTTGAAGATTTGCAAATAACTATAACAGACCTTAATGTTGAAATTGATATTATGATCCTTACAGAATGTAGACTTAACCCAAACAAAACCGTACCCGATATCCATAATTACATGGCTTTTTCTACGACCAATCAACTGAACCAAAATGATGGGGTTGTAGTATATGTCAAAAATAACCATGCAGTTAATGTTGTGGAAATAACTCTTGCTGGGGCGTCATGCTTGCAAATAAATTTGAATAATATCGTTATCTTGGGAATTTACCGTTCACCTTCGAACGAAGATGCTGAGTCATTTTTAGACTCCCTTAGCAAACACCTAGACTCAATTGAGGCCCATAAAAATATTGTAATAGCTGGCGATATAAATATTAATATTATTCCTAAACTAAATGAACGATCTCAAGACAAGAAAAATAGACTAAGCTACTTAGACACATTAATTAATCATGGACTATTACCCGGCCATTATTTCCCTACTAGAGAAGAAAACTGCCTGGATCATTTTATTTTGAAAATAGACAGGGTTTCTAAGTCAGTTTTTATCGCAGTTTTAAATACTTCTGTCACAGATCACTTGTTAACTCTGCTAAAACTATCAAACAGTACCAAAACTGTAAAAAAATGGAAAACAGTCATTACATACGAAAATGCACTCACAAGTCTTGAGAGCAAAGGTCTTTCGGACCTAATTCTACAAAAGGATCCTAATATCGTGGCAACTAAACTTATAGAAAAACTAACTGAGTCTCTTCAAGAAAATACAAAGCAAATCCATATTCCTAAAAGCAAAAGAACAATTAAACCCTGGATATCTCAAGGCATACTAAGATGCATCAGAAATAGAAACAAAATGCAGCGTAAATTAAGTTCTGACCCTGATAATGAAATTCTGAGGATAAAGTTCAGAAGATACCGAAATTTTTGTAATAATCTAATAAAGAAATTAAAACGCAGATACGACAGAGAATTACTAGATAAATCTACAAAAAACCCAAAATCTATGTGGAATACTATAAACAACATGACAAAATTCAAACCAAAAAAAACCCAAAATACAAGCTTGCTAAACTCTCATTCATCTCCTGATTTGTCAGTCAACCTTACGAATAAATACTTTGCAGATATAGGAAAGAATCTGGCTGAGGACATTCAAAGCAGGGCTATAAACAACGAACAGATCTTACCTGACCCTCAACTGCAATCTTTTGTACTTCTTGAAACAGATCCAAGTGAAGTGCACTCCGTTCTTGTGAGCCTTAAAGCTGATAGTGCCCCGGGGTGGGATGGTATTACGGTCAAATTCCTCAACATGGCAAATAGGCTTGTTGTCCCAATTATCTCCCATCTAGTAAATCTTTGTTTTGATAAAGGTTTGTTTCCTACAGTCCTGAAAAAATCGATTATCACCCCTGTGTATAAGGAAGGTGACAAAGACGATTGCACAAACTACCGGCCAATCTCAGTCCTGCCATCTATCTCAAAAATTTTAGAAAAAATAATAAATAATAGACTACTTAAATATTTGAATGCGTACAACATCCTCTCTGAGAAGCAGTATGGCTTCCGACAAAGTTTATCAACTGAAGACGCTGTCATCTCTTTGACCTCACTTATTGTGGAAAATGTTGACAAACAGAAAAAATGCCTTACAGTCTTTCTGGATTTAAAAAAGGCTTTCGATACCGTCTCAGGCAACATTCTTGTCCAGAAACTAGAAAATATTGGCATACGGGGTAATCCGCTTGATTTACTAACTAGCTACCTACATGATAGAACCCAGCGTGTTAAAATAGGCCCTTATATTAGTGAGGAGACTTCTATATCCTATGGTGTGCCACAAGGAAGTGTCCTGGGCCCGACACTCTTTCTAATATATATTAACGATTTGTGTAACATGAAAGTAAATAATGGCCAGATATTCACTTACGCAGACGACACAGCTATTGTTTTCACAGGAAGCTCCTGGAGTGAGGTCAAGGAGATGACAGAAACTGGTCTTTCTAGAATAGGTAACTGGTTAAAGCGTAACCTCCTCACGTTAAATTCCTCTAAAACAAATTATATCTGCTTTACAACAACTGTCAAAACTCAACCTGAAACTGACTTTTATATAAAAATTCATGAGTCCACAAACTGTCTGAACGACGACTTCCCATGCTCTTGCCCTGTGATAAACAAGGTGTCACACATAAAATATCTTGGTGTTATACTTGACCAAACATTGACCTGGAAGTTACACATAGATCTTATTATAGGTAGAATACGCAAGCTAACCTGGGTTTTTAAAATACTACGACACATTGCTACAAAACAGATTCTAAGTAAAATTTATGTCTCTCTAGTTCAATCCGTGATAATATATTGTATTCCTGTCTGGGGAGGTGCCATTAAAACAAAATTTATAGAGATAGAAAGAGCCCAGAGATCACTTCTAAAAATCATGTACTTCAAATCTCGCTTATTTCCCACAAACGAACTCTATCAATCCTGTAAGGAACTGACAGTAAGGAAGCTTTATATACTTAACATTATAATGAAACTACACAGAAAGCTGGAATTTGATCCTAATTTAACAATTAAAAGAAGAAAACACAATGTAGCCCCTGCACACATAGTGAGCACAGAATACGCCTACAGGCAGTATAAAAACCAATCATCGCTACTATACAACTTGGCAAATAAAGAACTTAACATATTTCCGATGACATTCTATCACTGTAAAAAACTAATAACTGATTGGCTAATGGAAAAAAAATATGATGAAACAGAAGTTCTAATCAGAAATAAAACAAAATGAGAAATCAACTCTTAAAGTGGCAACCCAAATTTGTACATGTGTATGTACACACTACAAGTCCACACCCTCAGACAGCCATATCCACACACTCACACCCCTACCCAACACATACACGCCCTCTCTCTCTCTCTCTCACACACACACACACACACACACACACACACACACACACACACACACACACACACACACACACCCTCACAACCTTCCTCACACTAACACACAAAGATGAAAGTGAATAGCCTAGAATATTTACATTATTTTATATTTTTATTTTTATTTGAATAACAATGTAGGTACCTAAGTAGTTTCAACATCTACTAGTTTTGTTACATCAATGTAGGTACCTAAGCAGTTTCAACAAATTCTTTTAATTTTATTACGTCGCATTGAAGTCAAACTTATATAAACTTAGATATAAATTAAAATTAACTTTACCTACTCAAAATCAAAAGATGTATGGATTGCTATCCACATGCTTAACATAATGTTACCCAGATATGGAAGAGCGGGGCTTCCTGGTACAGGTATTTTTTACTTAAAAGGAAGCCCTAATCAACTTGTAATCTAAAATTAAGTTTGTTGGTGAATAAAGCTTTTTGTATTTTTTTTTTTTTTTTTAGTGTCATGACACACCTAATGTGCTGGATAGGGTCGGTTAATACTCCAGGATAACGGCGTGTCGTTAGGGAGTACTGTTATGTATTGCGTGAGACGTAAACTCGGGGTCTCTTCTAGTAGATTCGTCTGTGGAGATAATATATGTGGACACTGAATAGGAACGGGCTCACCAGGCAACACTCGTTGAGTTGTCTCAGCTATGTGCACCTATTGTCGTACACAATATTGTACACGTATTGTCACAGCAGCGTGGCGTAGCCTATTATCTGGTAGGGCGCAGCTCAGAACCTATCTAATTCACACTTTACGCACTCTACTTTCACACTTGTAGCTATATTAGACACTCTCATATCATCTCGCTGATACAAAATCTCCGAAACGCGAGAAACCAGAGACAGAAAAAAGGCGCGCGCCGGCTTGTAAACTATTGTTTGTTTAAATGCGTTTGCAAGATGTTGGAGGTCTATAGACACGTCCGTTCGGTCCGGCAACACAAACGCCACTCTCAGATACCTGGGTGTGATGGTAGATGAAAAACTAAATTTCCACGAACACCTGAAAATTCTTTCAGGACGTATCCGTAGGATCGCCTACATTATGAGAAACCTCAGAAATGCAGCCTCTGTAGATACACTTAAAACAGTGTATTATGCCCTGTGTCAATCGATTCTAGTTTATTGTATTTCTGTCTGGGGTAGCGCCGGTAAAACAGTAATGCTAAGTGTAGAGAGAGCGCAACGCTCAGTTCTGAAATCAATGTTACGGAGACCTTTCAGATATGCCACAACTGACCTCTACAATGAAGCTCAAGTCCTTACCGTGCGCCAGCTCTATCTGTTGAAAGTCAGTCTATCAGCCCACAAAAATATCATACTCTCTGAGAGTTATGCCCACATGTGCTCGCGTCGAACTTACAGGGCCCCGGCACCACGTACCTGCACTAATTTTGCTCGCCGCTTTGGGAATGCGGCCGCGCTCTTGGTCTACAACGGTATACACAGAAAGCTAAGAAATTCAGGAAATTCTAGTTCTTTGTCAATCCACGAAAGTAAAATTGAAATCACGAAACTTCTAAAAACCCTTTCGTATGAGGACACGGAACAACTCCTTAAACCCTTTTCTTAAATATAAGTATTATGTCCTAATTTAATATAAATTAACTTTTATTATAATAAAATAAATTTAATTCCTTTAAATTACACAACATTAATGATAAAAACCAAAATTGTTAAAGCTATACCTATCAATAAGTTTCTCCAAGTGATGGCAAAATATGCTAGAAATCGTTAAATGGTCACTCACGATACAGGCTTGCCTAGTGTGAGGACCAAAAGTAATACAAATTGTAAATTTTCGCCAAAATAGCCAACAAAATGGTATAACATTTACGAAAGAACGTGCCTATTTGAATTGTAAAACTGTACCTACATACAATAATTGTGTGCTATTTTAATAAATGTTTTTTTCATTTTTTCATTTTTCATTTTCAGCTGTCACTTGTATAGAAACGTGGTGACGAGTTAGAGGTTACTTTTTTGCACATGGCATTCGGGCCTTGGCTGTATTTTTATTAGTAATAATTGTCTAACACAGGTGTCGGGCCTGGTCGGAGTGTTAATTTGTAATAATCATCACGGAACAATCGTCCAATCGTCGGGAAATAAGTAGATTCACGTCATCGGAGTGAGTGCTTCGTGTTGTGAAGGGACGAAGTGATTCGGGGATCAATTCGTCGCATTCGGACAGCGACCCTTCGTGTCGGCAAGCAACACGACGGCGACAGCATCGGGCTACGACGAGAGTAAGATTCGACTCCTCTCCCCCCACCCTTGTGCTCCTCATCCCGTATACTGCCTCGAATTGAGCTTTCGAATTCCGGTCCACGGCGTCAAAGGTCAGTACTCAGTCAGAAAACCAACCCTACCAAGATTCCACGCCCTGTCGGTTGAGGCGTGGAATTTAATCACTAATCTTTGGCCAGACAAGTGGTACATAAAACAATTATCGTCTTATTTGCTTGGATTTGTTTACGGTGACGTCATAGGTATCATTTTAAATTGACGTTTTTTTGTATCAGCGTCAATGAGTAGGTTTTCTTCTTGAAGTAAAAAATGGTTTCTTTTCTTCCATCTCGACAGTGTTTCTGGGCCCCGTAGGCAGAGTGACTACGGGTCGGGTGTAAGAAAATTGCGTACGACTTACACAGAGTCTCGGATGCCAAAAGTTAGTAATTTCAAATATCTTTCGGAGGAATTACCAAACGTTGCGATGCGACTTGCGTAAACTTCATAGCAGCAGGAGCGCGTGGAGGTGGTGTTCTTCCTGACACGCGTTAAAATCTATATAGTGTAAGATTAGCTTGCTCTGGGGAAGGCCTTCTCTAATAAGTACCCGCATAGCCATTCTGTATACTCGGGGCTAAATCCCAACGCGGCCATGGCTGTGTAGGCAGTCGGGAATCTAAACTCTGTATACCTAAATCATCATGGTATGCGTGTGGGCGTGCTTCATGTCTACATGTGTGAGTCTGTTTACATTTAAGTTGAACAAGAGGACGGACGCTTGCTGCTTGGTCCTAGAAATACATTTATGTAACAGAATCATCACTCTTTACGTATATGTATGAATAAGAACTAGAAGGCAGATTTGTCTGTCAATAATTAGAACAGAATCTTTTAAAAATCCTTCACAACCTCCTCCCTTCAAATCCTAGAGTTCTTTTATGGAATATCAATGCCTTTGTACAATTATACAAATGAAAATGTTTACCTACGTTAATATTAACCCTTTGGACGATGAAGAACAAATGCCCTTCAAAACTTAAGTTTGGTTACAAAATGTCCGAGTTGGTTATGAAATGTTACAAAGTGTCCAAGTCATAGAAATAGTTATGTATCTACGTTCCAGGTTATAATCAATAAACCAATAAATATTGTCGAGAAATTGTTGTTTAAATTGTCTATTTCTTTTAAGTAATTTCTGGTAACAAGATTTACCAGTGGCCGTCTTTTAGGTAAGAAAACTTATTTCTCTAGAATAATCAATCTGTGTACCCGTCGGTACACGAACCCCACACCTACTACGCCTAGCCGGTCAGAAAATATTAATTTACGAGTTTCTCAATCTATAAACATAAATCATAAAATAAACATTTACAAACATTACATACAGGTACATACATTGCTTCTGGTCCCACACTAGGATACCCCATTTCATGGGAATCAAAAACAGCGACATTAAACATAGATAAACATCCAAGAACTGGAGTTTTTTTTTCTTCATCCTAAGCCCGGGATCGAACCCAGGACCTCTCGCACGGTAGGCAGAGCCACAGAGGTCAACTAATCTATGAAGGCTTGTACCTTAAAAACTGTAATTTTGAAGGATAGTAGACGGCTTCAGAGTATCGGAGTTAGTAGTCGGAGTTGAATTTCAAGTTTGACGCAATACCTGTCTGGGTAATCGACTTACTGACTGGGTAAAAGGAATGGGACCAATTCATATCTCCATAGATGTGACGATAGGCTCCCACCCTGTATGGGAAAAGACGTGACCCTATGTCGTTCATTGTTTAAAGTCATTTTGTCGGTATTTAATTTTGTTGCCATTTGCAAACATAATTTCGTTTTTAGAATGATTACTTTGTAGCATGACATTGAACCTGTCAGCGCCGTATATCTTGTAATTAGAAAAAATGTCCACTGGCGCTGAATGGGTTAAGTAGGGTATTATTATATGAATAAATGTAGCCCATTAATGTCCCCACTGAGGGGCACTGGCCTTTACCCGGATACTAGTAAGATTAAGCCAAACTCCACAAGCTGGCACAGCGCGGGTTGATGAAGGGGTTTCGGGATTGTGGCCAACTCGACTTTTAGAAGTTATCAAGCTGCCTATTAAGGCCTCTGACACAGCTTTACGACTGCTACAACCAAGGAGCGGTAGTAGCCGGGATCTACAGCTTAACATGTCATCCGAAACACGGAAGCGTCCGAAACAAATGCCACATAGAACGGACACCCTTCCAGAACCCGCCTCGGCCAGATGTTGCTACCTGCACGTTCGTTTCCGATGTGCGAATACCGCTAGGCCACGGACTCATCTATTATAGGGTATTGTTGTTACTGTTTAACTAAACAGTAGACATGTTATCCACAAAATTCATAAATTCCGCGGCTTTTACTTATTCAAGCCCAAACCTTTTGTTATGGAAATATTTTAGCGACTTCTGACAGCCTAATTGTATTTGTCTTTGTCACGTTTGCCTAAGCAAATTAAAAGAGAAATTTATTCAACAAAACACAATTTTTTAATATTTATTTATGTTATAAACAAGTATACAAAACAAAAATGGCTGTATCATCATCCACCATTTCCGTATCAGCACATTTCAGGGCAAACAAGATGGCTGAATTAATTAAAAGCTTATTTAAAGCCTTCCTATTATTACTTACCTGGGGTCATACCATCCTTCCCCTGAAAATATTCTTAGGGTCGGAAGTTCAGTAGTCGGTCCTTTTGTGGAAATTCCTAAAAAATGTTCATGTAACTTTTTAATGGAAATTCATAGAAAAATAAATTTGGTTCACTTATTTAGATTGGTTATTACAGTTAAGCAATAAAGTTAAAGTAAACCACAAGGCCTAAAAAAGACGAAAAAACAAAACATTAATAAAATATGCCTAGTTTCACCAGTAATCAGTCGCAAACCCCTTATTTCGGCCATCTAAGGCCCAATAATCCGCCGGTACTTAATTTCTTAGTTAAATTGATTTACCGAATCCCGTTATGAGACACGCGATTTTGGAACTAATGCCATAGTAATAAAATTAAAAACCTATCAAGTATTTTTTAACAAACAATAATAATAGTAAGTCGTAGTATCACACGAAAGTTTTTGAACTAAGATAAAGGTGAAAACACAAAAAAATATACCCCTGATCTAGCATGATAAACGTATTTCATGGGGAGACCCTTTCATTCTTAGATTTATTTTTCTCTGAATATGTGTTGTGATAGCAAACATAATCATATACAATCTGTGAAAATTCCAGTTGTCCTCCTAATACTTTTTAAAAGACAGATAACAGGTAACTACAATTGCATATTTCATGAATAGGTGTATATTATTATTATTATTATTTATTATTATTTATTTAGCTCAGCTAACAGGATCCATATACATACATAATTACAACTAAATTAACATTTTTACCCAATGGTGGGTGAATGGGCCATCCCATCTCTCAGAAAACACCTTTAGAATGCCGTTGCTACTGACGCGCATTCTGCTCAGCAATGACGCAGCTCTTTTTCTCATGATCGCTTGGAAGCCATCAGTGCGCGCGTCTGCAAACATTGCTGAAGCACTGCAGAAGCGCGGCAGCCGCAACAGCATCCTAAAGGAGTTATTATATTGGACGCGTAGGGCGCTGTAAGTCTTCTGTGAATATCTGACCCACAGACTGCTGGTGTAAAAAGATTGACAATATGCTCTAAAAAGAGTTATCTTTACCTGTGTTGAGCACCGAGCAAATCTACGAGCCAGCATATTACTTCTGACTGTCAACGCCCTACGCTCCCTCTCTATATCAAACTCATCTTGTAAATATTCGTTTACAACGTGCCCCAAATACTTAAATTCGGTTACCCGATTTAGGCAACACCCCTTAAGACTTATTTGTGGAACATTATCAAGTGTTCTTGAGTCTGCTTTAAAAACCAGATATTCACTCTTCTTAACATTGTAAATTAGACCATGGCTATCTGCATAGTTTTCGCATATAGCCAATAGTTTTCTCAGGGCACTCACCGACGGGCTCAGCAGCACCATGTCATCGGCATAGCTCAGATTATTTAGACAAACGCCATCAATATAGCAACCAACATGCATACTGCTGAGCCCCTTGATGAGGCCATTTATGTACAGATTAAATAATCTTGGTGACGTTAGACCTCCCTGTCGCACACTACACTGTAGTCTATAGCTATCTGACACTTGATCCGACCATTTAACATAGTTTATCTGATGATTGTACCAGTATCGAAAGACAGATAGTAGTTCAGGTGGCATTCCAGCTTCTTTTAGCTTAGTCCACAAGATATCATATGAAACCATATCAAAAGCTTTCGATAGGTCGAGAAAGCAAGCATAGATCGGAGTGCCTCTATCAGTATAATATCTTACCGTACTCTTTAGGGCTAAAATAGCAGTTTCGGTAGAGAGGCCCTGCTGGAAAACAAATTGAGCATCCCCAATTTTAATAGTTTTATTTAGGCGCGCATCCAATAAACGATCAAAAACCTTTGCTATCACAGTAGCCAAGGATATAGGTCTATAGTTTGATTTGTCCGATATATCGCCAGTTCTATTTTTTACTATCGGCACTACAATCATTTTCATCATATCGTCTGGTAAGTATGAATGAACAATACACTTAGAATAAAATAAAGCTAGCACCCTCGGCATATGAAAACCCGCATGCACCAGGTGTTCGATGCTGAGTCCATCGTGACCTGGCGATTTGCCTCTTTTCATACCCCGGATAGCACTCCTCACCTCTTTAGCTGTTATCCTACTTATTTCACTGTCAACATCATGGTTTGACTCGGTCTCAGCATCGCACACCTGTTGCGATTGCGGCCTGAGTGGTGAAATTACTTTAAAGTGGTCCTTGAAAATATTGGCAATGTCGCTGGGCTTACTGATACCGTCAACACTCACTGGCAGGCCAGGCTTCAAATTTAACTTATTAGTTGCTCGCCAAAAAGAGCTAAAGTCATTATTACTACGGTGTGTGGCTATGATGTCCATTTTGACTTGCTCTTGGTTTTTTATACACCATTTTAATTTAGCTTTAAATATGTAGCGACTGCTACACACTTCTTCGTACGTCCTGCCACAACGCGGTTTACCCTGAAGGGTCCAGAGCTGAAATTTGAGCCGGGCCTGCCTGTGAAATTCTTGTACATGACGGTTCCAGCCTACAACAATTCTATTTCTCTGCGCCCTTTTGATTTCAACTCCCTTGTAGCTTTCAATGGATGCTTTTTCTAAAATGCAAACAATATTTTTATACATATCATCCAATATAAGTTTATGTTTTAAATTTTTACACAGACCAGAACAACACTCTTGAAAATCGCGGGGTAATCCTATATCTCTAAATTTTTTATTACAAGCACTACTAAACTGCTTTATCTGGTCAGCCTCTCTTTGGCCCCAAACAATTTTGTTACACGTTGCATCATTATTAATTATTTTAGGAATAATAATGTTTAAATCACATTCTAATAAAAGTGGCTTATGATCTGACCAGGTCACATCATATAAAATATTTGCATTTTTGACACTTGACCATGCAGCAGAAGTTACAATACAATGATCGAGCCATCTTGTACAGCCATGCGCATCACTGATGTAAGTATAAGATCCAGAATTCATACCCAACTTTTCGGTATCTGCACACACCCATTGTTGATCACACGAGAACCGCATCAGTTCTGTCCAAAATAGTTCACCCGGATGTGCATTAAAGTCTCCAAGGACGAAAACCGACTCAGCTTCATTATTTTCAATTAAGGAGTTTACCTCACCTAGACAGTCCGTAAACTCTGTTAAGTTATCAATATTATCCGTTGGCATGTACACACTCATTATAACTATTTCACGATCACATACCTTCGCTCTAATAGCCACTATTCTATTACTATTGCAGTTAATCACCGACACTGACGAGAATGCATGTTTACGCCACAGCAAGGCCACGCCCCCATACGGTCTCCCCGTGCTGTAGGTAGCTAAGTCGACAGCTGATTTTCCTGTGTATTCGAAATCTTCATGTATGCTTCCCAGTAGTGGAATATCGTACGGCATCAACCAAGTCTCCTGAAGTGCGACAACATCCGCTTTATCACATATCGTTCTGATGCTGAACATAGAAGGTTTTAACGATTGGCAGTTAAAGCTAACAAGTTGACTTAATTTGCTTGCAGGTGTACTACACATGATCTAAGTTTTCGGCTTCGGGTCATCAGAGTTATGTGCTCTGTCTAAAAAAGAGTACTTAAAATTTACAAAACGGCGGAAGAAAATTCGTTTTGGCCATGAGTTAACATCTTTGTATAAATGAAGTTTATTTTTAGAAACATACATTTTAAATGCATTATGGTCCGTACCTTCCTCCGTTACGATTTGCCTTAAGTACACTCTCTCTTGCGTTTTTGTAAATATGTAGTCAGCAATATTTTTGGCTTTTGTTTCCAAGTGCACGTTTGTAATGAAGAGTGCTACTTTTGGATCCGCCGCTTTGAAAAGCCCGCCCGGGTCTACATCTGCTTGACCCATCTGGCCCACAAAGCGATTTTTTGACTTGAACTTTTTTCTTCTTGCTATTAGGGTCCAGTTCTCTTCTTGGTCATTTGAGGTTCCAACCTTAACTACTGTGGCCCTAGTACTAACACTGGCCTGGGCCTTAACTACTTCAGCAAGGGTCATGTTTTTATTTACCCTATTCACTTCACAGTCAGCTGACTGCGCGCTTGTATAAGGAGACGTGATGTTTCTAGCATCTGTCTCACTGCACCCGCGGTCGCCTCCGTTGGCTATCTCTGTCGCTGTTCGATCCGCGCTCAACTGTGGCGTAGTCAAAGTGGATTGAGCAGGTGTCTCATTGCTCTCGCTTTCGTGGCCGCCTGCTGTCTCTTTCTCCGTACGATTTTGTGCCGGCTTGTGGATTGGCGAGCTAGTTGAGGGTATAGGACAAATATCCGCAGATTTTGTTGTAGGTAGCTTTGGTTGCAGATTTTCCCCATATGATGCAGCTGCCAGAGAAGATATAGGTCTCCAGCACGGCTCTACCCTTGTACTTCCATCTTCTATTGACACATTATTGTGTGACATACCCATGGGCCCACTGTCTAGATAAGCACCTCGTCGCATATTTACGTTAAAATCCGTATTCAAGTGAGGCGGTTTTCATATATTGTAGATCCTCCCTCACTTCACTGAGCTGGCTTGAAGTAACATAGTTTTCTTTCACGAGATTGAGTTCTGCTCGCAAGATGACAAGATCCTTAAGAATTTTGGTCACATCCACATGATCGAAAGTTACTGGCGGAAGCCTTTGCAAATTATGAGCAACAAAGAGCGGTATTACTTCGGGATCCGTGTCTTTCAGAAGGCATATCATGTCCTGCAGGTCACGGTGCTGCTTCTTGTCTCTTCTACGCAATATTTTTCGCTTGTCCGTTGGCAGCGATTCAAATAAAAGCGTCTTGGACGCTACGATCTCTTCCGGCGAGAAAGAAGACACGCAGATTTGGATAAGGCTCACCTCATCCATAACGTCATGTTTGTTTTGCATGAACGCTAGGAGTTCATCCACAACGATGTTACAATTTGCACATTTCACTAAATTCGACGACGACATGTTGGTCGCGAAACGTAACAGCCTAACCGCTCGCTGTGACGCGCGCGCGCAGACTCTATGTTATGTTCGACTGAACGAGATAGTATGTGAAGTGCGATCAGTTGTATGGGATTCCTTAAAGTTTGCATTGTGATACTAATTGTATGGACATTATCAAAAAATTAACCAAGCGCGATAGTTGGCATTTCGCGATCAAACCGTCAAATGACACTAAGACAGTCAGAATTAAATGTTTTATTTTGTAATTTTTTCATCATGGATTATCTTGAGTTCAAAATTATTGGATTGAATTTTCTGATGTTTTTGAAATATTGTTAATGTCAATTTATTTTTTTAATAAACAATTGGCGAAAATCTAAACGGCCAAGTACTGGGTAATGAAAGTATATACTGTATCTAAATGTTTGTTTATACTAAACAACCATTTAAATACAGGCACATAAAATGCCCGCAGACCCCATACATTCCCTGGATCGTGTGTATGCTGACGAGAATTGCTACAGTCATTGTATTCTCTTTAGGAACGTCACCATGTCCCCTCGCTGCAGCTTATTTCTTTTTGCGTCAAGTATTTCATTCGGAAGGCGTTTCCTGACCATATCAATGTGGGACTACGAGACATACTTCACTGATAAGCTGTAAAGTTGCGAGAATGTTATGTGAGTTATTTTTAAAGAAAAACTGTACCTAGTCGGTCCATAAGTTCTGTCACAAATATTTTGCCGCATAGTAAATAATACCAAGTTTGTTTTTATTTAATACTATATATGGTTTGATAGCTCATTAAATACTGATAAATTAGAACGATTATTGGATTTAAATGCTTAAAGCCATATTACACAAATGCTGTTTCTTCAGAGATTTTGCACTTTTTTACCCAATCAAAAATACGGACGTGATTCACTTTATCTTTTTTCCATGACTCTTAAAACCTTTCAAACTTACGTGAGATTTTAGTCAGAACCCTCCCTGAACCCGTTTCCTTCATTTTGAAGCAGTAAGATAACTAAGTCTGTGTAAAACAAATTTTCATATTCACATTTTACGTAGTATACTTGTTGCCCACAAGATCATTTTTATACGTTTTTCTGAAAACGTAAAAAGTACGTAAAGTTCTCTTTGGGAGCAGTTGGAACTGAAAGCTAACAGAAAATCAAATGCTAGTTGTTAAGCATGGTCTAAAATCGAGGTTACAGAATAAATAAATAAAACCTTGTTGGTTATCTGGAACACTGTTTTTTTATTAAATTTGTGGTAAGTGGTATTTTTGTCAGTTGCGGCGTGTTTTGGGTTCGCGATTGTCTCAAGTTATAAGGTTTTTTGTCATATTGCGATAATCGTACAAAATGTATTGTATTGCAATTTGATTCTTATAAAATAAGCTTTTTAATCATGTATAATACGAATAAGAAAAAGTTTATTGCTGAGTTTTATCTATCAAAAATCTTGTGACAGAACTTAAGGACCGACTAAGTATAAGAGAGACGAAAAATAATCTTAAATTTATTTGACAAGTCAAAATAGCAGTTCCCATAGACGGCAGCCCCAATAAAATGGCTTACCCGATCGAAAATTTTATTATTAGGGTTCCGTACCTTACTGGGAAAAAAGACGACCTTTTAGGAATACTTCGTTGATTCGTCTATTCGTCTTTTTCTCAGGAACTTGTAAAGATATCAAGTTGAAATAAAAGCGATAACTAAAGTCTGTTGTTTTTAAAGTTGTGAAAAAATCTAACCTGTACGTCAAAGGAATCATAAAGTACCGGATATCTGTCACGATTTTGCTGAAATTGCTCGACTTTCGCAAGATCATCAAAATCCATAGAGTACTTCCCGTTGATCTAGAATCATGAAATTTAGTACTTTAGAATGTATTTTGGCACAAGTAACGGTAAAAAAATAAAACTGTAAATTTCTCCCTGTCTGTCTGTGTTTGTCAGTCAAGAATAATTTTTTCAGGAACGCGTATTCGTACCAAATTGAAATTTATATTGATTACTTGACTCTCAGCGCACCCAACCATATTAGATGTATCGCCTTATTCAATCTAACTTATCTAATTTTGCTTCATTTAATCTAAACTGTTTATTCGTCATTAGCTAAATCGTGTTATATGTGAGAATACCTCCCAAGAGGCATGCCTTGATGGTATCCCTTTCTAGTCATGACTAGAAAGGGATACCATCTGTTTGAAGACTTGTCACGATGACTCTCTGCAGGATGACTTCCCAGCACCGCCCATACAATTTCGTTCAGTGAGTTGAAGAAAATTACCGTTTTGATTTTGTGTCACCAGCTGGCCTCGGATTCTCGGCGTAGTAGTCGGGGTGTGTAATGACTGAACCAAGATGAGGGTGAGCGTGGACGGCGAAACAAGCAATCATATTACTACCAGCCGCTGCTACGGTATCGTAGCAAGCGTAGCGTAGAACAATAGCATGTGTTGCTACGAGCTACAGCAGTACGTTACGTCGCTGATACATGGTACTTGACATTTGCTCGGATCACTGCTAATTACTTATTTATGCCCTACGTTCTGTCTCTTCCCTGGGACATATATTAAAACAATAATGATGGAAAGTTAAGGAGTGTTTCACAGCCCATCAAACTCGAGGGAGTCTACAAATTATCTCAATGCTACAGATGCTGATGATGTCGATTTTCCGAGGAATGTCACAATGCGAACCAAAACCGTGGTAAAACAGGGATTGAAAAGTGTCCGAAGAAATAACCCCTCATAAATTTTGAGCTCAGGGAGATGATAACCACTCTAAATACGGCTTATAATTCCAGGTGCGATACTATATAAAATCATGTAAAAGAGATCAAATCTGCAAATCTGAAAATCAAGAACACAAACCAAGATATTGAGAACTGAACTCTATAATCGAACAGCTTACCACCTTTGACACCAAAAATTACCCAGTTTCAGACTGAAAAAACACAAGTAAGGGGAAACATTGAGGCGATTGAAGATAAGATTGAATTCATAGAATGGAAGTCAATAAAACTTCTCACAAAATCCGGATCGTCCCAAAGATGCATAGGGAAACTAAAGGATCTTATATGGAGCTTATGTGTAGTCACACAGAAGTACTACTAAAGACATTAAAAGTGGATAAATCTGAGATAAAAGATATAGCAAGACTCCCCAGCAAAAATGAGAGTAAAACAAGCACTCTGATGGTTGAAGTCTATAATACTTTGATGAAAGAGAACATACTTAAAGCGACAAAATAGTACAATAAACACATGGGACTTGAATAGGACGATACTCCTACTTATGTTTCAGAGCAGCTAACTAACAAAACGAAAAATCTATTTCACCAACCAAGAAGCTTCGCCAAAGACGAGAAACACCGGGAAGCTCCCTACATCTTGGTTAAATCTGAATCATACCTCAACGATCTCAAAACTCCACCGCAATGACTAACCGAAATAAAATTTTCTTTATCAAGCCTCAAAATAGTTCTAGATCTCGTTCACCCTTCTATATATACTTATTTTAAATTACCGCCACCGTCACTCTACAAATCACATAACACAATATAATTACACAAAATTAAGTTGTGTCATGTGCCGCTTTTATAATGGGCGCTGCACTCCTTGATGAGTAGCCAAACGGTGTCCCAAAAGGCACGTTTGGCGATTCATAATGGAGTGTTGAGTCCGACATTGATGTATGAGAGTGAATGTATGGCAGAAGAAGCATGAACGCCGAATAAACGCTTTAGAAATGAGGTCTTTGAGGAGTATATGTGGAGTAATATTGAAAGATAGATTGAAGAATGAAGTTATAAGGGAACACTGTGGATTGAAAGAAGATATAGTGACAAGGATAGAGAAAGGTCAGCTTAGATGGTTTGTTCACGTTGAAAGGATGGATGAAAGTAGATTGACGAAACATATTTATACAGCGGGTGTGAAAGGAGCCGTCAGGCGGGGACGCCCAAGAAGGTCCTATAAAGACCAAATTGGCGATTTGTTAGTGAAGGGGCAAATACGAAGTACCCGTAACCGGCGAGCTTGCATGAAGAGACTTATGAATGTTGAGGAAGCAAGAGATGTATGCCAGGATCGTAGCAGGTGGAGGTCTTTGGTCTCTGCCTACCCCTCTTCCGGGAAATAGGCGTGAGCATATGTATGTATCTATGTAATTACACAAAAAGATATAACCTCCTAAAAACAGATATGGTAAAAACCTTCAACTATCCATATTTGTTCATTTATAGACACCAGATTACGTGAACCTTTTGACAGGGCTTAAAAGAAGGCGTTTTAATTTAATTTAATAGACATTTGTAAAGTCATCTTCACTGATTCTACATCTGCATGCTGCACACACATGCAGAGAATGAGTCTCTCTCTCCTACCTTCTCTCTCTTCTCACTCAAAATATGTACTAGCACCTTAGAATGAAAATAGATCCTGGAATTACAAAATTACAAATTACAAATTACAAAATTATTTATTTAGCATAGAATTAGAATTCTCAGTTATGGTCGACTTACAATCAACAACCATCCAACTTAGTGAAGTATGATTGCAATTGTAGTTCGGTATTCTACCGAACTATAATTGCAATTATACTCTCAATAATCCGATACAAAATGACGGGGTTGTAAAATAACATGTAAATACATTAAAGACCATATTTCGACAAACACTTATGAACCTTCTTTTGTAAACGGTATCTGTTCCAATTCAATTCGAAATCCAAATGTCTTTATTACTGTAGATATTTACATATACTTAGCAATCGTTATTTTTTGCCACTTCTCTACATAGGACCACTGTGGGAGAAGCAGGGCTTAGAAACTCCCACAGATTGATTTTTAGATCTCTTTTAAAAATTGCTTATGCTTAACTAATACAAAAAATATATACTTATGTCATTATCATAATTAATAAGCAGGAATAAATAATTACAAAATTATTAACAGCAAGGTCTGTGTTGAGCCAGATTAACTCCATACAGTCCCATCATTTCAGTAGTCTTGAACATTGTAATATCCCTTTTTCGACAAAGTCGCTTTAACGTGGTTTTTAAATTGCTCAAATGGCAATTTCAAGATCTCCATTATCTTGTTGAAGTAGAGAATGCATTGACCCTTGAAAGAATTGCTAACCTTTGCGAGTCTAAACCGGGTTACGGTTACTGTAATTGTCAAAAAAAATGCAATGAAATCGATATATCGCTCTCTCTCCCATAAATCAGTAAAAAAACTAGAAAAAATTACGAATTCTCTCGCTGAAATCATCTCATAACTTAAAATGTTAAACATTAGGCCGCCACATCATAATGACCATGTTCAACAATATATTTATTTTTTGCTCTTACAAGGAAGTTTTTATTATATAGTTATTTCACAATTAGTATACAATTACAATAAGTATATAAATATTCATTACTTACATATTTTTTTTTTTACAAAATATTAATATAGGTCGAAAATTTGAGCCAGATCGCTGCCGCCGTCGCTAGGCAAGGTGCCCAGAAGGCTGGCGGCGTTGCCTCGCTGTATGGCGAGGCTCAGCCTTTGCCCAAACCAGGCGCGAGGAAATTTCTTTGAACAGTGCTCGAGCCTCTGGACCCCATGGACCGAGGGTTTCTACCCCAAAGGGCACAAATATGTAGCTCTGTCCGAGGGCTGCATATTTGCGCCTCTTGTTGCCCTCTGCCGTCGACGCTGCTGCGCCAGCCTTGCGGGCGGTCGCTTGTAAGTGGGACTGTGCCAGGGTATCGACACAAGTCGCGTCCCACACAAGCGACCGCCCGTTTTTCCAAGGAATCAATGATAAAGATAAAGATAAAGATAAAGATATTTTATTTGTGAATGTGGGTTACAGGGTTGTTAAATAAATATTGTTCTTGCCACACTCTACCTTAAAGGCGTACAAATATTAATTTAAATTAAATTATATTTAGATTAAATTTAAATTACATAACAATACATTATATTACATGTCCGTTTGATTATTCAAATACTGCAAATTACATAGATCCTTAATAAACATACGCTACCACCCATTAAGCAATCTTTCAGTCACCATTGAGGAAATCTTGTACGCTATAGTAGGCTTTATTAAGCAAATGTTCTTTAAGCTTTAATTTAAATAAATTAAATGATTCTATTTCTCTGATACATTTTGGAATATTGTTATACATTTTTGGTATCATCCCAAACACATTTTTTTGAAATAGTGCGGTCGAGTGCCGCGTTATGCTTAACATAATGTTTCTTTTTGAATTTTTTTTTTTAAAATGATCCCAATTATTTCTTACATAAACGGCCATTTCATAGATATATAACGATGGTAGAGTTAAAATTCTTAATTTTTTGAAATGTGGCTGACATGTTTCTATTTGTTTTAAATGACATATCGCCCTTAAACATCTTTTTTGTGCTTTAAAGGCTCTGTCCTTATCCGTTGAGTTGCCCCAGAATATAACACCATATTTGAGAGTCGAAGCCACATAAGCATGGTATGCTGATAGCAAGGTAGTGACTCTAGCTACCTTAGCAAGCATAAATAGTGCATACGAGAATTGGCTTAACTTTGTGCAGACATTATCAATATGTGTTTTCCATGTTAAGTGGGAGTCAATTGTTAAACCTAAAAATTTGGTGTCATGAATTTCCTCAATTATTTTTGTACCATAGTGGATGTCAATTTTATTATTAATATTATTGTAATTATTTGTGAATGTCATTATATTAGTTTTATTTAAATTAATTACAAGATTATTTTGTCCGAGCCATTCAATAATATTTTTTAGGGAATTATTTATGTCAGATTCATAAGTATTAATATTTCGACCTTCTGCTATCATTGTGCTATCATCCGCAAACATTACGATTGGGAAATTGACCGCGTCAGGTAAATCATTTATATATATTATAAATAACAGTGGTCCCAAAACGCTACCTTGTGGTACTCCATATTGCACTGTCCTTGAATCTGAATAATAATTATATTCTGTTTTAGTTGTCTTGTCTACTCTGGACATTTGAGTCAGTTGTTGTCGGTTGCACAGATAGCATTTAATAAGATCAAGCACGTTACCTCGGACGCCATACATGTATAGTTTGTTTATCAGGATGGAATGATCTACATAATCAAAAGCTTTGGTCATGTCCATATACAATGCAGACACAGGAATTTTATTATCTAAGCTGGTTACTACACTTAAGAGGAAATCATAAATTGCTTGATCTATGGTCTTATTTTTTCGAAATCCTTTTTGTTCTTTTCTAAATATGTTGTTGCTTTTAAAATAGGCGTTTATGGCATTATAAATGACCTTTTCGACTACTTTGGAGAGTATAGGAATGAGTGCGACTGGTCTATAGAAGGACGTGTTTTCTCTGTCATCTTTTTTGAACATTGGTTTAATAATTGTGGTCTTAAGCTTTTCAGGGAAAACACCCTGTTCTACACACAGATTTATGACGTGACTTAAGACTGGTGATATGATCAATGCTACATGCTTTATTACTGTTGTACAAATGTTGTCATATCCCGTACTATTTGTATTTTTGAGAGCGTTTTTTATTTGATATACTTCAAACGGTGTGGTAGGTTTAAAGAATAGAGATTTTGGAAATGACTTCAGTTTTGTTCTGTTGCTAGTTGCCTCTGCTTTTTGTTGTTGTTCAACTTGATCAATGTAAAAATTGTTAAAAGCTTGGGCTATCTCCTTGGGATCACTAATAACCAGATTGTTCAATTTTATTTGTTTAATGCTTTCTTTTGGTGCGTTTTTTTTATTATTCAAGTTGTTATTTATTATTTTCCATGTAGCTCGACATTTATTGTTTGAAGTTTGTATAAAATAATCGTTCTGGGATTTTTGTGTGAGTTTTATTATTCTTTTAAGTCTTTTAGCATATGTTTTGAAATTATATTTATTGTTTTCATTTGTAGCGCGTCTGTATGTCCATAACAACTCCATTTTTCTTTTTGAACATCTTCGTATTCCCTTAGAGATCCACCGAGGTCGCACGCTGCTAGTACATTTTATTTTTATTACCGGGAAGCATAGGTCATACATCAACACAAATATTTCATGAAATTCATTATAGGCAACGTTGGCATCAGAACTGGTTAAACACTCAGAAAAACTCAGATTTGAAATACACTCTTTGAATTTGTCAAGGTTATGTTTATGGTAATCCCTTTTTTTTTACAAACCAATAGTCTAGTGTACAGTATTTTCTTACAGGGCATTCTAGTAACTGTCCAGTATAATCCGAAAGCGCTAACTCTATTATTCGGCCTTTGCATTCTCTAATGTTTTGAATAAAATTGTCAAGACAGGTCCCACTACTCAGACGTGTGGGTTCGTTGAATGTAAGTCTTAAGTTGTAATGTAGTAGTAATTGTTCAAAATATACTGCATACTTGTCCCGATGAAGCCGGTCCATATTAAAATCCCCACATATTATAGTCTTACATACATACATACTGTCACATATTATAGTCTTACATACATACATACTGACATACATACTGTAGTCTTACATACTGTCATCCCGTCCGGCCTTTTGCCATCGTCCCGCGAAATGCCTGCTTGCTCTAATAGCGCGGAAACGCCTGCAATAGCAAAAGCTCGGCGGATGACATGATTCAGAGCGGCGTGGCGCAACAGGCGGCCCGCATTGCGGCGGCATGCCAGTCCATGGTGGCCCAACGCCTCTCCCCTACAGAGGCAGCGATGTGGCTCGTTTGGCTTGGCCCCTAGCCTAAGACCAACAGCTAAGCTGAATGAGGTCATCTCCAGCAATGTCCCTAAACTCGTCGAGGGGAGCGCATTCAGCCAGTACCCCGACTCCGGCTCATAGGACGCCAAGAGACGAGCTCGCTCTGCATGGTTTGTGCTCGATTCCACGAGTTTCTTCTGAACCTCAATGCAGAGCGGCCCATCCCAAAGCCTCTGTGAAGACGGGTCTGAGGGTGGTACTGTACTCGGGCCAGCTTTGTCGCACTAAATGCTTTTGCCCTCAGTCAAGCCCGCGACCTCAACGTCACCGAGTGACGGGTTAATAATTTTACTGGTGCTAGAGGTAATTCGTCGTTCGAAAGTTTTTCCACGGCATCGGTCGTCGAATTACCTCCGTAGAGGTAATTCGACGACCGATGCCGTGGAAGAACTTTCAAACTATATAGTTCAGACTTATATAAAAAAAGGAAAGCTTGGCAATATTCTTAGACCTAGCCAAAGCATTCGACACGGTATCGGTCCCTATACTTCTGAATTAACTTGAATTCTTTGGAATACGAGGAGTCCGACTTCAACCGACACTGCCGGCTCGACCATTCGGGTCGTCATTAGTCGTAGTAACAGGGATCTAGTCTATTGCGGGGGAAGTGCTTTAAGGCAGTCCCTGTTAGAGTTTTTTGTAAAAGCTCTATGACACTGTAGCCTCGTTTTTCTGGGGGTACTAGTTCCTGTCAGTAAAAGAAGAGATTCTGGTTCTCAAGTTTTATTTCCTGAACATTTGTTAAAGAAACCAAGGGCGGTTCTCTCTTAGTGGCCGTCCTATTTAAATAATACACGTCCTTAATTCTACACTTATCTCGACCCTTGTTTCTTCAGGTCTGCCCCCCCCCGCAGGGAAGATCAGCGTAACAGTAACAAGCAGGGCGTCACCAGCTACACTGGCAGTACAGGCGCCATGCGGGATCTTATGTACTGGAATTAGGAGAAAAATCTACTTAGCGACTGGCCCTAAGTTCACAATGTACACCACGGGCCTTAATTAAGAGCTCCCCGACTTAAAATTACACAAAATTAACCAAACACACGGGCAAGGTCTATTTCTCAGGTGCCCAGGCCTTAATCTACCGCAGGGAAAATTTATATTCCTTCAAATTACACAAAATTATCAAAACACACGGGCAAGGTCTATTCTTAGGTGCATAAGCCTTAATCTACCGCAGGGAAAATTTATATTCCTTCAAATTACACAAAATTATCAAAACACACGGGCAAGGTCTATTCTTAGGTGCATAAGCCTTAATCTACCGCAGGGAAAATTTATATTCCTTCAAATTACACAAAATTATCAAAACACACGGGCAAGGTCTATTCTTAGGTGCATAAGCCTTAATCTACTACAAGGAAAATCTATATTCGGTTTGCAATACACTAACAAATGTCACAAACTAACCTATTTACAAAATCACCCTGGCCGTGGTCCAGCCCCATGATGCAATTATATTTAATAAAACCTCTTGGTTTGGCCACTGGACCACAGGGAATGCCTAAGGAAGTTGAATCACTGCGTCGACGTTACCTAAGACTAGGTCAATCGACCATGATGAGCGACTAGGGCCGCGTTATGGAGAAGTAACGAGAAATCTACTGGGGCAGGTTAGTAAGCGCGCGATGCGAACCATGGAAGATGGAAATTTCTCACCTTATATATTCAGGATGTACCTCGCCCGCTACCACGGGGTGCACCCAGCACGGGTCACCTTGGCGGCTCCCAAAATCCCGTCTTCGGCAGGGTTGGATTTAGCGAGCCGATGCGTCAGCCACCTCACCACACGTGGGAACAACCTCCTTCCGCTACGCGTCCACCACGGCACGCTCTCTCCGTCCCCGGAGCAAAAAGGGGCTGAAAGGAACCACTTCGTTGGTAAAAATGACACTCGCCTCGGTTGAACCGTCGATAACCACGTTTCCTAACCCAACTCGACTCACCAAGGTTTCTTGTCAGTGGTTCCTCCTTCTACCACCTCAAGCGGTGTGCCTCTCGCGGCACTCTCGTCGAAAAAAGCCTCCCACCGGCTTGGGGCGCATATTTATAACCAAAATCTTCGCGAACAATCTTTCCATCAGGGATACCACCTTCGCGCTGAAAGCCCCCCATGACAAGTTCACGTCGCCGATTGCGACAGTAAATTAGCCGGGCGAAATTTCTATCTAGCTCCCGTTCCGCTGTCAGTTCCTGCACCTTACATTCAGGACGCGTCCCCACCAACATTTAGGGTACACGGCAGCGATTCCCGCCTGAAAATAATTGTTCACTCCGCCAGCTGTAGTTAAATTTTCCCGACAACATGGGAACAAAAAGACGAGGGCAACACTAAGAGTGGTGGCGCCCTCTAGCGGCGTTCCACCGTAACCACTTGGATCGATACTGTTCGACGCGCAGCGAGATGGCTCCCCCAATGTAAGCATTGTTAAGGCTGCCGCCAGATGGCGATACCTGTATCTTCCTCTCATAAATCCAACTGTTTAAACCTATGTAAATGGACTGAAAATCCAGCGCTACAGTACCCCCCAAGCCAAAATAGGATTCACGCAGGGAATCCTACGGATGACCCCATCCGAGAACACCGCCCCCCAACAAAACAAACCCTCCAACATCCACAATACCAAAAAAAACAAAGTGCCTACGACACACAAAACCAAAAGACCTATGATGCCACCTCATGATCCGGCCGAAGACTCTTGAGGGACCAAACAAAATAACAAGCTAAACAGTACAGCTGTCACAACATACAACAATGATACAATGGAAGACCAGTAAAAAAAAAATTATAAACCCCCACTTTCAGATATGGGCGAGCGTCGCGACCGTGGATCACGCTCACGTGTTTCGCGCGTAGTTCGATGTGAAATTTACGGACAAATTCTATCCACTCCGACCATTCCTGTGGTCTTGGAGTCAGTGGCGAAGCTATCACGTTTGGTTCAGAGGTGACGGGTGCACTATGTGGTACGGGACTCACCTTATTGTTGACGAAAACGCCCTTGGGCGAATGCGACGAAGGGCTTCCAGAACCCCGTGCGCCCGGGACATCCGCAGACGCCCTCCTCACCTTGGCATCACCACCCCGATCTCCATGCCGGAGTGATGCGTCGTGGCCTACGGTGGCGAAGGACACGCACGCCCCCGGCGCACGTTGCCTTTCCGCCTCCGCCGCATGAAATTCGGACGCCGTATTAACAGCGCACTTACTTGCAGGGTTACTTACGTGGTAAGAGGGTATACCTCTCCCAAAGCCTACACCCGAATCAACCCTGCTCTGATTCGACTTTATTAGTTTTTTGACATCTTACATTTAGGACACGTTGAAGTAACTACATCCGGTTCCCCGCAACGGTAGCAGAATAATTTCCGCGACGGCTCTTGTATCGCTGAGACTTGGCCTGCGGTGGCTTTCCCGTTGTCACAAGTATAAATTAAGTCCGACGCCAAGATTGAGGCGGATGTAGTTGGCTCCGAGAAGCTACGCGCAATACATTCTGCCTGTTCCAGCAATCGGCAGCTTGACTTCAAATCCGACCATGAGTTGATTGGGTGCAGAGCTAGTTGGGTCGTGTAGAACGGCCTAATATTGTGTCTAACTATAGCCAATTTCTCAATTTCCGTAATGGGTTTTAATAATTGGGAGAAATAATTTTGCATTACGCTCAAATAATTTACTATGCTCTCGTCCTGTCCCTGAGTTCTTTCCCTAATCTCTTTCATAAGACGGAAATCAAAGTCAAATGGTAAGTATTCCGCCAACAAAAGATTTTTCAATTCGGACCATGTGTGTACATCGCTAATGGCACCTCTGTACCAGCATAACGCTCCGTCCGTGAATAATTCCGGGGCCGACTTGAACAATCTTTCGTCGGAGATACCGCGGGAGACCCTAACTTCTTCCAATCTTTGTAAAAATCCCTTTACGCACGACTTCCCATCGAATTTGATATTCAATGTGTGAACCGCCTGATACTTCTCGGGTATTACCTCGCGGACGGGGGTAGGTGACGCCACTCTGGACGATCGAAAATTTAACATAATACTCTCTAGTCTGTCTATTATTTTTTCGATAGTCGCGTTTGTCTCGAAAAATTTGTCGCCGGCACCTTCTAGGGGCTGAAGCCTACTCAGACGGTGATATAAGTGGTACGCTAACGCCTGTACCCTACTCAGAATCTTTAAAGAACACGGTCTTTGAGTTGTACCTACCAACAGACTCTGCAGTGATTCTAACTTCTCACAAATAGTGGCGAATTCCCGCTCACAATCGCCACTGAACTCCGTTACTTCGTCCGAGCTGAGTTCAATGTTTAATTTTCGGATCTGGGAACGCAGTTCCGTGACGGTTGGGGCTGGCTTTCCCCCACGAAGTTCAACTTCATATTCTAACTCGTCCTTATGCAGTAAATTAAAATTAATCGGCCTATCTTCAAAAGTTGCCATTGTGGCCCGGTCACACACGATAACACAATAACAACAATTAACAATCCGCCTCAAAATACAAAAACTAAAGTATAGAAACGGCCATGTGTACTGAGCGAAAGACCAGAACACAGGTTTACACAACCACCAAGAGAGAAAAACCTGTTCGGTGCGCCAATTGTAGCCTCGTTTTTCTGGGGGTACTAGTTCCTGTCAGTAAAAGAAGAGATTCTGGTTCTCAAGTTTTATTTCCTGAACATTTGTTAAAGAAAACAAGGGGGGGTTCTCTCTTAGTGGCCGTCCTATTTAAATAATACACGTCCTTAATTCTACACTTATCTCGACCCTTGTTTCTTCAGGTCTGCCCCCCCCCCGCAGGGAAGATCAGCGTAACAGTAACAAGCAGGGCGTCACCAGCTACACTGGCAGTACAGGCGCCATGCGGGATCTTATGTACTGGAATTAGGAGAAAAATCTACTTAGCGACTGGCCCTAAGTTCACAATGTACACCACGGGCCTTAATTAAGAGCTCCCCGACTTAAAATTACACAAAATTAACCAAACACACGGGCAAGGTCTATTTCTCAGGTGCCCAGGCCTTAATCTACCGCAGGGAAAATTTATATTCCTTCAAATTACACAAAATTATCAAAACACACGGGCAAGGTCTATTCTTAGGTGCATAAGCCTTAATCTACCGCAGGGAAAATTTATATTCCTTCAAATTACACAAAATTATCAAAACACACGGGCAAGGTCTATTCTTAGGTGCATAAGCCTTAATCTACCGCAGGGAAAATTTATATTCCTTCAAATTACACAAAATTATCAAAACACACGGGCAAGGTCTATTCTTAGGTGCATAAGCCTTAATCTACTACAAGGAAAATCTATATTCGGTTTGCAATACACTAACAAATGTCACAAACTAACCTATTTACAAAATCACCCTGGCCGTGGTCCAGCCCCATGATGCAATTATATTTAATAAAACCTCTTGGTTTGGCCACTGGACCACAGGGAATGCCTAAGGAAGTTGAATCACTGCGTCGACGTTACCTAAGACTAGGTCAATCGACCATGATGAGCGACTAGGGCCGCGTTATGGAGAAGTAACGAGAAATCTACTGGGGCAGGTTAGTAAGCGCGCGATGCGAACCATGGAAGATGGAAATTTCTCACCTTATATATTCAGGATGTACCTCGCCCGCTACCACGGGGTGCACCCAGCACGGGTCACCTTGGCGGCTCCCAAAATCCCGTCTTCGGCAGGGTTGGATTTAGCGAGCCGATGCGTCAGCCACCTCACCACACGTGGGAACAACCTCCTTCCGCTACGCGTCCACCACGGCACGCTCTCTCCGTCCCCGGAGCAAAAAGGGGCTGAAAGGAACCACTTCGTTGGTAAAAATGACACTCGCCTCGGTTGAACCGTCGATAACCACGTTTCCTAACCCAACTCGACTCACCAAGGTTTCTTGTCAGTGGTTCCTCCTTCTACCACCTCAAGCGGTGTGCCTCTCGCGGCACTCTCGTCGAAAAAAGCCTCCCACCGGCTTGGGGCGCATATTTATAACCAAAATCTTCGCGAACAATCTTTCCATCAGGGATACCACCTTCGCGCTGAAAGCCCCCCATGACAAGTTCACGTCGCCGATTGCGACAGTAAATTAGCCGGGCGAAATTTCTATCTAGCTCCCGTTCCGCTGTCAGTTCCTGCACCTTACATTCAGGACGCGTCCCCACCAACATTTAGGGTACACGGCAGCGATTCCCGCCTGAAAATAATTGTTCACTCCGCCAGCTGTAGTTAAATTTTCCCGACAACATGGGAACAAAAAGACGAGGGCAACACTAAGAGTGGTGGCGCCCTCTAGCGGCGTTCCACCGTAACCACTTGGATCGATACTGTTCGACGCGCAGCGAGATGGCTCCCCCAATGTAAGCATTGTTAAGGCTGCCGCCAGATGGCGATACCTGTATCTTCCTCTCATAAATCCAACTGTTTAAACCTATGTAAATGGACTGAAAATCCAGCGCTACAACACACACAAACGCTTTAATAAAAATTCACAATCCAAAAACTTAAAAGTACTGAAAGTTTTAAATAACATTGATTTACTCGCGACGAAATAATGAGAATAATTGTCGGCTATGGTAGAGTAACGGTTAACTCGAGTTAGGTGAGAATAGTTTGTATACAACGCAAGGTGACTTCACGGTGTCACTTTTCATGTGACGCTTCTGCTGTCTGAGGAAACGGTACATAGTTTATTTGCATATAACTGAACGTGGTAACAGTACCTAAAGAGAATACAATTACTGTAGTCTTGTACTGTAGACTTATCGTCGGAATAATCACGATACAGGGATAATTAGGATGTGGCCAGAGGGCAATTTAGGTGCCTGTATTTAAATGTTCGTCTTTCATTTTGATTACTCAATAAATTCCTAAGTATACAAGAATGAGCAGCACAGTGATACTTTTAGATATATTGTAAAATAATGTTCGCAAAAAATATGATACTTTTGCAATTTAAAAAACACTATTTATTCGCAGGCCTCGCAGCTCTAATTAAAATGGCGGTTGAAACTAAATTAAGTACAAATACAACGGAATGTAGAATACAACACAGGGGATAAACTTTCATAAAACTATGCAAAGTGTAATGGTACACGAGAGTCGGTACATTAGATACTTCATTCTGCGTGATAGAGGGCTAGCCCAACGCCGCGCTGTTTTGAATACGAGAATCGGTTCAGATAACGTTTGGGGGTTTTGCGTTGCTTACTGGCAAAGTTCGCAAAAAAGACGCGTGGGGTCATTCGTGGAATTTCAGTTCAGGTCAAGGTTTTTTTGTCGCATTCCTGCGAGATGTGTAGAGATGAGAGCCGATTTGGCTGCGCGTTGAATAAAATTATGAATAACTAAATAATGAAAGGTTATTACGGAACGGAGAAAGCTATTATGTAGATTGCAAATATACAATTGCGATTGAGGTATGAGATGGAGGGTCTGACACCTCTGGATTGAATATCATTCTGGTAGGTCTTTTGCTACGCGCACCTAGTGATCGGGTAATGCTTAATTAATCGCAACAAGCTTTTATTGGTCAGCGATCAACAGATTCTGTGTATCGGCAGTACCAAATGATTTGAGTGATCACCTACGGTTGATCATAGTGAATATGCGTACACACAATTTGTAGAACGGCGGATCTGCAAGGCATGGTTGAAATTGGACCCTGTGTAGTTAGTGATAAGAAGCTTCGCTTGGGCAGAGCGTTACGCAAAGGACGCTATTTTTTCAGACATGTGAGGTATATAAATACCAGAGCGTGGGAGGGGAGTTCATTCAGTCTCAGCGTCTAGCTACTGTGACAGTCCCCTCACGAGTTCTAAACAGTTTTGGCTGCCGTGTTACGCGTCAGAACTATACGAATTGGTGATTGCGAAGTTTCAGTGGGTTTTCGTGAGTGTCTGAAGCGCCGAGATTTACCTCGGTTCCTAACCTTTATATCAACCTACCCCTAATTCCAAAACTATCCTTGGGTCGTTAGGAAAGAACTTTTAAGTCAATGTATCTGAGTCTGAGTCTGGGCTTGGAGCGACCCTAAATTCCTTTTTCCTTCACCATAGGGTTCCTGGATTGGCTCTTAGGATATTCGCGGGCTAATCCTCTCCTCATTCCTTTAGAGTAGCGAGTTTTGTAATTCCCACACACACAGTCGTTAAACATTCAAGCACATTCAAATCAAACTCAACCATTTTCAAGTGGTGTCGATAATGGACGTGGTATAACACTAGGTTTTTAGACTAGGCTAGACAGGAGTTTAGTTGCGGCTAAACCTAGGTTGTCAGGGCATAGGGAGACTGTTTGATCGAAGAGGTTCCGCGGATGGAAATAACAAATTCAGAACAAAGTTAAACCGGTGTCAACACAGTTAACATATACTGTTGATATTTTGACATTTGAGTGTTGTCGGGGACGCGCGAAGAGATCAATTTACAGTCTAAAGTTCATTGTTTAGGTCCGGGTAGGTGTTTTGCATTGCCTTGGGTCAGATTGGATTCAAGTTGCATTTTTAAATTAAATGTAAATTTCGCTGGATATCTAATGTGTAAGTTGAGTCGGTATATATGATTTGGCTCAGCCCAGGACGTGCTGCGGCTAGTGGAATTCATAGTTCGGTATTTATCGAATTATGCACTTCGCTATGGTGTGGGTTAGATATCCTAAAACAATAATGCTTGCGTTTCGATAACATCCAGCTCAAATTGCGCAGAGTTGAAGGTTTCAAAACGTTACGGACCTTTTGAGGTAACCGCTAGTTCAGAACCCATTTCGGAACTCAAATCGCAATTGTGTAAACCGGTCTTTTCGGATCGTTATTGCCGTGAACAAAATATATAATTGGAACCACCACAAGCCGCTACGAGCGAGCACATGAAATATAATTGAGTACTCACGTCGTAAAACTACGACGGATATCTATACTATAACTGTGATCGATCACTAAAACTAAAACTAAAATTACAACAAAAGATGTTCCAATGCGCTCATATATACAAAAACCAGATGGTGCCATCACATAAAATATAACAACGATCGTTTTGGCGCAATACACCGCTGACTGATGCGAATTACCGGCTCGCGGACATATATGCTTTCTCTGTCTAACTTGAAACTGTAACTTTCCGAACCAAGCTTCGTTCGACTATTGTACGCCTAACAGATTTCTCGATGAACGAGAAATTCAGACTTATCATTCTTACTTACAAATCTTACAGCTGAATCGGGTCCTCTCATTTTGGGATAGATAGAATAGACGATCATAGCTACTGTTAGCGGCGGCTCAGACTTAGCCCTGGGGCCCGCTACAGATTTTTGTTGCCGAGACCGAAGGATATCCTAGATAGTCTGATACCTAGATATTCCTAGATATTCTAAAAGAATCAAGGTCTAACGCGTTACTTTTAAAAATAACACAACGTAGAAACGATTTTAAACAGTTCAGTTTGTAAATAAGAAATAAGCAAAAAAGGGGCATTGTTTTCACAATTCTTTGTACGAGCTACGGCGGTTTAATAGGAATAATGGCCGGCCGGCCTAGGAAAAACGGTAGTCGGGTAGCACAAAATTCACTTTCACACACAAGTGAAATGGCGTCAGGGCAGGTGACGCAATTGTTATCTGAAATAGTTTAAAGATTAGACAGTTTGGAAAGGGGTTCCAGCGCGAGCAATGCTAGTAGGACTTCGGACAGACAGACTGACAGACAGGAACTAGAGACGTTTGAACAATCGGTAGAAAAACGTCAATCATGCATTGTGAAAATGACACAGAAGTTGCCGACATTCGATGGGCGAAGTTCGGAAAATCCGATGATTTTCTTAAGAGATTTAAAAGCTTATATTAACGTCTCGGGAGATAGTTCTAGGGCTTTGATATGGGCAACGGATAGTTTGGTAGGAATTGCAAAAGTTCGAATGAGCATATACAGAGACTCATGGCGAACCTATTCGGATTTTGAAAAAGATTTCAGAGAGGTATTCTGGGGTGATAATGAACAGGAATTAATTAAGCAAAGATTCCTAACTGCGAAGTTTGATTCTAAGAAAGGACAAAGTATGGAAGAATTCTTTGCCTCTCAATTGAATAGCATATATGAGCTTACGATACCGTTTACTGATACGGAGAAAATCAACACGATTTTCAGACAGTTGCCGCGTGATATTCAGGTAGCGTTTTTTGCTAGAAAGGAGACTATGACCATACGGGATGCGGTCGAATTCCTTCGGCATTTAGAACGGAATGTCGATGGGGAATTAAGAGCGATACATGGTTCGGAACCTATGAATACGAATAACGTGAGGCGGGATAGCTATATGCGTGGGCAATATCGAGCTATGCGGGTAAATACGATACGTTATAACGCGGTGAGTCGTAGGAATAATTATAACGCGGGAACGAAGGGGCAAAACGAATTTGGGACGCGTGGTCGCGGTTATTTTCGCGGTAGAAGCGGACAGCCTCAGCCTAGCTTCAAGGCGATAAAGTTTCAGAGGGGCAATGATAGTTCAGGAGATACAGAGGCAGGGCAAAGTTCAAGTGACAGGAATAATGCGATAAGTCAGAATTCAAAAAACTAGTGGACTCGCGCGGGTCGTTCGCGCTCAGATATTTATTACGGTTCGGGTGGACAGCCGATCGAATTGGGAAAAAGCATAGACTGTATGATTTGTGTAATTTGGATTCGAACGTGGGTGTGAATGAATTTATTCAATTACTAGCGCATAAAGCGCACGGATATGCCGTGTGTTTAGAGGAAAAATCTAGATCGAATTGTAGAGATCGAAATGACAGACGTTTACATACGATATTCAGAGACGACGATTCGACTGAGTGTGGGCGCGAGTTATGTAGTACTTTGACATTACCTGAGATAGATGTGCGTATTGGGAATATTGTTGTAAGGAGTTTGATTGATTCGGGGAGCGAAATCAGCGTAATAAGTCGGAGAGTATACGAAGAAGTATGCAGTCAATTGGGAAAACCGACGGAAATACCGATTCCAAGTTTGAGAATCACAGGTGCATTTGGAGTCAGTAAGGAAAAGGTTGATAAATTAGTAACGTTACCGTTAACGATAGGTGAATGCGTTATCGATACTCCAATGCTAGTATTAACAAGGGTGCCTAAAGATTTAATTTTGGGGTTTGATTTTATACAACAGACGCGAGCCAGTTTAACGTGTGAGGGTAATAAGAGGCTAATTATACGAAGCGCCGGGCGGATGTGTGAAATACCATTAGGTACTGGCCCTAATCAGGATTTTTGCTGTTGTACAATGGAAGTACAGAACCAAGATACCAGTAGAAATATGATAGAGGAATATGTGAATAATTCATCAATACCTGTTGAACACAAAACAAGGTTATTGCCGGTGTTAAATAAACATGCAGAGTTGTTTAGCGATAGGATAGGTCGGACAAATAAATATATACATGAGATAAAAATGAGAGATGAAACGCCTTTCGTAAAACGAAGCTATCCCATACCGTTCGCATATCGCGATAAAGTAACAAAACGTTTGGAAGAAATGGAATTTATAGGTATTATTAGCAGGCAATCTACGGATTTCAGCAGTCCATTGACTTGTACATTAAAGAAAACGGGAGAGGTCCGTATTTTGCTAGATGCACGACAATTAAACACTGGAATGGTCGGGGAGGTTGAAACCACACCTTTAATGAGTGAGATATTGCAATCCGGGCGCCGGATAAATTACATAGGAGTTATTGATATCAAAGATGCGTATTTTTCTATACCATTATCAGACGAATCTAAACGATACACGGGTTTTGTATATCAAGGCAGAAGTTATGTTTACAACGTTTTACCTCAGGGGTTGAAAACCAGTGTGGGTTCATTTTCGAGGGCGATGGACTTAATTCTAGGGCCAGAGATTAGGTCATATTGTTTAAATTTTGTTGACGATTTGGCAATTTTAACTGAGGGTGACTTCGAACAGCATTTGTCTCAAGTGGACACGGTTCTGAGTAAATTGAAAGACGCGGGCTTCACATGCAAACTAAAAAAATGCGAGTTTGCACAAAAAAAGGTCAAGTTATTGGGGCATATTTTGTCTACACAAGGTTTGCAGATGGACCCGGACAAAATTGAAACACTTAAATTATATCCGTCACCCAGAACTGTCAGGCAATTGAGGGCGTTTTTGGGGTTCATAAATTACTTTCGGAGGTTTATAAAAAATTTTGGAACATTAACACAGCCCTTGTACAATTTATTGCGGTCTGGAGTCAAGTTCGTCTGGAGTGCGCAGATGCAAAGTGCTTTTGACGAGATAAAAAATCAATTCTTAGAAAGTATAATTTTGAGTCAGCCATTGGCGGGAAAAACATATTATGTTCAATGTGACGCCAGCGCTATAGGAATTGGGGGCTATGTTTATCAATTAGATGAATCGGGCCAGGAACTAATTATAGGGTTCTGTTCGCAGGCATTCAAGGGTGCCCAGACTAGATGGTCGATCAGTGAACAGGAAATGTATGCAGTTATATACACTTTAAAGCGATTTGAGATATACTTGCGGGGAGAAAAAGTTATTATTAGAACTGATCATAAAAGTTTGACGTTCATTAAGTCGTGGACTTTATTGGGTGCACGCGTAACGAGGTGGATTATGTTTTTAGAGCAATTCGATTACGACATAGAATTTGTGCGAGGGACTGATAATCAAATTGCCGACACGCTAAGCAGGCAGATAGCGGGACCTGGAGGCATGATTGACAGTACAAATGTTCAGCCGGGGATATTCTGGTTTCAGGCATCGAATACCGCAAGTGTTATTTCGAGTTTACGGGACATTGCGAGATTACAAAGCGAAGATGAGCGGTTAAATCGAATTAGCGGTTGTATCAGACGTAATGTGGTAGATACCGGAACGAGAGGTTTTGAAAATTATAAGCTAGTAGGTGATACGTTATATTTTCACGTGCCGAAGCGGAACGTACAGTTGCTAGTAATTCCGAAATCACTACAGGAGGAACTTATTTTACACATACATGAAGAAATAGGTCACTACGGCAGATATAAAATATTAGCACTGATGAAGGACAGATATTATTTTCTTCATATGAGTAGGGTGATTAGCGCGGTGATAAGAAGTTGTGACATATGTCAAAAGGTCAAACCAAGTACTAACAATACCGTTGGTCCTTGTACACCGGTGTTGGCGGAAAGGTTGGGTGAGAAAGTTTTCTCGGACCTTTATGGGCCATTGCCCGTAGGTAAATTCGGATATCAATATATATATATATGTGATTCAAGACGTGTACAGTAAAGTAATAAAATTATATCCAATGCGAAAAGCGACAGGTAGGAGCGTGCTCGCTTGTACAAAGAGATTTCATAGGGAAGTACCTATCGAAACTATAATTACGGACTCAGGACCACAGTTCATATCGAAAGTTTGGGAATTTGGACTCAAACAGCTGGGGATTCGGGTCACTCATACGTCGGTGTATTGTCCAAATTCCAATAGCGTAGAAAGAGTGAATCGCGAGCTAGGTAGACTGATTAGAACTTATTGCGGCGGAAGTAATCGTAGTTGGGTAGACGTGTTACCGGACATTCAGAATTGCTATAATAATATCGAACACACAAGCACAGGCTTTGCGCCTAATGAGTTAGCGTTTGGTAGGCGGGAACCGTTAACTATTGACAAGGAATTAGGCGATGAATGGTTATTAGGCCATAGTGTGCGAGATTCGGAACAGGTGCGGAATGTAGCGATAGAAAACTCTAAAAGTTCTAGTGAACGACGTAAGCGACAGGCGGACAAACGGCGTAAGTTAGAGGTCTATCGTATTGGTGATTATGTGAAACTTAAGACCTTTGTGCGTTCAAATAAAGAACATAAAATCATGCGGAAATTTTCGTTGTTGTATAAAGGGCCTTATGTTATTTCGGCAGTGGTATATCCTAACTGTTATACGTTAGTAGATCCGGGTTCAAATGAGATATTGGGTAACTTCAATACTATAAATATAGCCAGGTATTATGTGAGGACGAATAAGGGCGTAGATAAATAAGTTAGTGTATAAAGGTTATATAATTAAGCTGTAAGCTGTAAATTTGAGTAACTACTTTGTAGATTTAAGGATCTTGCATGGTTTGGAAACAAAAACAAAAAAAAAAAAACAAAAAAAAAACAATTTGTATATATATATAGTAATACGAATTAGGATAAATTGCGGGTAAGCGAGGTTGTATAGTTAGATAGATAAATAAGATAAGACAGGAGAGAACTCAATCGAGTTGTGTAAATATTATATACATAATTGACAGATTCATCGGTCGGTGTACATGATTTGAGATGTCCGAACATATGGAGTAGATATGTACAAAGTATGGGTAGCATAGTGGTAATGAGATCCTTGCGCCATGTTAACTGAGATAAACAGTGTCTCAAGGTCTGGGAGGGGGCTGTAATGGTACACGAGAGTCGGTACATTAGATACTTCATTCTGCGTGATAGAGGGCTAGCCCAACGCCGCGCTGTTTTGAATACGAGAATCGGTTCAGATAACGTTTGGGGGTTTTGCGTTGCTTACTGGCAAAGTTCGCAAAAAAGACGCGTGGGGTCATTCGTGGAATTTCAGTTCAGGTCAAGGTTTTTTTGTCGCATTCCTGCGAGATGTGTAGAGATGAGAGCCGATTTGGCTGCGCGTTGAATAAAATTATGAATAACTAAATAATGAAAGGTTATTACGGAACGGAGAAAGCTATTATGTAGATTGCAAATATACAATTGCGATTGAGGTATGAGATGGAGGGTCTGACACCTCTGGATTGAATATCATTCTGGTAGGTCTTTTGCTACGCGCACCTAGTGGTCGGGTAATGCTTAATTAATCGCAACAAGCTTTTATTGGTCAGCGATCAACAGATTCTGTGTATCGGCAGTACCAAATGATTTGAGTGATCACCTACGGTTGATCATAGTGAATATGCGTACACACAATTTGTAGAACGGCGGATCTGCATGGCATGGTTGAAATTGGACCCTGTGTAGTTAGTGATAAGAAGCTTCGCTTGGGCAGAGCGTTACGCAAAGGACGCTATTTTTTCAGACATGTGAGGTATATAAATACCAGAGCGTGGGAGGGGAGTTCATTCAGTCTCAGCGTCTAGCTACTGTGACAGTCCCCTCACGAGTTCTAAACAGTTTTGGCTGCCGTGTTACGCGTCAGAACTATACGAATTGGTGATTGCGAAGTTTCAGTGGGTTTTCGTGAGTGTCTGAAGCGCCGAGATTTACCTCGGTTCCTAACCTTTATATCAACCTACCCCTAATTCCAAAACTATCCTTGGGTCGTTAGGAAAGAACTTTTAAGTCAATGTATCTGAGTCTGAGTCTGGGCTTGGAGCGACCCTAAATTCCTTTTTCCTTCACCATAGGGTTCCTGGATTGGCTCTTAGGATATTCGCGGGCTAATCCTCTCCTCATTCCTTAAGAGTAGCGAGTTTTGTAATTCCCACACACACAGTCGTTAAACATTCAAGCACATTCAAATCAAACTCAACCATTTTCGAGTGGTGTCGATAATGGACGTGGTATAACACTAGGTTTTTAGACTAGGCTAGACAGGAGTTTAGTTGCGGCTAAACCTAGGTTGTCAGGGCATAGGGAGACTGTTTGATCGAAGAGGTTCCGCGGATGGAAATAACAAATTCAGAACAAAGTTAAACCGGTGTCAACACAGTTAACATATACTGTTGATATTTTGACATTTGAGTGTTGTCGGGGACGCGCGAAGAGATCAATTTACAGTCTAAAGTTCATTGTTTAGGTCCGGGTAGGTGTTTTGCATTGCCTTGGGTCAGATTGGATTCAAGTTGCATTTTTAAATTAAATGTAAATTTCGCTGGATATCTAATGTGTAAGTTGAGTCGGTATATATGATTTGGCTCAGCCCAGGACGTGCTGCGGCTAGTGGAATTCATAGTTCGGTATTTATCGAATTATGCACTTCGCTATGGTGTGGGTTAGATATCCTAAAACAATAATGCTTGCGTTTCGATAACATCCAGCTCAAATTGCGCAGAGTTGAAGGTTTCAAAACGTTACGGACCTTTTGAGGTAACCGCTAGTTCAGAACCCATTTCGGAACTCAAATCGCAATTGTGTAAACCGGTCTTTTCGGATCGTTATTGCCGTGAACAAAATATATAATTGGAACCACCACAAGCCGCTACGAGCGAGCACATGAAATATAATTGAGTACTCACGTCGTAAAACTACGACGGATATCTATACTATAACTGTGATCGATCACTAAAACTAAAACTAAAATTACAACAAAAGATGTTCCAATGCGCTCATATATACAAAAACCAGATGGTGCCATCACATAAAATATAACAACGATCGTTTTGGCGCAATACACCGCTGACTGATGCGAATTACCGGCTCGCGGACATATATGCTTTCTCTGTCTAACTTGAAACTGTAACTTTCCGAACCAAGCTTCGTTCGACTATTGTACGCCTAACAGATTTCTCGATGAACGAGAAATTCAGACTTATCATTCTTACTTACAAATCTTACAGCTGAATCGGGTCCTCTCATTTTGGGATAGATAGAATAGACGATCATAGCTACTGTTAGCGGCGGCTCAGACTTAGCCCTGGGGCCCGCTACAAAAGTTGGCAACTTTAAAGGATTACTGCTTCTGACAGGCTTGCGATTCGTATTTATGTGTTTATATGTCACAATGTATAAATGAATACATTAATTAATTTTGTAATTTCTTTATTGTATCACACAAAACAGATATACGAGGCGAGCTTATCTCTAATAAGAGATTTCTTTCAGCAAATCATGGTGGGTAGGAAAGGTGATGGTTGAGCGGGGGAAGTCCTTCGCGTACAATAAAACTCTATAAATACTACGAGTACTACTACTATATACTACTACATACCGATAACCCGAATTACTAAAAATAGACTGCATATAAAATAAATTAAATGCAACGTACATACATATGAACGTGACTTTTAATTAGCTCACCACTTTTTAGGAAATTATAGTATCCATTAATATGAACACTTTTGCTTATGAACTAATGTTCCTAAGTGTTTTTTTTTTCGTAGAAAATCCATAAAAATGCGATTAGCTGTTCTGATGAATTAGTTCAATTTTAATTCAACCTCCGACCTCACACGCAGTTGGCAAATGAAGTCACCCTAATGGTCAATCAAAGCAACTTCAAAGCATTTTTTGCGTTTCTCATTCGCCAAAATGCTTGAGGGGCGGGCCAATCAACATCGCAATGTCGTGGTGTGAGTATACACTCACACACCGGTGCGCGTCCGGCCGGCACGGGGCGCGGCGACGGCTGCGCTGATGCGCTGTCTGTCGTCGGCAATTCAATGCTTCAATCGAACGAGCGGCGGCAAACCAAGTACCAACCAATATCACAAAGACGTCTACGATATGGCTCGTCGTCGATGAATCAATAATATCATATCATTTTGTCTGAGATTGGGCGAGCTGTACCTCTCTTTCTCTCACGCAACCCTTACCCTATGCGAGAAAGACAGGAACAGCTCGCTTAAAAACTGAGGAAAATCTACTAGGTAGGTAACAATGTTACAATGTTAGCTACAAAGGTAGGTAGATGAGTACCTATATACTATCCAATCCAGAACAAAGAAAGAAGTCTCTCGCTCGGACAACGACAGCGGCAGTATGCTATTTGAGCGGCACTTCATTTGAGCAGCAGTACGTGCATTCGGCCTTACGTACCTCCTAAAAGATACCTAGCGACAACAAAAGCAAAGCGTCATTTCCAGTACCTACCTACTTACCAAAGCAATTGAAAATATTAGAAGTTCAGGCATTGTAATTTCAGACCTACCTACCGAATTAACACAACCGCACCGTAGTCACACCAAAACGTCACACTAGTGTGACTATGGTTACTTTTATTGTTCCTTTCAGAGCAATCCTCGACTTTTTTTGGTTACTCGTACTCTTTCCTCAACCTGATAAAATGTGCTGCGGTGGCGGATGTGGTGGATGCGGCGGGTGCTGTTGCCCCTGCATAACCATCTACACATGCTGCACCAAGATCTGTTAGTCGACACGCCACTGCGTCCAGACGTCTGTGCTGTTCGTGTAATAAACTATTGTGTATTGCGTAGTCACACCACAGCAACCGAACACACCCTTGACCATTAAAAGACTTCATTTCCCAGATGGGGTGGCAAAACTACAGCGTAGCCACGCGAGTCACAAAAACTTTTCTTTTCCCAGATGAGATGGCAGAGGCGTCTTCACTTAATACATCTAACCTACCTACCATTATGAAAATTTTGACAGCTGTCACCATTTTTGACAGGTGTCACTATTATTAGGGTTGGTGACATCCGTCTCCTCACTTGTTCAAAACAGAGTCATAGAAATAAATTATCTGACCGGTGACTCACAATGATTACATGGAGCAATTCAAGTCAGTGGTGGCGCGGTCCGTGTTACCTACAAGATACCACTTTGCTATTTTCTAATAACAAAAACAATGACACAGTCATGATTTGCCAGAATTACGATCCACAACTGTTACTTTAACTTGCACTGAACTAAATATCAATAATGATCTTGATTGATTTTCGTCATATGATAAGTTGAAACATAGAGCTGCCTATATGTTGAGGATTATTGCGATCATGCGTTTATGTAGCAGTGACCGCACTCTACGTAAAATCGGTTTATTGATAACTGAGGAGCTCAGATCATCCGAGTTGATGTTAGCGCGTATTGCGCAGTGTCATTCATTCAATGACGTTTATCACTGTTTATCAAATAACTTAACCCAAAAACAAGTTAAAGATAAGAAACAGTTTAACAAGATTTCGATTCTTAATGTGTTTTTAGACGAAAATAGTGTTATTATTCGACTGTGTAATTCTGATTTCAGTTTTGATAAAAAACTCCCGATATTATTGTGCAGTAAAAGTCGTAACGAACGTATTTATGCAATCGATAAAACGAATAATAAAATAAATCGGACTTATTCTAATTTCTTTCTTTAATTTCTTTTAGGATGTACTCTCCAAATTCCTTTATTAAGCTTCGGATACGGGGGGTTATTCACACCAACCCTTCGTAACCTGACGGAATAAAAACAACGACAAAAAATTAAACGAAGTTATATAGGTAAGTACCTAAATCGGGTGACCTAGACCCCCTAACCAGACTAGGATTGCACTAAAATCAGAAAACCTGCTTTATTCAGTAATACAAAACACAAAATTCAAATTCAAAATGAGTTTATTTCCATAAGAAACACATAGGTAACATTTGGAGAATGTCAAATCTTAAACTAACACATGTATAAGGTACAGGGAAATATAGAACTCAATTTGAATTCCGTCACCTCAAGGTTTTAGATGCTGGAGGCAAAGAGGCGACTAGAAAGGCAACAACACACAGTCATTCTAAGACAAAACAAAGTAGAAAGTGAATAGCGGATAATAGCAACAGCTCTTGAATTAACCAAAAGAAATAAACTTCGAAATTAGTTTTTGTATGCTAAAAGCTGTGCACACCAAAAATATATAGGTCGCTAGGTATTTATTTTCAAAACATTGAATTATTCAAATATTTTTATCGATGTAGAATAAGAGTAAAAAACTGAAAGTTTTATTGCTGACCCAGACACGCCTAAAAAAGAACAAGGTTATATTAGTCGCCGTCCAGTGACCACCGTTTCAAATGAATTCCAGCGCGGAGCTCTGTTGGGAATTTAAACCAAAAAAATATATCGGAATTCTAAAAAGTCCGCTGACATTGGCAATACCATTGCGTGAATTTTGTGGAAGCGTGTAACACAGAATATTTGGTAAAACTTTAACCCGCTATTCAAATTCAAACCATTCCTTCTATTTCTTTAGTTACATGTTTATACTTGTAAGTAACTTTATATTATACATATAGCACAAAATAAACCACCATTTTAGACTTTCATTTATGACTAGATTAGTCTTTTTATGTGCATTAAAACCAGATTTTAGATTAAAATAAATGCTAAAAATCCACTTTACAACACAGCATTCGGAAAAATCACCAAACATTCTGTGATTCTTCCTATCTCTTTTATTGTTATAATGGGGGATTGTTCTCAATTTCGCTGTGAGTTTATAAGAATTGGATGAATCTGGAATTGGATGAAATGCAACTTGTATAAAATTAACCTAATCATTCTACATTGTAAAAGACCTATCAAATAAATTTATAAGGATGCATATTAATTGAAAATGAAAAAAAAACAACCAATTTTGAAACATCATCCATCCATCTACCATCTTAAGCTCGCAAACCCAATTTAACAATAAATTTAGTTCAATGAATTGAAACCGAAATGATCACACAAACATACGTAGTGGTCAAAGCCCAAAAAAGCATGAGATTGTGCATGTTTGTGTATAAGAAAAAAGTAAGTTCTTTCCATAAACTAAATAAAATATTCAGTGTTGGCTTGGCAAATGATATCTTATCCATCATCAATTCATTAACCAATCATTGAGGATTCAATGCGACGTTGGTTTTGACAACATACCGTATGATTGTATTTTTAAGAATTTTGCCATAATTACTATTTGATGCTTTATGATACACCTCTGTGCCAAATTTCAAGTTTCCACGACATCTTGATCACTTTCAGCGACAAAAACCGAGAAGTGTCAAGCGGTAAAGTTAAAGCTATCGTTATAGTACGATCATTTATTTACTTTTCAATGGATTTGATTGAAGTTCAAATCCTAGCACTTGCGAGATTCTTTTTATTTTGTTTAATTCGTTCGAAAACATAAACCTTTTTAGGTTTCCGTACCCGAATAGTACCAATTCCGTACCCGAAGTGTGCCAAACGGGACCTTATTACTAAGACTCCGCTGTCCGTCTGTCTGTCCGTCTGTCACCGGGCTGTATCTCATGTACCGTGGTAGTTAGACAGTTGAAATTTTCACAGATTTCTGTTGCCGCTATATAACAACAAATACTAAAAAATAGAATAGTATAAATATTTAAGAAGGCTCCCATACAACAAACGTTATTTTTTGCTCGTTTTTCCTCGATATTGATTACGGCAACAGGAAGACGCTTAAAATATAAATAAATAAATTAAAATAATACAAATATTTAAGGGGTGCTCCCATACAACAGACATTATTTTTTGCCATTTAGTACGGAACCCTTCGTGCGAGAGTCCAACTCACACTTAGCCGGTTTTATGTTTATTGTGAGCACAGTAACAATATCAACTTCTTTTTAAATATGTGAAAATTTGTGGCTAGTTTATGTCAGCTCGCATTACGCTTTGATTTGTGATTTTGCATTGCAGCATTAGAATAGTCGATTTATTAATACCTACTGTGATTATGTGAAAAACAGATTTGTTTTTGTCCTAAGACGTTCGCACAAAACAGCCGAGAAAAAACCGCACGGATTGCCTATCATGGCTATGTAGAATCCATCATAAGATATGGTCTAATAATTTGGAGTAACAAAACAGAAATTAACAGAGTGTTTATTGCCCAAAAAAATGTGTGCGTGCTATTTGTGGTTTGGCACCGTATGAGTCATGTAAATAAACATTTAAAAGATTAAACATATTACCAGTACCCTGTCTCTACATACTTGAAATCGGTAAATTCGTTAAATCAAATCCTGAGCTTTTTGTAAAAGCGGCCTTGGACTTTGTTGTTCTTTTAGTTTTAGTGACGATAAACCACAAAATTTTTCATGCTACAGTTTAATAGCTGACTAAGGCGTTCTATTTATATAATGATATAAGAATCTTTTTACCCTTATCTTTGCAAATAAATTTCTTATTTCTTATTTCTTATGCGCTACGAAAAAAAGCGGGAAATAAAGAAAGTATCACTTTTTTTTGGCAGAGGTCAACTGTGCAAAAGTGGGTCCATAACTCCTTAGATAGATATGCAGAAACGGGGAAAGTGGGTCACCTCCGTAATGGCAGAATACCTACATCGACGCATTAGTCATATACATATTATTACTGCTCATATCGATGACCTATTTATGAAAACCCAAACAGCACATGAGGTCTCACTGAAATATGCGGAATGTGCTAAGGATGGGCTTTAAATAAGAAAGAGCGGACGTGTTATTGCGAGGGCAATCTCTCTACTAATCTAAGTATAAAGTAGATAGGTTTAGAGGTTGTAAGATTGTCCACTGCTGAACATAGGCCTCTCCAATCGCACTCCAGCGTGACCGGTCCGTAGCCACCCGCATCCAACGAGATTCAGCGATCCTCACCAGATCGTCGGTCCATCTCGTAGGTGGCCGACCCACACTGCGCTTGCTAGTACGTGGTCTCCATTCAAGGACCTTTTTGCCCCATCGGCCATCTGATCTTCGCGCTATGTGGCCTGCCCATTGCCACTTCAGCTTGCTTACCCTACGGGCTATGTCAGCAACTTTGGTTCTTCTACGGATCTCCTCATTTCTGACTCGATCTCGTAGAGAAATACCAAGCATAGCCCTTTCCATAGCTCCATAGCATAAGATTGTATTTTATCTTATCTGTTGTACCCTGTGTACTCAATGAAAAAACTATTTGTAGTCCCACAAAATCACTTTCAGTGTAAGTCCTTGCACTGTAAGTGTTTTTTTCATTTAGTTCAAGTGATGTTTATGTTACATGAAGTAGGAATTATAAAGATTTCCAACTTACGTGTTCAATAATTGCGCTAATGACAGTTTTTTTTTATTCGTTTATTATAAGCAGAAATTAAGAGTAGCGGGAGTTGTTAATTAGGCGGAGTTGTAAATCTTACAATAACAATTTTAGTCATGTTGATTTATTTGACAAATCTTTGTTTACTTTCAAAAAGCAGATTGCAAATTGTGATTGAATTGGTTGAACCTTTTAATGCTTGTATCGGCAGCGGCGACAAGGGCATGCGTGCTTATATTCTCTTCACATCTCTGTTGTAGATATTTCTCGTATTGACGGATTCAACCAATTTGACTTCAAATAATATCTAATGTACTTTCTAAATTTTATTTCGGATTAAGTATTGTTTTTATTTAGTTTAGGATACTATAGGTCTATATGTTCTATACTATATTTCAACTTAAAAATAATGTACAAGACCGTTTGTATCTAAATAAATAAATAAATAAATAAATTTACATCTGACAATAGGTCCACGGAAACCATATAGGTATAGGTATATGTATATGGATCCTTATTACGCTAAAATATATGTACAATGTTTAACACATGTTGTATTTGTTTATGTAAGTACACACAAAAATTTAAAAATAAATTAAAAACATATCAGGTATGTATTTTTCATGGTTACACAACTTAGGTATTGGTTAGGGATAGGAAAGGGAGGAAAAGTATTTTTTAAGTTTCGCTTTTATGTTTAGCGGAGATATGGTGTTTCTTATGTCAGTGGGTAGTTTGTTTATTAGTCGCAGAATGCAGTAGGCGCGCGTCCGTGTACCGTAGAAATTATTTGCGCGTGTTGTGGTTAGTTTACCTTGGGCCGCGCGACGCGTACCTACGGGGTGATCTATTCTGTGCTGTAGGTTATTGTTGAAGAACTCCTCTTTCAGTAATGTATAATGAATTTGGTTATGGATATGCACCTACACAATGTCGTAATTTTATTTTTTGTTTTATTACAACCCAGAGATCTTTTGATTATACACAATAAAAAGCTTTCCTAGCCAAGTTCTGTCTTACTTAGTTTACTACACAATTTTACCTACAATTGGTTTAATAGTCTCAAGGTATTATTATCCGTCTCAGTTCAGGGAGCATTCCACCGACCTCATCATCTACCATATACAATTAAATAGATGGCAGCACTTTTTTAGCATTATGTGATTCTATAATTATACAATAATAGTAGCATGTAGATTAATTATAATGGGATTAAACAAAAATATGTTTTTATGCATCTGTTTAAATATGTTTGCGATAAAACCAAGATATTTTTTTAAATTATTATATTCTATTTAAAAAGATATATAATAATTGTTTAAAATGACGAAGGTGATGAATTATGATGCAAAAAATATCAATCATTACAAAAAAAATTTCATTCAAAATAGCCTCTAGGTAACATTCGAACCCAGAACCTCGAGTCTTTGATCCACACACTAACTTAACTGAGCTGTGATATCTATATAAACTGTTACGAATTTACATTTCTAGAAATGGGTGCAGGTGACCATTAACCAATTATTTCATGAAATGATCAGAAAGGGTTGTATTTCACGAAAACATGCATCATTTCACGATAAAAGCATTTGCATTCAGTACTAGGCGGTATTTTCTGAGTTGTACATGACAACCTAACACGAAGACTATTCGGGGCTTCGCTGCGCTCGCCCGCTTTAGTCTTCAACTAAGCTACCGCAGAATTTAGCCCTAAAATATTTCTTCGTTCAAAGGAAGTTCTAATTCAACCATGGTTGGCTTTATTATGAGATAGTCAATTCTACGATATTGTTACGACTGATATAAACCACATGCGCATGCGCAACATCATTCTTTTCACACACTGACATGCCGTCATGTTAAACGTAAATATAAAGCTGGATTTGTATGTATATGTGGCTATGTCTGTCCTAGTGGCCTGACTATTCGGTTCGTGAGTGTACATTGGAAGCAGAGGAAAGTATTCGTGTTGGCGTTGGAAAACATCGAATTTTTTTAAATAAACATTGAAAAAAACTTTATTTCTATATTCTTACACTCTATTACAATGCAATGGCCCCAACTCCCTAACTGTATGACAGGAGTTAGGACCTAATGGAAGAGGAAGAAACAATGACATGACTGTATGTAAGGAATACAATTATCTGTGTTCGATTCAAAATCGATACTCGATCTATGGTTCCGGAACGGCCATTTTGAATTTGACGGAGCTGCCACAGAGCAGTTTTTTGACAACTGACTGACGACAAGCCCTCGCGATGGAACGCGTATTGGTATAGGGCATTGAAATAAAATCGTAAGCCATCTGCAATTGTATTCGGGCTCCCCTCAGGATTGTCTTATAGCTGAGTGTATTGTGGTTCTCCGAACCAGATAAAGTTCGTATTTACGGAAACTGTGCGCTTCGAAGCTGGCCTGCCAGCCATACCTGGTTGGCTGAAGAACCTGTCTACCAAGAAGAGCCTAGGGTGCACCCAGGCCTTGCAGAGAGACAGGAGTTTGACGGGAACGAAGCACAGACCAGGTCAGATAGAATCTATTTACTTAGCTCGGTGAATCGCCGACGTTCTTGCTTCTTGGCATTTGATCGCTACGCTACCTCGTAGCTATGGGCCCCTGCGAGGTCATCGGGTGCCGAGAGGCCTGAACAATCTGTTTTACACGTTAAGATCAATAGGTACTCAAATAATTAATTAAATAGTAACATCGGTTAGACAAGTAATCTTGGTATTTTTACCCATAGTAATTTAGTGCAAAAGCACCCAACACAAGGTAACCTACATTATATATTTATACATAAATAAATGAAGTGAGTTAACAGCCCCCACAATGTTAGTCGGAGAAAGCACTGTAATCATAGGATTACGATTAATTGTCAAAACTGTTCAGCCACTGAAGTGCCGGTTTTTTAAATTGGTCGTTATTGTAATTTATGAATTTTGTATTGTGTTTAAGTAATAAGTTGTAAAGACGTAAATAACTATGCGAATATTGCCTCCTAGGGAAATATGTGCTAGTCTTTGGTATTGGAATTCTCTTAGTTCTGCTGTTTTTGGTGACTAGTAGAGGGACCACAAGTTGGTGACATCTCTTAAGACACTGGTAGACATGTAATTTCCTGACACTAAGAATGGGTGCTATTCTGTAAAGAAGATTCGTTTCGTATCTCCTCGGTAGGATGAACATAACCTTGAGCATTGCACGCTCCAGTTGAAGCATGAGCGTTTTACCTGCTCCGCCTCAGGACGTGATTCCATAACTTGCGATACATTGACTTAGGGAATTGAAAGATTCTATTAGAAGTTGTATATCTGCGACATGTCGCAACGTCCTGAAGACGTAAAATGAACTTTCTCAACCTACTTACTAATATAGATATATGTTGGGTCCATCTAAACTGCTCATCTATTTGTAACCCAAGGTACTTAATAGTATTTGTTCTGTAAAGTATGGTGCAATTGCAGTTGTTAGTTTCATCTGATCTGTTACATGAGTAGCCATGAAGTCTTAGGCAAATATACTTTGTTTTGTGGGTGTTAAGTGAGAGTAGACTATCTTCAAGCCAGGCAGATACTTCTCTCATGCCTTTTTCCGCTGAGGATAGCTTTATTTATTCTTAACTGTGACGTTGGTCTAGCCCCCTATTGCTTATCTGGATACTTATGTCATCCCGTATATATAAATATGTGACGCTATAACAGGTGAGTTACTTCTTTTTTAAACAGAGAAGGCATTTGTTTTTGACGCCGGTAGCTCTGTTGTTGTTATCAATATCTTCGTCAAATTTATGTTTAGAAGGAGGTTCGCTTACTTCAAATTGACACTTACATTATTGGTGTAAGGGGCTGTCATTTAAAGCGAATGTCATTAGTGAAACCTCTGTCTGAAAGGAAACGTGATAAGCATGTTGACATTTGGAATCGATCTTCTGAAAGCAGCAGCATCAGTCTTCAGTCCCATTCTATAATTACCATTCCCAGCTAACGCAATCCTTACATTGTCGGTCTAAATAACGTTGATTGGTTTTAAATCCATTCGATTATTCTGTAATCCCCTCGTCGATCCGGTCATTGGGTTCACGGGCGTTTGGTACGATAATTTCACTCTGGCCAATACAAGCCGATCCCTTTTAGATCACAAAACCTTCGGTCGCCTTTTATTGAATTGTAAGGGAATGGCAAGGTAATCTAATGATAGCTTTTGTTTTTACTTCTGTACTTTTTCATAGCTGTATGTACAGTACGACACTGAATAGGGTCTTTTGCTGACAATACAGGTTTGACGATGTAACGAGGTTTGATAAGGCGATGAAGGTCACGACCTTCATCGCCGGATTGTTTCTACTATTGCATTGCAGTTCGTTAGTATTATAGTTTCCTCCTGTAACTCGGAAGTAGACGGAACCAACACGATTTCAAGTATTAAATCTGTTTCAACGTTCCCATTCCAAGTACAATGTAATGTTGATCTAAATTCTATAGAAGATTTAAATTATCATTTTTGTCCCATACGTAGAGGCAGAGGCACAGTGACACTGTGCCCAACAACAGTTATGCAGCATTGCGTGCCAAGGGGGAAGTCCGTCACCGTAGCCATGGAGATAAAAAGTTTTCCTCACGATTTTGTCATAATTTGGCCCCGAGAACTTCGTGCCACCTAAGAGTTAATGATGAGTGAGCTGTCAGTTGCTAAGATGGTGGAGTTCCAAACTTTATTTATTAAAAAAAACAATTATCTGTATATATTTTTCCTCGATTTTTTCTGAAATTTTAATAGTTAATTTTTTTTAGCTGGAGGGCAGATTCTGTGCGCAATCGGCTATGGGGTTGCCACTGAGGCAACAATTGTTGCCTCTATCGCTTGCATGGTTACAACATTTAAATTTCGAACATTTCTGAAAAACAAAGCAATTTGTATTAAATAATAATAAATAAATATTAATACCTTGGACACTATTTACACACATTGATCTAGCCCCAAACTAGGATTCCCTGAATCTTGGGTACAAGACAACGATACACATACTTACTTACAGACAAATATCATACTTAGATAGATAAACAAACATGACTAGGGTACAAGCATCCGTTCCCATCAAACAAATATTTGCCCCCACCGGGACTCGAACCCGGGACCCTTGGCTTCGTAGGCAGGGTCACTGCCAACTCGGCCATTCGGGTCGTCAAATCGTGATAGAAAACATCTTGGAATTCCTAATTTTGCCTCTATTCCGCTGCCACTAAAATTTATTTTCAACTGGCACTCTGGAATGGTCAAGGTACCTATCATTACGTCACACTTTTTAGATTTCAAATATATGTTCTTATATTCGTTTGTTTTGTTTGTTATGAAATGAATGTCTTTGCTGAATGTCTTTGGTTTTTTAGGGTTCCATTTAAGTTAATATTATAATTGTTTTATTTTTGTATTTTTTGTAAATTATTTAATATTCGGTAATATTTTCAGCTGCGCTGGTAGTAAGCCTAGACGAGGCCGGGGCCGGGGGAAAAGAGCCCGCCGAGACCACACAATAATATTTGAGGAGTACCCAATACCGGAGCCTCAGCCGTCTTCCTCAAATTCCAAGTAAGTAGATACTACTGATAATATCGTGCACGTGGTGTACAATATCAGATCTTCTTCTTACTCCTATCTAGTCTTGACTTTATGATATTCTTTATAAAAATGTCGCAGTCTCTACTGCTGCTTAATTAATCTGCTTAGAAAAAGCATTTTAAAAAGGAAATGCTTTTCCTAAATAAACAATAGCATTTTATATGTGTAGGAATAATTTCTTAAAATTCTTAAAGTAACTTTGACTGAACAACAAATATGTACCTACTTGAAATGTTGATGTTACGGGAAGCTGTTACCTAGAGTACAGATGTAAGCCAAGTTTAGCTAACTGAGTCGTAAGTTATTGTATGTGTTGGTCAGATCAATAAAAAAAATGTATAGTAGTAAAATTTTAATCAATCATTGTTTTTTAGGGTTCCGTACCCGAAGGGTTCCAAACGGGACCCTATTACTAAGACTCCGCTGTCCGTCCGTCCGTCCGTCCGTCTGTCACCAGGCTGTATCTCAAGAACCTAGCTAGCTAGAGAGTTGAAATTTTCACAGATTATGTATTTATGTTGCCGCTATAATAACAAATACTAAAGTTTGGAGTGACGTTCCGTCTGGCGCGAGTAATAGACACGCTTACGCATAGCTAGTCAAAATTTTAATCAAAACAACGTAAAAATCGTGCTTTTTTTACAAACAAAGTTGATAATCTAAAACTTAAACTGAAGTGAATTAAAATTAGTCATTAATCACACAAATGTGAAGTGAAAAAGTGGTGGTTTATCCAAATTATGGTCTTGAAGTGACGGTTAAACTGCTGTTTGTTGTGAATGCAATACGAGTTCGATGACACATCATAAGTGATCGACCTTGAAAAGCTGTCTTTTCTCAGGCAACACTAGATGCTCAAATTGGCGACACCCAATAACATCCGCAGTGGCTCGATCGGCTAGCGGGCTGACTCAATACGTCGTCGCTAAGCGAAGTACCCCGGGTTCGAGACCTAGTTAAATAAATAATTTTTGTTTCTTGATATTCAAATAATAAACTCCTCCAAGCCACAGGCGCAAGAAAAAATGCAGAACTTTCTCGAAAACATCACATTTCGACGCCCACGTAACAATTCAGAGTCCGACGTTAACAACAGTCACATCAGGGAACGGACGTTGGACGACACAACAAATAGCTTGCCAAACATATCGGACGACGACGATGCCAGCGAACAGTTGAAGCAAATGAGAGAGAAGATTGAAAAATTAACTCTTGAGTTGCAAAGTGCACACGAGGAAATAGCTGCCTTAAACATAGAAAATACTAAGTTGTAAACAAAAAATGATGATTTAATTAGACAAAATCAACTACTAAAAACGGTTACATCATCACCAAAATCGCAAAAGACCCCTTTAAGAACTAAGAGCCATTCAAATGCTCAATTATGTTCACATAAAAAGCTCCATCCAGAAATAGATGAAACTAAATTAACAGCAACAAATAGCGAAGTATCGGGGAAAAAACAACTACATAAAAAAAATACAGCATCCAAAGCTCGGATAACTAGGAAAATATCTAATACTAACTTAAATTCTCTAATGCATACTCAGAAAACGCAGCATATGGAAAAACAACCAAAAACAGACCAACAAAGTGTAATTAGCGGCAGAAATAACAATGTACTACAAAATCTTGAAGACACATTTGCGAAAAAGTTTACTTTCTGTCATTTTTCGAAACCTGCAGCACAAATTAATGAACTTCTGATGGGAATAGAGACAAAAGTATGTAAACTCACGAAAGAAGACTTCTGTATAATTTTGCTGGGAGAATCGGACATCAAAATGAACCAAAACTACATCAGTGTGATACAATTACTGAGAAATACCTTAAAAAAAATCACACACACAAATGTAATCATTTGCCCGCCGACCTATATCTGTGGAGCTTTAATGTTCAACTACAGAGCTGAGCAATTTATAAATCTATTATATCTTGATGTTGACACACACAAACACTGCTGGTTCTTAGACACAAACAAGAATTTATCATTGGACATGTTCTCTAGCTTCACGGGCAAGCTAAATAAATACGGTATGCGACAAATCATCAACGACATAAAAAAGTTTATTGAAATGGGATCAACAACTAATTTTGACCTACAAGACAAGGATTATGACCCAATAGATAATGACACAATTTTTTTTCGAGACTAGGTATCTTAATATTCTACATCAGAATATAGCCGGACTATTAAATAAAGCAGATTTACTCGTGATCAATTTAGATGAACTAGCAGACAAAAATATAAACACAGATGTGATATGTATAACGGAGCATTTTATGATGGCAGGACAGGAGTCATTCCTAAATCTTCCAAACTACACTCTGGCAGCATGCTTTAGCAGAAATGACAATAAACGAGGCGGATCATGTATTCTGGTGAACAATCAGTACAAATGCAAAGACCTACCAGATATTAAAAAAATGTCTTTAATTAACATATTCGAGTGTTGTGCAGTGGAACTAATTGACTTTAAAATTGTTATTATTTGTGTGTATAGAATTCCGAAACAAAATAATTTGAACACATTTTTTGAAAGACTTGACAAAGTGCTCCACTACATTTCTAAGCTGAAGTCCTACAATATAATATTAGCCGGAGACTTTAATATCGACATACTTAAGGATAATAACACTACTCTGGATCTAGAGTGTTTACTTTTGAATTATAATATGAAATTGGCGCTTAGACAGCCCACTCGCCCAGCTAGTGAAACCTGCATAGATAACTTTGCACATAATTATAATAAAACATGTAAAACTGAAGTGTTGGAATGCGGTTTATCGGATCACACTGCCCAAATAATAAAATTTCCAGTCAAAAAAACTTTAAAATTAAAATTCTGGCGCCAAATGAGACGAGACTTCAGAAATGAAAATATAAAAAAAATTGTAGGGTTCATAAAAAACTTATCGTTTTCTGACGTTTACGACGCTGCTGATCCAACATCGGCCTACAGAAACGTTGTAGAGAATTTCAATTTCTTTTATAATTTGTGCTTTCCACGAAAACAGACCATAATAAAAGTATGTACTAAGCCAAAATGGATCTCACGAGGTATCAAAATATGCAGCAAAAAGAAAAAAGATTTACTTTGGAAATTTCGCTTACAACCAAATACAATGAATAAATTAAATCTTGTCAACTACACGAAATTATTAAAAAAGATTATAAACCTTACAAAACGTGCTCAAAACAATCATAAAATAAAATCGTCTGTGAACAAGACGAAAACAATGTGGCAAATAATCAGTCAATCAAGACCTAAAATACCCAAAGAAACCATTGCAAAAATAAAAGTTAATGACACTTATATAACAAATCCTGCAGCCATAGCCACAGCATTTAATAACTCTTTTATTGATAAAATTAAACCAGTGTTAGGCGCTGGAAATAAAGTGACATGTAATATTAATCACCAAATGAACTCGATGTTTATGGCTCCAAGTACACCCTTCGATTTTATAAAATCATAAATAACCTTAGAAACACAAATAGTGTGGGTGTGGATGACATTTCAACAAGAATAATTAAGGCTGCAAATAAATATATATGCCACCCACTAAGCCATATAGTTAATCAAAGTATATTAATGGGCATTTTCCCAAAGGATTTGAAACTAACGCTTGTTAAACCCCTATTCAAGAAAGAAAACAAAGAACTAATGGAGTTTTACAGGCCAATTGCCTTAATCTCAATAATTTCTAAAATATTTGAAAAATATTACTACAAGGAAATAAACAACTATCTAGAAAAGAATAATATTTTATGCCACGAACAAAAAGGCTTCCGTCGAAATAAAACAATCAATATGGCAATGTACGACTTCCTAAAAAATGTTATGTGTCAAATGGACAAGATATCTCCAGTCAGTGTGATATGACACAAGCATTTGACTATGTGGACCACAATATCCTAACGAAAAAACTTGAAGCGTACGGAATTAGAGGTAATGTTTTAGATTTAATACAATCATATTTGACAGATAGACACCAAATAACGGAGATATCAAGGCTGAACTGCAAAACAAAGAATGAAGTGTCATACAGGTCCAATTCGCGTAAAATTACTCACGGTGTGCCACAGGGAAGTGTACTGGGCCCCCTTTTATTTATTAAATATATAAATGACATACCAAAATCGACTAATAATCCAATATCCCTATTCGCCGATGACAGCACAGTGACTATTAAATATAAAGACGATAATTATGAATTAGATATAAACAATTCCTTGACTTCGATAATAAATTGGCTCGACAACAATAATTTAAAAATAAATCTAAAGAAAACGAATATTATGCACTTCAGCCAAAGAATTAAAAACAATGACATTAAATTAATTTTTAAAAATAATACGATAAATCAGGTTGAAACTGCAAAATTTTTGGGTTTGACAATTGACAATAAATTAAACTGGAAAGAACACATAAATCAATTAACTAAAAAAATTAGTACTTCAGCATATGTTTTACATAAATTATCTCCAGTAGTCAGTACAGATGTGTTACTCACGGCGTATTACGGGCTTGTAGAATCTGCTCTTAGATTCGGAATCATATTTTGGGGTAATTCGACTAATAAAGAAGTAGCATTTAAAATGCAGAAACGGTGTATACGTGCTATGTTTCATATTAGGACAACCGAGACATGTAAGCTTTTATTTACTAAGCACCGAATTCTGACACTTCCGTCATTATACATAATAGAAGTAGCTACTTTTGTGAAGACCAACCCTCATTTATTCCCACGTTTATCTGAAACAGTGACTCGTGATAGACGCGACACAGAAAGACTGCGCCTTTTTTCCTGTAAAACGGCGCTATTGAGCAAAAGCATCCTATGTATGGCGCCTATCATATTCAATAAAATACCAAAATGCTATAAACAATTAAATACTTCCCTATTTAAAAATAAGCTCAAATCATTATAAGTTGATAAATCTTATTATAGTGTAAATGACTTCCTCAATGATAAATTCCAGTTAAAGTAGTGACCGCTGTTATTATTAAAATATTATTGATGAAATTTATAAATGACATTCTCAATGACAAATTCTAATTATATTGACCACTGTAATTATTTAAATATTCTTGATGTAATTGAAATGTTAATAATTGAATTTTTATAATGCAAGTTAAATTAATGTTAGTTTTTTTTTTAACATCAGAATGGTTGAAACCGTGTCCTGACTTACCGCCACTCAAATTTGTACGCTGATAACAGTAGAACATGATGATCCGAATTTTTCTTATTTATTATCCAAAATGCATGCTTATGTATCTTGACTGACACATGTTTTAGCAAATAAATAAATCTTTATCTTTATCTTTATCTTTAAAAACAGGATAAAAGAAATATGTATTTAAGGGGGCTCCCATACAAAAATTCTTTTAATACCACATACAAACTTATGGATGCACCTGGTTACGTACATGGAGTGTGAAAGTAACCGCACCAATAACTTTGTAAACAATATTTTGCTGTGTAAAATCCAAACTATTCACTCCACACCATCGCTTCCATTGAACGGTGGTACGGAACCCTTCGTGCGCGATTTAGACTCGCACTTGACCGTTTTTTTTTATCTTAGCCCTCTCATAGTCATATGGAAAAGTTGCGGGCTCAACACTAAAATCGCCCAAAAGAAATCATAAACTAATTAATGCGAAGCGCACTCAGGAACTTTCAAGGTATCTTCTGCCGGATGCACCAGACTCGAAACGAAGATGGTGTGATTCTATTTTATTTTTTAATTATATACTAGATACGTTCATTAAAACGTCGTTCTTTAAACATTATTTGTTTTTTACTTTAAAAATAAATGTTATTTATATACATATGTATATATACGTCACCGGAAAATAATACGATCCGCAAGTTTATAAATTTCCTAATTTTTTTTCCGCAAGTTTATAAATATGCTAACCTAACCTAACCTAACCTAACATAACCTAAACTAACCTAACCTAGCCTAATATAATCTAGAAGGAAGTTTATAAATTTCCTAGGAAATTTATAAACTTACGGATCGTATTATTTTCCGGTGACATATATATAAATAACTATTTCAATACATTAACATACACATGATATATATCGGACAATGTTTTGAAAATAAATCTATGGCTGTGGTTCTTTCAAACAGCTATTTAACCTCTTGAATTCCACCGGCGTTAGATAACGCCACTTTACCGTTATAGGTTTAAAATTTTATTAGCATGGAATAAGTTTCAAAATCGCGACCCGTCCTAACTACCTTCGGTTTTTGAGAGGTTAATATTTTCTTCCGACTAGGATAAAAAATACAAGGAACCGTCTATGTGCATATTCGACTCGTCCTTCGTCGATATTTTTGATCAGATTAGTAAGCAAGGAAGTTATCTGATCTCCGCAAGATCTCGGCCGAGATCTTGCGTAGATTATTTCAGGACCTGAAACAATATTTTTCTTCCCCACGGTCGTATTTTTTTTTACAATATTCAACCTACCTATGTGATTCAAATCCAGCTTCGTTTGGTTCAGGAAAATATTACCGTAGAACGACCTTTATCGTGTGGCTTTTGAATGCGCTTTGGGCTCGAATCCTGACCAACTCAGTCTCCTTATGTTTATAATATAATAGTGATATGATAAGAACATTTGTAAATAGTGGCCTAACCAGGCTGTCGGAGTTTTCAACAATTTCTAGCAATGTATTTACAGATTTTATTTTCATTAATGTTATGTAAAGTCAAAGAATATAGAGATTTCCACGATTTCTTTCCATGAAATTATAATTTGATAGCCTAATTCTGCGAACACATTTCTTTTAATTTTTCTTCTTCTGGGTGGTAAGTTTTTTATATTTGATTTCGTAGTATAATACGATCTGAAATCCTATGAAAATCTCAAATTTTATTGATTACATTCGTAAAAAAATAATATTTACTGCCTGTAAACGAAATATTTAAATATTTAAACAAACAGTTTTTCTTTACGTGATTTACGCCTGACTAATCTATTTTATGAACCTTTTTTTTTAATTAAATGCGATGCATAGATTTTTTGTACTAACTGTAACAACGAAAACCCATTCTATGTTAATAAGAAGCAATAAAAAAAACACTTATTAGAAATGTGTTCTAACCAAACACATTTATATCGTTTATTTTTAAGCTGGTCATAATCTGCGGTTTTTGAAAGCATTATACAGGGTTTATGATATATGTTTAGATTAAGCAATTTTACATTATCGCTCAAAAAGTATATTACGTTTATTAAACGTCCTTGCATACAACAAAAGCGTCATTCAGTAAAAAATAATGGAGCACCATTTATTTTTACTCAAAAGACCAAGTAGGGTCTCTAAGAAGGCCGTAATCACCTCAATAACGCAGATCTTCTGAAGTATTACCATAATTAAACAACAGAAAATTTTATAGGAATCCGCGTCGCAAAATTCTTTGGATTATTTTATGACTTGAAGTTTTTTTGTGGAAGTTATGTACAGGTTATTTTTGGTCCGGTCATCAACCTCTAAAACCCTTCTCATCATAAGTTCAGATATTACAATAGCACAATGAAGTTGTGAGTCCGATATATATGATTTTAAATATATTTTATAATTTTAGAGCATAACTAACATTTAAACAACTATTTGATTAGTGTGCTGATCCAAAATTACCCAGATCTGCGGATCCACAACGGCATACTAGAGGTCAAGCGTGGTCTAACAACTAGTTTAATTACGCTAATGTTACGAGCTTTTATCGATTTCCCTTTATTTGGAATCTGGAATTTCACCTAGAAAGTTTAGTTTTGATTGATTGCTCATTAACACCACCCAAGAGTAGGGCTGTGGTATCATAGTATTTCCTGCAGATGTTAGCAACTATTCCCCCGTCTAAGAGTATAGTCATTGACTTTACGTTTCTGATAAATCCTGTATACTAACTATGTATCAACACGTCTTGTCATTTTGATTTATAAAACGACTGAGCAAAATTACTTACTTACTCGCACATAATAAAAACACAACATATTTCACACGACAGATCTATGTTTTTAATGCCAAAACAAGGCCAGGTTACAGATTACCTATTTCACTCACAGTTATACGATTAGAAAGGGATACAGTACAAATTCGAGGCAAGTTTTTCGTGACAGTACGGAATAATCGGGCAATGTATGAAGCGTCGAGAAATAGGTATATTGTGAGGGATGTAATAAAATGTCGCAACACTCGAAACACCTGGCGTAGTGTAATGTGAAACAGACCCGTACTTTTTGTTTACTTATGTGCCTGCCCACGCCGGTTTTTATAGTGGGTTTGTTCCACAAAAGGTTATTTTTATCGGATTTACTTATTTTCTCACAAAAATATGTAGTAACAGGAATACACACGGCTAGACTTTAGAAGGAGACTACGGCTTCCGTGATTTGTATCAGATAGTTGGGGTCATCCTAAGGACGATCCTAAAAGCTTCAGGTGAAGGAACTCAATAGTTTTCCAGATATGATTGTTTGAAAATCTGTTTTTTTTTGTTTATTTTTATTAATGAACAGAAATTGTCGGTAACAGTACAATAGAGGCGGTGGACAGTTATGTTTATCTTGGACATTGTTTGTCTGTTGGCCGAGACTCTCAAGTAAATGAGATTACCAGACGGATTCAGTTGGGTTGGGCCACATTTGGAAAACTTAAAGACGTCTTCAAGTCCATGATCCCGCAGAAACTGAAGACCAGGGTTTACAACCAATGTGTCCTGCCCACACTTACATACGGTGCCGAAACATGGACGCTAACAAAGGCGAATATGCATCAATTTAAAGTCGCACAAAGGGCCATGTAGCATTCCATGCAAGGCATTATTCATTCATTACCTCGGGATCGTATTCGCAATACAGAAATAAGACGTCGTACTGAGATCGTCGATGTCGGCAAACGAATCACGAGACTGAAGTGGGAGTGAGCAGGACAATTTGCAAGGACAGATGACGTAAGATGGGCCAAAGCGGTTACAGAGTGGCTACCCAGAACCGCACGACGACCATTCGGCAGACCACCAGCCAGATGGACGGATGACGTCATCGCCATAGCGGGTGGGCAGTGGATGCGGGAGACTCAGGACTGGAGTGGATAGCGTGGTAAAGAAGAGGCCTATACCCAGCAGTTGATAAATGTAGGCTGATTGATGATGATGATGATGAATAAAACGCAAAATATTTCGGTGTTAAGTCCCCGCCACCACTCAAGGCGCATGCAGCGGCGCCTCCGTCGTCTTGCCATATGGCAGTGGGACTTGCCAGTGAGATTACCGTATTTAGTTCCACTTTCCGTCGCAGGTCATGAGTGGTGGTGCGGATTCTAAATTTATGAAGGCACCTCTCAAATCTGTGAACGCCCATGATTTTTTTTGTTGCGTTTAGTTCCTGTTATGCTAGTAGCGAATTGTAATGCTTGGATGTAATGTTGTTTTTAAAGAATATCTGCAAGATCTAAACTTTTTCTCAAAAGGTTTGGAAGTTAAATACATATCTGCGATAACTAGTAAAACTTTTCGTCTCCTTTAAGTTATTATGATGTCCGATAATCTGGACCTGGATTCTTTAGATCGGCCGGTTTCTTAGGGATATAGTGTTGTGTGCAATGAAATGATGCCGGTCTTGGATTCTTTGGAGCAGCTGGTTCCTTGAGGACATAGTGTTAGCGATGTGGCGTCGGTGTTAGACTATTATGAGCCACCGGAGGCTCTTGCATCTCCAAGCACTATCATAAGCATACTGAGAGCCACTGTAGCTGTTGGTACTGGTGACGAACCTTAGCAGGTGGGCAGAGGAGGCATCTGCTCTCTGAGGAGGTGCTGAAGTTTTACAACTTTTAGGTGGGCAATTTTGTAGTTTCATAAAGTCCATACAAAAGCTTAACGTGGTACCCCACTTCCTAGGCGTCCTTCCTAATCAATCTTATCGCTAGACTATTAAGTGTTTTTAAAAGCCGCAGTAGCCGGAGATTGCTTTATTTCAAAATAATAATGCGTATCTAGTAACTAAAACAAATTACTGATTATTATGTTGTGGTTGGGTTAGGTGGCTATCCCATTATATCTTAATTACAAGATTACATCAGCCTTCATCTGTGGCAGTACCGGGAGCTAAGAATTAACAATGGATTATTACATCATGACCACACTGATGAAAGGGTAAGCAAGGCCAATTAAGTTAAAGAAAAACATTGTAAGAGGAATACTCTCTTACAATGTTTGTATCAAAAAATTAGGTCACTCACAGACAAGATCAAGGAATCACCTTTGACTTTTAAGTAAGGTCAATGACCTCGAATTCAATGAGTTCAATGAGCTTTAAAACGCATATTACATCGATAAAGATTGTAAGACAATATTCATTGAAACTTACACACAAGGTCTATGAAGCTTCTTCGATTTTTAACGAAGGACAATGAAGTCGAGGTCGAATAACTTTAAAACACATATCGAACATCGAAAATCAACCAAATACATTGTAGTCGTCGTCCCAGTATAAGGATATTGCCACATCCCCAAGGCCCCAAATTTAAAAAAATGGTATTTTAAAAAAAGTCTAAAAATTTTCTTTGATGATTTCCAAAAAAGTGCATCATTTGCATAATTTTCCTTAATGTATGTGCTTATTATTGTCGCAATATAGTATTATATACATTTTATTTATCCAATATGATTGACTTCCCACCAGGGCTGGACTCAGCCTATGAGTTAAATGAGCTCTGTGAAGTTAGCAGTACAAAGGTATGGAAAATGGGGCTCAAATTCGGGGGAGCTTATTTTGAGCTCCCAGAATACGACGTTTCAGAATTCGAGCTCAAGCGGTTTTCGAAAAAAACGCAGTTAAACACCAGCAGTACAAAGTCTGAGTAGAGAAGTGAAACTCGTAGCTCATTGGACATGATTTTGAGCTCCCAGAATATGCAATCAGAACTTCTCTAACTTACGTATTTTGCGAGAAAAAAAATAAAAACCTTTATACACAACAATATCATCTAGATAGATGAAATTGATATGTTTTGAATGCCCTGAATTTGAGTCCCGTTTCTATGACTTTATAGGTGTTAATATTTTAAAATACAGCTTCATGGATATCTTCAAGTACTCTCTAGTTTAAAATGTCACGAGTTGACAGAGCAGAGAGTTGAAATGTGTAGCATGTATAGAAAAGACTGTATAGAAAATCTGAAATTTTGTATTTTGGAATATCTAAAGATTCCAGAATACAAAATTTCAGATTTATAGCTTTAGTGGTTTAGATAAAAAGTGTAAAAATATGTCAATTTCATCTATCTAGATGATATTGTTGTGTAAATGGTTTTTATTTTTTTCTCGCAAACTACTTAAGTTAGAGAAATTCTGATTGCATATTCTGAGAGCTCAAAATCATGTCCAAATACGCTGCTAGTTTCACTTCTCTACTCGGACTTTTGCACTGCTGGTGTTTTATTGCGTTTTTTTCGAAAACCGCTCGAGCTCAAATTCTGAAACGTCGTATTCTGGGAGCTCAAAATAAGCTCAAAATCCTCTGAATTTGAGCCCCGTTTTCTTTGACTTTGTACTGCTAACTTCACAGACCTAGTTGAATGATGAGAATGAAACAAGAACGCCACCCTGACGGGAGGTCGGCGGCGCTACACCGCGCTGGAAAGTTAGCCTAAAACAATACCTTAGATATAATCTTGCGCTAATGGTGCTACACGGACACAGCAACAAATAGAGTTGATCAACTGTTCCAGGCGCGCGCCCAGATACAGAACTCGACGAGGATGACGTACACCCAACAGCCTCTTGAGAGGCGCAGACAAGGTCACGCAAATGTCCTTTTCTTAAATACTAACAATAACGTGGATGTTCACCAGTACAGAAACACAAATCACAGGCAGATTATTCAAATACTCGTGGTCGCTGCTAGGCAGGTCTAAAACCTGCCTAGCAGCGGCTAAGCATACCGGCACGAGGATATAACAAAACTCGATACAATTCGAACAACTTATTAAATATTACAAGAACCTTACCACCTAGTGACGTAGAATCCTCGCAGTATAAGCGCTGATCGCTACAATATTCAATCACAAGTACACCTAAAAACGAACTGGCCATCATCGAGAGAAATTTGGCATCACAATATTAAAAAAGTTACGTATGACCTCCGGTCACAAAACAAAAAAAAGTTGCAATACACCGCCTACGGCAAAAAGGTAATCGTGCCAAACACAATAAGTTGACCTCACTTCGTCTGGAGTTTCGTCCTACAATGTCTCTTTTATTCTTTCATTCAAATGACGACATCATTAAGAATGCCCGGAAACTAAAATGACGCTTTTCGACATTATGGACTATTGTAGTGGGCGAATTAATTATTATTTGTTAATTGCCGAAAACCTCCAGCTTCAATGGTGTTATCATTACTCACGTCAAACCAACGCCAACTGTTTCACGCAAGCTTGCAGGAAATAAGGTTTACTCTTTAAAAAGGTAAATGAAGATATTTTGTACACGTGACCAACACAACAAGGCGCATTAAAGGATTGCGGTTTCGGCTCCTGCAACCCACCTACAATACGTACATTTACGTACATACCTGTACTTACAAGTCACTAGCTTGTACTTAGAAGCACTAAATGGTATCAATCACCGTTCCGGTGTTCCCTCCGTAATTTCAATGAACTCTTAGCTGTCATGCGCCTAGTTGTGTTGGACGTTTAGTACAACAATCATGATTCAAGTCGGGAGATAACGGTGATCCTGCAAATTTCAGACCAATATCTGTTCTTCCAACACTAAGTAAAATATTTGAAAAGATTATACTCAATCAAATGCTCTCACACTTCAACCATACAAAACAACTCCACGCCAAACAATACGGTTTCACTAGGGGTAAATCGACTACGGATGCAGGTATTACCCTTATATCTCATATTTATTCTGCATGGGAGGTCGCACAGGATGCTATCGGAGTTTTTGGCGACCTGTCGAAGGCGTTTGATTGTGTTAATCATAATACGCTATTAGCCTTTTGAATTATTTTGCTAATAGCAGAAGTTAACGGCGTTAAATCATCAGATTTAACGCCGTTTAAAAACATAATTGTGCGCCAAATAACGCCAATTTTTACACCTGATCCATCAGGATCAGGTGTAAAAATTGGCGTTCCACAAGGTTCCATATTAGGTCCTTTCTTATTCCTGGTATATATTACCGATCTGCCTTTCATGGTGGAGAAATTAACTGACATAGTGTTGTTTGCTGATGATACTTCAATGGTCTCCAAAATTGAAAGACAAAAAGGAGATTTTGATGATATTAATGGTGTATTGTCTTTAACCTTGAATTGGTTCACAGCTAATAATTTATTGTTAAACGCTGGTAAAACCAAGTGTATCAAATTCTCACTTCCAAATGTCAGGCAAGTTGAGACCAGTTTAGTCTTAGACAACAGCACGTTAGAATTAGTAAATGATACGAAGTTTCTTGGAATAACCATTGATAGCAAATTGCAGTGGGGACCTCACATAGATAAATTAGCTGGTAAATTAAGTTCTGCGGCTTACGCTGTTAGGAACATCAGACAAAGCACGGATGTGGCTACATCTAGGGTAGTATATTTTAATCTAGCTCAAAACAGACCTTGCTGTTAATAATTTGGAAATTTATTTATTCCTGCTTTTTAATCATAAAAATAAAAAGAAGCGTATTTGTAATAGTCAAGCACAACCAATTTTTAAAAGAGATCTAAAAATCAATCTGTGGTAGTTTTTACGCCCTTCTTCTCCCACAGTGGTCATATGTAGAGAAGAGGCAAAAAATGACGTTTGCTAAGTATATGTAAATATCTACTGTAATAAAGTACTTTGACTTTGACTTTGAATTATAAACGTGTGGATTGTATTCGTAGTATCGGAGCTGTTTAATAAGACGGGATTTTTACCGGCCGATGTATATAGTTGGATAATTATTAATATTATTATTATTGTAAATATTGTACATAGTGTCCATGTTATTATTATTATTATATTATTATTATTTTCACTTTACCTGGGACATGATCACTATTATGCTACCTATACAAAAAAAAATCACGAGCATCCTCATTAGAAGCCTGCGAAACTCTTTTTTATCATCCTTGGATTTGAACAGACGAGAGCGGTGGCGAGACACCGTGAGGGATTACTACGTAGTAATTTTGTATTGTTTGCTTCTTTTGACAAATTGATGATAGATGAAACGCTTCAGTACTTTGCGTCTAGAAATAAAAGTTTTTATATCAAATAAAAACAAAGTAAAATAGGATCAAGTTGGGCTTAAAGCCGTACAGACTAATGGCAGAAATTAATCAGAGCCATGGGCAGATATGGGTAGATGGCTGAACTGTGCGTTCAGTTTCTGTTAAAATAAAGTATAGCTTCAATGTCACAATGGCACTGTCTTTCCCAAGCGAGATCGTGATAATATGACTTGGACTGCCCTTCAAAGATTGAATAGTTGGTTATAGGAATAGTAATATTTTCAGCTATCACGTAGTAACAGTAAATTAAACATTTAAAACACCCCCGACACAATTAATGAAACCAAGTCTAAAATTTGGCTGACTTGTTTCCTAGTAAAGCTGAAAACTTTTGAACCGCTGATCCGATATGAAATACGGCTAAGAACCATTGCATGGATGTCAGCTACTATTTAGAATAAAAACCATTAAAATCCGTTTGAGCGCTAGAGTGCCACATACAAAGAAAGACAGACCGACAGGCGCTTCAAACTTAGTTAAATTTTGGCGGGAGTTAAAAACAAAAGCCTTTACTCCTATACTCTATTAAGTATTTATTTATTTTACTCAGTTACGCCTTTTCTCATACATCTTAACAGAGCTACAATCGCGTTCACGTTTTGCTATTTAGTTATCTCGGTAGATCTTCACTTCTCCATAGAACTAAATCGATTGGCATATGGAGAGGGTTTTCAGAATAATATCCCTTAATACTCCTTCAAATTAGACCTGTACATTTCGATTATATGATACCTGTACTTTTCGGAGTATGAAAAGTTACCTTGAAAGAATAAACGAGTATTGGAGAAGTTTCAACCCTCTTCTACGATTATATCTGTGGAGGGAAGGCGGAAGCACGTGTTCAGGTAGAGCAACCTAAATAGCACGTCGTATTTTATATCGCTAACACTGCATTATGTTAGATATAAATACCATTGTATTTTAGATTTTAGTTAATATTATCTTAATAAATCAAAGTTGAAATATTTTTTTTATTTTTATGTAGCCACTGCGGGGCAAAGGATCCCCACATAGTCCACACATCCCGGCTCAGTGCCACCTCCGGCCACCCCGGCAAAAACCGGTCAAAGTCGTCCCGCCATATCCGCCTTGGTCTGCCCCTACGCTGGAAGCCGTCATGTGGCACCTAGTCAGTGGTGATCTTCGCCCACCTGTCCGGGTGCATACGATTCACGTGTCCGGCCCAGTTTTACTTTAGCTTGGCGGTCTGTGCGCCAACATCAGTGATGCCAGTTAAGGAGCGCAGTGAAGTGTTCCTAACGCGATCTGTTCTGCGACCATTAAGGATGCTGCGCTCCATTGCTCGCTGGCAAACCTTGAGTTTGGACTTCTGAAGTTCAGTCAGAGCACCTTATATGAGGGTAGGCAGAATACATATGTCAGAATACTCATGAGTTTGCGCTTAAGTGTCAGAGGAAGGTTGCCCTTCATTAGCGCCTTCATGTACCAAAAGCTCCAAGGCGTTAGAAATGCGTCTTGCAATTTCTTTATACTGCCTGTTTTTGAAGGATGCTACCTGGCTAAGGTAGCATAGGAAATAATGTATTTCCTGCCCATCTATCTCAACCATACGTTTCTCGCTGTTAGTGATGGCTGTAGTTTTTGACCGATTCATCTTCAGTCCAACCTCAAGGCTCGCATCGATAAGTTCCTGTAACATACTCTGGAGCTCGGTAGCAGATGGCGCCAACAGGATAATGTCGTCGGTGAAGTAAAGGTACGTGAACCTTCTGCCGTCAACGTCAAAGCTTCTGTCCGCCTTTGGGACCGCCAGCTTCTTGAACACTTCTTCCAGGATACTAAATTATTTTTATCAATTCCTCCGCCCCACCCAACTTAATTGGCGCAGCCGGAAGGATCTCTACTGTTGAATGGACCGTTTATACGATTAAGTTAAGACCACTGAAAAAATAAATACATCAGGAATCGGCGAACTAAGTTCCTGAGGAGTTAAGCAGTAACGTCACAGGAACGACACCAGGACCAGGATGAGGACCAAACAACGGACCAAGACCAGGCTAGGATAGGAATAGGACTTGAGGACAACTTCGACAAACGAGTAATATTCCGGAAGGATATGGGAGCGACGGAACTGTGAAAATGTGGACTCTTTTCTCCATTCCTTTTCTTTCCGTACTCCCTTTCGTTCAACTATAGTATAGGTAGGCTGTTATTTCAGAATCCACATTTTCTTGAGTTACAATTTAGTTTGTAATTAATAATAGTAGAGTTAAGTTTTGATAGTTTTTTTCATCGCCCAAGAAGGATAACATTGTGAGAGTACCCATGAAATGGTCAAAATCATCCCAGTATTTGATGGGGGCACAATACTATTACAAATTCTTGTTAAGAAATGCGAATTTCAATAATCTCAACAATTTGCATGACGAAGACGTATTCCCTGTTTTGCCAGAGGCAATTATAAGGAGAGCGACATCTTCGGGAGTAAAGTAAAAGGCTTGAGATGCGCGCAAATACCAGACTAGACTAGACTAGACTAATTTATTATAGGGAATCCTAGCTTATATACTAGGTTGGTACATGTTATTAATGACGTGCATAAGACATAGTGCGTGATGAATATAAATATACCTTATCTGTGAAGGTCGTCAACTTATCTTAACATTACGTGAAAATATGACTAAAATAGTCGACCGGCACAGATACTCCCCCCTTTAGGGAAAAAAGTAAATGAATGTACGTATAACAATGGAAAAAAAACTAAGTTAGATACCATAACAAACTTATCAACTGCAATAATAACTAGTAGTATTTTAATATGCGAATTCTACATAACTTTAAAGAATTACTTAATATTTACCTACAGGCAAGTTTTACTAAAAACTGGAAAATAGAAAAACACTAGGAAAATGGGGCTTCGCGGTTAGTAAACTAACCTAACCCATAACCTGGAAAAGATCCGCAGGAGAGTCGTCTGATGCTGCAGCCGCCCATGTTTTTCAGGAATCGATGAGTCAATTTACATCGCACGTCGTTGAACTTGTAATCACTGTTTGTTTATAATTGCGACCGTACCTACACAAGGATGATTGTGCTGAATCAGCGTCAGCATTAAATCTGTAACCTTGGCTATAGGCAGTTAATGATCTCGTACGTCATATGTACGTGCGTGCTCTTCACTCTTGAGTGAATATTAAGTTGTCGATTGATGAAATTTGTGTGCCTAAAAACCTTGGGATTTGGCAACATAGGGCACATCTTGTACACCAATCGTTTACATATAAATATATATCTCTCTCTCTCTCTCTCTTCAGTGATTTGATTATTCTTCGTGCGATGTTCTTCCTGGATGATTTCAATATTCTTTGGATTAGGTATATCGATGATGTTTCAATACTCTTCTGGGGGCTGAAACGGCTTCCTATGTCTTGAACTTGAAAAGCAGCTTGCTGTGAATGAATTTGCCGATGCGTTCATTTCTGCTGGTGTGAGCTCCATTTTGATAAATCAGCAGTCGGCTGACTATCGGTTCATTATTCTTGCGGTATCTTAAGTACGATGCGGGAAATCTTCAGTTGAAATTATTTGGCTTCTGGTCCGTTTTCAAATCTGGTCCGGTCATAGCTTGCTTGATGTCGTCTTGGATGCCGAAGTCGGGGCTCGGCGATCTTGGACGAAGTGCTTCTTGCTTGCACTTCTAAGGTGGCAGCACACGGAGTTTTCTTCGCGGCTGGGTCCATGCTGCTATTACCGAAGGTTGCTGATGTTCAAAAGTTGGGTCACCACTTTGCCAGAGGCAATTATAAGGAGAGCGACTTCTTCGGGAGTAAAGTAAAAGGCTTGAGATGCGCGCAAATACCAGACTAGACTAGACTAGACTAATTTATTATAGGGAATCCTAGCTTATATACTAGATTGGTACATGTTATTAATGACGTGCATAAGACATAGTGCGTGATGAATATAAATATATCTTATCTGTGACGGTCGTCAACTTATCTTAACATTACGTGAAAATATGACTAACATAGTCGACCGGCACACCTGTCATAACAAATAGGCTTTAGGGCGCAGCAGTTAACTAGTCGGGGAACGGGGAAACATTGATACATGATATGAGTTAAAAGAGCCAAAACTTCGGTGATCATTGATACGAAGAATATTTGGCAATGGAGCTAGAGGCATTAAAACTAAATAAAAACGAAAGTTATTGCGATCTCTGCCATATAATTCAATATTTGAGAAGTATACTATTCTCAAAAATCAGTGAAAATATCAATGACGCTAATTCACGCCAACCGAAATACCACATTTACGACAATATGTCACTGAATGTTTTGTTTTCAATTTGCCGGCTAACTTTTTAGACTGGTGCGGTTGCGAAATATCACTACTCTAGAGGACAACTTGAAAACAGTTTTGGAAGAGCAAAATTTCCAAACAGTGTACGATGCGAAGAACGGTTCGCGATACAATCCTAACAGGAATGGACCCAATTACCCGTCCAATAATTATCAACCAATAAGGTAGAATCAATTCGCCTTATCGGTTGTTAATAACCCTCGAAGGCACGACAATCCACAACAGCTTGTACTAAGTGCAACTGCAGCTAATAATGCGCTTGATTCAATGCCCAACAGTACGCATAACTCACAAAACAATTAATTTCAACCTAGACATTATAATCAAATCAAAGTCTTTATTACTGTAGATATTTACATAATCTTAGAAAACGACATTTTTTGCCTCTTCTCTACATTGGACCACTGTGGAAGAGAAGGGCGTAGAAACTCCCACAGATGGATTTTTAGATCTCTTTTAAAAATTTATTGTGCTTAACTAATATAAATATTACAATATTAATTACTATAATTAATAAGCAGGAATACATAACTACAAAATTATTAACCCCAAGGACTGTGCCCGTATAGTCCCATCATTTAAATAGTCTTCAACATTGTAATATCGCTTTTTCTACAAAGTCGCTTTACATTATTTTTAAATTGGTGTAAAAGGCAATTTCAAAATCTCCAGAGGTATCTTGTTGTAGTACACTAACTAAACGCACAATGTTGTCAATAGTTCTAGCTACTGCAGTCGTTGTTTCTAAAATGTTGTTATAACAACTGTGGTTATACAAGATAGGATGGGATGACCCCGTGCCCAGTGACGTCATTGACACTTGGAATCATTACATCGACACGTAAAAATCTTTGAATGAGTTAATAATGCCGCGTTTCATAAGGAGTGTTTAAAGTTAAAGTCAAAGTCAAATTACTTAATTACTGTACATATACTTAGCAAACGTAATTGTTTGCCTCTTCTCTACATTGGACAACTGTGGGAGAAGGGTGTAGAAACTCCCATAGATTGATTTAAGATCTCTTGTTGGAAATTGGTTGTGCTTATCTTATACAAATATGAAAAAAAATATATGATTAATAAGCAGGAATACATAATTACAAAATTATTAACAGCAAGGTCTGTGTTGAGCTAGAATAACCCCATACAGTCCCATCATTTAAGTAGTCTTGAACATTGTAATATCAAGTTTTTGACAAAATCGCTTTAACGTTATTTTTAAATTGGTGTAAAAGGCAATTTCAAAATCTCCAGAAGTATCTTATTGCAGTAGAAAATGCACGGACCCTTGAAAGAATTGCTAACCTTCGCGAGTCTAAACCGAGGACCAACTAGTTAGATAAACATTACAGCTATCACTAAGTTTGGAAAATGTTGTAAGGTTCTTGAGTTATTGAAATATAATGTATGTATTATATTTCAATAACTGAACTGATTGATATTGACCAACACTTCTGCTGCCATCATCGCTTCCCTGCCGTGCGCCACCGCTGTGCTTGTGCCTCGCGAGCCGGAAGCCAGAGCTTCGTTTGTCGACGAACCGGAGCAAGCGATCTCGATGTCGATGCTGGAGAATGACCTGGAAACCTTACGCCGAGAGAGAGCCCGACCAGGGTCTTCTGTCAGGAGAGGTCATATTGGAGAACTCTCAACTCTCGTTTGCAATTGGCTGTGGAGGACAGGCGGAAGCGTGCGCGTCGCGTGCGCCTCGTTTACTTTCCCAGCCGTCGTAATAGATCCAATACCTCGCCATTTTGTTGTCACACTGTCTGATATTTTATTCATTTTGATATTTTAATAGGTTTCAATTTTATTTAAATTGTAATCGTTTGGGTTCAGTCATTTTCTTATTTTTTAAATATCTGGGTCTTTGATCCCTAAGATGCGTTTTTTAACATTTAACAAAGGAATACATCAGATAGATATATAAGTAAATTGCTTACTAAGTCGTCACAATACATAAAACAGAACACAGTTAATACAATAAGTAGGCATAAATAGAAACAACAAGTAATGTAAAAGGTCAAGTTCGGTTTCTCACTAAGGGTTTCGTACACATAGAGAACTATTATGTCATGTATATGGAAAAAGTTCATCTATCACGGGAATCCTGTATTGGAAATTAATTCTGTTTTTAACTGACTTTAAAACGGAGAGTTTTCAATGCGGTTGTACGCAATACAACCGCATTGAGAACTCTCTATACCAGAGAAACAAACACCCAATTTTACTTTAGAAAAATGCAAAGTGAATGGCGCCAAATAAAAAAGCCCTAAGCATTTATCAAAAAACATAAAAAATAACTGGCCAGTTACACTGATAAAAAGATTTTAAGACGCAACTCGCATCCAAACCTCTTTGGGCTGGGCCTTGAACTTAAAGGAGGTTTCATATTATTCATATTCATATTTCATAGGACAACCTCTGTAGCACTGCGGTTGTGTCTGGCTCTGCCCAGCATGCGAGAGGACCCGGGACGTTAGTGATTATATTCTCTTTGGACCCGGGTTCCATCCCCGGCTGGGGATAAAGAAAAAAAAACAGGTCTTGGATGATGTGTTTGATATCACAGTTTCTAGTTTTCACGACTCAGGGTATGATTGTATGGGACCAGAAGCAATGTATGTCCCTGTTTATAAATTTTTGCCCACGTTTAGCCAGTTATTCAATAGGAACTCGATTGTACGTGACATGGGTCTAGCCCATCGCCGCTATTTTAGGAACATTATAACTGCGTCCATCGCTTAAACCAAATTTTACTTCTCTATAGGATCAGTGAGCGATCAGCTGATTTGTATGGTGAAGTGAAAAATAAAATTGATTTGGACAAATCGGTTTCATAGTAAAAGTTGTTCAGAATGATGTCCCTAACAAGCGGCTTAAATGTGAATAAACCTTTCTGTTGTACCCAGTATACAGGCACATACTTCTGGACCCACACTAGAATATCCTGTGTCAATTTTTTGGGAACCAGAAACAGTGACGTCACACACACAAACATCCAAGACCGGGATTATATTCTTCTTCCTCCCGAGCCAATTAATAATTAAATCATCATCAGATTGCACATTAATTATAGGCTGTTTACTTACGTGTAGGCTGCATGACTGAATATCTGTGCCTAAATCACGTGGCAAAAAAAGCGTGCTTGCTTGTAGAGGTGTTTTGTTTGGATTCGAACTTGTCAATTTGAAGCGGCCATTTGTCTGAACTGGGACGCATACATAGCGTGACCCCTTTTCCCACAAGAGGTGGCAGAGGCATGGGTAGGGTAAGTGGTCAGCACCGGGATTTGAACCTGCATCTCCTGTGTGAAGCTGAGGATGTAATCACGATACTACTCTTAGATACATTTACGCTGGGATCTATAGGTAGTTAGATATTTACTATAAACAAATACTTTTTTATGTGATTAAACATCAAATTTACAGTTTTCGGATTATACCCTTTATGTGCTATAAGACCTTTCTTTTTGATAAATTTCTTGATTCTTGGTCAACGGAAATTGATTCAAACTCAAACTCAAACTCAAAAGTACTTTATTACTGTAGATATTTACATATACTTAGCAAACGTCATTTTCTGCCTCTTCTCTACATTGGACCACTGTGGGAGAAGAAGGGCGTAGAAACTCCCACAGATTGATTTTTAGATCTCTTTTAAAAATAGGTTGTGCTTAACTAATACAATCATGATTTATTTTTATTTAATAAGCTGGAATAAATAATTACAAAATTATTAACAGCAAGGTCTGTGTTGAGCCAGATTAACCCCATACAGTCCTGTCATTTAAGTAATCTTGAACATTGTAATATCCTTTTTTCGACAAAGTCGCTTTAACATGCTTTTTAAATTGCTCAAATGGCAATTTCAAAATCTCCAGAGATATCTTATTGTAGTAGAGAATGCACTGACCCTTGAAAAAATTGCTAACCTTCGCGAGTCTAAAACGGGGCGCACATAGTCTGTGATTATTTCTTAGGTAAACATTACAGCTATCGCTAAGTTTGGAAAATGTTGTAAGGTTCTTGCGTACATACATTATATTTTCGAACTAAATTGACTAGCTACTGTTAGTATGTCAATTTCTTTAAAAAGCTCTCATGAGGAGTCTGTTCGTTTTCAATTATAAATTGCTCGAATAGCTCTTTTCTGTAAAATAATTTGAATAAATAAAATATTAAAAATAGTTTGAATATCCGCTGCTTTCCCCCACAACAAGATACCATAGGACATCACACTATGAAAGTTACTAAAATATACTAGCCTAGATGTAGCCACATCCGTGCTTTGTCGGATGTTCCTAACAGCGTAAGCCGCAGAACTTAATTTACCAGCCAATTTATCTATGTGGGGTCACCACTGCAATTTGCTATCAATGGTTATTCCAAGAAACTTCGTATCATTTACTAATTCTAACGTGCTTTTGTCTAACACTAAACTGGTCTCAACTTGCCTGACATTTGAAAGTGAGAATTTCATACACTTGGTTTTACCAGCGTTTAACAATAAATTATTAACTGTGAACCAATTCAAGGTTAAAGACAATACACCATTAACATCATCAAATTCTCCTTTTTGTCTTTCAATTTTGAAGACCAGTGAAGTATCATCAGCAAACAACACTATGTCAGTTAATTTCTCCACCATGAAAAGCAGATCATTAATATATACCAGGAATAAGAAAGGGCCTAATATGGAACCTTGTGGAACGCCCATTTTAACACCCGATCCATCAGATTTTACGCCGTTAACTTCTGCCTTTTGAATTCTATTGCTTAGGTATGATCTTAGTAGATCCAACGCTTTATTTCTAATTCCGTAATGATTTAATTTAATTTATAGCGTATTATGATCAACACAATCAAACGCCTTCGACAGGTCGCAAAAAACTCCGATAGCATCCTGTGCGGACTCCCATGCAGAATAAATATGAGATATAAGGGTAATACCTGCATCCGTAGTCGATTTACCCCTAGTGAAACCGTATTGTTTGGCGTGGAGTTGTTTTGTACGGTTGAAGTGTGAGAGCATTTGATTGAGTATAATCTTTTCAAATATTTTACTTAGTGTTGGAAGAACAGATATTGGTCTGAAATTTGAAGGATCACCCTTATCTCCCTGTAAGAGACTACCGGGATAGTTTTCGGCGCGGGGTCCAATAAAAGTACGACGCGATACAAATCAGCACGAATATATTTATAAACACACAGGGAACTTAACCTAGACACAAATACAGGGGGATTCAAACGAAGCACTACAACACTGTCACTAAGAAAACCTATGAACGTCGCACGCTGAAGCTAGGGGAGTTGAACAGGCTCGCACGGGCAGAGCTTCCAGCGGCGTCGTCGAAGGTCTCGGTCGAACTGCACGGAATAAATGACAATAGTCGAAATATAAAGTTGCTGGGCCTACGCACACTACAGTAGTATTACAAAAACTTCACAATCGTTTTCTACTTAATGACTAAGTGCGCAGGCCTGCTCATAAAACTGCAATGCAGCTGTGCCCTCAAAGGCGCCGACACAAACCTCACCTCACGGTATGCCTTTTCGGCAAAAGGTAACAATACTAACACAGAAGATCAACAATAGTGGCGAAATATTTACAATAGAATCTTAATGCTAATAAATATAATGACTACGAGCTAAAGGATAATAAAACTATACAAACTTAAACTGCCGGTGGAGAATTCCAGAAAGTGTATTCGGCGACCAGATGTTTCACTACCTAACTCGTAATGACTGTGTTCCTTAACACTGCCGACTTGAACAGAGGTATCAGTTTACTGTGTTTCAGTTCAGAGCTCTGGGAAAGCCCCATCGTCAACACATTTATTGAATATATAAGCTAAGTGTGGGGCTATAACTAGAATTACTGAACCAATGACTTTGACTGATATACCCCACAGGTCTTCCGTATTTTTTAGGTTAAGTAATTTAAACGTTTTGACAATGTCCTGGGGATATACATGATGAAATTTTAAATATACATTACTGGCGCTAGTGTTATTTAATAAAGTCTCTGCTTCATATGGAGATGAATTTAGACGGTCTGTTGTGAGTAAGGGTACATTCGTGAAGAATGTTTCAAAAGCTCGAGCAACATCAGCGCTGGATTTAACAACATCATCACCTATCTTTAGGCAGAAATCATTGTCCCTTGGTATAACTTTGCCAGTTTCGCGGCTTATTATTTACCAAACTGTTTTCATTCTATTATTTGAATTTTGAATTTTTCTATTAATGTGTAAAGTTTTTGCAGTTCTACAAACCAACTTGAAAGTTTTGGAATATTTTTTAACGTATTCATGAAATTTTCGATCAAAGTTATAGGGTTTTTGTTCATAAAGGTCATATAAGATAACTCTACTTTTACGAATTCCAAACGTTGCCCAGTCATTAAATTTAGATTTAATTAAAGATTATAATTATTGTCACCTTGTACTGACAAAAATTGAACAAACAAATAAAAAAAAAATAAAAAAATTAGATTTACCGTTGTAGTCACTGACTTTCTTTAATTTAAAAACTTTATTGAATTCTGTCTGAATAATGCTGAAGAAGTCTGAGTAGATTTTGTTTGGGTTCTTTTCATCAAAATCCGGTACTGGCAAATTTATATCTAACTTTTTCATATACGTCCCTAGTCTATGGGATGTAATAGGCCTATAAAATGATGGATCAGTCCTATTTTTACTGGCAATTGGGAATGAAACTGTTTGACCACTGTGATCGGAGGGTAAGCAGTTAATTACATTTTTACTTGTGAATGCACAGTCACAAAATACGTTATCTAAGCAAGTTTGGCTGGTAAGTGTAATTCTAGTCGGCTCTAGAAATATATGACATATATTAAATGATTTGAACAGAGTTATTAATCGTTGTTTTAATGTTGTATCTACAAGCAAATCTACATTAAAATCGCCACAAATAATTAACTTTTTTCTGCTATTACAAAGTATAATGAGGGCATCCTCCATAATTTTCTCGAACATTTCAAAATTGCCATGGCCGTTTTCATCTCTCGGAGGTCTGTAGACACAAACAATAATATGGCTATCCAACTCAACACAGGATACCTCTATTTGTCTTTCTACAGTAAGTGCAAGAATATCTTTCCGTTGTTTCACCTTAATATTATTTTTTACTAAGATTAAAGAACCACCTCTATCGGCAGTCTTTCTATTGTAACAACTGACAATTTTGTAATTATTTATGTTAAAAGACATCATATTTTCTTTTAACCAGTGTTCTGTATTACAAATAACATCGGTGTCTGAATGATTAAGAAATAATTCTAATACAAGTTCTTTGCCAGGTAGCCCCTGCATGTTTTGACGGGAAATATTTAAGTTGGGCTTACCATTTGTCCTAGTATTTTTCATTTGATTGCCAGAAAACCCCTGCTTATTTTGTAAAATTTTCTTATGTTTTGAGGGGTCCTATTTTGTCGAACTATCTAGTTTAAAACACTACTATTAGTACTAATACTATCTAAAACTGAAGGCGACTGCGTTATCGTATTTACAACTGTGTCGCATATATTATACGCTAACAATGTAGCTACTCGTTTTTTTGTTTTATGAGACAGGTACATAGTATCCTGAGTCAAAGTAAAGTTATGAATAAAATTATTCATGTCGAAATATAAAATAGCATCACTATGATGACACGTTTTATTGTACAGATGCATGTACACTTTTATTTTGTTTCCCCGATAAATTAGAACAATAAGGAAAGTTACATAGAATAAACTTGCACTTCGTCTTATTATATAAATTAAGCAGTACCTCTATACCGGTATCTAATGCACTCCGACTAATGTTTGAGCGGTTTCCTACCATAATAACAATGGTAGTATTTTCATCAAAATTCCCTACAGCTATCTTTTTTATAATATCCTCAAAGGAACTATTAGGACAACAATTATTTGTCACTTGTTGCTTAAGGCCATAATGCAAAAACATACCAAAATCTACACCTATCTTATCTGAATAAACTACAGTTCTTTTGTTTGCTATTGTTCTTCTCGGAGCACGATTTGAGGTGAGTGGCGGGACACTTGTGTTGGAGTGCGGTGCGATGCACGTGCCAGCGGGCGGCGCGGCAGTCGCGGTAGCGAGCGGTGCAACGCGTGTAATGGCGAGCGGCGCGGCCCTCGCGGCAGCGTGCAGCATGACACACGACTCAGCAGGCAGCGCGACACGCGCGTCACTTAGCGGCGCGGCGCTCGCGCTGATGAGCTGTGAGGAGCCTCCTCGACGACGACGCGACGCTGTTTCTTGGTCGGGACAGCAGTGGGCGTTGCAACACTCACGTTAAGGGGGGTCAAGACCAGAGTTTGTGATGTGGGCTCATCCTTCTTGCTGGTGTCATCCTCCTTGCTGGTATCATCCTCCTCGTCCTAAATTAGAATGCCTACCAATTCCGCGTTCTGGCGTTGTAGTTGTAGCAGCTCAGATGTTGCAGCTCTGAGTTCGACTAACTCACTTTGTTCTTTGGCATAACATTGGCGTGCGTTTGACAGGAGGTCACGTAGATGCTGGATTTCTATTCGGGCATCTTGGAGGTCTGACTGTAAACCTACATTTTCAGCCTCCAACTCCACCGGTGGTGTGTTACCTGTGTCAGATGTGATGATGGTGACCTCTCTGGCGGTAATCTCGAAGGGAGCGGTGTTAGGCTCGACCTCAGATACCGGGCAGTTCTTGTGAAGGCATTGTTGTGATTGTTGCGAAAGCTCGTGTACTCTCTGTAAATTTGTGTCGCTGTCTGCTATTATTTTATCTAGTTCTATTATTTGTTCTGCTTCTGATTGTGAGTAAGCAGTAGCCATATTTTGCAGTTCAATCTCGAGTTGCGATATTTTCAGCTCTAAATCAGTGACTATTTTCTGATACTCTTCAGTTCTTTCTTGTAGCAATCTTGAAAATCCTGATTTTTTATTATTTTCCGGTGTCTGGCAACTGTTAAGCTTCTGTAGCCGGTTCCGGGTCTGGATAATAGCTTTATTTATTTTTCTGGATTTTTTAAAGTATATTCTTGTTTTTAACAGCGGTGTAGCTTTCTTATTAGTACTTGTTTAGTCATTTATTATTGGTTTTGGCTGCTGTGTTGGAGTCAAATGAATTTGCCCGACCAACTCATGGCACATAGAGATATTTTTTTCTGTGTCTTCCTCAGCCTTTTGGTCTATCAGCTGTTGTATACTTTGATTTGCTTCTTGTAACTGTTGTTCAAGCGATGATATTCTATGAAGGCTCAACTCGTGAGTATGGTAGCACTCGTCAAGTGAGTCTAACAGATTTCTAAACTGGTCTCTTTCCGCACAGGCATCGACCCAATCACTATGCAGCTGGCTCAACTGGCTTTTAAGATTCTTATTTGAGATAAGAATTTTCTCAATCTCAAGTTCACTGTCAGCTCTCTCTTGTTCATATTTAGCATTTAGTTCTCTTGAGGTCAAAAGATCTTGGAGAGCGTTGTGCAGCTGCAGTGCGGTCTCAGCTCTGCGCGTTGTCATCTTGGACACCATGCTGGAACCGAGAGACAGGGTAATACAATATAGTTCTAATAAAGAGAGGCGATTTGGGTATGTGCTGTGTGTTTATATTGTTTTAGTACTGGCAACCAATTCATGTGAAAAATAATTTACCTAATAACTACACAAAACTTTAATGTATATATTTATTATATAATAACAAATCAGTCACTCTAGGTAGAATTTAATAAATGGACTTTATTCTTAATAGATACTAAGTAGTTTATTGTTATTCTATTACCTAACTAAATCAAAGTGGTATTATCTAATTTAGTTACTTATTTATTCTTATCTGTACACTATTCAATTTTTATTCTATTTAGTCTTAATGTTGCTATTTTTATACTACCTATGTTGTGTATGATGACCTCAGAAGGGATAGTGAAACTTTGAAACCAGGTGATAAAGTTCTGCAGTGATGGTTTACAACAATTCTGCTAGCCTTGTAGGTGTGACAGCTGATATATATATCTATTTAAACAGGTGTGTACAAGTTCAGAGAACTGTAGAACCATATAACTACCTCAGGCTCCGCGCATCTACTTTACACAATTTACATGGACACTAGGTTGGTCGGTATTCAATTTGCATTGTACTATGGAATGTGCGTGGTTCTGGTTAGTTCTGTCAAAAATATGTGTTGAGCATGATTAGATTATGAAACAAAAATACTCAGCTGGTAAATTCCTTTGTGTTATTCAAATTCACATTCGAGTAGGTAACGGCTCGGTGGATGATGCAATCTTGAGAAAACTGGCCGCAAACACTTGTCCCCCTTTTATAAACACTAACAATGATTCTTACGTAGTAAATTATATACTCTTTGGATAATGTTGCACTATATTTATGGCCTAAATACAAATGAAATTACAATTAAAATCAGTTGCCGTTTCTTTGACAGCCCTTGCAAGTATCAAGAAAATTCAGCAAAATTGTGACAACCGCAAAAAAACTATAAACAGCGGCGTTTTTTTAATGCTATGACTTATATGTTTGTTTTTTTACAACTTCAAAAGACCACTGTCCTAAGAATTTGAAATTAGTTTCAACTGGATACCTCCACGCGTTCCTGAGAAAAAGGGTCTCGACAGACATATAGGCAGACAGACAGGCAGACAGACATAAATTTACAATGTACGGTTTTTTACCCTTTTCCTGTGCTGTGCTAAAGGGGACTTCGCTTCGCTCACCCCCTTTAGCCTTCACCTAAGCTACCGCAGTATTTTGCCCTGATATTTTCTGCAAGTTTTGGTGCTCATTTTGGCTAGGAAAAAAAATATTTGGTGGTCATTTAAATAGTTCTCTATATCTTTTTCCAGCCTCTGAATGGCCTGCGATGAAGTAAGTGTTGTTTGGCTATGGGTGGAATAGGAAACAAACAATAAGTATCACCTGATCTGCCTTATAGAATCTTCAATGTATTGTAATTGTAGCATTTTTTTTATTTAGCCATTAAGGTGTCCCACTGCTGGGCAAAGGCCTACCCTCTTTCGTCCACACTTCCCTGGTCTGTGCCACCTCCGGCCACACCGGCAAAAACTTGTCGAGGTCGTCCCGCCATCTCCTTTTAGGCCTGCCTCTACGCCGGTATCCGTCCTTGCTTTCCAAATGAAATTGATATGAAACTGTACAATTACCTAACTATTATATTAATACGTACTTAATTTATTCTGGCTGACCATTAGCACGGCTTTGCATACGCTTTTTCAGGCTTCTCGTAGTTTACGACCAGAAAAATGGATGTCCCTTTAAAGTACCTAAGCATCATCATCATCATCAACTTACGGTTGACGAGCGATTTAGCCTAGCGGGTAGTGACCCTGCCCACGAAGCTGATGGGCCTGGGTTCAAATCCCAGTAAGGGCAAATATTTGTGTGATGAGCATGAATATTTGTTTCTTAGTCTTGGATGTTTTTTGTATATTTACATAAGTTATTATCTCTTTTAAATATATCGTCGTCTAGTACCCATAACACAAGCCTTATTGAGCTTACAATGGTTCTTGTTCGATTTGTGAAAGATTGTCCTCTAATATTTATTTGTTATTTATTTATTTATCAACTTAGTTCATATCGGTATAATTTTGTTGAGCACGGGCTTTTTCAGATAAGATCCAAAACAGCTTCGCGTCTCAGTTCAGACAAATAGCAGCTTCAAACAGAGAAATGAGGTCGAATTTAAAACATCCTCAGATACAAGCAAGGACCCTTTTTTAGTTTGGTGATTTAGGCACCTCAAACATTCAGCCTACACGTAAGTAAACAGCCTGATTAATTCCACGCCTCAACCGAACGGGCGTGGAATCTTGGGGTAGGGTTGGTTTTCACCAGGAGTACTGACCTTTGACGCCGTGGACCGGAATTCGAAAGCTCAATTCGAGGCAGGAACACGGGATAAGGAGCACAAGGGGGGTGAGGGGAGAGGAGTCGAATCTTACTCTCGTCGTAGCCCGATGCTGTCGCCGTCGCTGCCGAACGCGACGAATTGGGGACCGAACCACTTCAACCTTTCACAACACGAAGCACTCACTCCGCTGACGTGAATCTACTTATTTCCCGACGATTGTTCCGTGATGATTATTACAAATTAACACTCCGACCAGGCCCGACACCTGTGTTAGACAATTATTACTACTAAAATACAGCCAAGGCCCGAACGCCATGTGCCGACATTTTTCTCATGTCAAAAAAAGCAACCTCTAACTCGTCATCTCGTTTCTATACAAGTGACAGCTGCTAGTTCCGTTTCCGATCACTCGCGGTCCGAGTCGCGCAACAAAAAGAGGTGCGTTCCGAAGCATAAATATTAAACACAGCCTATGATTGATGTGCAGTCTGATAATGATTTCATTGGCTGGGGAGAAAGTAAAATAGCATCCCGGTATTAGATGTTTATGTTTGTGACGTTACTGTTTCTAGTACCCACGATATCTACTATCTATCCTAATGTTGAGCCAGAAGCAAGGTATTGCCAGAAGCAAGGGTGTTACAGAAAGGTGTAGTCAGGTTTTATGGTTTTGTTAGAGACATCATTCTGAACAACTTTCACTATGAAATCAAATTGAATTCCGAGACTGCAGACCCGTGATGGACGAACTTTTTCCGGGTGCGCCAAAGTTGACCTAAGATTTCTTCCTCGATTATTGTAACTCCGAAAATTTTGTTACTACAAATTTTCATCCCAAAAATCACTATTAATAATTCCTAATGTTATTAATTCCGAATCATTCAACTTCATAATGTCGGTAACAATAAACATCTATTGTACTATTATTTATTTAAAAATAATTGTTTTTCCACTATTATTCGAAATCGTATACATATTTGTAATGCAGAATTTTTTTATTCTAAAATTTGCAGATGAAAGATAATAGCAATTAATTAGGTCAATGTCGCTACCGCAATCGACATCTGGGCAGTAGGTAGATTAGGTTAGGTCAGAACATCTAAAAACAACAAAAAAACACTGTTTTCAGAACGAAACCTTCCTACCTACAAGTCAGAATAGGATACTATTAGGTCAGTGATGCTACCGAAATCGACATCTGCGCAGTAGGTAGGTTAGGTTAGGTTAGAACATGTAAAAACAACAAAAAATACTACTTTTGAACTAAACATACCAACCAAAAGTCAAATTATGGTACTGTTAGGTCAGTGTTGCTACCGAAACCAACATCTGGGCAGTAGTTAGGTTTGGTTAGGTTAGAACATATAAAAACTACAAAAAACACTACTTTGGAAGTAACATACCAACCAAAAGTCAAATTATGGTACTGTTAGGTCAGGGTTGTTTATGCTATAGCAATATTATAAAAAACATGTTTATGAATGTTATAACGTTATGGTAAAAAACACTTAGGAGTTTAGATCAGTTTCAATAGTAATATTAGTAATAAAAAATTTCGGAAACCAGAGTGGTATGAACTTCGTCGGTAGTACTAGAAATTGTATGAACGAAAAAAATAGGCACCAAAATTTTAGGAAGATCACTCCTAGTACAAATCTTTAGTAAGACCATTTTCGGAACTTATACTTTAGATGAGCCAATATGGACCCACTTTTTCCATATACATGACATACATGCATGATACGTTTTTATAAGTGTGTACGGAAGTCTTGGTGCGCGAGCACTTGACCGTTTATTTTCCTTTTAAGGTAACAACAAGGATATATGCGAATAGAAAAAAAACAGGGTGAACAGACATTTTTGTTTTTTTTTGAACAGACATACATATACAATATTACAAGTCAGGTTTTTTTTTTACAATCTATCTATCGTAGTTAGTTGTAGACGGCGACGGTGAAACGGTTCCGGCTCAGCTTAAGCTACAGGACGACCTGTTACGTTGGTATTTTGTCGGAACCAACATTCTACCTATTATTGAAAAGTTTTATAATTAAATCCCTTGTTCGTATTTATTAACTTTAACAGCAAAACTAGATCATAAAAGTCAGCTCTTATACTAGAGAACCCATCAAAGCGTGTTCTCATAATAACAAGCTCTTCCTGCATTCATTATTCTACGGAAACTGCATTCAAAGAGGCCGCATGCTTCAGAACTATTCCACAAGCTTATTTTCAAGTCTCAAGTTTAGTATGAACCGGCGAACTTTCAGATTCTTACTGCAAAGCCGTTGCGGGCTTCGAGATATGGACGGAAAACGACGACTTTGCTGCGCTTGTTAGATATCTCTCATCATACTCAGCCCATATAAACCCACTGCAGAGCAAATGCCACCAAACCACACGGCTATGTGCCAACCGCAACCATTGAGATCCCGTCGACTTTATGATGTCGCCGGGCAGGTCGTCTGTCCACTGGCCTGGTCTTTCTTCTCGGCCACCACTCTGCCACTGCTTTGGTTAGATATCAATGATTTCGTGTACAAAAACATCTAGTTTCTCAGTATATCAAGTATGAATCCAGGTGCTGATACGCGCGTTGCCGCCGCGAATGCCGCGCCACCCGCCGGCACGTGCATCGCACCGCACTCCAAAACATGTGTACCGCCACTCACGTGTTGTCTTATTTGTAATTTGAATTATTGTAATGTGAATTTAATACCTAGCAGTGAAATGAATAATTTATAATTTAATTTCTTATTATATATTTCATCAATTTTATCTTATTCGCTGTGTGTAATGCATTAGAATTATTTCTGTAATGTTGTACTTACGAAATTTGACAAATAAATAACGCCAACTACCGAAACAAGTGCTTAATGGGAATAATGCAAGTGGGAATTCACCAGGTAATAATATTTTGCATGCAACATTGGAATCTGTTCCAAGTAATTTAAACTAGTTATAAGACATTATAGAAAATCTCTAGCATACGAGAGCCCCTAAATATGTCAAAAGATAAGCCCTTCTTAAATATTAGCCATGAAAACATCCAGAGGCTTAACAGGACACAGGAACAGGACACAGGCTAAAGGAAAATATGATGTCTTTTAACATAAATAATCATAAAATTGACAGTTGTTACAAGACTGATGATAGAGGTGTTTCTTTAATCTTAGTAAAAAATACTAATCAAATGAAAAAACGGAAAAATATTCTTGCACTTACTTTTGAAAAACAATCAGAGGTGTGTTGAGTTAGATAGCCATGTTATTGTTTGTGTCTACAGACCTCTGAGGGATAAAAAAGGGCATGGAAATTTCGAAATATTTCAGAAAATTATGGAGGAAGCCCTCACTAAAATTATTTGTCACGATCTTAATGTAGATTTGCTTGTAGATACAACAATGAAATAACGATTAATAATTATTCAAATAATATAATTTATGTCATATATTTCTAGAGCCGAGTAGAATAATACTTACCAGCCAAACTTGCTTGGATAATGTTTTTGAGACTGTGCATTCACAAGTAAAAATTTTAATAACTGCTTACCTTCTGATCACAGCGGTCAAACAGTTTCATTCTCAATTGCTAGAAAGGTTAAGACTGACCCATAATTTTATAGGCCTATACATGCCATAGACTAGAGACGTATATGAAAAACTTAGATATAAATTTGCCAGTACCGGATTTTAATAAACAGAACCCAAATTCAATCTATTCAAACTTCTTCAATATTATTCAAACAGAATTCAATAAAGATTTTAAATTAAAGAAACTCTGTGACTACAACGGTAAATTAATATTTAATGAATGGGCAACTTTTGGAATTCGTAAAAGAATGGTCTTGTATGACCTTTTTGAAAAAAACCTATAAATTTGATAAAAAAATTCATGAAATATTCCAAAACTTTCAAGTTGGATTGTAGAACGGCAAAAATTTTACACATTAATAAAAAAGATACAAAATTCATAAAATAGAATGAAAACAGTTTGGCAAATAATAAACCGTGAAACTGGCAAAGTTATGCAAATGGTCGATGATTTTTGCCTAAAAAAGGTGATGGTGTTGTTAAATCCAACGCTGAGGTTGCTCGAGCTTACGAAATATTCTTCAGCAATTTACCCTTACTCACGGCAGATACGGTTTCACTAGGCGTAAATCGACTACGGATGCAGGTATTACCCTTAAATCTCATATTTATTCTGCATGGGAGGCTACACAGGATGCTATCGGAGTTTTTTGCAATCTGTCGAAGGCATTTGATTTTGTTGATCATGATAGCTACTAATGAAATTAAATTATAACTGAGTTAGAAAAAGAACGTTGGATCTCATACTTAAGTAATAGAATACAAAAGACAAAAATCAACGGAGTTCAATCTGATGGATTGGATGTAAAAATTGGTGTCCCACAAGGTTCCATACTAGGCCCTTTCTTATTCCTGGTACTTATTAACGATCTTGCTTTCATGGCGGAGAAATTGACTGACATAGTGTTGTTTGCTGATGACACTTCACTGGTCTTTAAAATTAAAAGACAAAAAGAAGATTTTGATGATATTAATATTGTCTTTAACCTTGAATTGGTTCACAGTTAATTTATTGTTAAACGTTAATTAAACCAAGTGTACCAATTCTCACATCGAAATGTCAGGCAAATTGGACCAGTTTAGTGAGACCAGCAACACGTCTGAATTAGTAAATGATACGAAGTTTCTTGAAGTAACCATTGATAGCAAATTTCAGTGGGGACCCCATATAGATATATTAGCTGGTAAATAAATTTCTAGGGTTACGCTATTAGGAACATCACATAAAACATGGATGTGGCTGCCTATAGGCTAGTATATTTAAGTTACTTTCATAGTGGCATATCCTATGGTATCTTGTTGCGGGAGAAAGCAGCGGATATTAATTTTTTTTTTATTTTACAGAAAAGATCTATTCGAGCAATGCATAATTCAAAACGAACAGACTCTTTATGAGAGCTTTTTAAAGAAATTGACTTACTATAGCTAGTCAATTTATTTTAGAAAATATGATTTATTTACGCAAGAACCTTATAAAGTTTGTCGTGTGAGGATACGAACCTAACTAGAACTTAACAGAAAACAACCAGAATAAAATTTAGAAATGACAATTTATTTGGGCTATTTACAATGAATTAGTTTAAAAAATGAGAGGAAGATGAAGATGAATGTGGTGAAACAGGTTTTAGAAAATACAGATGTCTGGATAGAAAGAAGGAAGCGGAGAACACGAAGAGAAGTAGACCAGTGGGGTGATGACCAGGTTGCGGGCGTATTTGTTGTTGTAGATGTTGTTGAAATCGTTGTTGTAGGAACGGTAGCGGCGTACTGGTAGCTACGGCTCGCTGGATCCCGTTGTAGAAATCGTCGTTGTAGGAGCGGTAGCGGCGTACTGGTAGCTACGGCTCGCTGGATCCCGTTGTAGAAATCGTCGTTGTAGGAACGGTAGCGGCGTAGGCACGGCTCGCAGAATCCCGTTGTAGAAATCTTCGTTGTAGGAACGGTAGCGGCGTAGGCACGGCTCGCAGAATCCCGTTGTAGATGGAGTATTTGAAGATTTGAAGGAGTTTGAAGGCTTCGCAGGATCCCGGGGTTGAGCGACCCCGGGATAAGGCCTTTAAGTGGTACTTCCAGTTCAGAAGCTGACGTGAGACTGTCCAGAATTGAAGAAATGTTCCGCTTTTATACCCTTTTTGGAGAGTTTTAAAAATTATTTAAATTAAACGTAATTTTTGTGAGTGGCCAAGAGAGAAAGAGTATTTTTGTAAAAGTATTAAAGCAAACATATCAGACCGCTAACGAGTTTTAAAGGACATTGCCATGACAACCAGATAAACATTCAATATATCAAATGTCAAATGTTGATTTCAGGCTCGTAATATAAAATTTAACAGTAAAACCAGGAAGTAAATTACCTAAAAACGAAAGGAAAAAAAGTAGCGCACCAGCGCGCACGAAGCCCGAGATTGCAGAGTTTCGGAGAAAGCCAAAAACAAGGTCACCAAAGGTAAACCGTTTCGCTATCGATTTAAAAATGCTGATAGCATGAAAATGCAGAGCGAACATGATTTATTAATGGGTTCTAATGGTTTAAAACGTTACAGGGTCCTATGGAAGTAAAGGTGATACCAGATAATAAGCCGCACAGCTCACCAAGTATCCAGCGTAATAGAGCAAGGTACCCTGAAGGACAAACAAAAAGACTGATGGTGGAGCTGGAGCTAAGGGATAGGAAGCAAGAATAGCATGTAAGTAGCAACACAACATTTTCCCCCCGACCCTGGAAAAATTTTTGACTCAGCAAAAATTTTGATATGTACAAAAATAAACCGGAAAAACACAGCCTTGCAGAAACAGACATCACCAGGCAAAATCAGATATACCCTCTCTTACATTCATCATCTTCATTCCGGTAAGGGTGGAGTTCACATTCAATGACTACCACTCTAAAAGTGTGTTTTCGTAAGGACATTCAGGCTTACTTAAGGAGTTGTCATCCGTTCCTGCGTGAAAAAAAAATAATAAGTAGAGGTAAAGAGAAACAAATTAATCCCAAGGTAGTTTTAGTCGCTACGACTTAAGACAATTAAGAACGGCCAGAGCGGTAGAGCTCGAAGCCAGAGATCAGCCACATCGCCAACGAGATGTGTCTGAAATAAAGATTTAAAAAAAATAGGTGAAGACTAACCAACGAAAATTCGAGGTCTTAAAGTAAAATGTGTTGAAGAACACTGGATTAAAGGAAGAAATAAAATAATAAGATGGTAATGTTCAAAAATCATGAAAATGATGGTGATATTTATACATATATATAAAGTAACAGTTAATAGAAGTTAAGAAAATTTAAGATTTAATGACTTTAAAGTGCCACTTGCCTCTAACTCCGTTAGGGTCTTCTAAAATGTATACTAATGGTGAAAGTTTGGTTATTATTTTACACTTAACGAATTTAGGGGCAAGTTTAGCATTAAAGTATGCGCCAGCATTGCTTAAAACATGGTTTTTACGCCAAACAGTATCTCCCACATTAAATTCTTTAAAAGTCCGGTGAAGAACATAGCGAGCGCTATTTTTAGCGTGAGCTATGTGAAGTTTAGTTTGAACTCTGTGAAAGATAGATGAGAGGAGACCAGCATTAGACGCGTAAATATCACGAGGCATAAATATCAATTCCTCGAGATTCTGAGTTGGAGTATAGAAGGAACCACAAGGTATTGTTTCCCTACCAAAGACTAAAAAGTTTGGAGTAAAGCCAGTAGCAACGTTTGTAGCGCTGTTCATTGCGAACTGAATCTTAGTAAGATGGTTGTCCCAGGATCTATGATCGTCTCCTACTAGGGATGCTAGAGCTGTAATAATCGTACTATTAAATTTCTCTGTAGGATTAACCTGAGGACAATATAAAGCTGTATGAAAAATACAAGGAACGTTATAAGAATTTAAGAATGAGTGGAATTCTCGCGACTGAAATTGAACAGCGTTGTCCATTATTATAGTTTGGGGAATGCCATGAGCTAGAAACACTGAATTTTCTAAGACATTAATGATATTAGCTGAAGTAGCCCGTTTAAGGGGAAAAATCATAGTATATTTAGTAAAATTGCAGTTAATTACCAGAATATACTGATTTCTTCTCCGGGTCATAGGCAATGGACCCATAAGATCCAAGGATATAGTTTGAAAAGGTCTGGAGCAAAGTTTAGGATTACCCATAAGACCATAGGGAGAATTATTAGGGTGTTTGTAGGTTAAGCAGGTTTCACATGTCGAGATTAAATTGGCAATGTCCTTAAACATACCGGGCCAATAGTATTTTAAAGATATTTTCTTTAATGTTTTGAAGATACCAAGGTGGAGTTTTGAAGGGGAACCATGGCTAACTTCAATAAGTGCATGTCTTTCTTGTGGCAGTGGAACTTCTATCCAAATAAATTCGTCATTTAGACAATCGGAAGAATGGATGCAGCGGTAAAGTTTGTTATCCCTGATAGTGTAGTTGGGATATGCGTCTGGGTTGTTGGAGCATCCAAGAAAAATCTTGTTGTAGTGTTCAAGTTCACGATCAGTTGGTTCTTCAATCGTTATAGGATGTACACCTTGAGGTGGAGTTTCTTGTGAATCAGGACGTTCTTTATGCTTATGCCTTGATAAAAGGTCAGGAACAACGTTATCCTTTCCTTTTTTATGTTTCAGGACAAAATTAAAACATGATAAGCGTAGAGTCCAGCGAGCAAGTCTTCCAGATGGATTCGATAAGTTCTGAAACCATTTAAGTGCAGCGTGGTCAGTATATATTGTAAATTCCTTACCATTGTCTAGGTAACATCTCCAATGTTCTAGCGCAGTTATTACAGCTAATGTTTCTCTTTCAGTAGTTGAGTAGTTTTGTTGATTTTTGTTTAGTGCTTTACTCATGTAAGCAATCACGACTTCTTTGTCATCTTGATGTTGAGTAAGCATTGCTCCTATGCCATAATTTGATGCATCACAATGTACAGAGAAGGGTAGTTCGAAGTTAGGGCAAGCAAGGACAGGAGCAGTTACCAAAGCTTCTTTAAGTTTCTCGAAAGCAGCTGCAGCCCCGGAATTCCATAAAAATTTAGGAGCATTTTTCCCGAAACAGGTTAGTTGGTTGAGTGGAGAGGCAATAGTGCTGAAGTTTGGAATTAATCTTCTAAACCAGCTGCAGGTGCCTATGAATCTTCGAACTTCTTTTCTGCAAGTAGGTACAGGATATTCTAGAATAGCCTTTATTTTATCTGGATCAGCCCGTAGACCATACTCATCCACTAGAAAACCAAGGTATTTCAGTTCTTTCCTGAAGAATTGACTCTTTTCAAAGTTAATAGTCAGATTAGCATTTGAAAGTTTTTCCAGAACGTTCATGAGAAGCGATATGTGCTCCTCAAAAGTCTCGCTAATAATAATGATGTCATCCAGATAGCAAAATACCTTGTTCTCAAATTCAGGACTAAATAGCGTATCCATTAATCTTTGTTGAGTTGCAGGTGAGTTAGTGAGACCAAAAGGCATTACTTTGAATCTGAACATACCTCTTCCAGGAACATAAAATGCTGTCTTATCTCTATCAGCAGTATTCAAGGGAATCTCCCAAAATGCTTTCGCAATGTCGATGCTTGATAAGTGTTTGGCATTTCTCAGGTTGTCCAAAATTTCGCTTATTAGAGGCAGACTGTAAGCATCACGACGTGTAACAGAGTTAAGCTTCCTGCTATCTACGCAGAAACGCCATTCCCCATTCTTCTTTGGAGTGATGAGGACTAGGGATAACCAAGGACTTTCGCATTGTTCAATGACGTTCCATCCCAGCATCTTGTCAACTTCATTAATTAAAGCCTTTTGTTTTTCAGGAGACAGTCTGTAACATCTTTGTTTGATCGGAAGAGAATCACCAGTGTCAATCTTGTGGGTGATTAAGTGTGTGTTTCCCAGAACATCTTTTTCTTCAAAAGAGATTGTCTTGAAGCGTTGGATGATGTCATTAGCGATGTTCTTTTGATTAGGAGTTAAATGCTCATAAGGTAAAACTTTAATATCTTTAGTGTCGATAGCCAAGCATTTAGGATCTGTAAAGTTAAGAGAAGTTAAAACACTAGGTAGAAGATTAAATTTTCTACAAAAGTCGATACCTAGTATTAGAGAAGGGAATATTTCAGGGAAAACATAAGCTTTAATCAAGTGAGTTTCGTTATTGAAATGGACAGGTAAGTCAAAATAACCCAAGGAATTAATTTTTTGATTATTAGCAGTAGAGACAGTAATAATATCTGACTTGAAAAGTTTGCAGCCCAGTTTTAGAATTTTCAAATGAGAATTATTACCCAGAATAGTTACTGAGCTGCCAGAATCTAGTAAACCAGATAAAGTTAAGTCATAAATTTTGACATTAACGAATGGACGATTAAGATCTTGTTCTTTGGAGTAGAGTGTAGAAGAGATTTTGTAGCAAGCAAAGAAGTTTTGAATTGTTTTGAGCCAATTAGTCCACTCGTCCTTATCAAAATTTGAGTTACTCTTCAAGTCAGCAGTTAGTTTTTTGTACTAGTATTAGGTTTGGGAGAACAAGTAGGGCACTCTGCAGTTTTAACACCCTTAAGACCACATCTGAAACAAATCACGAATCGTGGTTGAGTGCAACTGTTCAAAGTATGACCCAGTTTACGACAGCGAACGCAAAAAGAACTTTCTTGGGGAGCTGCAGTTCGAGAGAGACTATTAACTTATCTAGAAGGGTATTTATAGGTAGGAGTGAATTTATTCATGAAGGGAGGAGAAGGTCGTGAGTTATTAGAAGAGTTTGGAGAGTCAGCTGAACTTGAAGTGGAATGCTTGTAGTTGAATTCCGAAACATGAGGACTTTGTTGCAAATTTGGTTCTTTAAATTGTTTGTCTCTGTCTAGGAACTTTTCGTAGTTTTGGCAAGTGGCCAGAACAGAATCGATAGAGTCAATGTCTTTTAGAGCTACGAAGACTGAATAACATGGGCGAATATTTCTCAAAATAATCTCCAATTGTTCTGTTTCAGAAAGACTTTTTGAAAGTCGAGCGAACATTCCAGACATGATGGATATAAAGATGACGATAGGTTCATCACGACCTTGAGTACGATTCCTAATCGCTTCTAGAAGTTTATGATCATAATCAAAACCACCAAAGTCTTTGATTAGTAAAGAAGAAAGTTCGTTCCAAGTTAAGTTTGGATTCTGATTATATTTTAATCTGAACCAATGAAGGGCATTGTCGGTGAAGATTTCGAACGCCTGAGAAATCAATAAGTCCCTGGACAAGCCACGAGCTAAGCTATATTCTTCAAGTTTTTGAAGAAAGGATCTTGGATAGCTTTTACCATTGAAGGTGTGTCTTTTCAAATCCTTGAAGACGTTAGTTGGAGGGAAAGATTGAGGTGGTGGTGGAGGATACGGGGTATGGGTCTGAACAGAAGTTTGAGAAACAAGAGGGGGTTCCATGACAGTCGGTTCAGCAGGAAGGTCCAGTGATGGAGAGTGATTTGCAGTTGAAGGTGGAGCCAAGGATCCGAACTGTTTAGAAATATCGTCAAATTTCAACTTCAAAGTATCGAAACTAGCCTTAGAGTCTGGATATAAGTCCGTATCTATTCGCTCCAATCTGTAAAAAACATGATTAATAAAAGTTTCTATTAATCGTAAGTATTTGGTTTCCCCTTGTAACAATTTTTCTATTTTACAACCCAGGTAAGTTAGAGTAGAACCAATTTGAGATTAGTCATCCTCAATCGGAACTGGAGAAGTCAGAATATCTTCGGGGTGGGAATTCGCAACTAAACGCAAAACCTGTTTTTTAAGAAGCAAAACAGTATTCGCTGGTTCCTCACATCTAATCTTTACTTCGTATTCGAGCTCGGCCTTGTTAAGGAATTCGTACTTAATAACCCTTTCCATTGTTATAGTTAAGTGTAGAGTCAAGTGTTATAGTTAAGTGTATAAGTGTTATAGAAGTGAAGTGAAGTGAAGGGTAAGGTAAATGTAGGCCAGTGGAAATGACAATTTATTTGGGCTTTTTACAATGAATTAGTTTAAAAAATGAGAGGAAGATGAAGATGAATGTGGTGAAACAGGTTTTAGAAAATACAGATGTCTGGATAGAAAGAAGGAAGCGGAGAACACGAAGAGAAGTAGACCAGTGGGGTGATGACCAGGTTGCGGGCGTATTTGTTGTTGTAGATGTTGTAGAAATTGTCGTTGTTGGAGCGGTAGCGGCGTACTGGTAGCTACGGCTCGCTGGATCGTGTTGTAGAAATCGTCGTTGTAGGAACGGTAGCGGCGTAGGCACGGCTCGCAGAATCCCGTTGTAGATGGAGTATTTGAAGATTTGAAGGAGTTTGAAGGCTTCGCAGGATCCCGGGGTTGAGCGACCCCGGGATAAGGCCTTTAATTGGTACTTCCAGTTCAGAAGCTGACGTGAGACTGTCCAGAATTGAAGAAATGTTCCGCTTTTATACCCTTTTTGGAGAGTTCTAAAAATTATTTAAATTAAACGTAATTTTTGTGAGTGGCCAAGAGAGAAAGAGTATTTTTGTAAAAGTATTAAAGCAAACATATCAGACCGCTAACGTGTTTGAAAGGACATTTCCATGACAACCAGATAAACAATCAATATATCAAATGTCAAATGTTGATTTCAGGCTCGTAATATAAAATTTAACAGTAAAACCAGGAAGTAAATTACCTAAAAACGAAAGGAAAAAAAGTAGCGCACCAGCGCGCACGAAGCCCGAGATTTCAGAGTTTTGGAGAAAGCCAAAAACAAGGTCACCAAAGGTAAACCGTTTCGCTATCGATTTAAAAGTGCTGATAGCATAAAAATGCAGAGCGAACATGATTTATTAATGTGTTCTAATGGTTTAAAACGTTACAGGGTCCTATGGAAGTAAAGGTGATACCAGATAATAAGCCGCACAGCTCACCAAGTATCCAGCGTATTAAAGCAAGGTACCCTGAAGGACAAACAAAAAGACTGATGGTGGAGCTGGAGTTAAGGGATAGGAAGCAAGAATAGCATGTAAGTAGCATAACACTACATTTTTTCCAAACTTAGCGATAGCTGTAATGTTTACCCAAGAAAAATAAAACAGACTAGTTGCGTTCCGGTTTAGACTCGCGAAGGTTAACACTTAACAATTCTTTCAAGGGTCAATGTCAATTTTCTTCAACAATAAGATACCTGTGGAGATTTAAAAAAAAATCCATTTGAGCAATTTTAAAATTATGTCAAAGCGACTTTGTTCAAAAAGGCATATGACAATGTTCAAGATAACTTAAATTATGGGACTGTATGGGGTTAATCTAGCTTCATCAGAGTTCTTGCTGTTAATAATAATATTTTAATTAGTTTTTTATGCTTTTAGTTATGATAATTAATATAGTAATATTTGTTAGGCACAAGCAATTTTTAAAAGAGATCTAAAAATCAATCTGTGGGAGTTTCTATGCCCTACTTCTCCCATAGTGGTCCAATGTAGAGAAGAGGCAAAAAATGACGTTTGCTAAGTTTATGCAATTAATCTAAAGTAATAAAGAAATTTGACTTTGACTTTCATAATGAGGAGAGAGGACAGTTGAGTAATTTATCATCAGTGAAATTTAAACGAACCTTCATATCTGCAGCATTATAGATATGGATCTATAATACCTTGTACATAATATCTTGGACAATATTTAAACACAATGATCTAGCCCCAAACAAGGAATCCCTATATCTTGGTTACTATACCACGATACATTTACTTATTTAGATAATTATTATAATTATATAGATAAACAACCAGGACTAGGGTACAAACATCCGTACTCATCAAACAAATATTTGCCTCCACTGGGACTTGAACCCGGGACCCTTGGCTTCGTAGGCAGGATCACTGCCGACTCGGCCATTCGGGTTGTCGGCAATGGGCTGGGCAAGATCCCATTTGGCGTGACAGAGGGGATCACGCAAAATGGAGTATTCATGAACTAGCGAAAATTAGGCGCAACAGTTTCCCTGCCACCCCATGGGAAAAGGAAAAAGTTTGTTTTTTAAGCTGATGGTAGCTTACACAGGTAACTTTTAGTCCATGACTCCAACTCCGGAAGTCGTCAAACTAGGACTCGTCTCGTTGTCGGTGCCTCGTTCTGAAATTTAATTAGAGCTATATTATATTTTAGTACGGAACGAGATCGGAAAAACATAAGAGGATCGCTGCCGACCACTATACAGGGTGTAACAGAAAGGTGTGTAAAAAATGTAAGGGCTTATTAAGTTGATTGAGCAGCTTTCTAACTATAAAACCTATTGATTCGGAACAAATATAAGGCTGGGTAGGAAAAAAAAAGCTGTTCTTGAATATTTGTATGTTTGCGACGTCATTGCTTCTGTATGTGCGTGTATACAGGATGAAATTTAAACAACTTCCCCAAGAGACATATGGCCGCAAACGAAAAAAAACGAAAATTATCATTGGCGACAATATGTTTCGTGGGAAGAGTAGTTCATTATGATAGGTAATTATATTATGATAGTTAATGTAATTGCCCAAAATATAGTAACGTATGATTAACTGTTAACGCTTAACCGCTTGTTCCAAATTCTATGCAGTGTAGCATAGAATTTGGGACGAGCGGTTAAGCGATCCAGTCTGACAGCCTGTATCGTGATCGAAAAAATATTAGAGGATTGCCGACCGCCGCGCTGTTTCACGTTCTTGTTTCCCTCTGCAGTGGTACTGCTGCAAGTTTTTTGTGGGTGGTTTAGTGGGCAAAGTTGAAAGTTATAGAATCGAGGTGTAGTAGTTAGAGAAAAGGATGAAGTTTATAAGTACAAATATGCATATTTAGGTAAGTTTGTATTATGCTGTAAAATGCGGTGCATCAGAGGCCATTTTAGCAGGCAGTCAGAGGAATTGTAAAGGCCTCAAAATAAACTAAATGTGCGTGTTCGTTGCCACATCGAGTTACCGAGACAGTGGTTAGTACCCACTGCGGTCGCTGTTTATATTTATATGTGTCGTAGCTTCGCCAGAAGCCTCGGTTAAGCATATCGAATTCTTACCTTATTTTACTTAGTTTATTATGTGATTAGTTTGTTAACTCACAAAGTTAATTGATTTTTAATGTAGCATTCAATATTGTGTTATTTTGCAATGTCAAGCGAATGGCGTAAAACTTGAGCTGGCAATACTGTGTGGTTTTATTGGAACACGTGCATGGCCTGAATAATCAGAGAATCGCGTTTATCAAAATGAAAAATCCATTATGACCACTGTATTACATCAAGTGGAGCTATTCTTAGAAGTAGTATTTGCCATCTAACATCAACAATAGGGACACTGGGATAGAGGTATGCGCCGTTCTTTCTTCGTTTTCTAATCAAAACAACGAAAGTGAGACAGTTGCTTTGCTCTTTCTACGATGTTAAAAGATGTCAAATGCTGCCTCTAAGAATGACTCCACTTTAGTATAAAATACCAAGTGTTAGTGCCAGCAGTGCCTAGTAATAGTAATAATAAATGGTAAAACTATGTACATTATTTGTTTACTTATTTTTTGATCTTCCAATGAAGCTCATAAGTTATTATCAAGAGCCATACTCCAAACCCTTCTTCATGCGACATCAGAACTGGGATTCGAATGAGAAATTGAATGTTACGAAGGGAAAAGAACTGGAATGAACAATGATGTGTGGTGAAAACTTTTCAAAATTCTAGGTTCATGATTGCCTTCATACCTAAAATCGCTAAAACCCATTGTTACCCATCTTTGAGTTCAATCCTGATGATAGTTAAGTAAATGGAAAATCATGGTACCGCACGACAATTTGAAAGAAATAAGAAAATTGTAAGCCTAGGTAAAACGCAACGCAACAATTAAACAAGGCCCGATATCACCATCAAGACAATGCGAAAAAGCCGAAGATAGTGAAACAGCAATGAGCAGTCATCAGTTTCAGGTCTCTACGATCAGCGGTTTAGACTGTGCGTTGATCCGTCAGTCAGCCATTCAGGACAAAGTATTTTGTAGGTATAGATTTCAGTTTCCTGTTGAGTTTACTGTCACTACAAAAAATAACATAAATTTCGAAATTCCACTGTCCAAAACAGATAAATATACCTGCATAAAGAAGCAACTGCTTTAATAATCCTATTTTGCTTAACTTGACCTTTACAAAAGACTGTTTTGGCCTGCTGCATCAACTTAAAACTCTTCACTGGCGTTGATTTGAATTGCATCTTTAAAGATGCAATTAAAGTAAAATGATTTAAAGATACAGTTAACTGTATAATCAATCATAATAAGTGATTTCACGCAATCCTTTTATAACATTGCAGTCCCGCCGACCCTAAAATTAAAAATGTTTCAATGCCCTTTGAAATCCGAAAATCCAAGAGGAAAAAGGAAATGATAAAAAGATAAAAATCTGTGTTAAAACCAAATAGCCTTTAAGCAGTGAAGCCTCAACCATTTGATCCTAATTTGATTGCTTGCTTCAGTGAAATTTTGGATAAAAAGGTATTTTAACAACTTAGGCAACATTGCCAATTTCATTAATGCTAGAATTTACGGATATTTAAGGACTTTTCTGCGGTATAAAGAAAAGTGTAAATAGACGCGGTTTCCGGGTTCAAAGTAAATAGAAAATGCTGAAATAAACGGAATAATTAAATTAAAACAAACATTATTAGATAGAAGAGCTGGTCTACAAAACTAACCCTTGCCCAGATTATTAAGATTTTTGCCCATACACACATCATAAACCTTCTATAATGCACTAAAAATTCCTAAATGACAACCAGCGCCAATATAAACAATTTATTGAGAACACATATCATGTCTGTGAAAATGTTATTATTAAAATTGAAATTGAAAAAAACTTATAAACACATTGTAAAAGGACAAACCATATAATATTACAGATATATAGTGCTAATAGGAACCGGCTCATCTATGCTTAGCTGAGCTGAGAAGAATCTTAACTTCAGCGCTGGATTTAAGCCGGCCTCTTCACAGCATTATTGCTTCATAATAACAACAAATTCGATATGTACAGTTATATACACTGCTTTATTTACAAACATATTATGTGCTCTCGATGAGGTGTTCAGGAACTGCATATTACGACCGGCATTGCGGCATTGACATTTAATTCCGATAATAGCATTGAGGTTAAATGAATTTGCTTTATTTTTCAGAGATATTCGAAATTGGAATGTAATAAGAACATCGAATTCGATATTATTATGAAGCAATAATTACATTTTCACAGATAAGAAGTGTTTCTGTAAAAAGTAATAGAAGGGACTGTTTTAGTCTGCTATGGCAGGAAATAATGCCATCTCTGGAGGGAGTGTAATGACGCAAAGACTAATCTACTGACCTCACAACCAAGGGGTGACCAGAACTGTAAGTTATTAAATATAACCCTAAGATTCTTAGCTTTCTCATGTGAGTGACTATGATACCGTCATACAATATAGGATCGACGGATATTTTCTGTACTGAGTTAACCAAGTACCGTGTACCCATAATCATAACTTGAGATTGGGTTGGTGGGGTTGACTAACAGCCCTTATGAAATAGCCCATTCCCTGGTGTTATCGAGGTCAGCATTCAACAACTCTACAGTCAGATTTACAGAACATGCAGAGAAGTACGGATTATAAGAAGAAGTAGAACGTCAGAGATTGCATTACGGACTAAAAATCACACCAGTCCATTGAGATCTTCTCAGATTTAATGCGATGCTGGTGGTCTTTCAGATAGGAGTCCATCAAGCCAAGTGCGAGGAGACTTTCAACCAGGATATTGAAATTGACGCAGTTGAAGTTGCCAATTAAATCAAGCAGTGTAAGGGCCGTAAGCTGTTTATGATCCATGGCCAATTGAATATCGGTGATTTTAAGCAGAGCCGTGGTAGTGCTGTGACTCCGCCTGAAACCTAATTGATGGGGATCTAATAAGTTTCTGGAGAAAAGGTAGGAGGAGTGCTGGTAGTACACAATTTATTCCCAGACTTGACAGAGGATAAGAAGAATAGATATGGGACGGAATTGTTTAAAGCAGACGGGATTGGAAATTTAAGGTAAAGAATCATGGAAGGCCTTTTCCCACTGAGTGCGGAAGCAACATTGGTCACGTGGCACACTAATTATGTAGGTGATGTAATGCGATCTAACAGCTCGTCTATGATGCTGGATATCATCTAAGAACTGATTTGTCCTTACCTATGGCCTTCGACAAAATCGCTAATATTGCCCCTACTGTGCAGATTCCGACATAGTTGAAGATGGGGTGAGTTGAGGGCTGCGGTTTCAGACCGAAGGTTACAAAAGGTTGCTTTCTTGACGAGGGGGCCCATCACGTCAGGGGGATAGCAAATAAATTATTGGACCGTTGAGGTCGACATTTGCAGCAGCCATGTCCTGGGACTTACCAGCACTGAGAGTTTTCAGAAATTTCCAACCTGTGCTGAAATATTGCTCTCAAAACAATCGTTGACATCACGACACAGAAGACTTTTAAGGGCTTAGTTGACAGAGGCGGCGTCTGACTTAAATGAGTTAAGATCCATATTCTTGACTTTATATAAAGCGCTAATGACAACGTTTCGATAACATCCAGCTCGAATTGCGCAGAGTTGAAGGTTTCCAACCTGTGCTGAAATATTGCTCTCAAAACAATCGTTGACATCACGACACAGAAGACTTTTAAGGGCTTAGTTGACAGAGGCGGCGTCTGACTTAAATGAGTTAAGATCCATATTCTTGACTTTATATGTCAAGGAATTTAGCTGCTCGCTTGGGAGGCCTTAACTTGAACGAGAGTTAAATCAAGTCGTGATAGGAGAAGGGGTGAAAAGTTGGCCATGCGCAACAACCTTAAGAAAGGATATGTTAGAAGTAACCATTAGATCTAGAAAATAAGGGGTGCGATATATTTAAATGTGTGTGGTATCCGGCGAAGGATGTATAAGTTAATAAACTTACTTAATTTTAAAGTCGCCGAGGATAAGGGTGTCGCTATAAATGGGAGTCAGATCACGAGGAGGGTTTCAAATGAGTTAAAATGGTTGATATGAAGAGAATAACATCCAGGAGGACTTTATTGTGATGCAAGCAGATCTCCATATACAGGTGTTCAGCGGTACCAGAGCATAGGTTTGGCGTATGGCTGATGACTTTGCATGGAATGTAGAAACGTAGGTATAAAGCTACACCGCCATTAGCCTTGCTTGTCCTATCGTTCCGGTTGAGACTTAACCATGACAGAGCATACACGGCAGAAGGAAGTGATGGTTTGAGAAAAGATTCCGAAACGAGAATACCATGTATGTTCTGATCGCAAAAAGTAACAAGGAGTTCAGCATAGCTGGTATGAAATAATATGACCAACGTTGAAGTTTGTACCAAGGTTTGTAAACACCCGCTTCAAGTTATTAGGCAGCGAGTGATCCGTTGATGACCCAACACTTCCCGTTCTAATTGAAATATCAATAGAACAAGAGAAGAAGTTATTAAGTATAGAAGTATCCATAAACTAGATATAATATAATAAATACAAAATAAAATGAAATAGTATGTCGATACAAAAAAATCTAATAAATTAGCCTGAACCCAGTCGTATAATAGCTTTGCCGGGAAAAAAATAATATAGATCCCAGTATAGAACACTAAACATAATCTATATTTTGAACGATAACGCCCAGTATTTCGTCATAACACCATCGCTATGCAAACATTATGCCATGGAAGTTCAATGTTTGATGAACTTTGGGACAATGTTGGGAAATTGACATACTAACTGTAGCTAGTCAAGTTATTTTCGAAAATATAATGTATGTACCCAAGAACTTAGCGATAGCTGTAATGTTAGTAGATTTGAGTAATTTAAAAACCTTTTTTTTATTAATTTAAAAAGCTTTTGAGTAATTTAAAAACCATGTTAAAGCGACTTTGTCGAAAAAGGGATATTACAATGTTCAAGATTAATTAAAGACGGGACTGTATGGGGTTATTCTGGCCCAACACAGACCTTACTGTTAATAATTTTCTAATTATTTATTCCTGCTTATTAATTATAATAATAAATGTTGTAATATTTAAGTTAAAATTTAGTTAAGCACAACCAATTTTTTTAATTGATCAAAAACAAACCGTGTTAGTTTCTACGCTCTTCTTCTCCCGCAGTGGTGCAATGTAGAGATAAGCCAAAAAAATACGATTGCTAAGTATATGTAAATATCTACAGTAATAAAGACATTTGATTAATCGGAAATTGCTTCACATATTGACATGAAATGAATAAATTCAAAATTCAAAATTCAAAAAGAGTTTATTTCCATTAGAAACACATAGGTAACATTTGGAGAATGTCAAATCTTGGTAAAATAAAAATAACCTGACGAGTCATTCATTGCTAAACAAAACAAAAATACGAAGAAAGAAAAAAAGGTTATGGATAGACTACGAGATAAAAGTGATATTAAGAATAGAAATAACCTGGAAAAAATCGATAAGTACGGAAAAATTCCGACAAAGGGTAAGACCCACTTACATATTACCCATCAAAATATGCAGGGGCTACCAGGCAGAGAACTTGTCTTAGAATTATTTCTTAATTATTCTGTCACCGATGTTAATTGTATTACAGAACACTGGTTAAAGGAAAATATGATGTCTTTTTACATAAATAATTACAAAATTGTCAGTTGTTACAATAGAAAGACTGCTGATAGAGGTGGGTCCGTTGTGGTGGGGACAATTGCTGGTCCCGCCCCCTTATCAACACTCTAACCGTACTCCTTAGCTCCAAGCTGCGGTGGGCACACATGGTGATTAAGCTTATACTGACTTTCCAAGAGAGAGCCTTACACTAAGCGATATATTTACATTCACATGATAGTGGCATATGCAACTAGACTAAATGTGATTATTATGAAATTCCTTATTGTTGCAGGTCTTTAATTGTGACCCCTTATGCTTGGAAAGTGTATGGTTTCTACTGGGAGTAGCAGTCAACCGTGCAGAGAACCTTGCCTACCAACCAAGGAGGGAAGTTGGATACTCCCATATAAATATGTATTAAATTGCGGGATATTGTTGAGTTGCCGCTCTGGACGGCGCTTTTACAGAATACTCCCATCAAGTGAAGAAAGGATGCAAATAGAAAATCACATATTTCCATGCTGGACCGTGGTTTCATAGATGCAATAGGGGTTTTAAACTCATTGGGTTATTCCATATACAAACCAGAGGATCCAGAGAGGCAGAAACACAATTATCAACTATAAATGACAGTAAATTATGTTGTGTAGCTAAGTGCTAGTGGGTGGTAGAAGTTGTAAACAGTGTAAACGGTCGGTGGTGGAGAAAGGACGAAAAGATTTTCTTGCACTTACTCTAGAAAGACAAAAAGAGGTATCCTGTGTTGAGTTAGATAGCTATATTATTGTTTGTGTCTACAGACCTCCGAGGGATGAAAAAGGCTAAGGCAATTTCGAAATATTTGAGAAAATTATGGAGGAAGCCCTCACTAAACTATGTAATAAGAGAAAAAGGTTTTTGTGGCAATATTAATGTTGATTTGCTTGTTGACATAACAATGAAACAACGATTGATAACTTCATTAAAGTCATTTAATTTATGTCATGTATTTCTAGAGCTGACTAGAATTACACATACTAGCCAAACTTGCTTAGATAACGATTTTTGTGAAGATGTATTGATTCACAAGTAAAAATGTAATTAACTGCTTACGTTCTGTTTAGAACCAAACGGGCCTAGTTGCGGTTTCATCATGATTAGTGCTAATCGGAATGCACACTACGATTTGGTCTGTGATAAATAAAAAATGTATCTACGGTCCGTCAGTTAGACGCATGAGACATACAAATATGGAGATCTTTGTTTTGTTTTGCCATTGAATGCGTCGGGATCCGGGAGTTTGGGAGAAATCGGTCTTCCAACCCCGTGTTTTGGTTGCTAACAGCAAGCGCCGCGGCCTGGACGCAGTGCATTGAACAATATTTCGGGACTAGCCACAAGGTTTCCACTCCTCGTGTATTGAAGGCTGAGAGCCACCCGGGATACCGGCTACCCTGATGAGCTTCATAACACCTTGCGATCACAGCGATCAAACAGTTTCATTCCCAATTGCTAGTGAAGATAGCACCGATCCATCATTTTAGACGTATTACATCCCATAGACTAGAGATGTATAAGAAAAACTAAGATATAAATTTGCCAGTACCGGATTTTAATGAACAGAACCCGAACAATATACATTAAGAATTCTTCAACATTATTTGAACAGAATTCAATAAGGTCAGTGACAACAACGGTTAATCAAAATTTAAAGACTGGGCAATGTTTGGAATTCGTAAAAGAAAAGTTGTATTCTATAACCTTTATGAATAAAAAACCTATAACTTTGATAGAAAATTTCATAATTTCATGAAAATATTAAAAATTATTCCAAAACATTCAAATTGTAGAACTGCAAAAACTTTACACATTCAGAGAAAAAAATATATTCTATCATAAGTGTGTTAAACGATACGGCAAATAATAAACCGTGAAACGGCCAAGTTATCCACGGGACAATGAATTCTGCTTAAAAATAGGAGATGATGTTGTTAAATCCAACGCTGAGGTAGCTGGAAATTCAAACTATGTAATAACAGAAAAAAAGTTGATTATTTGTGGCGATTTTGGTGTAGATTTGCTTGTAGGAACAACAATGAAGCAACGATTACTATAATAATTCAAATCATTTAATTTGTGTTACGTATTTCTAGAGCCGACTAGATTAACAATTACCAGCCAAACTTGCTTAGATAACGTTTTTTGTGACTATGCATTCACAAGAAAAAATGCAAGTAACTGCTTACCCTCCGATCACAGTGGTCAAACAGTTTCATTCCCAAATGCTAGAAAGGATAAAACTGATCCATCATTTTATAAGCCTATTACATCCCATAGACTAGAGACGTATACGAAACTAAAATATAAATTTGCCAGCATCGGATTTATTGTCACGAACAGAACCCAAACAAAATCTACTCAGAATTCTTTCAACATTATTAAAACAGAATTCAATAAAGTTTTTGAATCAAAGAAAGTCAGTGACTACAATGGTAAATCTAAATTTAATGGGACTGGGCAACGTTTGGAATTCGTAAAATTAGAGTTATTTTGTGTGACCTTTATGATCAAAAAACTAGTCAGCTCTTTTAGGTGCTGAATAATACAAAGACGTCGACTTTCACTGATGGGCATACCGATGAAATTGCATAGCAATAACTAACCTCAATATCAAAATCTAGTACGTCCAAAGCTTTACCGCCGCACCGCAAAAAAAAATCGCTTCGATAAATTTAGACTCTGCTGTAATGGTACATAAGAGTCAGTACATTTGATACTTCATTTTGCGTGACAGAGGGCTAGCCCATCGCCGCGCTGTATTGTTACACACATTGAATACAAGAGACGGTTCATTTAACGTTTGGGGTTTTGAGTAGCTCAGGGTAAGTTGGCATAAAACAAAGAGCCGAGCGCGTGGGTTGGTTCCAGGAACAGAGGTCAGGTCAGTATTTTTTGGCGCATTCCTGCGAAATATGTAGAGATCAGAGCCGATTTGGCTGCGCGCTGAATAAATTATGAATAACTAAATAATGGAAGGTTATTATGGAACGATACGGAGAAAGCTAATATGTTGACTGCAAATATACAATTGCGTTTGTTTGGTACGATGTGGCGAGTTTGACATCACGGGTTTGAATATCATTCTAGTGATCTTTGTCTAAGACGCTAGCGGTCGGGAAGGCTTAATTAATCGCAACAAGCTTTTATGGTCAGCGATCAACAGATTTTGTGTATCGGCAATACCAAATGACTTGAGTGATAACCTACGGTTGATCATAGTGAATATGCGTACACAAAGTTTGTAGAACGGCGGATCTGCATGGCATGATTGATTGAAATTAGACCCTGTGTAGTTAGAGATAAGAAGCTTTCGCTTCGGCAGCGCGTGTTCGCAAAGGACGCCATTTTTTTTCCAGACATGTGGGGTCTATAAATACGATAGCGTGGGAGGGGAAGGTATTCAGTCTCTGCGTCAAGCTACTGTGACACTCGTCTTTCAGTAATTCTAAACAGTTTCGGTCTGCCGTTTTACGCATCTGAACTGGACGAGTTGTGATTGCGTGTTGAAGTAGATTTTCGTGAGTGTCTGAAGCGCCGAGATATACCTCGGTTCCTATCCTTTAAATCAACCTACCCCAAATTCAAAAACTATCCTTGGGTCGTTAGATAAGAACTTGTAGGTAATTGATCTGAGTCTGAGCCTGGGCTTGGAGCGACCCTAAATTCCTTTTTCCTTCAACATAGGGTTCCTGGATTAGCTCTTAGGATATTCGCGGGCTAATCCTCTCCTCATTCCTTTCGAGTAGCGAGTTTTGAAATTCCCACACACACAGTCATTAAACATACAAGCACATTCAAATCAAACTCAACCATTTTCGAGTGGTGTCGATAATGGACGTTGTATAACACTAGGATTTTAGACTAGGCTAGACAGGAGTTTAGTTGCGGCTAAACCTAGGTTGGCAGGGCATAGGGAGATCGTTTGATCGATGAGGTTCCACGGATGGAAATAACAAATTCAGAACAAAGTATAAACGTTGTCAACACAGATAACCTATCCTGCTGATATTTTTGACATTTGATCTCTTCGCGCGTCCCCGACAACACGTCGGGGACGCGCGAAGAGATCAAATTACAGTCTAAAGTTCATTGTTTAGGACCGGGTAGATTGTTTTGCTTTGCCTTGGATCGGTTTGGATTCAAGTTGCATCTTTAAATTAAATAAAAATTTCGCTGGAGGTCTAACGTGTAGGCTGAGTCAAATATTTATGATTGGGCTCGGTCGAGGACGTGCTGAGGTCAGCGAGATTCATAGATCGGTATTTACCGAAGTATGCACTTCGCTGTGGTGTGGGTTAGATCTCCAAAAGCGCTAATGACAACGTTTCGATAACATCCAGCTCGAATTGCGCAGAGTTGAAGGTTTCCAACCTGTGCTGAAATATTGCTCTCAAAACAATCGTTGACATCACGACACAGAAGACTTTTAAGGGCTTAGTTGACAGAGGCGGCGTCTGACTTAAATGAGTTAAGATCCATATTCTTGACTTTATATGTCAAGGAATTTTGCTGCTCGCTTGGGAGGCCTTAACTTGAACGAGAGTTAAATCAAGTCGTGATAGGAGAAGGGGTGAAAAGTTGGCTATGCGCAACAACCTTAAGAAAGGATATGTTAGAAGTAACCATTAGATCTAGAAAATAAGGGGTGCGATATATTTAAATGTGTGTGGTATCCGGCGAAGGATGTATAAGTTAATAAACTTACTTAATTTTAAAGTCGCCGAGGATAAGGGTGTCGCTATAAATGGGAGTCAGATCACGAGGAGGGTTTCAAATGAGTTAAAATGGTTGATATGAAGAGAATAACATCCAGGAGGACTTTATTGTGATGCAAGCAGATCTCCATATACAGGTGTTCAGCGGTACCAGAGCATAGGTTTGGCGTATGGCTGATGACTTTGCATGGAATGTAGAAACGTAGGTATAAAGCTACACCGCCATTAGCCTTGCTTGTCCTATCGTTCCGGTTGAGACTTAACCATGACAGAGCATACACGGCAGAAGGAAGTGATGGTTTGAGAAAAGATTCCGAAACGAGAATACCATGTATGTTCTGATCGCAAAAAGTAACAAGGAGTTCAGCATAGCTGGTATGAAATAATATGACCAACGTTGAAGTTTGTACCAAGGTTTGTAAACACCCGCTTCAAGTTATTAGGCAGCGAGTGATCCGTTGATGACCCAACACTTCCCGTTCTAATTGAAATATCAATAGAACAAGAGAAGAAGTTATTAAGTATAGAAGTATCCATAAACTAGATATAATATAATAAATACAAAATAAAATGAAATAGTATGTCGATACAAAAAAATCTAATAAATTAGCCTGAACCCAGTCGTATAATAGCTTTGCCGGGAAAAAAATAATATAGATCCCAGTATAGAACACTAAACATAATCTATATTTTGAACGATAACGCCCAGTATTTCGTCATAACACCATCGCTATGCAAACATTATGCCATGGAAGTTCAATGTTTGATGAACTTTGGGACAATGTTGGGAAATTGACATACTAACTGTAGCTAGTCAAGTTATTTTCGAAAATATAATGTATGTACCCAAGAACTTAGCGATAGCTGTAATGTTAGTAGATTTGAGTAATTTAAAAACCTTTTTTTTATTAATTTAAAAAGCTTTTGAGTAATTTAAAAACCATGTTAAAGCGACTTTGTCGAAAAAGGGATATTACAATGTTCAAGATTAATTAAAGACGGGACTGTATGGGGTTATTCTGGCCCAACACAGACCTTACTGTTAATAATTTTCTAATTATTTATTCCTGCTTATTAATTATAATAATAAATGTTGTAATATTTAAGTTAAAATTTAGTTAAGCACAACCAATTTTTTTAATTGATCAAAAACAAACCGTGTTAGTTTCTACGCTCTTCTTCTCCCGCAGTGGTGCAATGTAGAGATAAGCCAAAAAAATACGATTGCTAAGTATATGTAAATATCTACAGTAATAAAGACATTTGATTAATCGGAAATTGCTTCACATATTGACATGAAATGAATAAATTCAAAATTCAAAATTCAAAAAGAGTTTATTTCCATTAGAAACACATAGGTAACATTTGGAGAATGTCAAATCTTGGTAAAATAAAAATAACCTGACGAGTCATTCATTGCTAAACAAAACAAAAATACGAAAAAAGAAAAAAAGGTTATGGATAGACTACGAGATAAAAGTGATATTAAGAATAGAAATAACCTGGAAAAAATCGATAAGTACGGAAAAATTCCGACAAAGGGTAAGACCCACTTACATATTACCCATCAAAACATGCAGGGGCTACCAGGCAGAGAACTTGTCTTAGAATTATTTCTTAATTATTCTGTCACCGATGTTAATTGTATTACAGAACACTGGTTAAAGGAAAATATGATGTCTTTTTACATAAATAATTACAAAATTGTCAGTTGTTACAATAGAAAGACTGCTGATAGAGGTGGGTCCGTTGTGGTGGGGACAATTGCTGGTCCCGCCCCCTTATCAACACTCTAACCGTACTCCTTAGCTCCAAGCTGCGGTGGGCACACATGGTGATTAAGCTTATACTGACTTTCCGAGAGAGAGCCTTACACTAAGTGATATATTTACATTCACACGATAGTGGCATATGCAACTAGACTAAATGTGATTATTATGAAATTCCTTATTGTTGCAGGTCTTTAATTGTGACCCCTTATGCTTGGAAAGTGTATGGTTTCTACTGGGAGTAGCAGTCAACCGTGCAGAGAACCTTGCCTACCAACCAAGGAGGGAAGTTGGATACTCCCATATAAATATGTATTAAATTGCGGGATATTGTTGAGTTGCCGCTCTGGACGGCGCTTTTACAGAATACTCCCATCAAGTGAAGAAAGGATGCAAATAGAAAATCACATATTTCCATGCTGGACCGTGGTTTCATAGATGCAATAGGGGTTTTAAACTCATTGGGTTATTCCATATACAAACCAGAGGATCCAGAGAGGCAGAAACACAATTATCAACTATAAATGACAGTAAATTATGCTGTGTAACTAAGTGCTAGTGGGTGGTAGAAGTTGTAAACAGTGTAAACGGTCGGTGGTGGTGAAAGGACGAAAAGATTTTCTTGCACTTACTCTAGAAAGACAAAAAGAGGTATCCTGTGTTGAGTTAGATAGCTATATTATTGTTTGTGTCTACAGACCTCCGAGGGATGAAAAAGGCTAAGGCAATTTCGAAATATTTGAGAAAATTATGGAGGAAGCCCTCACTAAACTATGTAATAAGAGAAAAAGGTTTTTGTGGCAATATTAATGTTGATTTGCTTGTTGACATAACAATGAAACAACGATTGATAACTTCATTAAAGTCATTTAATTTATGTCATGTATTTCTAGAGCTGACTAGAATTACACATACTAGCCAAACTTGCTTAGATAACGATTTTTGTGAAGATGTATTGATTCACAAGTAAAAATGTAATTAACTGCTTACGTTCTGTTTAGAACCAAACGGGCCTAGTTGCGGTTTCATCACGATTAGTGCTAATCGGAATGCACACTACGATTTGGTCTGTGATAAATAAAAAATGTATCTACGGTCCGTCAGTTAGACGCATGAGACATACAAATATGGAGATCTTTGTTTTGTTTTGCCATTGAATGCGTCGGGATCCGGGAGTTTGGGAGAAATCGGTCTTCCAACCCCGTGTTTTGGTTGCTAACAGCAAGCGCCGCGGCCTGGACGCAGTGCATTGAACAATATTTCGGGACTAGCCACAAGGTTTCCACTCCTCGTGTATTGAAGGCTGAGAGCCACCCGGGATACCGGCTACCCTGATGAGCTTCATAACACCTTGCGATCACAGCGATCAAACAGTTTCATTCCCAATTGCTAGTGAAGATAGCACCGATCCATCATTTTAGACGTATTACATCCCATAGACTAGAGATGTATAAGAAAAACTAAGATATAAATTTGCCAGTACCGGATTTTAATGAACAGAACCCGAACAATATACATTAAGAATTCTTCAACATTATTTGAACAGAATTCAATAAGGTCAGTGACAACAACGGTTAATCAAAATTTAAAGACTGGGCAATGTTTGGAATTCGTAAAAGAAAAGTTGTATTCTATAACCTTTATGAATAAAAAACCTATAACTTTGATAGAAAATTTCATGATTTCATGAAAATATTAAAAATTATTCCAAAACATTCAAATTGTAGAACTGCAAAAACTTTACACATTCAGAGAAAAAAATATATTCTATCATAAGTGTGTTAAACGATACGGCAAATAATAAACCGTGAAACTGCCAAGTTATCCACGGGACAATGAATTCTGCTTAAAAATAGGAGATGATGTTGTTAAATCCAACGCTGAGGTAGCTGGAAATTCAAACTATGTAATAACAGAAAAAAAGTTGATTATTTGTGGCGATTTTGGTGTAGATTTGCTTGTAGGAACAACAATGAAGCAACGATTAATATGATAATTCAAATCATTTAATTTGTGTTACGTATTTCTAGAGCCGACTAGATTAACACTTACCAGCCAAACTTGCTTAGATAACGTTTTTTGTGACTGCATTCACAAGAAAAAATGCAAGTAACTGCTTACCCTCCAATCACAGTGGTCAAACAGTTTCATTCCCAAATGCTAGAAAGGATAAAACTGATCCATCATTTTATAAGCCTATTACATCCCATAGACTAGAGACGTATACGAAACTAAAATATAAATTTGCCAGCATCGGATTTATTGTCACGAACAGAACCCAAACAAAATCTACTCAGAATTCTTTCAAAAATATTAAAACAGAATTCAATAAAGTTTTTGAATTAAAGAAAGTCAGTGACTACAACGGTAAATCTAAATTTAATGGGACTGGGCAACGTTTGGAATTCGTAAAATTAGAGTTATTTTGTGTGACCTTTATGATCAAAAAACTAGTCAGCTCTTTTAGGTGCTGAATAATACAAAGACGTCGACTTTCACTGATGGGCATACCGATGAAATTGCACAGCAATAACTAACCTCAATATCAAAATCTAGTACGTCCAAAGCTTTACCGCCGCACCGCAAAAAAAAAATCGCTTCGATAAATTTAGACTCTGCTGTAATGGTAAATAAGAGTCAGTACATTTGATACTTCACTTTGCGTGACAGAGGGCTAGCCCATCGCCGCGCTATATTGTTACACACATTGAATACAAGAGACGGTTCATTTAACGTTGGGGGTTTTGAGTAGCTCAGGGTAAGTTGGCATAAAACAATGAGCCGAGCGCGTGGGTTGGTTCCAGGAACAGAGGTCAGGTCAGGTTTTTTTGGCGCATTTCTGCGAAATGTGTAGAGATCAGAGCCGATTTGGCTGCGCGCTGAATAAATTATGAATAACTAAATAATGGAAGGTTATTATGGAACGATACGGAGAAAGCTAATATGTTGACTGCAAATATACAATTGCGTTTGTTTGGTACGATGTGGCGAGTTTGACATCACGGGTTTGAATATCATTCTAGTGATCTTTGTCTAAGACGCTAGCAGTCGGGAAGGCTTAATTAATCGCAACAAGCTTTTATGGTCAGCGATAAACAGATTTTGTGTATCGGCAATACCAAATGACTTGAGTGATAACCTACGGTTGATCATAGTGAATATGCGTACACAAAGTTTGTAGAACGGCGGATCTGCATGGCATGTTTGATTGAAATTAGACCCTGTGTAGTTAGAGATAAGAAGCTTTCGCTTCGGCAGCGCGTGTTCGCAAAGGACGCCATTTTTTTTCCAGACATGTGGGGTCTATAAATACGAGAGCGTGGGAGGGGAAGGTATTCAGTCTCTGCGTCAAGCTACTGTGACACTCGTCTTTCAGTAATTCTAAACAGTTTCGGTCTGCCGCAAAGCTTCTGTAGGGGGGTCGCCAGAGGTCGAGAGAACTAGGTACTTTAGTAAAAGAAAGACAATAAAGATTATTAATATTTATTTATTTATTAAGTAAGAGAAACAAAAAATAAAATCCGAAGACCCATGTTAATTAATGCGACGGTTGTGCTTGTTTTTTATTAATTAATGTATCCCATCGTGGACCTGTATTCGCGACACATAGAATTAAATCGTTTTCCAAATTTAAGCGATTTCTTTGCTTACTCTTTATCTGGGCCATCGATGAAAATGTCAACTCGCATAAGTACGAGGTGGCAAATGCAATCAAACACTTCAAATCCTCATTTGTCAATTCCGGGTATTCTGTTTTTCTCCTTAACCAAAAGGTATCCAAATTAGAAGACTTGAATTCCAAGCGTAATATCCCATCGGCAGATAATTCTAGCAGTTTCTCTTTGAGCTTATTTGGTAAATTAGCCTCATTTATAGCTGCATTTAAAAACGGATTTAAGATCCACCTCTGCCCAGTGTTCTCTGATATCTCTTGCACTGAAAAGTAATGACACAATTCTTCTTTCAAATTATCTAACAATTCTTTCATACCAGGTACATATGTCTTGATGTTTATCTCACATCCGACTTCTTCAGTAAAAGATTGTGTCGACGAAAATGAATCGAAGTTATTTTGATTTATGGACGACGACCACAAGTCATTTTTTTTTGTAAAGCCATGTATTTTGTCTTTTGCAGTGATGACATTTTCATTTCGCCCTTGAAGACTTTTATTCAAGATATTTAAATGCTCAAATAAGTCAGAAAGAAAAGCTAATTTCAAAAGAAATTCCGGTGCGCAAATGAATTCAGAGTATTCTGACTTGGCCTGCTGTAAATATATTAAAAGTTCAGCACGAAGTTCCATAACTCTTGCCAGTACTTTACCTTTTGACAACCACCTAACCTCTGTATGGTAGAGTAAATTTTGGTGGAGTGCCCCCATATCTTCACAAATAATCCGAAACAATCGTGACTGCAACGCTTTTCCTTTAATAGAATTTACAATCTTTATAATAATATTTAGAACTTGTCTGTATTCCTGTGGCAAGACTTTGGCCGCAAGAGCTTGGCGATGGAGAAAGCAATGCACCCAACAAGCGTTTGGCATCTGTTCTTTCAGCCTAGCAATAAATCCACTCTTCGCACCAGTCATCGCTTTTGCTCCGTCGCTGCAAATAGCAATGCATTTATTTGCCCAATCGATATTCATATCTTGCGTAGCTTCAAGGAACATGTTATGCAAACACTGACCTGTAGTATTTGTGGGAAGCGCTCTGCAAAATAGTATTTCTTCCATTAATTTATCACAGGATTCAAAACGCACAAAAGCTACAAACTGCGCACATCCCGCAATGTCCGTGGATTCATCAAATTGTAAAGATACAAAAGTGCTTTCCTTTATTTTTTCTATGACTTGATCACGAACGTCAGTAGCCATATCGCTTATCCTGCGTTGAACGGTATTGTCAGAGAGAGGTATACTTTTGAGTTTTTCGACCTCTTGTTTCCCAAACATAATATCTGCTATATCTAATATAGATGGTAAAATCAAATTTTCGGCAATAGTGTGAGGTTTTCCTGCTTTAGCCACACGAAAAGCTACTCGATAACTAGCAAGAAACGCTTTCTCATTTAGGTTGGAAATTTGCACCAGTTTTTTGATGTTGAAGAGCTTGCAATTTTCTCTCAAAAAATTCCACGGGCTTATTTTTTTCATTTGGATGTTTTGTGTTAAGGTGGCGTGTTAATTTCGACGGCTTCATGCTTTCTCTTGATAAAGTTTCAAAGCAAATAACGCACTGTGGTTTATTGTCAATCACAGTAAACCCGAATTTCATATAATTGTCGTCATAAAGACGTTTTTTCTTTGTTTTACTTCCACTACTTTCACCAGAAGTTGACGGTTCTGTTGATCTTTTCAGGAATTTATCCATGTTAAATTATTACAAATCACTACAAATGCGTAATTCTTACAAATAAAAGTAAAAACAATGTCTAACGGTCGTCAAACAATTAAACGTCGACGTGAATTGAGTGAGTATCGCGTCGTCCCGCGACCCCTCCCCCGCAACGCTCGTTGTGTCCCGCTCGTTCGTTCACTCTCAACAACTCGCCAGCTAGCCACCCACCACACTTGCCGGGCGGTCGGCATCGGCCTTGGTCGTACGTGCGTATGTGCGTAAATTGCTGCGACGTATTCGATGTATATAGATTTAAAATAATGTGTTTTAAGTACATACTATATTATGTACTTATATCCGAATCCTAATTATGGAGACGCATAAAAATACGTCGTATGGAACGAATATTTGTAACGCTGTAACATACACGTACATATATGATTAAAAAGCGAAGGGTCGGGGGGTCGCGAAATGTTTTTTCATACCAAGGGGGTCGCATCATGAAAAAGGTTGAAAAACACTGCTTTAAATCAACCTACCCCAAATTCCAAAACTATCCTTGGGTCGTTAGATAAGAACTTGTAGGTAATTGATCTGAGTCTGAGCCTGGGCTTGGAGCGACCCTAAATTCCTTTTTCCTTCAACATAGGGTTCCTGGATTGGCTCTTAGGATATTCGCGGGCTAATCCTCTCCTCATTCCTTTCGAGTAGCGAGTTTTGAAATTCCCACACACACAGTCATTAAACATACAAGCACATTCAAATCAAACTCAACCATTTTCGAGTGGTGTCGATAATGGACGTGGTATAACACTAGGATTTTAGACTAAGCTAGACAGTAGTTTAGTTGCGGCTAAACCTAGGTTGGCAGGGCATAGGGAGACTGTTTGATCGATGAGGTTCCACGGATGGAAATAACAAATTCAGAACAAAGTATAAACGTTGTCAACACAGATAACCTATCCTGTTGATATTTTTGACATTTGATCTCTTCGCGCGTCCCCGACAACACGTCGGGGACGCGCGAAGAGATCAAATTACAGTCTAAAGTTCATTGTTTAGGACCGGGTAGATTGTTTTGCTTTGCCTTGGATCGGTTTGGATTCAAGTTGCATCTTTAAATTAAATGTAAATTTCGCTGGAGGTCTAATGTGTAGGCTGAGTCAAATATTTATGATTGGGCTCGGTCGAGGTCGTGCTGAGGTCAGCGAGATTCATAGATCGGTATTTACCGAAGTATGCACTTCGCTGTGGTGTGGGTTAGATCTCAAAAAGCGCTAATGACAACGTTTCGATAACATCCAGCTCGAATTGCGCAGAGTTGAAGGTTTCAAAACGTTACGGACCTTTTGAGGTAACCGCTAGTTTAAACCCATTTCGGAAAATCAAATCGCAATTGTGTAAACCCGGTCTATTCGGATCGTTATTGCCGTGAACTAATTATATAATTGGAACCACCACAAGCCGCTACTAGCGAGCAAATGAAATATCATTGAGTACTCACGTCGTAAAACTACGACGGATATCTATACGATATCCCAAACAAATATCATAAATCGTGGTCGACCACTAAAATAAGTTCCAAGCGCCCATATATACAAAAAAATAAATGGTACCATCACACAAAATACAACAACGATCGATCTGGCACAATACACAACTAACTGATGCGAAATACCGGCTTGCGGGCATATATGCTTTCTCTGTCTAACTTGAAACACTAACTTCCTGAACCAATCTTCCGTTCGACTATTGTACGGCTAATGAACTTCTCAACGAACGAGAAATTCAGACTTATCATTCTTAACTTACAAATTTTACAGCTGAATCGGGACATCTCTTTTTGGGGTAGGTAGAATAGACGATCATAGCTACTGATAGCGGTGGCTCGACCTTAGCCTTTATGCAGTTACAGATTTTCTGGTGCCGAGAGCGAAGGATATCCTAGATAGTCTGATATCTAGATATTCTATAAGAATCAAGGTCTAACGCGTTACTTTTAAAAATAACACAACGTAGAAACGATTTTAAACAGTTCAGTTTTGTAAGTAAGATATAAGCAACAACAAAAAAAGGGGCATTGTTTTCACATTTCTTCGGACGAGCTACGGCGGTTTAGTGTTCAGGAATAATGGGCCGGCTTAGGAAAAACGTTAGTCGTGTTGTACAAGACGACTCACTTTCGCAGACAAGTGTTTTAAATAATGAGATGGCGTTAGGACGGGTGACTCAATTGTTATCTGAAATAGTGAGCAGATTAGACAGCTTGGAAAGGGGTTCGAGCACGAGTAATGCTAGTAGAACTTCGGACAGACAGACGGACAGACAGGAACTAGAGACGTTTGAACAATCGGTAGAAAAACGTCAAACATGCATAGTGAAAATGACACAGAAGTTGCCGACATTCGATGGGCGGAGTTCGGAAAATCCGATGATTTTCTTAAGAGATTTAAAGGCTTACATTAAAGTCTCGGGAGATACTTCGAGGGCTTTGATATGGGCAACGGATAGTTTGGTAGGAATTGCAAAAGTTCGAATGAGCATATACAGAGACTCATGGCGAACTTATTCGGATTTTGAAAAAGATTTCAGAGAGGTATTCTGGGGAGATAATGAACAGGAATTAATTAAACAAAGATTCCTAACCACGAAGTTCGATTCCAAGAAAGGTCAAAGTATGGAAGAATTCTTTGCCTCTCAATTGAAAAGCATATATGAGCTTACGATACCGTTTACTGATACGGAGAAGATCAACACGATTTTCAGACAGTTGCCGCGCGATATTCCGGTAGCGTTTTTTGCTAGAAAGGAACCAATGACTATACGAGATGCGGTCAAGTTCCTTCGGCATTGAGAACGTAATTTCGATGGGGGATTAAGTGCGTTGCAGAGTTCGGAGACAATTAATACGAACGACGTAAGGCGCAATAGCTACATGCGAGGATAATATCGTGCTTTGCGAGTAAATACGATGCGATATAACGCGGTGAGTCGCAGGAATAATTATAACGCGGGAACAAAGGCACGAAACGAATTTTGGACGCGCGCTCGCGGTTATTTTTGCGGTAGAGGTAGACTGCCTCAGGCTAGTTTCAAGGCAATATGGTTCCAAAGGGGCAATGATAGTTCAGGAAATACAGAGGCAGGGCAAAGTTCAAGTGACAGGAATAATGCGATAAATCAGAATTCAAAAAACTAGTGGACTCGCGCGGGTCGTTCGCGCTCAGATATTTATTACGCTTTGGGTGGACAGCCGATAAAATTGAAAGAAAGCATAGACTGTATGAATTGTGTAATTTGGATTCGAACTTGGGTGTGAATGAATTTATTCAATTACTAGCGCATAAAGCGCATGAATATGCCATGTGTTTAGATGAAAAATCGATATTGGATTGTAGAGATCGCAATGACAGGCGTTTACATACGATATTCAGAGACGAGGATTCGACTGTGTGTGGGCGCGATTTATGTAGTACCTTGACATTACCTGAGATAGATGTGTGTATTGGAAATATTGTTGTAAGGAGTTTGATTGATTCGGGGAGCGAAATCAGTGTAATAAGTCGGAGAGTGTACGATGAAGTATGCAGGCAAATGGGAAAACCAACGGAAATACCGATCCCAAGTTTGAGAATCACAGGTGCGTTTGGGGTCAGTAAAGACAAGGTTGATAAGTTAGTCACGTTACCATTAACAATAGGTGAATGCGTTATCGATACTCCAATGCTAGTATTAACAAGGGTGCCTAAAGATTTAATTTTAGGGTTTGATTTTATACAACAGACGCGAGCCAGTTTAATGTGTGAGGGAAATAAGAGGCTAATTATACGAAGCGCCGGGCGGATGTGTGAAATACCAGGGCCAAGATACCAGTAGAAATATGATAGAGGAATATGTGAATAATTCATCAATACCTGTTGAACACAAAACAAAGTTATTGCCGGTGTTAAATAAACATGCAGAGTTGTTTAGCGATAGGGTAGGTCGGACAAATAAATATATACATGAGATAAAAATGAGAGATGAAACGCCTTTCGTAAAACGAAGCTATCCCATACCGTTCGCATATCGCGATAAAGTAACAAAACGATTGATAGAAATGGAACAGCTATCTGTTCCATTTCTTTCAATCGTTTTGTTACTATGTATTATTAGCAGGCAATCTACGGATTTCAGCAGTCCATTGACTTGTGCACTAAAGAAGTCAGGGGAGGTTCGGAATTTACTAGATGCGCGACTGTTAAACACGGGAATGGTTGGGGAAGTTGGAACTACACCTTTAATGAGTCAGATATTGCAGTCGGGTCGCCGGATAAATTACATAGGGGTTATTGATATCAAAGATGCGTATTTTTCTATACCATTATCAGACGAATCTAAACGATACATGGGTTTTGTATATCAAGGCAGAAGTTACGTTACTCAGGGGTTGAAAACCAGTGTGGGTTCATTTTCGAGGGCGATGGACTTAATCTTAGGGCGAGAGGTTAGGTCATATTGTTTAAATTTTGTTGACGATTTGGCGATTTTAACTGAGGGTGATTTCGATCAGCATTTGTCTCAAGTGGACACGGTTCTGAGTAAATTGAAAGACGCGGGCTTCACATGCAAACTAAAAAAATGCGAGTTCGCACAAAAAAAAGTCAAGTTATTGGGGCATATTTTGTCTACACAAGGTTTGCAGATGGACCCGGACAAAATTGAAACACTTAAATTATATCCGTCACCCAGAACTGTCAGGCAATTGAGGGCGTTTTTGGGGTTCATAAATTACTTTCGGAGGTTCATAAAACATTTTGGAACGTTAACCCAACCATTATACAATTTATTACGGTCTGGAGTCAAGTTCGTTTGGAGTGCGCACGTGCAGAGTGCTTTTGACGAGATAAAAAACCAATTCTCAGAAAGTATAATATTGAGTCAGCCATTGAGGGGAAAGACGTATTATGTTCAATGCGACGCCAGCGCTATAGGAATTGGGGGCTATGTTTATCAATTAGATGATTTGGGCCAGGAACGAATTATAGGGTATTGTTCGCAGGCATTTAAGGGAGCTCAAACGAGATGGTCTGTCAGCGAACAGGAAATGTATGCAGTTATATACACTTTAAAGCGATTTGAGATATATTTGCGGGGAGAAAAAGTTATTATTAGAACTGATCATAAAAGTTTGACGTTCATTAAGTCGTGGACTTTATTGGGGGCACGCGTAACTAGATGGATTATGTTTTTAGAGCAATTCGATTACAACATAGAGTTTGTGCGAGGGATTGATAATCAAATTGCCGACACGCCAAGCAGGCAACTAGCGGGACCTGGAGGTATGAATGACAGTATAAATGTTCAGCCGGGAATATTCTGGTTTCAGGCATCGAATACCGCAAGTGTTATTTCGAGTTTACGGGACATTGCGAGATTACAAAGCGAAGATGAGCGGTTAAATCGAATTAGCGGTTGTATCAGACGTAGGGTGGTAGATACGGAAACGAGAGGGTTTGAAAATTACAAGCTAGTAGGTGATACGTTAAATTTTCACGTGCCGAAGCGGAACGTACGGTTGTTAGTAATTCCGGAGGCATTACAGGAGGAACTAATATTACACATACATGAAGAAATAGGTCACTACGGCAGATATAAAATATTAGCACTGATGAAGGACAGATATTATTTTCTTCATATGAGTAGGGTGATTAGCACGGTGATAAGAAGTTGTGACATATGTCGAAAGGTCAAACCAAGTACTAACAATACCGTTGGTCCTTGTACACCGGTGTTGGCGGAAAGGTTGGGTGAGAAAGTTTTCTCGGACCTTTATGGGCCATTGCCCGTAGGTAAATTCGGATATCAATATATATATGTGATTCAAGACGTGTACAGTAAGGCATTAAAATTGTATCCAATGCGGAAAGCTACAGGTAGGAGCGTGCTCGCTTGTACAAAGAGATTTCATAGGGAAATACCTATCGAAACTATAATTACGGACTCAGGACCACAGTTCATATCGAAAGTTTGGGAATTTGGTCTCAAACAGCTGGGGATTCGGGTCACTCATACGTCGGTGTATTGTCCAAATTCTAATAGCGTAGAAAGAGTGAATCGCGAGCTAGGTCGACTAATTAGAACTTATTGCGGCGGAAGTAATCGTAGTTGGGTCGACGTGTTACCGGACATTCAAAATTGCTACAATAATATCAAACACACAAGCACAGGCTTTGCGCATGATGAGTTAGCGTTTGGTAGGCGGGAACCGTTAACAATTAACAAGGAATTAGGCGATGAATGGTTATTAGGTCATAGTTTGCGAGATACGGGACAGGTGCGGAATGTAGCGATAGAAAACTCTAAAAGTTCTAGTGAACGACGTAAGCGACAGGCAGACAAACGGCGTAAGTTAGAAGTCTATCGTATAAGTGATTATGTGAAACTTAAGACTTTTGTGCGTTCAAATAAAGAACATAAAATCATGCGGAAATTTTCATTGTTGTATAAAGGGCCTTATGTTATTTCGGCAGTGGTATATCCGAACTGTTATACTTGAGTAGATCCGGTTTCAAATGAGATATTGGGTAACTACAATACTATAAATGTGCCGGCACGTACGCCCGCCACAGACATGCGGAAATATCTCATCACGTACTATGTCTTATGCACGTCATCAATAACATGTACCAACCTAGTATATAAGCTAGGATTTCCTATAATAAAATTAGTCTAGTATAGTCTCGTATTTGCGCGCATCTCAAGCCTTTTACTTTACTCACGAAGATGTTGCTCCCCTCAGAATTGCCTCATGGCAAAGTGGTGACCCGACTCCTGAACATCAGCAACCTTCGGTAATAGCAGCATGGACCCAGCCGCGAAGAAAACTCCGTGTGCTGCCACCTTAGAAGTGCAAGCAAGAAGCACTTCGTCCAAGATCGCCGAGCCCCGACTTCTGCATACCTATTTCAAACCACGCTGCAGAACTCCATAATCAAGACCCCACCCAAACCAAGACGACATCAAGCAGGCCATGACGGACCAGAAGCCAAATAATTTCAACTGAAGATTTCCCGCATCGAACTCAAGATACCGCAAGAATAATGAACCGATAGTCAGCCGACTGCTGATTTATCAAAATGGAGCTCGCACCAGCAGAAATGAACGCGTCGGCAAATTCATTCACAGCAAGCAGCTTTTTCAAGTTCAAGACATACGAAGCCTTTCCAGCCCCCAGAAGAGTACTGAAACATCATCTATATACCTAATTCAACGAATATTGAAATCATCCAGGAAGAACATCGCACGAAGAATAATCAAATCACTGAAGAGAGAGAGAGATATATATATTTATATATAAACGATTGGTGTACAAGATGTGCCTATGTTGCCAAATCCCAAGGTTTTTAGGCACACAAATTTCATCAAACCACAACTTAATATTAACTCAAGAGTGAAGAGCACGCACGTCATATGACGTACGAGATCATTGACTGCCTACAGCCAAGGTTACAGATTTAATGCTGACGCTGATTCAGCACAATCATCCTTGTATAGGTACGGTCGCAATTATAAACAAACAGTGATTACAACTTCAACGACGTGCGATGTAAATTGACTCTGTGACTGTCTTTCTGTTTTCCAGTTTTTAGTTTATTTTATGTAGTGTGCGGCCAGACACAAGACTCGCCTGTAGGTAAATATTATGTTATTCTTTAAACTTATGTAGAATTCACATAACCGTAGTTCATTTATCTTCCTAATTCGTGTAAGAGTTACCTTTAGATTAAGTTGAAATATGCTCTATTACTGTCTAGTTTTATTTAACAATAACTTTCCTTATATATAAAAATAGATTAAGTTAAAGTATGCACAATTAAGATCTGGTTTTATGTTTATTAAAATACTACTAGTTATTATTGCAGTTGATACAAGTTTGTTATGGTATACACATTTCTAAAGTTAATTCGATTCATTTAAGGTTATTGTTTGATTCTAACTTAGATTTTTGTTCATTGTTATAAGTACATTCATTTATTTATATTCCCTAAAGGGGGAGTATCTGTGCCGGCACGTACGCCCGCCACAGACATGCGGAAATATCTCATCACGTACTATGTCTTATGCACGTCATCAATAACATGTACCAACCTAGTATATAAGCTAGGATTTCCTATAATAAAATTAGTCTAGTATAGTCTCGTATTTGCGCGCATCTCAAGCCTTTTACTTTACTCCCGAAGATGTCTCTCTCCTTATAATTGCCTCTGGCAAAATAAATATAGCTAGGTATTATGTGAGGACGAATAAGGGCGTAGATAAATAAGATAGTGTATAAAAGTTATATAATTAAGCTGTAAGCTGTAAATTTGAGTAACTACTTTGTAGATTTAAGGATCTTGCATGGTTTAGAAAGGAACAAAAACAAAAGAAAAAAAAATATGTATAAATATATATATATATAGTAATACGAATTAGGATAAGTTGCGGGTGTGTGAGGTTGTATAGTTAGGTAGATAAATAAGACAAGACAGGGGAGAGCTTAATCGAGTTGTGTAAATATTATATGCATAATTGACGGATTCATCGGTCTGTGTACATGATTTGAGATGTTCGTGCATATAGAGTAGATATGGACAAAGCATGGGTTAGCATTGGGGTAATGAGATCCTTGCGCCATGTTTAACTGAGATAAACAGTGTCTCAAGGTCTGGGAGGGGGCTGTAATGGTCAGTACATTTGATACTTCATTTTGCGTGACAGAGGGCTAGCCCATCGCCGCGCTGTATTGTGACACACATTGAATACAAGAGACGGTTCATTTAACGTTTGGGGTTTTGAGTAGCTCAGGGTAAGTTGGCATAAAACAAAGAGCCGAGCGCGTGGGTTGGTTCCAGGAACAGAGGTCAGGTCAGTATTTTTTGGCGCATTCCTGCGAAATATGTAGAGATCAGAGCCGATTTGGCTGCGCGCTGAATAAATTATGAATAACTAAATAATGGAAGGTTATTATGGAACGATACGGAGAAAGCTAATATGTTGACTGCAAATATACAATTGCGTTTGTTTGGTACGATGTGGCGAGTTTGACATCACGGGTTTGAATATCATTCTAGTGATCTTTGTCTAAGACGCTAGCGGTCGGGAAGGTTTAATTAATCGCAACAAGCTTTTATGGTCAGCAATCAACAGATTTTGTGTATCGGCAATACCAAATGACTTGAGTGATAACCTACGGTTGATCATAGTGAATATGCGTACACAAAGTTTGTAGAACGGTGGATCTGCATGGCATGTTTGATTGAAATTAGTAGTTAGAGATAAGAAGCTTTCGCTTCGGCAGCGCGTGTTCGCAAAGGACGCCATTTTTTTTTCCAGACATGTGGGGTCTATAAATACGAGAGCGTGGGAGGGGAAGCTATTCAGTCTCTGCGTCAAGCTACTGTGACACTCGTCTTTCAGTAATTCTAAACAGTTTCGGTCTGCCGTTTTACGCGTCTGAACTGGACGAGTTGTGATTGCGTGTTACAGTGGATTTTCGTGAGTGCCTGAAGCGCCGAGATATACCTCGGTTCCTATCCTTTAAATCAACCTACCCTAAATTCCAAAACTATCCTTGGGTCGTTAGATAAGAACTTGTAGGTAATTGATCTGAGTCTGAGCCTGGGCTTGGAGCGACCCTAAATTCCTTTTTCCTTCAACATAGGGTTCCTGGATTGGCTCTTAGGATATTCGCGGGCTAATCCTCTCCTCATTCCTTTCGAGTAGCGAGTTTTGAAATTCCCACACACACAGTCATTAAACATACAAGCACATTCAAATCAAACTCAACCATTTTTTAGTGGTGTCGATAATGGACGTGGTATAACACTAGGATTTTAGACTAAGCTAGACAGGAGTTTAGTTGCGGCTAAACCTAGGTTGGCAGGGCATAGGGAGACTGTTTGATCGATGAGGTTCCGCGGATGGAAATAACAAATTCAGAACAAAGTATAAACGTTGTCAACACAGATAACCTATCCTGTTGATATTTTTGACATTTGAGTGTTGTCGGGGACGCGCGAAGAGATCAAATTACAGTCTAAAGTTCATTGTTTAGGACCGGGTAGATTGTTTTGCTTTGCCTTGGATCGGTTTGGATTCAAGTTGCATCTTTAAATTAAATGTAAATTTCGCTGGAGGTCTAATGTGTAGGCTGAGTCAAATATTTATGATTGGGCTCGGTCGAGGACTTGCTGAGGTCAGCGAGATTCATAGATCGGTATTTACCGAAGTATGCACTTCGCTGTGGTGTGGGTTAGATCTCCAAAAGCGCTAATGACAACGTTTCGATAACATCCAGCTCAAATTGCGTAGAGTTGAAGGTTTCAAAACGTTACGGACCTTTTGAGGTAACCGTTAGTTCAAACCCATTTCGGAAAATCAAATCGCAATTGTGTAAACCCGGTCTATTCGGATCGTTATTGCCGTGAACTAATTATATAATTGGAACCACCACAAGCCGCTACTAGCGAGCATATGAAATATCATTGAGTACTCACGTCGTAAAACTACGACGGATATCTATACGATATCCCAAACAAATATTATAAATCGTGGTCGACCACTAAAAGAAGTTCCAAGCGCCCATATATACAAAAACATAAATGTACCATCACCCAAAATACAACAACGATCGATCTGGCGCAATACACCGCTAACTGATGCGAAATACCGGCTTGTGGGCATATATGCTTTCTCTGTCTAACTTGAAACACTAACTTCCTGAACCAATCTTCCGTTCGACTATTGTACGCCTAACGAACTTCTCAACGAACGAGAAATTCAGACTTATCATTCTTAACTTACAAATTTTACAGCTGAATCGGGACATCTCTTTTTGGGGTAGGTAGAATAGACGATCATAGCTACTGATAGCGGTGGCTCGACTTTAGCCTTTATGCCGTTACACTACGCCATCACTTATGTCCTGAGACGGAAGTTGTAACTAACAGCCAGTTGCAGAAACTATCTTCAAATTTCAACCCTGCAAAACACTAATGGCATGTAAGTTCAAAAAAAAGTTATTTTGTTAAAAACATCCCTCTTATTTGTGAGTACGTAATGTCCATGACAGTTTACAAGCCTTGACATTACGCCCACTGATCGTTTTGAGGAATTTAAAGACCATTTATTAAAATCAGTGTCAATACGCTAATCTCACTGGCAAGATGACGGCGTTGGCGTTGGCGTTGCGGCTATCGGACCTGAGTGATGGCGGGGACTTTACCACCGAAATACAAGTAAAGTAAAGTTTTGCGTTTAATTATAAAAAAACAAATATTTTCACAAAAGTCTATCTGGAAAACTATTGAGTTTCTACACATTTAGGATCGTATCGTAGACATCCATTCTTTCGGCCATGTCTCTGTTTTTCTGCCATATCTTATGGCAGTTGGTTTTTAATATCTGTATACCTTGTTCACCTGAGGCTTTGATTGTCTATATCGGGATCATTTAAAAGCTTAAGGCATTAAATGACATCCCGTTTTATTTTTTGCTTTGATGATCAACGTTGATTTGATTGATTTCACAGTTAATAAAGCTACAGTCTATATAGTCTTAGTAGACCAAAGGAGTTTCTTTAGTGATTATAAATCTATGGTCTTCGGTATTTCAAAATTCTTTAGTATTTTACGACTAAAGTAAGTTTATCAACTGAAACTTAAGACTCAGTTCTATGCTCTTACATGCGCTATAATAGTATTGCAGTGCAGCGTCGTAGATGAGCTAGCCAGCCATCAGAAAACAAGTTTCACTGAATGCGGAACGCTGCACTTCACTTTACATACGAATGGTTTTCACGTTTGATTTGACATGAAACGGTGTGGCTGCACTGGGGCGTGGGGCTATAGGTGGCCTTTTGAGGCGCGCGTCACATAGAACACGTTTTGGAACTCTTTTAAAAAATGTTTGTGTTTAACTAATACAAATATTACAATTTTAATTATTATAAATAATATGCTGGAATAAATACCAGTCTGGTCGAATTGGTAACTTGGGTACACATTTGTAGTGATCGATACTTATAAAAATGAACAGCTGTCCGTTAGTGTTGCGAAATCTCTAAAATGCCCCGATCGGTTTATGTAATTCTTATTTGGTTTTATTCCCCGAAGTCCAGAGGAGGTTTAGATAAAAAAAAATTACGAAAAACGCAAAGAAAAGGCCAAAAAATCGAAAACCATTTTGTATGGAAAGTTCAGTCTCTTTCGCTAATGTCGATATAGATTTCAGAAACCTATGAAGGTGCCTCTTAAATTACAAATTAATAGTTTTATGACGGAGAACTATGAGAATACGAAAAACGTGTTAAGAAGCCGCGCCACGGGCAGCTACATTAAATGATAAGTAGAAGCTGGTAGCTTATGACAAACATGAGGGACGGACCAAAAAAAAATATTAAACGTCTCGATTTTTTTCATACGGCATAACAAAAACAGGGACAGTTACATTTTCTGGATAAATACTCCAATGAATAGTCAATTTTGCTTACCTGAGTCTAGCACCATCGCCGCAGCGATATGAATTTATTCTCCATGTTTTCCATCAGCATCAGAACGACCTCAAAAAGAAGTCCATAAATATTTATATACAGATACAAAACAAAAATATAAACAATTATATGCAGGTAAACAGATTGATTCTAGCCCACAGTGTGTCATTGGAGCCAGATACAGCGACGTCACTCACACATAAATTTCAAGACCGGAAGTTTTTTCCCCTCCCTAGCTGTAATATCTCGCTTGGGAGATAGAGCCTTGTCGTGATTATAGTCATCTTAGCTCCCCTCGTCCATACCAAGCCTATACCATGCTGCAAACAAGCAAAGAGAGAGTAGAAATTGAAGTTGAAATATCAAATGAAACATTTTACGTCACAGAGCTCTGTAGTACAACCCTCGTGCAATCTAAAAGGCGATACCTGAGAAATCTGTTTGGGCAAGTGCTTCCATCCGTATAAGACTTCGACGAAGTGTGAGACGTGTCTATGTGAGTTTCGTCAGTATACAATATTTATATACAGGCACGTACATTGCTTTTGGCCCCACAGTAGGATAACCTGTGTCGTGGAAACCAGAAAGAGCGACATCACACACATATAAACATCCAAAACCTGGGGTTTTTTTCGTCTTTATCCCCAGCCGGGGATCGAACCCGGGACCTCTAGAATGATAGACAGAGCCACAACGATAAAAAATAGTGCCACAACCTCAGCGCCACAAAGGTCGTCAAAGTAGCCGATTGCCGGCCTAATGCAGGCACACAATCGCAATTCTCAAGTATCGCCTTCTTGCCTGTTGACTTTTTTGGAGATGACGTCATTTCTTTATAGTTTTGCTGCCGAAAAAGCATACTGGTTTTATATTGGCTTTTTAATTGGGCGGCAGCGATAAAGGCAGCTGAAACTTATGTTTCTTACTTAGGCGCCTTTTTTCATTTGTACAGAGTTTTGGTAAGTCTCTTTTACAATTCATTATAGGTAAAGGATAATTTCAAATTAGCTTACCTTTTGGGGAACCATATATAGTATACCTTGGCAGGAAACGTTGGAGATCAAATGATGGCAACATTTGCAGACTATTGCTTGATTTTTTAAATTAAATATTGGATTTGTCTATTAGAACCCGCAAGAGTTCGCTATTATGTTGCAGAAGTACCTACCACAATAACTTTTTAACCTCTTCAGACCCAGGCAAAATGTGATTGCGATAGAAACTATGATTGTCGTTTTTTGAGCTTCTAATGGAAATTGAAAATAACTAAGTGCGCATTTGTGTGCCTCGGGTCTCAAATGGGATCTGCACTCAACTGTGAGTGGTAGTGCCTATAAACATTTAAAAAAATAGGTAGGTACACTTCTCAATAAACCCAATATTATTTTAAAATCAAGGTATCATATAATTAATCATAATAATAATAAACGTTTATGAAGGCAATAAAATCAGCAAGGTAGGTAAATCCTAAATCCATATGTATATACAACTTGACCAACATGCATGACAGTAGGTAGGGCGCCGCTTCTTGGTGGAAAAAAAATTGAGTTGTAATCAGAGCTGGCCAATTCATGAGTTGCGATTATTCTAAAATATAATACTACAGTTAATTTGTTTAGGTCATAAATGATCACAACTATGATATGCACAACAAAGTCAAAGTCAAATTTCTTTATTACTGTAGATATTTACATATACTTAGCAAACGTTATTTTTTGCCTCTTCTCTACAGAGCCATAGAGTCATTTTTTTTTATTGAATATAAATAAATAAATTATCTTATTCAACGTCAAAATTATACTTACTTATAACTACAAGTCAATTTTTTTTTTTATATAAAAAAAAGACTACACCGTTTCGGAAGGTGGGCCTCGGGGTTAAGAAGAAACGGCAGGAAACTCCCCCATACCTTTTTTTTTAAAAGTGACTTTACAACAGGTACTGGATTCGGTCTAAGGAAATTCGCCGGCGAGTGATAGACTTGATCCATTGTCCCTCGTCGAATTTCTGTGCGCTGAGATGGTATGGACCATGCAGTTTTGTCATCTAAGTATTCCTTAATACTATAATAGGACTTTCTTATCAGCTCATTTTTAACATAGTTTTTGAACCTCTTTTCAGGAAGGGTCAATGATTCCTGTGGTATTTTATTGTAGAAGCGAATACAGTGCCCCATGAATGATGTGCCTACTTTACTTAGTCTAAATGATGGTAGTGCTAACCTATTTTTATTTCTAGTGTTAATTGTATGGCTATCACCTACAATTTTAAATAAAGCTATGTTTTTTCTTACATGCATGATATTCTCGTATTTATATTGACAGGTAACCGTAAGTATATTAATTTCTTTGAATTTTTCTCTTAATGATTCTCTAGCATCTAATTGATATATCGCCCTGATCGCCCTTTTTTGTAAGAAAAATATCGTATTTATATCTGCTGCTCTCCCCCAGAGCAATATTCCATAAGACATAATACTGTGAAAATAACTAAAGTAAACCAATCTGGCAGTTTCAACATCTGTAAGGTATCTGATTTGTCTGACCGCAAAAGCGGTTGAGCTAAGTCTTCGTGCGAGATTAGTAATGTGAGGACCCCATTGAAGTTTCGAATCTATAGTGATTCCGAGAAAGATTGTGTCTTCAACGAGGTCCAATCTTTCAAATCCTATTCTAACACTGCTTTCAACCTGTCGTACATTAGGCAAACAAAATTTGATACATTTAGTCTTCTTTGAGTTTAATAACAGGTTGTTTACATTGAACCAACTTAACACATGAGAGAGTGTACTATTTGCGTCGTCTAGAATTTCTTCTTGTCTTTTCACCTTGAAAATAATAGATGTGTCATCAGCAAATAGAACAATCTGAGTCATTTTTTCCACCATATAAGGCAGGTCATTCATGTACACTAAGAAAAGGAACGGACCTAAGATAGAACCCTGGGGTACACCAATATTCATATGGGTTCCAGTGGACTTGCATCTGTTTATATCTACTTTTAGTAATCTTTCCATTAAATAAGATTCTATTAATTTTAACGCATTATCTTTGATACCATAGTGTTGAAGTTTGAGCAAAAGAGTTTGATGGTCCACACAGTCAAAGGCCTTGGAAAGATCACAGAAAATACCAACCGCATCCTGTGATCCTTCCCACGCACTATAAATGTGTTCTACTAGCGCTAATCCGGCGTCTGTTGTTGATCTGCCTTTAGTGAATCCGAACTGTTTTTTGTGGAGTAGCCCAGATGAATTGAAGTGAGAGAGTAGTTGACTCAATATGACCTTTTCAAACACCCTGCTCAACACTGGCAATACAGATACAGGTCTGAAGTTGGCAGGGTCTTGTTTACTACCGGATTTGAAAAGTGGTATTAATCTGCTCATTTTCATGAGGTCAGGAAAAACTCCGTTTGCTATACAACTATTGAATGTGATTGCCATGTATGGAACAATCACATCTATTACTGATTTAACCACGTTAACCGACATGCCCCATAAATCTTCAGTCTTTTTCATGCTAAGAAGTTTAAATGTTTTAACTATAGTTATAGAGCCTATTGGCTTGAAGTTAAAGCCATCCTTGTTTTGGGGCACATTTTCAACCAAGTAATCTAAAGACTTTTCGGAAGAGGATAGTAGTGCTTCTGTTGTTATTATTGGTATGGTACTGAAGAACTTTTCAAATGCGTTAGCAACGTCCTCGTTTGATGAGAGTAATTGGTCGTTAACTTTTAAATTAAAACTAGATTCACTAGGCCTAACCTTGCCTGTCTCCATTGGACCTCTGTGGGAGAAGGAGGGCGTGAAAACTCGCATAGATTTATTTTGATTACAAAAAGGGAAATATTAAACGGCACATCAAAAATACTGACCTGTACAGCTAATATTAGGGCAAAATGCTGCGGTAGCTTAGGTGAACGGTAAATAGGGTGAGCGAAGCGAAGCTTCCTTTATCCTTCGTGTTAGGTTGAACATGTAAGAACAACAAAAAATACTTAAAACATACACTTAAGTACAAAAATAAAAATTTAAACATGAAAAGTGTTTTTGTTGATCCTTTTTTGGTGTGCAAATCAGTATTTTTGATGTGCGATTATATGCGCCAGTATGGCTAACACAAATATTAAAATATTAATTATTATAATTAATAAGCAGGAATAAAAAATTAAATAATTAAAAAACTATTAACACAAGGTCTGTGTTGAGCTAGATTAACCCCATACAGTCCCATCACTTAAGTAATCTTGAACATTGTAATATTCCTTTTTCAACAAAGTCGCTTTAACTTGCTTAAAAGGCAATTTCAAAATCTCCAGAAGTATTATATTGTAGTAGAGAATGCACTGACCCTTGAAAGAATTGCTTACCTTCGCGGAAGTTACCTTCGCGGAGAAAGTAGCTACTAATTATCTATACTTATTAGACAGGTACAACGTGTCCTGAGTCAAAGTAAAGGTATGACTAAAATTAATCATATCGAAATATAAAATAGCATCGCTGTGATGACTCGTCGCTGATGACAAATCGCAGAGTATGAATTTACATTTCATCCTACTATACACAGTAGGATGAAATGCAAATTTATACTTACAAACTTACAAGTTTAGAAGTGTTTCAACACCTTTATTCAAATCGTTCCTTCTAATGTTTGAATAAGTTCCCACCATGATTAAAAAGATAGATACCACGACTTATCATATTTACAAGATCTACAAATGAACTATTTGGACAGCAAATGTTCATTACTTTTTGGTTAAGCCGATAATGTAGTAGAGGTACAAGTCCTGCACCTAATTTGTCGGAGAAAAATAGAGTTTTTCTCTGAGCACTTATTTCGGTAATTGGCGGTACACGAGTGGAGGTGAGTGGCGGGACACACGTGATGGATTGCGGTGCAATGCACGTGCTGGCGGGTAGTGCAGAATTTGCGGAAGCGACTGGCTCAACGCGCGTAACGGCGAGTGGCGCGGCCCTCGTGACAGCGTGCAGCATGACACACTCAGCAGTCAGCGCAACACGCGCAACAGCGAGCGGCGCGGCGCTCGCGCTGTTGAGCTGCGAGGTGCCTCCTCGTCGACGACGGCGATGCTGTTTCTTGGTTGGGACAGCGGTAGACGCTGTAACACTCACGTTGAGAGGGGTCAACACCAGAGTTTGTGATGTGGCTCGTCTTCCTTGCTGGTCTCATGCTCCTCGTCCCCAATTAAAAAGCCCACCTGTTCCGCATTCTGGCGTTGTAGCTGTACCAACTCAGACGTCGCGGCTCTGAGTTCAACTAACTCACTCTGTTATTTGTCATTGGAGTGCGTTTGTAAGGAGGTCACGTAGATGCTGGATTTCTATTCGGGCATCTTGGAGGTCTGACTGTAAACCAAAAATTTTCCCCGATGCTCTTGTAGTAAGGAGATTCTTGTTGTGCTGTTTGGTTGCCGTTTCAATGCTAATTTTAATAGTTCTACATTCCCTCTAGTTTTCTTCATGAATTTATGTAATATCAAATACTTTTTAATTTTTCTGCTGCTTGTCTGCATGGTTTGAAGAACAGTGCTTATGTTGGCTACGTCTAGTTCTTGATGGAGAGAGGTAATGTGGCAAGTTTCGTTGTGTTCTTTTTCTATGCACATATCAGGCAACCTCATTTTGCAACTCTTAGTGTGTTGCTCGCAAAATAGACACACTATCGCTTAGCTGTGAGTTTTTGGCTTTCAAGCGTTTGATTTCAAACTAATTTTTATTAGTTTGAAATCAAAGGCTTCAAAGCCAATAATAGTCTGTGGTTTAATTCATCCGCCTCGGTTTGTTGTGGTTGCTGTTTTGAATTTCTCTGCTCTGCATGCATTCTTTGCGTAGTAACGTTGGAGAATGCTATGCCTGGAAAAAAAAATGGGTGCTCTAAACAAAAAAAAACGGCCAAGTGTAAGCCGGTCTCGCGCACGAAGGGTTCCGTACGATCGTACAATGGTATAGTTGATGTGGAGCGAATAGTTTTGATTTTGCACAGCAAAATGTTGTTTAAAAAGTTATTGTTGCGGCTATTTTCACACTCCATGTACGTAACCAGGTGCATTCATAAGTTTGTATGTGGTATTGAAAAAGCTGTTATTCGGGAGCCCCTTTTATATTTATTTTATTCTGTTTTTAGTACTTATTTGTTTTTATAGCGGCAACAGAAACACATCATCTGTGAAAATTTCAACTGTCGAACTATCACGGTTCATGTGTATCTCATAAACCGTGATAGTGACAGTGACTGGTGACAGACGGACAGAAAGACAGACAGACAGCGAAGTCTTAGTAATAGGGTCCCGTTTTTACCCTTTGGGTAGAGAACCCTAAACATGAATATTGACTTGTAGTTAGTATCTGTAACACTAATGTGATAGTTCCTAATTCCCTATTTAGCTATTCTAAGTCAAAGTCAATTTGGAGCGAGGCGATCCCATGGTGCAAAGGCAACCCGTCTTGTGTTAACCATTTGCCGTATAACTGAACCAACTCGTTTAAACGTAACTAACATTAAAAATAATCAGACATGTATAGCAATTAAAAATGAGGAATTGGAATTGGTAACCAGCACAGTGTTTCTAGGTATAACGTTGGATTCCAAACTCCAATGGGGTCCACATATTGATAAGCTATCGAACAGACTGAGCTCTGCAGCTTTTGCATGCAGGAAAATCCGTCACTTGACAGATTTAAAAACAGCCAGATTAGTTTATTTTAGTTATTTTCATAGTATTATGTCCTACGGTATTCTGCTCTGGGGCAGTGCTGCTGACATAAATACTATTTTTGTGCTGCAGAAGCGGGCTGTTCGTGCGATTTATAAAATGAATAATAGAGATTCTCTTAGAAATAAGTTTAAAGAAGTAAATATATTGACAGTCCATAGTCAATATATTTACGAGAATATTATGTATGTCCATAAGAACATTGTTAACTTTCGAAGAAACTGTGATATACATAACTTTAATACTAGAAACAAGGACAAACTTGCAGTGCCCACTACTCGGCTCCATAAAATAAAAAACTCGTTCAAGGGTAATTGTGTAAGATTTTACAATAAACTCTTACACAATTATACGCACTTTGACAGATCTATCAATTAATAAGTTCAAGAAATACATCAAGCAAAGGCTTATTTCTAAAGCTTACTACAGTATTAAAGAGTACATAGACGATAAAAATGCTATGGACTGAATTGTTCTAATTAATTGTGAGCATCCTCACTGCCAGAGTTTCTTTTACTGGACACTTGGAGGCCTTTTACACCTCCAAAGATTAATTTAATTATACAACTCTTGACTGTGGGGACCATTTACATCTCCTATCATCATTGTATTATTCACTAAAGAGACTATACATCTCTGTTATTTATATTTTAATTATTTTATTATGACATTTGAGACTCTTAGAAACAATAATTAAGTACTTTTTTTTCTGATAATATGATACAAATAATAATACCAAATGTTCTGTAAAAAATGAAATAAAATGACATGTGAAAGTGCCCTTGTGGCCTATTTACAGAATAAACGTTTTGAGTTTTTTTTTTTTTTGTTAAGTTTGGTTAAGTTATACGCCCGACGGACTTTAGCCATTTGAAAAAATGCCGGCCATTAGTTAACGGCGCGGGCTTTGACTAAGTGCCTAATTCATCCAAATGCCGGTGACATATCTACTACCCCAAACGGAAAAAGTCACTATCCGCAACTAACCACACACATGTTCTGAACGTGTTTCTTACATTCCCCCCACCGGAAGCTGATGGAAGGGAAATGCAATAAAGCCTCGGTCAAATCAGCAGAGCCGCAAGCAATCGGTTTTCTATTACATTCTTGTGAGACTATCATTATCAAAAAGATGTAGGGCAACTCGGATAGCTATTGCCTATTTAAGGATTTTCACAAGGCATTTTCATAACTACTCTAATATATATAGAAAATTATGTAATATACTTTATTGCACAAAACAGTGAACAAAAAAAACAAATATAAAGGAGAGAACATGAACAAAGGCGAGCTTATATCTAACAAGAGATTTTTTCCAGCAAACCTAGAATAAAGAGGAAAAAAAATAAACAAAACAAATTGAACTATGTGTACAAAAATTTAAATGTTAATAAAAATAATAAACCACTTACCAATATGTACATAATACTAAAAATAACGCTATATATAAATATGTTATATACATAGTAAATACCAATAAATACTAATACTAATCATGGAAGAGAAAGATAGTGATCTTTCAAAAGACTTTTAAAAGTGTGAATTGACGGACCGTTTCTGATGGCGCTGGGAAGTTTGTTCCAGAGACCCTCATAGTTTGAACCCATTCCCATAAGCGGCAGTGTTATTATATTTTTAATATTATATTAGGTCCTTACATATGAAATTGGCGTTTCGCCGTACTGGCCACTTGGATCTCAAATATCTCCTCTATGGTTAGGAATTCCAAATTCAATTTTATACAGCTATTTTTACTAATGTATTTGTGTTTCTAAAATTATTATTCATTTGTTTTTTCCTCAATTGTTTTTTTCTTGCGTCACTCAGCTTACAAAATGGAAAACTTGAAATATTGCGTTATTTACGAGTATGAGTTCTACCGTGGCATGAGTGCTTCAGAAACGGCTCGAAGGATTAATCATGTGTGTGGCGACGGTGCCGCAATAGAAAACACAGTGCGTTTTTGGTTCCAACGTTTTCGTTCTGGCAATTTCGACCTGCAGAACAAGCCCCGTGGACGGCCGGAGACCAAAGATGATAATGAATAATTGAAGGCTATTGTGGAAGCGGATCCATAGCAAACCACGTTCGAGTTAGCTGCAGGCTGCGGTGTTAGTGATAAAACTATTTTAATCCACTTGAAGCATATTGGGAAGGTGAAAAAGCTTGAAAGGTGGGTACCTCAAGAACTGAGTGAAGCAAATCAACAAACGCGCGTTGACTGCTGCGTTGCATTACTCACCCGGCACAATAATAAAAGGATTTAAATCGAATCATTACCTGTGATGAAAAGTGGATCCTGTTCGATAAACGGAAGCGCTCATCGCAATGGCTGAACCCTGCCGAACCAGCCAAACTATGCCCCAAGCGAAAATTGACTCCAAAAAAGTTACTTTTGAGAGTTTAGTGGACTAGTGCTGGTGTCGTTTACAACAGCTTTCTTAAATCTGGCCAGACGATTACGGCAGATGTCTATTGTCAGCAACTGCAAATCATGATGGAAAAGCTAGCTGCTAAATAACCGAGGCTGGTCAATCGCTCCAGGCCACTGCTGCTTCTTGATAACGCTAGACCACACACTGCAACAACAGTCGGCTACCATATTAGAGGAGCTTCAATTGGAATGTCTAAGACATCCACCGTACTCTCCGGACCTTGCTCCAACAGATCACCATTTTTTACTTAATTTGGATAACTTCTTGAAAGGGAAAAAATTCAACTCTGATGGGACAGTCCAAACCGCCTTAAAACAATATTGGTTCCCGTCCAAATGTTTTTATTAGTAAAGGGATCGAAGAAATGAGATGGCAAAAGTGTATAGAGAGCAATGAAACATACTTTGATTAAATAAATGTATTATATTTAAAAAAAAACGACTTTATGTTCCTCCCATGCAAAACGCCAATTTCATATGTAAGGACCTAATATTAGTGACCGAGAGTGAGATCTCCTTGGCCTATCCGAAGACAGAAAAACTTCTCCTGTCATTACAGAGAAATGCTTCATTTTTTGACGTTCGCTAACGACAACTTTCCTTTAAATATTAGAATTAAAAGGGTATACTTTTCTATATTCATTTGGCCTATTATGAAGACGTAAGATTTATTTTCTGTTGTACCCTAAATGTATTGTCCATACCAAAAACAGCTATTGTTCATCCCATTAATAGATAAATAACTGTTAATTTAATAACTTATAAAAAACTATCTGTCCCAATTAGCGAATAGATTATTTCTAAATAATCTAAATATAACAAAACGTTATGTGGTTAATAGCTGTTCGGCGGGCATTCACTATCTGGTTTACCTAATTCAACCTCTTTTTCTCCGCAAAAGGCGGTATTTTATTTTCGAGAGATATAAATACAAAAAATTCCTCGCAATGCATAAAAGAGGCATTTCATTTGAAAGTTTGTTACATAAAGTAGCAATACCTAACATATTATTTTGATTCTAATTTGAAGTCAAACGAAGAAATGAGCGAAAAATGTTTTGAGATCCTTTATCAAGCAAGTTGTTCATCAACTTTTCCAAATATTTCTAAGCGTGTAAAAGCCCATAGGAGCACAAAAATAACACACCTCTTGTACATAAATACGGTCCATATCATGTTTAATTGACATTTTTGTGATGTAGTTGATCTCGATAGTTACCAAAAGGGTACTCAACAAAATGAAGGTTGAATATTATACCACCTTTTTATTTAATCTAATATTTTATTTATCACAATCCAACTCAAATGCACTTATCATTGCAAGAACCACTGGTTACTCCGGCTTCTTTGATACAATTTTCCATCTCTTTTTCAGTTCCTATATCTTTTTATATTTTCTCTGAATATATACTTAGAAAGATATTTTCCGCTCAATGTCAGAACTTTCCAGTACTTTTTGACATAGTTTCGTATATTTTCGTATATATTTATTGCACATAAAACGACATAAGATATAATAAAACAGAAAGGACATCTACAAAGGCATGCTTATCTCTAAATAGAGATCTCTTCCAGCAAACCCAAAGTTCTCGTGCTTGTGACTAGATTATTGGATCTTACCTTTTGTTCAGGCTTCTCAGCACCTAATGACCTCGTAGGGGCCCAGCAGCTACGAGGTAGCGTGACGATCAGGTGCCAAGAAGTGTTGAAATTCGGCGATTCACCAAGCTAAAGTTATGTCGGGTAGATCTAACCTGGTCTGTGCTTCGGTCCCGTCAACCTCCTGTCTCTCTGCAAGGCCCGGGCGCGCCCTAGGCTCTTCTTGGTAGACAGGTTCTTCAGCCAACCAGGTATGACTGGCGGGCCAGCGTCAATGAGCACAGTGGTCCAACACAGGTTATGTTTCTACGTGGTAAATACGAATCGGGCACGAAAATCCGAACTTTATCTGGTTCGAGAGACAACGGCACACTCAGCTACATCAATAATCCTGAGGGAATCCCGAATACATTCCAGATGCCCTTTGATTTAATTTCAACCACCTAATCAATCCGCGTTTTCATTGCGAGCTTTTTTTTTCGTCTGTCAGTTGTCAAAACTGCCAGATTGACAGCTAACGTCGAATTAAAATGACCGTTCAGAAACCATCGATCGAATATCGATTTGGAATCGAACAATCACCCGCCCGGACAGGCACCCACCTGTCCCCTAATCTACGGGCAGCCGAGAGAACGTTGCTACCGCTCGTTTTAGAACCGAGCCTCCTACTAGAACCTCTGCAGACCGGGGGGTCCCGTCCTTGCCAGGGAACAAGTTAACAATGCGCCCCCTGCGCCAACGTAGTGGCGGTAGGTTAGCATCCTTAACCAGAACGAGGTCACCAACACTAGGGGGGCTAGTTTTGTCAGTCCACTTAAGGCGCTGTTGTAAGATATGCAGATACTCGAGCGACCAACGCTTCCAGAAATTCTGAGTAAACTGCTGCAACATCTGATACCTTGACAACCGATACAATTTCACTCCCTCGAAGGGGTGCTCGGGAAACGCGTTAAGTGGCTGTCCTATCAAGAAATGGCCTGGGGTCAGAGCCTCCAGGTCATTTGGATCCGAGCTGAGCGGACACAACGGTCGCGAATTGAGAACGGCCTCGATCTTACAAATGTCGCGAGCTCCTCAAAAGTCAGCGCGGTCTGACCTACTATACGCCCTAAGTGCGTCTTAGCTGACTTAACTACGGCCTCAAAAATCCCACCCCAGTGGGGGCAAATCGGTGGGCTGAAGGTCCACTGTATACCCCGACGGGAGAGGGCCGTTCCAATATCCACTTTATTTACATTCAAAAAGTTGACTATCTCTCGTAAGTATCGTTCCGCACCTATGTAGTTAGTGCTGTTATCAGAGCGGATCAAAGTTGGAAGTCCCCTTCGAGAAACAAACCTATCCAAACAAGCAATGAAAGCCTCTGTCGAGAGATCAGCAACGAGCTCGAGATGTACCGCCTTGATGGATAGACAAACAAACACACATAGGTACGCCTTGTATTACCTTACCTGTGCCTTAGCGGTACGCAATCGTGAACTCTTCACCATAAACGGTCCTGCAAAATCCGTACCAACACCTGAAAATGGTCTGACCTCATTCACACGATCAGGGGGCAAGTCCCCCATGAGAGGTTGCATCGTGGCAGCCTTCAGTCGATAACAAGGCATGCACCGAAACACGATGTTTCGTATGGCACGGCGGGCAGATAAGATCCAAAACTCCCGCTGGAGCGTGGCCAACAACGCGTTACAGCCGGCATGCGCGTTTTTAATATGACGATCAGTCACCAGCAATTCAACTAACTGTCCCCCCTTGGGGAGCAGAAGTGGGTGACGAGTCGAATACGACAGATTCGCATTGCGCAATCTTCCTCCTACCCGAAGTAACCCGGTCGAATCAACAAAGGGGTTGAGACGCGCGACGGCTCCCTTAAATTTCGAACGTCCACTTCGTATAATCTCCAATTCTGCCCCAAACTTCGAGGACTGTACCAACCGGACCAAATTCAACAGCGACTCGTTTCGCTCTTCCGGAGTCAGAATAGGGTTCAACGTTCGCTGATCGCGAGGAGTACGACAATTTCGAGCGAATCTCCTAATCCAAGTGGACACGTTTATCAACTTGTCAAGTGAGCTATACCGGTCCAGCAGAAACCCGGCGTCAGGGTCCTCAGCCTTCTGGGTAACATGCACGGCCGCTCTGGGGCCATAATCCGAAGATACTACTACATGGCTGTGGGGCCAGTCCGATTCTCTCTTGGCAAGCCAGGGTGGTCCCCACCACAAATGGTGTCTAACGAGTTCAGGAGCCTGACATCCCCTGGATGCACAATCAGACGGGTTCAATTCTCCTGGTATATGTCTCCAGGTCAGTGGGACCTCAGACGACACAATCTGGGAGACACGGTTCGCAACAAAAACCTCTAAGTTATGGACCGAAGCCTTCAGCCAGCACAAAACAATCTGGCTGTCCGTCCAAGTGTACACCGTATCCTCCAAAACTACTGACCCACGCAACACTGTTAGAGTGTGATTCAAAAGTTTGGTCAAAAGAGCAGCCCCGGACAGTTCCAGTTTTGGAATCGTCATCCTTGTCCGAATAGGCGCTACCTTGCTTTTTGCCAAAACCAAACGCACGTCGACCTCCACGGTGGAGGTGACGGTTCGCAAATAAACCGCTGCCGCAAACCCTCGTTCAGAGGCATCACAAAACCCGTGAAGGGTTGCCCTGTAATCCCCAGCAGGGACCAATTGCCTCGGCAGCGATACGTTATTTATGTCCGATAGCGAGGTGAACATTGGCGTCCAATCAGTCAACAAATCACCTGAGAGGTGGGTGTCCCAGGTCAACTGAGCCGCCCATAGCCTTTGCATAAAACATTTGAGAGCAAAGGTGACTGGAGAAATCCATCCATTCGGGTCGAACGTTCTCGCAATCGTTGACAGTACTGACCGCTTCGTCCAGGCCTTCGGTGTTTCTAAAACCACCCGATAGGTAAACTCATCATGGACGGTGTTCAGGCTTCTCAGCACCTAATGACCTCGTAGGGGCCCATCAGCTACGAGGTAGCGTGACGATCAGGTGCCAAGAAGTGATGAACGTCGGCGATTCACCGAGCTAAAGTTATGTGGGGTAGATCTAACCTGGTCTGTGCTTCGGTCCCGTCGACCTCCTGTCTCTCTGCAAGGCCCGGGCGCGCCCTAGGCTCTTCTTGGTAGACAGGTTCTTCAGCCAACCAGGTATGACTGGCGGGCCAGCGTCAGTCAGCACAGTGGTCCAACACAGGTTATGTTTCTACGTGGTAAATACGAAACGGGCACGAAAATCCGAACTTTATCTGGTTCGAGAGACAACGGCACACTCAGCTATATTAATAATCCTGAGGGAATCCCGAATACATTCCAGATGCCCTTTGATTTAATTTCAACCTAATCAACACGCGTTTTCATTGCGGGGTTTTCTTTTCGTCTGTCAGTTGTCAAAACTGCCAGATTGACAGCTAACGTCAAATTAAATTACCGTTCAGAAACCATCGATCGAATATCGATTTGGAATCGAACAGACGGGCCGGTACTGAATTCCAAGCACTGACAACATGTTAGGGTTGTCAGGATTCTCAAAAACGTGCGGGTCTTGTTGAAACTCATCTGGGAGACCAGCCATCAACTCAGGGGAGTTGGACATCCACTTGCGTATTTCATAGCCACCTCGTTCCAGCAATTGAATGAGCTCGTCACGTCGGTCCAGAGCTTCCTCTACACTGGCTGCCCCTGTGCAGACGTCATCAACGTACAAATCTTGCTCCAGGATAGCGGCGGCTCTAGGATAGATCACACGGTCACGCGACGCCAACTCCCGCAGGGAACGCATCGCCAAATACGGGCTAGACCGTAACCCATACGTGTTCGTGTTTAACTCATAGACCTTGACTGGCTCGGCCGTGGACTCACGCCAAAGTATCAACTGATACCTTCTGTCAGCCGGATAAATTACCGTTTGCCTAAACATCATCCGAATGTCTGCGACAAATACAATCTGGTGTCTCCGAAAGCTCGTGATAATATCCGAAATATCACGACTCAATTTGGGTCCCGAATGTAGACACTGATTCAGGGACATCGAGGTAGGTAGGTCGAGGTAGGTGCTGACCCATCAAAAACAACTCGAACCTTGCCGGTAGGGGTTCGCAGGACGGCATGGTGTGGAAGGAAACAATGATCCTCAGTTCTCCAGTCCACACCCGATACCGACATGTGTCCTAACGACTCATACTCCCTCATGAAATCGACGTATTTTTGTTTAAATACGGCGTCCCTTGACATCCTACGCTCCATCGACATCAATCTCGTCTCAGCCATCTTCCTAGATTCTCCTAGTGGCGGTCGATCGGCCCTGAAAGGCAATCGAGTTACAAAACGACCAGAACGAAGGCGACCAGTACTATTCTGGTAAAACAACTCGCACTCTTCTTCATCTGCGTCGACTCGACGAACGGTGGGAGGTTCCTCTATCTCCTAGAAACGATGGATAGCGTCTGACAACGCTGAGCCAATAAGTATGCCATCTGACTCGGCAGGCCTAACCATTGGCAATGCCGGACCCATGATCACGTGACCAAACTTAGTATCCACAGCAATCAACCCGTCCGGCTGAAGAACTCGCCGATCCGACAACAGAATCCTACCCAGAACGTCTGCTCCCAGTAGCAGGTCGACCGGGGCTGGAGTGTCAAAATCGGGATCCGCCAACTTGAGTCCTGATGTCAGGAATCGAACGGCCGGATTCAACTTCACCAAGGGGTGTCTGCCTATGACATGCGTCATTACGAAAGCTCGCACGGATGTTTTTGTCAAAATGTCATAACGTGGAGAGAACGTGATCACCGATTGACCAACTACATTCGTAACCGTAACATTCCGTCCGTCCCATTTCTATTCTGCCTATCCTCTCCAAAGTCCTGGAATCAATTGTCCACTCCCAACTCTCCTCCTACCTTTCCTCAAAAATGTTACTGAATCCCCACCAATCAGGTTTCAGGCCGGGTCACAGCACTACCACAGCACTGCTCAAAGTCACTGACGACATTCAATTAGCTATGGATCAAAAGCAGCTTACGGTCCTTACACTGCTTGATTTCAGTGGCGCCTTTAACTGCGTCGATTTCGATATACTAGTCGAAATTTTAAAGTCACTTAATGTCTCCTCGCACTCTGCTCGCTGGTTTGACTCCTACCTGAGAGACCGCCAGCAACGCATTAAGTCTGAGGAGATCTCAACGGACTGGTGTGATCTCTCCGCAGGTGTTCCGCAGGGAGGCATCCTTTCTCCTCTCCTCTTCTCGGTATTCATTAACTCCATCTCTGACGTTCTTACCTCTTCTTATCATCTGTACGCAGATGACCTTCAAATATATCGGCACTTCTCTCCGTGTGATGTGAATCTGACAGTAGAGGCGTTGAATGCTGATCTCGATAACATCAGGAAATGGGCTAACTCTTATGGTCTGCTTGTCAACCCGGGCAAATCGCAGGCCATGATTTTGGGTACTCGTCACTCTCATAACCTAGTTCAGAAAATGCCCGTCGACCCTATAGTGTATGATGGTAACATAATCTCATACAGCGAGAAGGCCAAGAATCTTGGGGTTGTATTTGATAAATTGTTGTCCTGGTCGCCCCATGTTTGTGAGGTCAGCAGACGAGTCTTTGCGTCATTTCACTCCCTACGGAGATTGCAGCACTTCCTGCCACAGCAGACTAAAATCACCCTTGCCCAGTCCCTCCTACTACCTTTAATCGACTATGCAGATGTTTGCTGGATCGGTGCGAACGAAGAACAACTGAACAAACTCGAACGACTTCAAAACCTCGGGATTCGGTTTGTCTTCGGGCTGCGCAAGTATGACCATGTCTCACAGTATCGCAAGGAGTTGGGGTGGCTTCCGATCCGCCTTCGTCGTGATATGCACGTTCTCTCCTATCTGTTCAACATTTTGCGAAACCCCCGCTACCCCTCATATCTTCGAGAACGTTTCGAGTTTATTTCCTCCAGGCATAGCAACCGGAGATCCCACACGATGTCTCTTCTCTCTACTCCTCGGCATAACACTGCCGCTTACAAACACTCGTTTAGGTTAACGGCGATCCGACTGTGGAACGCACTTCCCTGCGCTATTAGAGATAGTCCCTCAATTTTCACTTTTAAGACAAGATTGAAAGAGCATTTCCTTTCTCTTTCGTGATAGGTACTTTTATATATGTATATATAAGTAGTATATGTTTGATATATATAAAAATTTTTGCTTTTGTATTTTATTTAGTATATATCATGTATTAAATTATTATGTTTTAGTTGTAAACAATTAGATGTACAGTTTTATTGCGCACTAGGACTCTCCTGTTGCACAATTTTTCCTGTCCTACCTAGGTTTGCTGGTAGAAATCTCTCTTTAGAGATAAGCTCGCCTTTGCTCATAAAATGTTTTGTTACCTTACTATTTCTATAAGATTTCTGTGCAATAAAGAATATGAATATGAATTCCCAACGCCCCGTATTGATTTATTATACCTATTTACCTTGAGGCCCAACCATTTTGCTAAATCATTCGATACAATGCAGCCCTGAGCTCCAGAATCTAATAGGGCGCGAACGTATGTTGGGTTGCCCGCCAAATACCAAACAAGCACAGAGGCGATCGGTAACACCACCGTCTCCGGTTGGGGGGCCACAAATTGTTGGGCCGCAAATTCCTAGCGAGGGCCCCCGGGGCCCCAATCTGCCTGTAACCGATCGGGTAGGCAGCTATACGCCAGAGGGTCCCATTGTACAAATGGCCCACGCGCCGGTTCCATTGCCACCCTACGACGCCCCCCGAAGGGGGGTGGGCGTGAATTCAACCGTGGCCGCTCCATGAGCGGGGGGGACATCACATGCGACCGACGAGGACGAGGCGACGAGCGGGGCGACAACTGAGGCGGCGTCCGAACCGCACCCGCATAGCTTGAAGGTGTCCCATGCCACCCGCCCGTTACGGCCTGCTCAACACACCCAATGTCCCGCTGAGTCGGATGCTGAGTCGCAACCGAAAACTCAGGGCCCCCCATGTGATGACCCTGAGTGCGGCCCTGCACCCCTAGGTGGCCGCGTGCTTGTGGCCCCATTGCCCGCTGAGTCGGATGCTGAGTCGCAACCGAAAACTCAGGGCCCCCCATTTGATGACCCTGAGTGCGGCCCTGCACCCTAGTACTGCCCTGTGCACGTTGGGACGTTGGCCCCTGAGTTGCGCTCCGAGTCGCAAACGAATTCTCAGGGCACCTTGCCATGTCACCCTGGGTACGGCCCTGTGGTGGCTGTTGGCCGGGCCGGTTCATGCACAACAGATTGTTGTGGGCCCCACCACAATATCCGCACATTTGTGTGGGCGTGCAGTCCCTAGCCATGTGTGGCCCGAGGCACAGGAAACACCAGCCCCGCTGCTTGGCCATCTGGCGCCGTCCCTGAACCCTAAGTTCCCCGAACTTATTGCAATTGGCCACAGCATGGCCAATCTGCCTACAACATGGGCAGGTCTCACTATGTGGGGTCAATGCACTCACAGTCCCATATGACTGCCGGTTGGTGCGGTCCTTCCTCGTCGGAGGGCCCCTACTCACAGCGCTCCAGGCAGCTCTCTGTGGCTCCGAAGGATGGGTGACCGTCAACCCCAAATTCTCTGCCCGTCAAGACTCCTCTTCCAAAAATCCGACCAAGTCGGAGAAGGCGGGCAGGTCCTCAGCCGACCTCCCGTGAGACTGTTCGAAACGAGTCTGCACGTCAGCGGGTAGGCGGGAAAGTACAATGTACAACAGTAAGTACGACCATTCACCAACCGGAAGTCCAAGATTATCTAGAGCCTTGGTGACGGACAACAATGGGTTCAAAACCTCCGTCTGTATGGCCCCGACCTTGTTCACAACCGGGATGCTAAACAAACGGTTCAGTTGGGCATCGGCCAACCTCCGTTTGTTGTGGTAACGTCTGACCAACAATTGCCTGGCCGTCTCATAGTTGCCCTCCGTAACTGTCAAATGAGCGACCAGCTCCCTAGGCTCACCCCTCAATGCTGCCACCAGCTGAGCCATCTTGACAGACTTGGTAATGTCCGATCGCAAGTGCACCAAACTGTCGAACAGATTGATGAAGCTCATCCATTCACCGGACACGCCGTCAAAGGTAGGCATAGTTATCGCGGGTAACCTGGTCCCCGATCCTTGATGCGGCAGAGGTTTTTCAATGTCACCACTATGGCTGGACTCGCGCTGTCTACGTATGTCCTTATCCTGCTATCACGCAGCCTTCTGCGTGATAGCAGCTGCCATCTGCATACATTGGTCGACATCCCCTATCAACCGTGACAGCCTGTCAGGTGCACAACCATTAACTGATTCCGCCTGCGCGGACAATTCGAGCACCCTATTGTAACGTTCCTTAACGTCCATAGACCGCTCCAATACCACATCATGCCTATCTAAGCGGTCTATCAGACCGTGTGCGGAGGAAAACCATCTGAGTTCCTTAGAAACACCCTTCTGGATTTCAGATAACGACATGATCGGAACGATATTTACTCACAATTTGCAGTAACTCAATTTTATTGGACCCTTCAGTTTATAACCCAAACGAGGGAACCCTAAACTATAACTTAAATAATGTTGTTTTCCTTAAACAATAGGAACCGAGTTTTATATCTATATAAATTATGCTACACTTCTAATATTCTAATCCTGTAAATAACAAGTTAGTTTCCCTTTATTATTATAACACACACAGATAATAGTCAATATTAGTTCAAGTTATAAATTGCTATACACTTGCTGAGTCACATCTCAGTACAACTGGTCATTTAGGGAAAACTGTAATTTCTGTCTGTCTACTACCAGCAATAGACTTATAGCTTACAAATACTACCAATCTATGTGGATATAGGAACAAACAAGTTACCTAACCGCCTAGATACCTACAGATTGATAGTCCTAAGTCGTGCTTTCCTGAAGCCCTTGACGGCTGCAAATCTCAGGAAACCACGCTCTAGCTACCAAAGTGTTCAGGCTTCTCAGCACCTAATGACCTCGTAGGGGCCCATCAGCTACGAGGTAGCGTGATGATCAGGTGCCAAGAAGTGTTGAACGTCGGCGATTCACCGAGCTAAAGTTATGTGGGGTAGATCTAACCTGGTCTGTGCTTCGGTCCCGTCAACCTCCTGTCTCTCTGCAAGGCCCGGGCGCGCCCTAGGCTCTTCTTGGTAGACAGGTTCTTCAGCCAACCAGGTATGACTGGCGGGCCAGCGTCAATGAGCACAGTGGTCCAACACAGGTTATGTTTCTACGTGGTAAATACGAAACGGGCACGAAAATCCGAACTTTATCTGGTTCGAGAGACAACGGCACACTCAGCTACATTAATAATCCTGAGGGAATCCCGAATACATTCCAGATGCCCTTTGATTTAATTTCAACCACCTAATCAACCCGCGTTTTCATTGCGAGCCTTTTTTTTCGTCTGTCAGTTGTCAAAACTGCCAGATTGACAGCTAACGTCAAATTAAAATGACCGTTCAGAAACCATCGATCGAATATCGATTTGGAATCGAACACTTTTCATATAGCGAAGAGGCAGCTGATGGTATTTAAAAAATACAAGTACATTTGCAAGCATCAACGTTAGCAAGATCGAATCGGATGAACAGGATTGATGCCGACTTGCGTAGAACTTTGGCCTTACTGTGTAAACGGGAGGTGTGCATGACGTCACCTCCTCCGCGATTTTCTCTTTTCCCTCTGGTTATCAATTCTGTCATGGACTATTCCTAACTTGAATAATTTAACTTTCCTAACAAAGTTTTACAATTATTGTAATATGTACCTAAACTAAGGACCGTAAAATGGCATCAACTTCCATTAGGCCCGTGGCATCCTAGCACCCGTAGGATTTACCTCCCGTGGCATTTCTAGAAATGCCATTTCCCGTTATAGTATTTAAATTTTATTACCATGGCATACGTTTTCATTTTGACAACAAGGCTGTTGATGTTATTTAGAGGAATAGAGTCCAATCCTTCAGACTTTCTATCCGACAAATATTTCGATAGATTGTGAATGACTTTTCTTACGCCACTGTTAATAGTTTTCGGCATTTTCAATCACAAAACACAAGAAATATATCATGAACTTTGACAACAATCGACAGATGACATTAATTACTTTTTTAAAAAAGTGTTGCAAGTACTTTCAAAGGTTTGCCTCAACATGGCGATGTTTTATATTCTTGTTTTGGCTTTACATTGTTGTAGAGCCTGGAAAGTAAGCAATATACGAGTGAGTCTGAGAGACAAGTCCATCTATTGCACTTTTGGCCGAGACAGTACATAGTGCTTTTCACGACTACTGCGAGAATATCAAATGAATTGTACTTTTTTTTATAAATAAATTAGGTTCGGGACTCCGCCTGGCAGAATCTGACATCTACCGCAATTGACAGAACACGTCAGGCACGAATTAACAGAAGCGACGGCATGAGTTTAAAATCCGGTAAAAACCGTCACGGCACGAAGAGCTGATTGTTGACATGTGAAAGAAACATTACAAACAAGCCAACAATATTTTTTTCACGCCACTGCTCGGAAATATGGTCAAAGATGGATTGAAATGAGAGTAGAAAGTAGTTATTTAGTTAGTTAGTTTATGAACAAAAAACCTATAACTTTCATCGAAAATTTCATGACTACGTTAAAAAATATTCCAAAACTTTCCAGTTGGTTTGTAGAACTGTAAAAACTTTACACATTAATAGAAAAATTCAAAATTCAAATAATAGAATGAAAACAGTTTGGCAAATAATAAACCGCGAAACTGGCAAAGTTATACCAAGGGACAATGATTTCCGCCTAAAGATAGGTGATGATGTTGTTAAATCCAGCGCTGATGTTGCTCGAGCTTTTGAAACATTCTTCACCAATGTACCCTTACTCACAACAGACCGTCTAAATTCATCTCCATATGAAGCAGAGAATTTATTAAAAAATAACACTAGCGCCAGTAATGTATATTTAAAATTTCATCATGTATATCCCCAGGACATTGTCAAAACGTTTAATTTATTTAACTTAAAAAATACGGAAGACCTGTGGGGTATATCAGTCAAAGTCATTGGTTCAGTAATTCTTATATATAGCCCCACACTTAGCTTATATATTCAATAAATATGTTGACGATGGGGCTTTCCCAGACCTCATGAAACACAGTAAACTGATACCTCTGTGTAAGTCGGGAGATAAGGGTGATCCTTCAAATTTCAGACCAATATCTGTTCTTCCAACACTAAGTAAAATATTTGAAAAGATTATACTCAATCAAATGATCTCACAATTCAACAGTACAAAACAACTACACGCCAAACAATACGGTTTCTCTAGGGGTAAATCGACTATGGATGCAGGTATTACCCTTATATCTCGTAATTATTCTGCATGGGAGGCCGCACAGGATGCTATCGGAGTTTTTTGCGACCTGTCGAAGGCGTTTGATTGTGTTAATCATAATGCGCTATTAATTAAATTAAATCATTACGGAGTTGGAAATAAAGCGTTGGATCTATTAAGATCATACCTAAGCAATAGAATTCAAAAGGCGGCGTTAAATTCTAAAGAAGTTAACGGCGTAAAATCTGATGGATCGGGTGTTAAAATGGGCGTTCCACAAGGTTCCATATTAGGCCCTTTCTTATTCCTGGTATATATTAATGATCTGCCTTTCACGGTGGAGAAATTAACTGACATAGTGTTGTTTGCTGATGATACTTCACTGGTCTTCAAAATTGAAAGACAAAAAGGAGAATGTGATGATGTTAATGGTGTATTGTCTTTAACCTTGAATTGGTTCACAGATAATAATTTATTGATAAACGCTGGTAAAACCAAGTGTATCAAATTCTCACTTCCAAATGTCAGGCAAGTTGAGACCAGTTTAGTGTTAGACAACAGCACGTTATAATTAGTAAATGATACGAAGTTTCTTGGAATAACCATTGATAGCAAATTGCAGTGGGGACCCCACATAGATAAATTGGCTGGTAAATTAAGTTCTGCGGCTTACGCTGTTAGGAACATCAGACAAAGCACGGATGTGGCTACATCTAGGCTAGTATATTTTAGTTACTTTCATAATGTGATGTCTTATGGTATCTTGTTGTGGGGGAAAGCAGCGGATATTCAAACTATTTTTATTTTACAGAAAAGAGCTATTCGAGTAATTTATAATTAAGACTCCTTAAGAGAGCTTTTTAAAGAAATTGACATACTAACAGTAGCTAGTCAATTTATTTTCGAAAATATAATGTATGTACGCAAGAACCTTACAACATTTTACAAACTTAGCGATAGCTGTAATGTTTACCTAAGAAATAATCACAGACTATGTGCGCCCCGTTTTAGACTCGCGAAGGTTAGCAATTCTTTCAAGGGTCAGTGCATTCTCTACTACAATAAGATACCTCTGGAGATTTTGAAATTGCCATTTGAGCAATTTAAAAAGCATGTTAAAGCGACTTTGTCGAAAAAGGGATATTACAATGTTCAAGATTACTTAAATGACAGGACTGTATGGGGTTAATCTGGCTCAACACAGACCTTGCTGTTAATAATTTTGTAATTATTTATTCCAGCTTATTAAATAAAAATAAATCATAATTGCATTAGTTAAGCACAACCTATTTTTAAAAGCGATCTAAAAATCAATCTGTGGGAGTTTCTACGCCCTTCTTCTCCCACAGTGGTCCAATGTAGAGAAGAGGCAAAAAATGATGTTTGCTAAGTATATGTAAATATCTACAGTAATAAAGTACTTTTGAGTTTGAGTTTGAGTTTGAGTTCTTAGTAGTACAATTCAAAAACAGTCAAACAATGTAGATTTGCAATGTAAAATGTAGTGTTTAGCGGCCTTTTTTACTTTCTACTCTGCTATTGGTCGATTATTTTTGTCATTAGTAACTCGTTCAGAAAATAACAAAATTATGATAGCAACATTACATTTGTGCGTGCGTTTTTACAAGGAGTTTGTATAGGTTTAGTATTCTTTGCACTAGAAATTTGCGAGTATTTTTTATGCAAGGAGGTTGTATAGCATTGAGATGTAGTTCGAATATATTGGTGTGTTCTAAATTCATACACCAAATTAGTGAGTAAAAAAGCTAGAAAAGGCGGGATTTCCTTTTCATTCCACAACTGCCCTAATGCGAATATCAATATTACTTTTTATTAAACTGTGTATTATACTGTGTACTCAACCTGTTTTATTTCCTTACATAAGGCGTGAAAAGCACATAATAAATGCCTCGGTAGAAAGTGCAATAGATGGACTCGCATCTTCGCGGGTCTCACCTGCGGCTCGGCCCGCTAACTAACTCGTCCATCTATTGCTTTTTTTCTATACCTGGGCAACAATGTAATATTCTGGCCTGTTTAAACGGGTCAGAAATATTGTTATTGTCCTGGTTTACTATTAATTGTTATGCGGGCCCATTACTCACCGCCTTTTGCCACATTTCCGAGCTGTGGAGTAAAAAAGTAATATTACATTGACAATACATAACATTTAATTTTTCATTTATATTATCTTAAAATCTAATTCAAAATTTTAAAACAATCAACTGATAATTTGCTGAAATTATGTTGGAATAGCCGAATAGCGGAAAGATTTGATTGCCATCATCAGACGTTATTTTCCCGACCGCAGCGGAACAAATTGCTTCCGCTGAAAAACAAAGAATTCGTTCGGAGACCTGCGGTGCTAACGCGCCAGTTTTTAATGTTGCGGGCATTGGCAAGAGCAGAGCGTTGAACTGCCATAAAATCTTGGTCTAGGTGTAACATACCTACATTCATATATGCACGCTATATGGGCCAGTTTTTCAATTTTTGACATCTAGAAAATTCATAATTCTAAATTGCACAAATATAAATAAAAAGTTACATTTGTGGAAATTCTATCGCAATCCCTGTCTAATTTATATTTTTTGGCTCCAATCGCTGAGGTCCAAAATAGCAGAAAGTACTACCGGTCAGTTGCACGCCGATTGGTTAGGATGCAGTAGCATAGGTAGCAGAAAATATTGATACCAGAAAGTGAATTATAGCAACCGATTCGGTTTTGTGAAACTACATGGGGTCGCCTCGCTCCGCTCAGTTTCGCGTGGCTCCAGGTCGTATTATAAACTAGTGATCTAACACAACCTTTGGAAGGCTCTGAGAAACTACAGGATTAACATTATTGCCCTAAGTTGCTAGTGTTATTTTGCCGATCAGGGCGCTAGAGTCATGAAAGTAATTAGAAGGGTCCGGAAACTGACCGCAAGGTGCAAGTAACAGAAACCCATGTCGCCAGTCTCAAGCAGAGTATTTTGAACAAAAATGCTTTTAATTAATTAGAATATTCCTGACCATTTACATATGAGATAATTTATTTTAAGTACATTATACGGGCGTTCTAATGCTGATGGAAAAAATCGTGAGGAAACCTTGGCTACTCCGGGTATGTTTTACTGTTTACTTTTTCTCTATAATTTCAAGATAAGTGGGAGGGATGGTAATTTTTTATCACTTTTTTGATCATAACTTCTGGATTCATCAAAAATCAAATTTAAGAAAATAAATAAACGATACATGACTTATTACAGTGTTTTTTCTGTCATTTTACCACCTCCAATTTTTTGTAGGCAATATTTTTTATATATTTTTTTATTTTGCATATAGCAGTTTCCCACTGCCGGACAAAGCCCTCCCTGGTTCGAGGTCACAGATCTCTGGTAGCCGCAAGATCGACCCACTCTGGTTGAAACTTGTCCAGATCATCCGGCCATCTTCTTCTGGGCCTTCCTCTTCGCCGGTGTCCATCTGTAGGCACCCATTCAGTGGCTATATTTGCTCATTTGTCTGAGTGCATCGACGCACATGGCCGGCCCAATTCCATTTTAGTTCAGCGGTCTGCAAGCCCAAATCGACTATGCCAGTTTTAGAGCGCAGTACGGTGTTTCTAATGCGGTCAGTTCGTTTCACATCCAAGATGTTGCGCTCCATCGCACGTTGGCAAACCTTGAGCTTGGACTTTTAATATTCGGTCAAGGACCACGTTTCTGCGCCGTAGGTTAGTATGGGCACAATGCACATATCGACGAAATTTCGCTTCAGGGTCAACGATATGTTGCCCTTCATTAGCTCCTTCATGGACAAAAAGCTCTTCCAAGTTTTCGAAGGAGACTGTGTGTCTGAAGTAGGTGTACTCGTCGACGTATAGTATCTCCTGCCTATCAATGACTTACGCTTTGCGCCGTTGGTCATTAGTTGAGTTTTTGACCGTTTCATCTTCAGTCCAACCCCAAGGCTCCCGTATCTAGTTCCTGTAGCATATTATGAAGTTCCGTAGCTGTTGAAGCGAACAGTACAATATTGTCGGCGAAGCAAACGTTGCTTAGCCTTCTAGTAATGATAATAATGATAGCAATGCCAACAAGATTAACAACAATAGGAAAATGATCAGAACAATAGAGAATTTTTTCGTGTTTATACACGAAAAAAATCTATAGAGATTTTTTTCGTGTAAAAATGATCAGAACAATAGTGTTCTGATCATTTTCACTATTGTTGTTAATTAACTTATTACATCAATATCAGTTAATAAACTGTGTTATAACGAAGCTGTTGACTCCAATGCTCGAGTACCCATCACACCCATCATCGGGACGCCCTCAGCCATCAGTCCTGACCCTTCTGCGACATATATGAAATAATAATGTTTGTTAAAACAAATCCTCAGCTCTTTCAAAATTTAACCAGCCAACGTTACAACAAAAAAATACTACCCACCAAACTGCATTGTTCAATAAAAGTGTTTTCGGTATGGCGTCAAAAATTTATAATAAGGTCCCGGTGCAGATTATGAATACAGATAATCCCAATCTTTTCCAACAGATATTAAAGGATTACCTAGCTCTTGAGGCGTATTACTCAATCGATGAATATTTTAAATGATGCTGTGTTGATATTATACTAATCGAATACCTTCTTTAATTAATATTGACTTTACTTTTATCTATCTCTAATCAACTATGTGTGTTATGTGCACTGTGTTGACATTCAATTTTGAGATTTTATATTCTTTTACTTTGCGTTTATTTGCATATGCATTTATTATTTTTATATCTGATTGTATGCCTAATGGCTGGACGTAAGAACACTACCCATGCAAAATGTAAGAACTAATCTAAAACTACGATCCACAATAAACGTTCTGATTCTGATTCTGCTTCGCTCGCCGACAATAATGCCTTTATCTTGTCATAAAGCTGTTACGGCTTAGAAGATTTCTTCTAGGGTGCTGGTGAACAATTTTGGACACAAGGGGTCGCCTGTGACAAATGTGGGTCCCGGAAATTGAAGTTTAACATCTGCTGTACCATTGTTATAAACTAATCCTAATATATTGACAAAGGCAGATCTATATTTTGATTAAGCTAAAAAGTAAAAATTGAGGAGTGTGCAAGACTATCGAATGCTTTGAATAGTCTACAAAATAAAGGTAAAGCGGTTTATTGGATTCTTAATGTTTTTCAACAAACGGTTTGGAGATGATCCATATTAGAAAATCCAGGTCAGAGTCCCGCTTGCTCACGGGGTTGTTTACGATCCAATTGACCGTTTATACGAGACTCTATAGTTTTTTTAAATGTGTGATATCAAACTAATTGGCCTCTAATTTGCTATATCACATTTTTCACCTTTTTTGTGAAGCAAGATAATATTAGAGTGACAAAATCGTTTTGGAAGTTTGGCGGTGTAAATAATAGAGTTGAAAAGGTTCGTTAAATGGGGAAGCAGAACTTGTCTTCCCGCCTTTAGTGCCTCCGTCGTTATACCATGATCTTCTCCTGGACTTTTATTGTACTTCATACTCGACAAAGCAGATTCAGATTCAGATTCAATATTTTATTGAATATAAATAAATAAATTATCTTATTCAACGTCAAAATGATACTTAATTATAACTAAAAGTAATTTTTTATATATAAAAAGACTACACCATTTCGGAAGGTGGGCGCAGGGGTAAAGAAGAAACGGCAAGAAACTCTCCCATACCTCCTTTTTAAAAAAATGAATTCTCAACAGGTACTGGTTTCGGTCTAAGGAAATTCGCTGGCGAGTGATAGACTGCACGATGGACTTCAAGACCACTTATTGGGGATATGGTATCTGGAGTAGGACGGGGGACTCTGCGTTTGAGCAAGTTTTTGATGGATCAGAATAGAGGTTTTTCTAGAATTTAGTAGAAATATATATGATTTTATGCCTGCTTCCCTGTTTTGTGCCTTGTTTATCCTTTAAGCTTGTGATCCATGATTTTATGCCTGCTTCCCTGTTTTGTGCCTTGTTCATCCATTAAGCTTGTGATCCATGTTTTGTTGTTCTGAATGCCTTGTTTGGCTGTTCGGTGCGATTGGTTGTTCACTATTGCTGTATTTATCAGGTTGGTATTAAAACCTCGAAGATCTTTACGTATGTAACGTTTCACTCTGCGGTCTAATAAATAATGTTCTGAGGAGCATTCTGGTTGGGATTCTCTTTAATTTATAAGAGCTTTTGTAGAAGCTGTCAATTTATTGTTATTTATTCTAGGTGGTTTTATAATTTTACTCGCTTTCTCTGTTGACTTCTTAATATTGTCGTTAAGGGTTTCCGGATTTATTTGTCTAATGTCTTTGAAATTATTTGTTTAGTTCTAAATTGAATTCATCGTTGTTGTTGATTAATTCAACTAAAGTCCAACTTGGTGAACTAAACTAAAATGCAGTTTATGTAAAATAACAACTGTGGACATCTGCTATTGATGTTTAAGGTTGATAAGAGATTGGAAATTCTTTGAAATATCCACTTGACTAGGTGTCGTTAGATAGGTTTGGGATATGTTTGGTGGTATTGATTGGGTTGCATCAGGGAGAAGTGTGCGATAGAGATGTTTGGTTTTCGGATCGTATATGGGTTTATCTAACGACTATAACGTCTTGTCCTAGTTGGCGTAGACGCAGTGGTCGATACCGATAGATGGGAGTGATGTTGTGGGTGTCCTGTCCTCCCTTCTGTGGGATGCTGATAATCTTGTCCGGTTGGTATATCTCGCTGTTTACGATCGGAATGTATAATTCAATGATAAGATGGCCCTTGTGTAGTCTTGCAAATATCTTCGACTCTGTGGAGGTCTCTGATTGAGCTGCTGTCGATCAGATGACTGAGATTGCCCCTTGGATGGCTTTATGTTTTGTTTATTTGATGCTGCAATTGCTTCGGCGACAACAAGCGCCTTTCCATGTGACCTTTGCTGATATCTGTGATTGTGTTTATTAAACATTGTTGTGTGCGCCGTAGATGTGATATAATACTATTTGCTGCCAATCCTGACGAGGTGTTTTACATTGCGTTCCTGTTGTCAACTCTTTCTTCGTCTGCCTCTCTGGTTGCATTGAGGAATCGTTATTTGATGATCTTGAACTGTTGATTCATGATGTCCTCGTTTCTTCTTGTGATGCTACCTTCAGCTTTCATAACTATGGTTTGATTATTGGTGAGGTTTTGGAAATGGATATCGTTAGTTGATGTCTGCAGTATGTATTTTTCATATTGCTCTGCGAATGTTCGTCTGGAACTCCGCACAATGAGTTTGCTATATGTCCGACGCCGTTGATTGGCCCGCGTTTTCTTCGTTTTGTGGTGTTCAGTTTCGCTGATGTCGTGCTCTGATTGGGTTATGATACTGTGTTATGGATGAGTTATTTAGTTATTCCTTGATATGCGTAACGTGGTCCTTGATATCCGATAATCCTTTCCCATTTGCCGTCATGATATAGGAAATGACTAACCTCCAATCGTAGTTGAAGTACAGCCCTTGATTGTCTCGAAACGGCGCGATATTGTTTGAGGATGATTCTCGCTGTATACTCGGCCTAATCATAGTCATAAAGAAAGCAGTAATGTTGTGAACATATTCTTAAATATTAGTCTTCGGCGTTTCGGGAGCGTTGTCACCGTTGCTGTATTATTTGATTTTTTTTTGCAGCGTTTACTGCACGTATTATTATTGCAAAACAAGGAACTTGCTTGTGTTTTTTTATTGTGATAGCATATTTTGAACGTTAATAGTCCATTTTTTATTTTAGACTGAATATTTGTAGTAAATATGATAGGCGTGTACTAATAATTATATAAAATCTTATATTGTGTTGATAATAATAATCATAACAATTATTTATTGAAAACATAAGTTACACGTCCTTTAGGTAATTACATAAATTATGTTTTATTCTTCTTATCAAATGACACATATTGTGTGTTGTGTCTATATTCCCTTGTGAATCGTTTTCCTAATCGTTCACAATGATTAATTTTCCCTTCCAAGATATATGTTTGCTAAATGATAAAAGGCTCTCGAGACTTCAACTAAAATTTAATGAAGAACGTTGTCATTTTAGGGCCAGTTTTAAAGATCGGTTTCATTTGTCAATGAACCATTTTCGATGTTGGCTATATCACTGTTGGCTGCGGTGCTGTTGATAAGAAGGAAATAGCTGTCCTATAGTTGTAAGCTTTAAAAACTTTCATAAATGAGTTCGCGAAAATGAAGGACCGCAAAATAAGGATAAAATAATTCCTTGGATTTATGTTCTTTATTCTTTAGTTTTGTTCTTTTGGCTATAAGTTATTTTATCTAAGGGTTGAGTGTATAATATAGTTGTTCTGGATTTTGTTTAGGCAGTGTCATAATAGATTGCTTGATAATGTTGATTAGATTTGTGTATGACTCTTGAAAAATTTAAATTTGTTCTTTTTTCTGGGTAAGATCTGAAAATACATTTTTCACATATTATTTTTCAATTGGGAATCTTTTACTATATCTTATTTCAATCCACAGCGTTCCCTTATAACTTCATTCTTCAAACTATCTTTCAATGTTACTCCACATATACTCCTCAAAGACTTCATTTCTACTGCGTTTATTCGGCTTTCATGCCTCTTCTGCCATACCCAACATTCACTCCCATACATCAATGTCGGACTCAACACTCCATTATTTGAATTATAGTTTCTAAGAATTGGTTTGGATCAGAGATTAAACTCTACAAGATAATTATTTGAATGTTTACGACAGATTAATTTAATTATTACATCAATTCATTACCGATTTGATACCTCTCGTTAAGAATATCTTTGATTATTCAATATCCTTTATTGCACAAAATAACAGATTTTACAGTGGAAAATGGAGAAGACATGACAAAGGTGAGCTTATCTCTATAAAGAGATTTCTTCCAGCAAACCTAGGATGGAAAGGAAATAATTGACAACAGGTGGACCTAAGTGCATAACATAAAACAAAATAATTAAACACAATAAACTACTTAGCAATATGTACATAAATACCAGAATTATGTATATAAATATGTAAAAAAAAAAAAAACCTAAATAAAATTACTTAGATTTAATAAGGTAGAGAAAGATAGTGTTCTTTCAACCGACTTTTAAATATGTTGAGAGACGGACTGTCTCTAATAGCGTTGGGGAGTTTGTTCCAGAGTTGGATGGCGCGAAGTCGGAACCCATGTTCATAGGCGGCAGTATTGTGTTGCGGAGTTGTAAGTAGCGACCGAGTGTGCGATCTCCGTGGCCTATCCGGGGACAGAAATTCGAAACGATCTCGTAAGAAGCCAGGATAGCGAGGATTATATAAAATGTTGAAGAGGCAAATGAGGATGTGGGAATCCCGGCAAAGACGGATCGGGAGCCATTTCAGCTCCCTGCGATACTCTGAGACGTGGTCAAACTTGCGCAGACCAAAAACAAACCGAATCCCGAGGTTTTGAAGTCGCTCGAGTTTGTTCAGTTGCTCTTCAGTCACGCTAGCCCAGCAGACATCTGCGTAATCGATCAGGGGGAGGAGGAGAGACTGAGCGAGCGTGATCTTTGTCCGACGAGGCAGGAAGTTTTGAAGACGCCTGAGAGAGTGGAAACTGGCAAAGACTCGCCGACTTACCTCGCCGACATGGACTGACCAGGATAGTTGGTTATCGAAGAAAACTCCTAGATTTTTGGCCTTCGTGCTATATGAGATTATGGTTCCGTCATATGTTACAGGAGCAATGGATAAATGCTGTGATGAGTTATGGGAGTACCTGGAACCAATAATCATAGCCTGAGACTTACTAGGGTTCACTAGTAGCCCATAAGAATTGGCCCAGTCCCTGATTTTATCAAGATCTACATTTAACAGTTCTACGGCTGAGGCCATATCATGAAGAGAAAAATGTCGGTAAACCTGGAGATCGTCGGCATAAAGATGATAAGACGAGAGAGTCCATCCGAGATGGAATTAATGAAGATAGAGAAAAGAAGGGGAGACAGTATACCACCTTGGGGCACTCCCGCAAAGAGGTCACACCACTCTGTTGAAGTCTCCTCCGACTTGATACGCTGCTGTCGCCCTCTCAGGTACGAATCAAACCAGCTAGCAGAGTCGGAGGACACTTTCAGGGACTTCAGTATCTCAACGAGAATGTCAAAATCGACGCAGTTAAAGGCGCTGCTAAAGTCCAAAAGTGCTATCACAGAGAGCTGTTTCTCATCCATCGCGTGCTGAATGTCATCAGTGACTTTGAGTAAGGCCGTTACGGTACTGTGACCCGACCTAAATCCGGACTGAAATTTGTTCAGCAACTTGTTAGAGGAAAGGTAGGAGGAGAGCTGAGCATGGACTATGGATTTGTAGGGACATGCTTATGTCAGCAATATGTAACAGTGGTAGCGAGTGCGCTCTGCTTGCGAGTTAGTCGTTCCGTAATCGCGTTCTAAGTAACTTGTCTCTTCTGTGTTATCCCAGGTGTACCGTGTAAAGCTGAACTGTAATAAAGGATCTATACTAAAGACTAAGTGAATATTATTGACACTCCTAAATTGGTGACCCCGACTCTTTTTTTTCTGGGAATCAGTGCAGTGACAAGTGTATACCTACCTACGAACGAGCGGCGACGGGACGACTCCCGGCTAAGTAACCACGACTTGGCCGGAGTTTCAACGTGGAACAATGAGTAAGGGAGCGGGCCAAGACAAGGCTGGAGCCGCCGCCGGACCCAGCAAAGAAGAGCAACCATCTGAAATGGCGTCAATTTCGGTGTCGGCGAGAATCCCTGAATTCTGGCAGGAACAGCCGCGTTTATGGTTCGCGCAGTTCGAGGCGATAGTCAGCCCCCAGAAACAAGGTGACGAATATAAATACCAACTGGCAGTGTCAAAGTTAAGTAGGGATGCATTACAACAGTGCTCAGACATACTTTATACACCACCAGCAGAAGGGAAATATAATTCACTCAAAGAGAGGCTTCTCAAGGTGTACGAAGAGTCTCCAGAACGACAATTTCAGCGTCTGGTCGGTGAAATGGATTTGGGATCACAGAAACCCACGCAGCTGCTACGAAAAATGATGACTTTAGCAAGGAACTGCCAAGCGAGTGATGAAACAGTTCATAGACTATGGATGGCACGACTACCGACGCCTGTAAGAGCGGTGTTGACAGCGAGTCAAGATCAGACATTGGAGAACCTGGGGACAATTGCAGATAAGGTAGCGGAAAACATAACGAGTGTGAACGAGGTAGCGTCGGTAAGCAGCGGTGCAGCAAACTTCGCGATGCAAGAGATGATGACAGCTATGAACAAATTGGTCCTGGAGGTAGCTTCTCTACGCGGCGAGATACGTGGCAGGTCACAAGCAAGGTACCAGAGTAGGGGCAGATCAGCGTCAAGGGGCAGATCGCCATCACCTAACAGAACTCCAGAGAGTCCGGACTGGCTCTGTCGGTACCATTTCCGATTTAGATCAAGAGCGACTAGATGTGAGAAACCCTGCGCATGGAAACAACCGGCGGAAAACTAGAAGCAACGGCCTCAGGAGACGTAGGAAATACCGTGCTGCGAGAAAATCGTCTCTGTGTGTACGATCGTAAAAACGCGTTGCGGTGGTTAGTGGATACTGGTGCGAACATTTCAGTTATTCCAAAATCAAAAGTGAACAAACATTTGCGACGTGGAAATGTATCTTATAAACTATATGCGGCAAACGGTTCGGAGATACAAACCTACGGAACTGTGACTTTAGAATTAAATTTAAGATTAAGAAGAGCATTGAAATGGGTGTTTGTAATTGCCAATGTAAGCAAACCAATCTTGGGAGCAGATTTTTTAGAGCATTATAAGCTGTTAGTTGATGTAAGTGGGAAATGTTTGCGAGATAAAATTACTGACTTAAAAACAATAGGAATTTTGGTTGATGATGGGGCTACTACAGTGAGCACTTTCGATGGCGGAAACCCCTGTAGCGAAATTTTGGCTAGATACCCAGACATAACCAGGCCTTTTAACCTGAAATATGATACTAAACACGGGGTACACCATTACATTGATACAAAGGGCCCACCTGTTCATGCAAAGGCGAGACGTTTACCCCCAGATAGGTATGACAAGGTCAGGGAGGAATTTAGGAATATGCAAGAATTAGGTATTTGCCGTCCATCGAAGAGCGAATGGGCAAGCCCGCTTCACGTTGTGCCCAAGAAAGATGGGCAAATCCGACCCTGTGGTGACTACAGGCAGCTGAACGCGGCGACCAAGCCGGACCGTTACCCCATCCCAAGACTGCAGGACTTCACATATGGACTTTCAGGTAAGAAACTTTTTTCGCATATTGATGCAAATAAGGCATTCCATAACATCCCAATCAATCCTCAGGACGTCGAAAAAACCGCAATAATTACCCCATTTGGGCTATTCGAGTTTCCCAGAATGACGTTTGGCCTATGTAACGCAGCCCAGACGTATCAAAGGTTCATGAACGACGTAGTATTAAAAGGCATAGAACAGATTAGGTGCGAGGCTACCAGGGAATCGAGTACCGAAAAATCGAACCTATTCTGTTATATTGATGACGTCATTATATCGAGTCATTGTGTGGAATGCCATAAGAAACACCTTGATGTGGTTTGCCAAAGGTATAGTGAGTGCGGGCTAACCATCAATATGGCAAAGTGTGAATTTGCAAAAGATAAAGTAGAATTCCTTGGTTATGAGGTATCGGCGGAGGGTATCACACCCCTCCAAAGTAAAGTGGAGGCCATCATGAATTTTCCTCGTCCACAAACAGTAGAACAACTGAGAAGATTCTTAGGGATGATTAATTTTTACAGATCTCATCTGCCCAGAGCCGTGGAACAACAGCAGGAACTGAACAAGTTTCTGCACAACACTAAGAAAAGAGATAAGACCAGAATAACGTGGACGGAGGAGGCGAGTAAAGCATTTGAACAATGTAAGGTGAGCCTTAGAAATGCTATTACCCTAGCTCATCCATTGGAAGGCGTTCCTTTAGCACTGATGTCTGATGCGTCTGACTCGTGTATCGGCGGAGTACTACAGCAGTGGGATGGTAAGTCGTGGAGACCGTTAGGATTTTACTCAAAGAAACTTTCCGGTACTCAGACTAAATATAGTACCTATGACAGGGAACTTTTAGCAATATACTTATCAATCGAACATTTCCAGAACATGATCGAAGGCCGACCATTGATAATCTTCACGGACCATAAGCCGCTATCATTCGCATTTACAAAGCCCGACAACGGCAAGGAATTAGCTAGAAGAATTAGACAATTAGCATACATAAGTGAGTTCTCAACAGATATACGACATATAAAAGGCGACCTAAACATTGTAGCTGACGCCTTGTCCCGTGTAGAAACAATAGAATGTCCCACTGTGTTCGATTTCGCAGACCTAGCAAGAGCGCAGGAAGCCGATACTCAGATTACATTACTGCTAAATGAAGCGAGCGATAAAAATAGTTATGAATTGAAACAATGTAGCATGCCCAACTCAGACAGCAAGATTTATTGTGAAGTAACTCAGAAAAATATTAGACCATACGTCCCGGAAAATATGAGGAAACAAGTTTTTGATGCGATTCATGGCATCAGCCACCCAGGTATTAGGACAACAAGGAGAATGGTAGCTAAGAGGTACTTTTGGCCAGGTATGAATAAGGATGTAGGCCTTTGGGCCAAAACTTGTATCGCCTGTCAGCGAGCCAAAGTAGTGCGTCATACCAGCTCCGGGATAGGACAATTTGAGAAGAAAGAACGTTTCGAACATATTCACGTCGATATAGTTGGCCCGCTACAGACAACTCAGGAAGGGTACAGGTATGTATTGACAGTTATAGACAGATTCACCAGGTGGCCTGAGGCTTTCCCACTGAAAACAATAACGGCAGATATAGTTGCAAAAACGCTATACGAGGGCTGGATTTGTCGATTTGGAAATTGCAGGGTAATAACCACAGACAAAGGCCGGCAATTCGAGAGTGATTTGTTCACAAAACTGATGCATATGTTAGGGGTAAGTAGAATCAGAACAACCCCATACCACCCCGAGAGCAACGGCATGATAGAACGCTGGCACCGTAGCCTTAAGGCGGCGTTAATGGCAAGGTTATCGCAGACCTCGTGGGTGGACGAACTTCCAACGATCCTGCTTGGGTTGAGAACAGCCATTCGTAGTGATTCAGGGATAAGTGCCGCAGAACTGGTATATGGACAGACAATCACTTTACCAGGTGAAATGTATGTACAGAGTCCTCAGAGATCGTTAGATGAACATGAGTACTTGGAAACACTGCGTAAGTCAATTGCACAGAATAGGCCCCAGCCCAGTTCACACTCGAATTCTAGAACCGTGTTTGTTCATCCGGACCTGAAATTATGTGAGTATGTATTTATTAGAAATGACGCCGTACGCAAGCCTTTACAGCCACCGTATGACGGACCGTACAAAATAGTAAGTAGAACAGACAAATATTATTCGATACAGTTGCCCAACAGAATCACGCAAGTTTCTATAGACAGGCTTAAACCGGCGTATTTAATTAGGGAAGACGAAGATACATTAGGCAGAAACCCAAGGGTAGCATTGAGAGTTAGGGGACAAACAAACCAACAGACAATAGACATGCCACCCCCCTTTTCAAATTTCGAGCCAGCGGCAGATTTAGTACCCGCCAGCGAAAAGTGCACACGTAGCGGCCGCGTCGTCAAGCGACCCGTGCGCTTCATTAATTGAGCACACGCAATAGGTATAAGTTTTGAATAGAAAATAATATAGTTTAAATACGGATTTTGTCAGATGTTAAATGACGGATGTTGTTGTAAGAAAAATGTTTACCTCAGCGGTCAGCACCATTAATTAGAATAGTCAATAGTTTAAATATAGCTGTGCGAGAGTAAATCGTCATTATTACCGCAATATTGATAAGAGTTACTTATCGGGCCCATAGCGCATCAATTGTATCGAGTTAACAAAATTGCTATTTTTTGGAACACAATGGGTGGAAATCAAAGCAAGCACGAGGAAATACTCATTGCGCAAAACGGAGCTAATAACGCGAGTCCGCGCATCACAGAGGTAGAAACAAAAGTTAATAGTAATTTTGTGATGTTGATGGTGCTGACAGTGGCTGTAGTGCTTATGTATTTGTATGTGGCCTTCAGACTTTACAAGAATCATCTAAGAAAATTGTTTAGAAAGGACATGAATGCAGCATCCCAAAGTGTGTAGCGATTACGAAGTAGTCTCGTAAGTTTTTTTTTTCTATTGATTGTATTTGCAAAGTATTGTATTGTATTGTATTGCAATGTATTGAATTTCAAGTCGGGCATTGAAACACATGTACCGCATATGTATGTATCGTTGGCTTGGGGACACAAAAATGAATAGGTGTACGTTTATTTTTGTGTCACACAAGTTAATATGGAATGTACTAAAGTATTTTATGTTAGACTTAAGTGGGTTATCCTCAGTTCAGTTTTGTATAACTACAGTATTTCGTCCCAAGTAAGTTTGATAACGTATTGATTGATATACAACTTATGTGTAATTGTTGGAATGAGTATCAACGTAGGACTTTCGTGGGATTGTGTACTTAGTATGACGCCAAGGAGGTACTCATTCCAACAAGTTTTAACTAACGTATTTAATTGCAAGTGTAATTTCTAATCTTTGAATTAGAAAGGAATACATGTAGACAATGTTTTGTTAAACGGATGTAGGCATAAGCATTGTTATAAATAACAAATGAAACACGATATATATTAACAGAAGGTATATTTCATCATTCAGAATCAGAATACAGTTTTGCATTAGTGTTTATCATTGCAGCGTTGCTCAGAACTTAGAGTCAGCAGAATCATTACAGATAGTATCAGGTATTTTTGCATTGTATTGGACGTTTCAAAGTACAGTCAGTCAAGTAAGTTTTTGCATAATGTTTTGTAATTGTTAAAAATTTCAAGTAAAATTTTTGTTTTTTAAGAGGGGGATGAGTGTAGGGACATGCTTATGTCAGCAATATGTAACAGTGGTAGCGAGTGCGCTCTGCTTGCGAGTTAGTCGTTCCGTAATCGCGTTCTAAGTAACTTGTCTCTTCTGTGTTATCCCAGGTGTACCGTGTAAAGCTGAACTGTAATAAAGGATCTATACTAAAGACTAAGTGAATATTATTGACACTCCTAAAGATTCAAGGACTTTGGAGAGGATTGGCAGGATGGAAATTGGACGAAACTCTTTAAAGGAGGAGGGATTAGATGTTTTGGGTAAAGGGATAACTAAAGCTTTTTTCCACAAATTAGGGAAGGAGAAACTGGAGAGTGAGTGGTTTATAATGTGAGTTATAGCAGGAAAGAGCTCGTCAAGTACAATGCTGATCATTTTGGAACAAATATTATCAAATCCTATTGCTTTAGAGGAAATAGCGAGCACAGCCTTTTTAACCGCATCGATTCCGACAAGTCTAAAGTCAAAAGGAGTGGAGGTAGGAGCTGACTTCGTGCGCAAGTGACAAAGCGTGGAATCCTTTACAAAAGGATTCATGACGACAGGGGGGACCGCGAAGAATTTGTTGAGACCACTGAGATCAACATTACCAATCAATTCATCCTGAGACTTGCCGATACCAAGCGTTTTGTGGAATTTCCATACTTGACCCGGAGTGTAACTCTCAATGCTCTGAAAGATGTGGCGACGCTTGGCGTCACGACACATGCGATTGCACCGGTTTCGAAGGCATTTAAAGATGGAAAAAATTTCGGCTGTAGGCTCCTTTTTGTAGCGGCATTTGGCTTTGTTGCGTTTAGTCATCAGACGCCTAATAGCATCAGTGAGCCATGGAGCTGGAAGGTGTTTTACCTTGACCTTCTTGACCGGTGCATGCTTGTCGAACAGTCCCAGAATGATTGTATTGAAATGGTGGATCTTGTCATCAACGGACTCACTGGAGATGACGGGGGACCAGTCGATCGACGCGGCATCAGATTTAAGGGATTCAGAATTAATGCCCTTGAAGCTACGAGTGTGGATAAATTTTGCTCTGCTCTTGGGGGTTTTGCTCTTATAAGAGAGGTAAATCAGGTCATGATAGGAGAAAGGAGAGTTAAACTGTCCTTGTGTAGCAACCTTTTCCAAATTAGAAACTATCATGAGATCAAGGAGAGAGGGAGTACAATGTGGTTGGAAATGAGTAGCGTTGAGAGGAAGAATATGTAAATTGAAAGAGTTTATAATGGACTGAAGTTTGGCAGAGCGGGAATCGTTTTTGAGAAGGCATGTATTGAAATCGCCGAGAATGAGGGTATCATTATAAAGAGGAGTTAACTCACTGAGCGAAGACTCAAATGAGTCGAAATAATCGATGTGAAGTGAGGGACTGTAAAGAACACCGAGTAGAACTTTATTATGGCGAAGACAAATTTCAAGGAAGAGATGTTCTGCGGATTCGGAGTACTCACTCGGTGAAGCACTAACAACTCTGCAAGGGATATCCGAGCGAAGGTAAATAGCTACCCCGCCATCAGCTTTGACAACTCTGTCATTCCAGTAGAGCTGGAACCCAGGCAGCGAGTACATAGTGGAAGGTAATGTCGGTTTAAGAAATGATTCTGATACAAGTATACCATCCACATGTTTACTACTTAAAGCCTCGAGTAGGTCCGGGTAACTCGTGTGGATACTCTGAGCGTTGATGTGAACGATGTTAAAATTATTATCGAGTCCAGCAAAGACAGAAGTCAGTTTGGCGGATAGTGTTTCCTCCACAAGGGAGTTATCACTCTCCACACTAATGTAGTCGTCGGTTGAAGAACAAGAGAAGAAACTATTATCAATATTACATAAACTATCCATGTAAAATAAGAATATACCTACTTAAATATATAAATACAATATAAATAATTATGCTGGGGTACAGTAATACAAAAAATATATATGGATAAAAGTTGCCTACTCAATAACTGAGTAGTTAACTACACTACTTAATAAATAAATAAATAAATACTGACCCAGACCCTAACTACACAGGAATGCTGAAAGGAATCTAGATAAACACACAATAATAACAGTTACCAAAAAAAAAATAACACAAAAACAACACTTTATCGTTAGACTATAAACAAGACAAAACAAAACACGTGCGAGAGTTACCGCTACTGTGCAGCGATGCAGAAATCGGAACGTATTAAAAAAAAACAAAAATGACAACACCGGTCACGTGAAATGACAGCAGGCAGATTGACATTGACAAGTAAAGTTGTTCTGAGGATTTAGCGAAACAGAAAAGTAAAAATAATAAGTTAAAAAGACATTCTACCTCACAAAACATGAGAAACAGCATAATTATACGGGGTCGTCGAATGGAGACCGCGATTTAACTGAGCATGTGACATCTACCGCTTGCATAACCTCACTGCACTATTTATTTGGCTGCCCGAGCCTGAGACGCTCCTCTTCTGGTGACAACGCCCCTGGTGGAGGCCGCCGACATGTCCACAGCAGGCTTCTTCCCCTTAACGGCTGACTGAGGGGGCTCTTTACTGGGAAATTTGTCCATAAGCGGCCGCAACTCCGCCCAGCACTCGACCTTCCGACCAGTCTTGTTTGGCAGGTGCACGAAAATACGGCCATCGGTCGTCCAGGAGTTGCTGACGCCAAAGTGTTGGCGAGCCGCCATAAAGACATCGTGACGTGACTTCGTCAGGAACTCAGTTAACGTGATGCCCGTACCTTTTAGGGCCTTCTTAGAATCCCACACCTCGTTGCGTGCCTCGTGGGATGTAAAACGCACAAGGAGGGGCCTAGTATTCGCTCCTTTGGCACCCAAGCGATGAGCCACTTTGATTGCACCGAGACAATCATCTGAAGACTTCAGGCGGTTAGCCAACATTGCAGTCAGAACGGCAACAGGCTGCTCCTCCGGTTCTTCAGCCACGCCGTGAACGAGCAGGACCTTACGCCGCATCATCTGCTCGTGCCTGTCAAGCCCCAAACCCAGATGCTCAATCTGCGACTTCAGAACTCCGAGAGCTTTCCAGATCAGGGACTTGAAGTCCGAAAACTGTTGCGCGAGTCCACTTATGTCCTGGGGGCTGGTAGAGGTTGCAGCTAGCTGTAGATCCCTGTCATATTTGTCCATCCGGTCCGAGAATGTGGAAATTAAATCTTCCAAACCTTTGGAAATCTCCGAATACTGGTCCATGCTTGTGATTTTGAGGTTATGTGGTTGTTGACTGGTCAAATTGTAGTGTTCTTCAATTGGGAATGTGCAGTGAAGGGTCCAGGCCAGTAATATTATTGCTGAATATTCATTAAATTATTGTAAGTTATTAATTAATTAAATTAATTATGGAGTGTAAAATTTATTGTTGCCTTGTAGGACTACCCACACCAAAAAAAAAAGTATTCCTTGTTATGGTGAATTAATTTCAGGAATAAAATGTAGTAGGAAGCATGAATAAAAGTACAGTTTAAAAAACTTAAAAACACACTTTTAAAGCACTTCGAACTAAAAAGTTAAAAATAATATACATACATACGTACATCGAGCGCCCGACGCTTTTTGTTTCATAATAATAACAGTATTTTTTATTCATTATTGTTTTAAGGTTATATTAAAAATTAGTTTTAACTTTTTAGTTCGAAGTGCTTTAAAAGCATGTGTTTTTGTTTTTTTTTAATTATATTTATTTTTCATTTTTTAGTTCCGAGTGCGCGAGCCGGAAAGTAAGTAGACTGTTTTGTCAATCCCCCAAATACGAGAAATTAATTAATCCTGGCGATCCTAATCAGGATAATGAGATAAACTTATAAAATTATTCCATTGTCGCTGATTCTTGATAAGTGTACAAAGTTTGAATTGAATCTGTCCGTTTAAACTGGGTCAAAATCCTCAAATTTCAAAGGAGTCGGTTACATACAAACAAACAAACATACAGGTGAAGCTAATAAAAGCGTGATAAAAAGGGCGCGCTTCTACCATTAATTATGATATTCGTACTACCCTAGCAGCTAATCGCAACACCGTGATATATATAAGTGATACATTATATATATAGTCGTCTCCTAAATAAAGGCATATAAGTTGTTGTTCTAATCAAGAATTCAGAATATATTCAGCTTTATTAGATCAATCATGTGTGCTTATTAGGTAATATGGACCTGTTTATTTTGTAATTACTTACCTTCATTGAAAAAATACTATATTAATGACCATTTGTTTAACAGTGCGAGAAACTGTGATTCATATATGAGATCTAAGTATGTAATTAAGAAAATATAAATAAATCATTTACACTCGAGCGATATCTGATATTTTTATTTCTTTATATGGATATTGTTCGGGATTGTTTCAAATGCTTCTTTTATACAACATAATATTCTGTAATAATGTTACTTTTTATAAATGGAGTTACATTTTTCTTGTTTGATAGTTAATGAAGGCCTGAAAGGATGCAGTGACTGTGGAGCAAAAAAAAACAGATATGGGGAAAAGTAGCCCTCGAATTTAACGCTGGAGTTAACTTTCCCAGGACTGCACTTGACAGAATGTGGCAACATTAAATGTGAAAAATTTGTACATAAACATAAAAAAATTACATACAGGCACATACATTGCTTCTGGCCCCACACTAGGATACACAGAGTCGTGAGAACCAGAAACAGCGACGTCGCACACATATAAACATCCAAGACTTTTTTTTTCTTTACCCCCAGCCCGGGATCGAACCTGTGTCCTCTCGCATGGTAGGCAGAGCCACAACCGCTGCGCCAAAGAGGTCGTCAATGCGTATTATAGATCTTCTAACAAGTTTTATTTTTAATTTTTTTAGCTGAAAAGATAATGTCATTTTAATAAAAGTGGATAATCGTCTGTCTTAAAATACAGACAAATAAATATGAGCACCTCAAATCAAAAAAGGGGTAAGTACCGAACAAATAGAATCTTCAGCAAACTACATTTAAACTACGCAAAAGCCCGTTACGTATTTTGAGGAAAAATACCGTAAAAGTACCGGCAACGGCGTGTGAGTGTGCGGTCGAAAAATTATAAAAATAACTTAAATTACAAAAAAAAGACACTATTAAATGATATCTAATTATGTTTATCTACACACGTATCATAAACCCTCTTTACTGCGTACAAAAACCGCACGTTACGATCAGCATGATGTTAAACTACTTGGTAAAAACTCATTTCTTATCTGAAAAATTACACATATGACCATAATGTGTAATTTTTCTACATATTATGACATTCAAATTTCGAACGCCGACGCCCGCCTGCGTGCCGCCCCTACTTTGTTTGTGAAGTTGGTACTACTGAACAAGTTAAATAAGGCCCAGTACGTCTAACGCGAGTCAAATGGCCGACGACGACGATGACGACCCGAATGGCCGAGTCGGCAGTGACCCTGCCTACGAAGCCAAGGGTCCCGGGTTGGAGTCTCGGGGTGCAAATAATTGTTTGATGAGAACGGATGTTTGTACCCTAGTCATAGTTGAGAGGTTATCCATTGTAACGAGGTTATTAGGCGAGATTATCACCTATTAAAACAAGAGTGTAATTATGGAGATGTCAAAAATATTATAATTTCTTTATTGCACACAACTAATATATGGACAACAAGACTTACATAAAAATAGTGTACAAAGGCGAGCTTATCTCTAATAAGAGATCTCTTCCAGCAAACCAAATTAGGATGGGAATGGTCGATTGCTGAGCAGGGGTGACATTGCTGAGCAGGGGTGACATTAAATATTAAATATAGTGTTGACTTGTGTGCGGTATAGTGGCCCTGGGTAGGCAGTTTCGCTATCGCCTGCTTCACAAAACCGCAACCTTACCTCGTCCCTGTTCTAGATTCAGCGATTCTGCTGACTCCATGGTCGTGTCAATGGCTCACGTTTTTTTAAACATTCGTTTTTTTCCGAAAAATAATTTTGATTTTAGTTAGTTTCTTGAAGTCAGAGTTGTCAGTGTGAATGATTTAAATTTATAAGCTATAGCTCTATTTACTAAATTCAAAATTCCTAATTCTAAATGTCTTAATTACTGTAGATATTTACATATACTTAGCAATCGTCCTTTTTTGCCACTTCTCTACATAGGACCACTGTGGGAGAAGCAGGGCGTTTCTCGCACAGATTGATTTTTAGATCTCTTTTAAAAATTGCTTATGTTTAGCTAATACAAAATTTATAATATCATTATATTGTAATAAATAAGCAGGAATAATTAATTACAAAACTATTAGCAGCAAGTTCTGTGTTGAGCCAGATTAACCCCATCAATTCCCGTCATTTAAGTAATCTTGAACATTGTAATACCGCTTTTTCGACAAAGTCGATTTCTCATGGTTTTCAAATTGCTCAAATGGCATTTTCAAGATCTCCAGAGGTATCTTGTTGTAGTAGAGATTGCAATGACCATTGAAAGAATTGCTAATCTTCACGAGTCTAAACCGGGGGAAAAATAGTCTGCGATTATTTCTTAGGTTAATATTATAGCTATCGCTAAGTTTGGAAAATGTTGTACGGTTCTTGCGTACATACATTATATTTACGAAAATAAATTGACTAGCTACAGTTAGTATGTCAATTTCTTTAAAAAGCTCTCTTAAGATGTCTCTGCGTTTTAAATTATAAATTTCTCGAATAGTTTTTTTCTGTAAAATAAAAATAGTTTGAATATCCGCTGCTTTCCCCCACAACAAGATACCATAGGACACTATGAAAGTAACTAATATATACTAGCCTAGATGTAGCCATATCCGTGTTTTGTCTGATGTTCCTAACAGCGTAAGCCGCAATCTTAATTTACCAGCTAATTTATCTATGTGGGATCCCCACTGCAATTTGCTATCAATAGTTATTCCAAGAAACTTCGTGTCATTTACTAATTCTAACGTGCTGCTGCCTAACACCAAACTGGTCTCAACTTGCCTGATATTTGGAAGTGAGAATTTGATACATTTGGTTTTACCAGCCTTTAAATAAATTATTAACTGTGAACCAATTCAAGGTTAAAGAAAATACTCCATTATCATCATCAAAATCTTCTTTTTGTCTATTAATTTTGAAGACCAGTGAAGTGTCTTCTGCAAACAACACTATGTCAGTCAATTTCTCCACCATGAAAGGCAGATCTTTAATATATACCAGGAATAAAAAAGGGCCTAATATGGAACCTTGTGGAACGCCAATTTTTACTGCCGGTCCATCAGATTTAACGCCGTTGACTTCTACGTGTTGAATGCTATTGCTTAGGTATAATCTTAGAAGATCCAACGCTTTATTTCTAACAACGTAATGATTTAATTTCGTTAGTAGCGTATTATGATCAACACAATGAAATGCCTTCGACAGATCGCAAAAAACTCCGAAAGCGTCCTGTGCGACCTCCCATGCAGAATAAATATGAGATATAAGGGTAATACTTGCATCCTTACTCGATTCACCCTTAGTAAAACCGTATTGATTGTCGCGGAGTTGTTTTGTACGGTTGAAGTGTGAGAGCATTTGATTGAGTATAACCTTTTAAAAAAATTTGCTTAGTGCTGGAAAAACAGATATTGGTCTGAAATTTGAAGGATCACCCTTGTCTCCCAACTTGAACAGAGGTATCAGTTTACGGTGTTTCATGAGGTCTGGAAAAGATCTATCGTCAACACATTTATTAAATGTGTTGACGATGACTAGGTGTGGGACTATAACTAGACTTTGACTGATATACCCCACAGGTCTTCAGTATTTCAAGTTAAGTAATCTTTACGTTTTGACAATATCCTGGGGATATAAATGATGAAATTTAAAATCTACATTTCTGATGCTAGTACTGTTTTTTAACAAAGTCTCTGCTTCATATGGAGATTTGAACTTTGCACTATCTCTGACAACTAGAAATTTCTATTCACAATCCCTGAAAAATTGATATTTTGAAGGAGAGCCACTGCAGACGTGTGAGCCTGTGAGAGAGATATCGAGCGTAGATACCTAGCGACTGCGCGAGGCAGCGATCATAGTACATACATGCTACATAACTGTGTCTTGCTCACTCTGGATCATTGAGATGTCGTCGCCTGCAGTTGTGTTGGCTACGAACTTGCGCCTTTACTTCAAACTTGTCGACCTCTGCGACGCTGCGATGCTGCGGCCTACCATGCGAGGAGTCCCGGGTTCGATTCCTGGCTGGGGATATACAAAAAATAACAGGTCTTGGATGTTTATATGTGTGTAATGTCGCTGTTTCTCGCTCCCACGAAACAGGATATCCTAGTGTGAGGTTAGAAGCAATGTAGGTGCCTCTATGTTATGTTTATGTTTCATATTAAGTTCATATTAAGCGACTGTTATTTTTTTAAAGGAATCGGGAAATGTCAATAGATACAGAAACGAGCTACAGTAAGTAGCCTTATCATCATGTAATCCGGAAACAAAGGAGTTACAATCACATTTGAAATATTTACTAATACATCTAATGTACTTAAGATAAAGATAAATGGTGACAGAAAACATATCCTGAGGAAACCTTGTGCCTGTGAGGTTATGTACCTGTTTAATATTTATGCTTTGGAACGCACCTCGGTTTTTGTTGCGCGGATCGACCGCGAGTGATCGGGACATCACTAGCTAGCTGTCACTTGCATAAAAAAAATGACTAGCTAGCTGGCACTTTGCACGTGGAAAAATTGTCGGCGGCAGGCATCGGAGTTTGGCAGAATGTTATTTATAATAATCTCGTTAATAATCGTCAGGAAATAAGTAGATTTCACGACATCGTAGTGAGTGCTTCGTGCTGTGAAAGGTTGAAGTGGTTCGGTCACCAATTCGTCGCGTTCGGATAGCGACCCTTGTAGTCGGCAGCATCACGACGGCAACAGCAGCGGGCTACGACGCGAGTAAGATTCGACTCCCAACACCCCTCACCCTTGTGTTCCTCATCCCGTACTCCTGCCTCGAATTGAGCTTTCGAATGCCGGTCCACGGCGTCAAGGTCAGTACTACTTTGTGACATTCCACTGAAAAACCACCCTACCAAGATTCCACCCCTTTTCGGTTGAGGCGTGGATTTAATTAATTTGGTAGCAGAGGCGCGGTTTCCTAGTAGGAAATCGATTCACGGACGGTTGTAGGGTTGTTTTTTTGCCACATTGTAGTTGGGAGAGGGTGGGTACCTCAGATTGGTCGGCAATCATTTTGTGAGTGAGTCTTGTGGTCGGTATACCACAATTTAGGTTCATTTTCGGTTAGTGAACGTATAATTGACGATTTAAATGACGATTATTACAAATTTGTAGTCGGAAACTACTGTGGTGTGCATAAGGAACAGTCATTCGGTCGGTCTATAGTATTGCAGTCGGGTTCTATAGTATTGCAGTGTTATTTCGGTTTACAGAACAGGGTCAGGCTATTTAAAGGGTATTAAGCTGATTTTGCTGACCTCAGTAGAAGTGCAGGTCATATCGGAAAGGTCACTTCTAGAAGGTTCACGGCTACCTACATTATATTAAAAATAGCTTTTTTTATAATACATTTTTGGGTGTTAATTTTTATTGTGATTTAGAGTGTATAGTTATAAGGTGTATATCCACAGGGCGACCATATTAAATATTTTTAGGATTTAATTGTTTTAGTGGTTGCCTTAGTTTTGACAACTTAGTTTTAATTTCTGTGCCCAGCGCTGACGGGCAAGTGCTGGAAGTATAGGACCAGAATCTATTAAATCGGTCAACATGGCACCTTCACCCTTGACGGTACTACGGAATGGTGTCCGGGAGGAAATGAGATGGCTCGCCCATACTCATCAGTATGTGGAGCGATCGGACATGGATGATGTCCTGTTCAAGCGTGTGGAGGACGCAATGACACGCGTCGGGAAGGGTTGTCGGCTGGCTGCGGAGGCTGAAGCTCTCAAGCTTACTGATGAAGCTTCGGTGGCTACAGTGAAACAGCTCTGCGCGGATGCTGACCAAGCGATGGAATGCTTGGGTGACTTCGAGCGTCGCGCGGAGAAAATTAAGCGGTCGCGAAGGAATGACCGTGGGGAGGGTAACGGAGACCCACCCTTGAAGGGTGTTGTTGGACGGCTGCCACACCTGGAGATTCCGGCCTTCAGTGGGGCAATTGATGAGTAGCCGGCCTTCATCAATTTATTTGATAGTTTGGTCCACGGTCGGGACGACCTGGACAAAGCCTACAAGTTGGCCCAACTATTGATGGCTCTGCGGGGTGAACCGAAGGAGTTGGTCGGTCACCTAACGGTCACGGCGGGCAATTATGAGATAGCAAGGTCCATATTGTTGGACCGCTACCAACACAAACGGCGGTTGGTTGATGCGCAGCTAGGGAAGCTGTTTAGCATCCCTAGAGTAACCCGGGATGTTGATATCCGAGTACAGGTGCTCAACCCTGTGCTGGTGGCCACTAAGGCCCTTCAGAACCTTGGTCTTCCGGTAGACCAATGGTCATATATTTTTCTATATATGGTTTTGTCACGGTTGCCTGCAGCTGTTCAAAGTCGGTCTGCATGGGGGCAGTAGCACCGAACTGCCCACACTTGTCCAATTGTCAGATTTTTTGGACGGTGAATGTAGGCGATGTGACACACTGGACACGGAGGCCAATGTGCAGCGCAAACCCGCGCGGATGCGGGAGGGGCCGCGCCCCCCGCCCCCACGGGGGGGTGGGAGGTCGAAACAATTTGTCGTTTTGAATGCCGCGCCGTCGGGTGACCAGTTGCGCCAAATTTAAGGCGCTCGGGGTAGCTGCCCGCAGGAAGATAGTCTTTCGTCACCGATTGTGTTTCGGTTGTTTGGGGCCTTACACGCTGAGCGAGTGCTCACGCGCGTTTCCGTGTGAGTGCTGTGGTGGCAAGCACCACATAGCGTTGTGCCTGAATCGGTCAGGCCCTTCGGATGGTCACCAGGGCCGGACTCAGGTTGGTCGGCCACAGGGCCCAAACAGGGCTGGACCCAGCCCCCCTCCGGGCAACGGGAGTCACCAACGGGGTGACTGGGGTACCCGCGGACGGGACCCCCCCCCGAGGGGAAGGGGGCAGCGCGGGGGTTAACATGCGGGATAGCCGGGGTTCAGTCGCCGCTGTCCACGGTCAGCGAGGACTTCGGGCCGCTGGCTCACCTGCGCCACCCTGCCCGTCACTCTGGGAGGCGAACAGTCGGATGTCGCCCCCATTCCTAGAGCGCCCCAGGTTGGATCCGCTCTCCCCCATTCATCCACGGTGCGCACCGGGCACACCGTACACCGTCCGGTATGATCGGACCAGGAGAGCGAGGGGCCTATTATACGGGTTGGGACCCCTTGATGCACATAAGGTCTGATATGCCGGTTGCATATCAGCAGCCGAGTTACTCCGGGGCCGACGGAGGTCTCAGCGGGTTCGGATCCCGCGGAGGTTCCCGCTAGGGACACGCCGCCCACTTACAGGGTGCCGCCACTCCACAGATGGTCATGCTCCCCACCGCCTCTGTGATAGCGTGGAGTTCGGACGGCAAATCATGTGTGACACGAGCACTATTGGACTCGGGGGCCCAGGGGTACTTAGTCTCGTGCAACCTTGTAAGACGGTTGGGCATTTCGGTAAGGGAGTATCCACATTCCATTCGGGGAATTGGGAACACGGAAGTCGGTTCCGTTAAGGGAGTATGTCGGATTACTCTCTCGTCATGGGTGGATTCATCAGTGAATCTGACGGTCACGGCATTAGTCATGCCTAATGTGATGGGCTCACACTGTCACGTACGGTTATCGCCCTCGGTGCGACAGTTGGTCGCTGGGTTGTCACTGGCTGACCCGGAGTTTGATATTCCGGGCCCAGTAGACATTTTATTGGGTGTTGATGCCTTGGGATACCTGTTAGTGCCAGGTGTCCAGGTGTTGCAGGCGACTGGTCTGGTTTCGGTCAACACCAGACTGGGCCATGCGGTAATGGGTCCGGTCATGCCGGCTGCCCCACGCCTAGCGACTAGTAGTCCCTTATTCGGTTCTGTACTCTCGGAGGTGATACAGAAGTTTTGGGAGGTGGAGGAACCACCTACGGTCCGCCGGTTGGACCCGGTTGAAGAAGAGTGTGAACAGTTTTATCAGAACAATACTGGTCGCCTTCGGTCAGGTCGATTTATCACACGTCTTCCATTCCGGAGTGATCGCCCACCGCTGGGCAGTTCACACCATGCAGCCGAGACGCGGCTTCTATCGATGGAACGACGCATGAAGCGTGACGGGATTTTGCGGCAGAAGTACGTCGACTTCATGCGGGAATACGAGTCGCTCGGCCACATGTCGGTTTCGGGTATCGACTGGAAGCGTGAAGACCACTGCTTCCTGCCCCATCACGCGGTCTTGAGGACCCCGGAGGGCCAAATATGGATCGGCATCAACATCTAACGGCATGAACCTGAACCAGTGTTTGCATTCAGGGCCGAAGTTGAACCATGACATCGCGGATGTTATCACACGGTTCCGTTGACACAATGTTGTGTTTGTAGCTGACATCCGGATGATGTTTAGGCAGACAGTCATTCACTCTGACGATAGACGGTATCAGCTGATACTGTGGCGAGAGAGCCCAGATCAGCCCATCAAGGTGTACGAGCTGAACACCAACACGTACGGGCTACGGTCTAGTCCTTATTTGGCGATTCGCACTCTGCGGGAGTTAGCGGATCGAGAACGGTTAAATTTCCCTAGAGGAGCAGCGATCATGGAGCAGGATCTCTACGTGGACGATATCTGTACCGGTGCAGATTCCGTAGAGGAGGCGCTCGCTCGACGGGATGAGCTAGTTGAGCTCTTACGGGGTGGAGGTTACGAGCTCCGGAAATGGATGTCGAACTCTCCAGAGTTACTGTCTGGTCTTCCGGATGACTATCAGCAGGATCCCCACATTTTCGAAAATCTGAAAAATCCGAATATATTGTCGGTATTAGGCGTCCAGTACCAGCCGGTGTCAGACATGTTTTCGTATCGGGTCGAGTTGGACTCTAGTTGGACTCGAGTTGGAGTCGACTCCTCGGGGGAGGTTGATGTGCGGTTGGTCATGGCCAAGAGCAAGGTTGCGCCGTTGCGCACTCGCCTGACCATTCCCAAATTAGAGCTTTCAGGAGCGGCTCTCCTGACTCGTCTGCTCAACCACACGATGACGGTTCTTCGTGGGTCAGTAGCGTTAGAAGATACGGTCTACGCTTGGACGGACAGCCAGATCGTGTTATGCTGGCTGAAGGCTTCAGTTCACAAGCTGGAGATTTTTGTGGCGAATCGGGTTTCACAGATTTTGAATTCGGAGGTTCCCTTAATCTGGAGACATGTTCCAGGGGAAATGAACCCTGGACTGTGCGTCTCGTGGGTGTCACGCTCCGGAGTTAGTTGGACATCCCTTGTGGTGGGGTCCAAAATGGTTGACTCAAGCCGAATCGGATTGGCCAATGAGTCCACGCGTTGCCACGACAAACGGCGCCTTGACAGTCGGTGTCTGTACGACGCAACCAGAGCCGGAAGAGGAGTTCAGCCTGCTGGAACGGTACAGCTCGCTCGACAAGCTGGTTAATGTGACCGCCTGGATCTTCCGATTTGCGCGAAATGGTCGCAATTCTGAGGCGCAACGGGCGCACAGGTCCTGACACCACGGGAACGGAACTATGCGTTGTTCGCATTGGTACGGAGCGTGCAGACCGTGCACTTTAAGTCCGAACTGGACATTCTGAGACGCGGACGCGTCCAACTGAAGGGAGCTGTGGCTCGGCTCAACCCGTTTATTGACCCTCAAGAATTGCTGAGGGTAGAAGGTCGGCTGCGGAATGCCAACCTGGCTTATGCGGCTCGCCACCCGTTGTTACTCCCTAGGAAAGGGAAGTTGGTCGAACTGTTGATACAGGATCGACACATTCGTAATGGGCATGTCGGATGCCACGCCTTAATGGCGTTTCTCCAGCGCGAGTTCTGGATTATATCGGGAAGACGTGCGTAGCGTCGTATTTCGGTGCCTGCCTTGTTGTCGGGCCAAGGCGGCTACGATGCAGCCCCAGATGGGCGATTTGCCCTCGGATAGGGTTAACGAAATCCGGCCCTTTGCGGGTGTCGGAACAAATTTCGCGGGACCATTCATGGTCAAGTCTTCACAGCTACGGAACGCTAGATTAGTGAAGGCATACCTGTGCGTCTTCGTGTGCTTGGCCACGAAGGCAGTCCACTTGGAGGTGGTCAGTAACCTCACTACAGAGGCATTTATCGCATGTCTGGATCGGTTCGTCTCAAGAAGGGGCCTCCCGACATTAATCCGTTCGGACAACGGCACAAATTTTGTCGGAGCCAGGCGATATCTGCAGGAGGTCACTCAATTCCTGAACGGTAACCAGGATGCCATCGGTACGGCTTGCTCCCGACGAGGGATTGAATGGGTTTTCAGTCCGCCGGGATGTCCTCATTGGGGAGGAATTTTTGAGGCTGCGGTTAAATCGGCTAAGTCGCACCTGACGAGGATCATCGGTGAGACCTCTCTACGCTTTGAAGAGCTTGCGACGCTGTTCTGTAAAATTTAAATGACACTGAACTCGCGTCCGTTGTGCCCACTCAGTTCGGATCCAAATGATTTGAAAGCGTTGACGCCGGGTCACTTCCTGATAGGTCAGCCCCTTAACGCCCTGCCGGAATACCCATTCGGTGATGTTAAGTTAAGTCGGTTAACTAGGTGGCAGATGTTGCAGCAGATGGCTCAAGATTTTTGGAAATGGTGGTCCCTTGAGTACTTGCACATCTTGCAGCAGCGCCTTAAGTGGACTGACCGGACGAGCCCCCCTCAACTCGGTGATTTGGTGCTGATTATGGATGCGAACCTGCCATCATTGAGATGGAGACGAGGACGGATCGTCAATTTGTACCCGGGTCGGGATGGCACGCCTCGATCAGCAGAAGTCAAGGTGAGGGACTCGGTCCTCAAGAGAGCGGTCGCAACACTTTCTCGCCTTCCTATTGATTAGGGACAGGTTCGGGCCTGTCCGGGCGGGTGACTGTTTAATATTAATGCTTCGAAACGCACCTCGGTTTTTGTTGCGCGGATCGACCGCGAGTGATCGGGACATCACTAGCTAGCTGTAACTTGCATAAAAAAAATGACTAGCTAGCTGGCACTTTGCACGTGGAAAAATTGTCAGCGGCAGGCATCGGAGTTTGGCAGAATGTTATTTATAATAATCTCGTTAATAATCGTCAGGAAATAAGTAGATTTCACGACATCGTAGTGAGTGCTTCGTGCTGTGAAAGGTTGAAGTGGTTCGGTCACCAATTCGTCGCGTTCGGATAGCGACCCTTGTAGTCGGCAGCATCACGACGGCAACAGCAGCGGGCTACGACGCGAGTAAGATTCGACTCCCAACACCCCCCACCCTTGTGTTCCTCATCCCGTACTCCTGCCTCGAATTGAGCTTTCGAATGCCGGTCCACGGCGTCAAGGTCAGTACTACTTTGTGACATTCCACTGAAAAACAACCCTTCACAGATCCCACCCCTTTCGATTGAGGCGTGGATTTAACAGTACCTATGGGTCTGTATGTACTGATCACAACACGATTATTTGAGATGAGTCTTTATTGCGACTTTGCTTGAAAAGGAACTTTTGCTTTTCATAGGATGTGAACTCTAATACCCTGCATTAGGTTCAAAATCGAGATGCTTTAAGAAATATGTAATTCTGACATCTAGCAAATTCAATCACAATTGACAAATCTTTTGTCAATTTAAAAGAGATTCCAATATACATTCCTATTAATTACATAAGAGAGTTACTCGCAAAGGCTGATCTAGTCAAGACAAGTAACTTACTCCTAATTCGAGGCAATTCAGTACTGACCCGATTCTGAGACTGTTGAGGTGACAGCACTGTATTCACTCCAAATCTGAACCATGGACCATCCGAGAGTTCCCGGGAAAAAAATCCGAGGTCTTGGATGTTTATATGTGTATGACGTCGCTGTTTCTGAAACCCACGACACAGGGGGAATTATAACACATGAATCCTGAACACGTGTGGGGCCAGATATGTTTATGTTCATGTTTATTGACACAACGTCAGTATCGGGCAGGTAAGGGCTTGCCTCGAAGTTGGCGACAGTTACTGACCTAGTCTAAATCAGCCTAAACATTTTGAGCGCCGTGTATCAAATACAAAACTGTGAAAAATATAACTAATTTATACGAGATAAGGTCTGTTTCTATAATAAAAAGTATCGGCTGTGGTTGTCAGTGACGTTAGTGGAACGACTTTCAGTTTTCGGCCAGAGCCGACTGTAGCGGTCAAAAGATGAACGTGCTTACGGCCGTCTGAGGTTACCATCGCAGCGAAGAGGCGGTAAAACATTTATGCAGGGTGCATAGAATATCGTGGGTATCTAAACAGTGACTCATCAGCACAGCAGCGATGTATAGTATTTCGCTTACTCAGGTGTCTATACTAACTGGGTCAAATTTAACTTGCAAGATTTGATAACAGATACACGGGGTCAGAGAAAGTAAAAAAAGTGAAAAAAAAGTTTATTAATGATGTCTCAAGAGCACAACTTTGGAACTAACTGTGAAACATCTACAGAAAACCCGGTATCTAGTATGCTTTTATCCCAATCAATAAATTGCCATCACAATACTATTTAACCAAAGCTCGATAGGTACCTATAAAAACTACCAAAACTAAATTTATTTCTTGTGGCATTCGTGTCTAACACTTGAAATTATTCTGATGCGTTTACTCTAATCAGGCGGCCAATAATTCGCCTCTGATTCCATAAATTTTCCACAACACAATTTGTTCCAGTGAATGCATTTTATATGCGAATATCATTCTATACTATCATATCAAAAATCTATGTCATGGGATATGTTGTTTGAATATCTATGATATGGATTGGAATAACGACGACATCTCCATCAACGGGTAAAGAGTGACATAAAAATACTCCCCTATAGTTTGCAGTCTCACCTATCACTCCTGAGGTGCCTTATAACTATTATTTACCTACATAAATATGACTCGAGTCTTTTCATGGGATAAACAAGCCTCCAAAAGACCGGAGTGGAGGATTTTCGTTCATACCGAAGCCCGTGACTGAAATTCTCAGGCGCTCTGAGAATGACGCCAAAGGTGACAAATTAAAAGCTCGACCACCTGCCCAAATCCTTAACTACTATATTAAAGGGGTGCTTACATGCCCGCAGTGTGCGATTATCTTCATAAGGAAGATTGGCTACATAAGCCACTTGCGAGCCCACGAGCGACGTCTACAGACGACAAGTTGAAGCGGTCGCTGTGACCGAAATTGGTCGGACCACAAGCTTTGTACATATGTGATGATGATATATGTACAAAGCTTGACGCCATTTTCCTCACACAATGGCGGTTGCGTCCAAGTTTAGCCATACCAAATCCTGTCCACGTTTTCCTTGTCTATTCCCTTCCATGCCAATTCAAAGGCAACCCATCGCACATTGATGGCAAAAAAACTGTATTAGCTAACACAGAGTTCATTTCAGTGTTTGATTATCTCCACTAAGGAAACAGTCCACGTTTTCCAAGCACAAAACCGATCCCATCCCCCCCTCTGCCCCTCCCAATGCGCAGGAGGAAAACATTTATTTCCCGTGAGTACATCAGATATTTCACATAAAGTCTCCAGTTACTCACGTAGCGACTTTATATATCACTTTGCTCTTAAAATTGTGCTCGCCGAACGGAATAGAAAACGTGTCTTGATTTAAAAACTTCACTCATACGCTAGCCTGAATTTTGGGCTCTTCCTTTCTGGGCGTGATGGGGAGGAGATAAAGCACTTACTTAAGATACAAGGACTAGGTAAAAGCAAATGCGAGCAGCAGACAAGGAGATTCTTGAGGAAACTAAATCTAGAGACAGCGAGACTGATTGCTATGTCAAAAATTCTCTAATCCACAGGACATTGAAGACCTATTCAGGGCACTTATTCAGTTAATGAAATCCATATTCCAATTCCAATGCAGTTATTGTCAAATTGTCGTTTAGAGTATGGGAAAATGGTCACATTCGGGTGGAGTTACTGAATAAGGGGATAGATTTGATACATCATATTCTGATGTTATTATTATTTGTGGCATTTTTATGTTGCCTTTACGGTGACCCACTGCTGGGCAAAGACCCTCTTTTAGTCATTATTGGACATTGAAATTTTATCAGACTTCAGTCTCTCTCAAGATATGCAGGCATTTAATTTAAACCATATTTGGAAAGTTTATCTTTGGAAAACCTGGAAATTTTGGTGTTGATTTGTTGATCGGGGAAATGTCAAAGCGGTGGGACCCATGTTTTTCCTGCGGATGTGGGCAACTATTCCCTCTTCCGTCCTATTTAACGTATTCTTTCTTGTACGACAGCTTTGTTACCATAATGTCCTAACATTACAGTAAGCAGAATAAATTCATAATCCGACCAAGAATATATTACACAAGACGCCATATGTTATTGCGATCGAAGCGGTTCTTTCCAAGCGAGAGGACCCGTGTTCGAATCCCTGCTGGGGAGGATGAAAGAAAAACCCCCAGTTCTTGGATGTTTATATGTTTGTAAAGTGTTTATGTAAATGTTATGTTTATGTCCCATTTCCACGCCGCCAAATATACAACGGAAGAACAACTGACGAGTGCTGAAGTGCTGGTAATGAAGGAAATACCCGTCACCCTTTATCTCTTCCGGTTACTGGATTAAACAAGATAACATTGTTATTTAGAAACAAAATGGCAAAGATCTTTCAGCTTTAACTCTGCTTGAAGTTAAGAGACTTTCGGCAGTTAAGTTGCCAAGATTGGGTGTTTTCGGTGAAAACTTTTCATATTGTGAAGTGTGAGCAAAATAAATATATCGATAAGTTAAATAAGAGTATCAATTTGGCAGTGAGCAATGATGATTAATTATAAATAAATATATTAAGGCTCTACGTTTATGTTTCTTTTAGCTACTTTCTCGACTTTTCGCTTGTGCCGGCCGGCCCTCATGCCCGTCACAGGTTGGCGTAAATTTCTCATCACGTACAGTACGTTTACGCATTAGCACGTCGGCGACACAGGAAGTGTGATTTTTTTATATCACGTCCGACATTGTTAGCATGTCCTACTTAGAATATAAGCTAGGATTGTATTCCAATCAAAGAGACATTAACTGAGCATGCAGAGAGAAGCCTTTTATTTATTCTCCCGTCGCTTCAACTACTGTCAGCAAAGTGGTGACCCCAACAGTTAACATCGAACACTTTCGCTGAGCTCGCGGTATTTTGTATTTTTTCACTGAAATATAATTTGTTGTAAAGAGGGGAATAACTGTGCCGGTCTTCACACAAATGGGCCTCCGTCACAGGTATGCGGAAATATCTCATCACGTACTGGAACGTCGGCGAAATCTAAAATCAAAATCAAAAATCATTTATTTCCATAGGATGTTGTTACATCACTTAAATCCGTCATTACATTTTTTTGGGTGAGTTCTCTAACACAATGGCGGAATCTGTGGAGAAGAGCTCACCGAAGAAACTCCACAGTCGTCGCATCTTTTGCGTTTCCTTTTTTAAATAATATATTGTCAAATTACAAAATGAATGCTATTTATATATCGAAACAGCCTGTTACTCAAACAATCTATTCCCATGGACATCTGTCCTCTAAGTAATCAGATATCCTATAGTAACCTTTTTTATACAATTTCTGTTTTATTTTTATTTTAAACTTGTCTAAAGGTAAGTTTTTAATATCAGTAGGGACCTTATTGTAATAGCGTATACAATTGCCTTTAAAAGAATTACTAATTTTATGTAGTCGGCTTACATAAGCAACCAACTTGTCTTTATTTCTAGTATTAAAATTGTGTATATCACTGTACTTCTGAAAATTAGTTATATTTCTTTTTACATACACAAGATTGTCATAGATATATTGAGACACAAATGTCAGAATATTGATTTCTTTAAACTTTTCCCTCAGAAAGAGGAAGCGTGATTTTATAAAATAACATCCGACGTTATTAACATATACTAACTTAATATACAAGCTAGGATTGCATTCCAATGAAAAAGACATTATTTGAGCATGCAGTGACAAGCCTTATATTCAGTATCCCGTCGGTTGCCCCATTATCGGCAAACGCTTAGTCACAATTAACTCTACACCCATTGTTGGATTGGTCTTGGCTGTTTTTTTATTTATATTTTTACAAACGTCATTTTTGCCTGTTCTCTACATTGGATCACTGTGGGATAAGAAGTGCGTAGAAACTCCCACAGATTGATATTTCGATCTCTTTTAAAAATTGGTTGTGCCTAATAAAAATATGAAAAATTTCGTTATTATGATTAATAAGCAGGAAGGTAATCTTGAGCATTATAATATCCCTTTTTCGACAAAGTCGCTTTAACTTGCTTTTTAAATTGCTGAAATGGCAATTTCGTTAACAAGTGGTAGACTTCTTAACTATTAACAAAGTAAATTTGCGGTTTGTCTAGGTTTACATGTTTGTGACGTCATTGTTTCTTGTTGCGACGCCACATGGATCCTAGTGTGAGGCCAGAATCAACGTATGTGGCTGTATGTAAATGGTTTTGTATCTTTGTTAATATAAACAAAATAATTCTCAAAAAGCAGAGATGTATTACCAGATTCAACCCCATACCAAACATGGGGTAACCGAAAGGCGAAGTCAAATTATCACTAAATACAAGACAACACTTCCGTTACAACCTCTGCAAAACAAACAACCCTTCAGCCGCAGATCAAACTCTATAAACACGCAGTTCTTTCATAGATACTGTACACAAGGAAAATAAAACCAAAACCTTTCCTGAATCAAATCGAATATAGATTACCGCTAAAAATAGAGCGAAGGCAGCGACATACCACCGAGCCACAGGTTTCATTTTGGAATTTACATATTTCTTATTTGGCAAGAAAAAAGTCGACGCCTAATTTGCCGCCCGATCGCGTTCGTAACAGAATCTATATCTTATCAGGGAAGCAACCCGTTGATTATGTCACTGTCGCCTTATTTTATAAGTTCATCTACAGTAAGACCGCCGCATTTGACACTCGACAAATTTCATTGACAGATCTACTAAAAAAATCTGGAAAGAGACACACATTATTCGTCAGTTTGACAGAAGCTGCGCAGGTTTTGCTGTGGATTTGAACATGATATGACTCGAAGAAGTAGGTTTGGATGGACTACTTGTCTACAGTGAACCACCTATCCGAGTTCCATAATCCGAAACTCTTCGTAAGCATCGCCCTTACTGGAATACGAAATAGCGTGAATCTAAATACCGAATGTTGTTCGTAGGGCGGCACGCACATTTAAGAACTTCGCTGATTCGGCTGAAAAGATAACGGCGTTGCCATTTAGATGTGCGCTGGCAAATTGAATGAAAGACGGGGATTCGTATCGCGTACGTGTTGAATACGACTAGTTGCCTTATGAAGGCGTCGTGCAATTAATGAGGGTACACACAAAACCAACAACAACATAGCCTTCACCCATTTGGACTGGCAGAGGTACAGACGGGGAGTTGTGGGGCCGTAAAAATAGCCCGCGATTTTAAAACTTATTGCTCGGTAATAAAGTGATGTATCACTCGCTGTGTCCAAAATGTTTGGTGTCAAATCAATCGTACTATTTACTACAGACACCCACTTTGCAATGCAAAAAGTGGCTCTGATTTGATCGGACACCTCTCTGTTACACACTGTAGAAATAAATCGCATTATTTTTGTGATGGAACCATAATTTTACGGATTTCGGTATATTCGACCCTCACTTAGAAGTTCTACGAACGCGACATTAATAATGTAATATTTGTATTAGTTTACAAACCATTTTAAAAGAGATCTAAAAACCAATCTGTGGGAGTTTTTTCGCCCTGCTTCTCCCACAGTGGTTCTGTGTAGAGAGTAGGCAAAAAAAATATTTTGCTAAGTGTATGTAAATATCTATAGTATTAAAGACTTTTGCATTATATTTTTTGACAACTTATGCCATCTATTCAATTGTTAATGAAAGAATAGGATAGCCAAGCAGAAAGCTGATACCGATAATGACTAATGACATCTATTCGATTTGCGATCACTTAGCTTCTCATAATTTTATGTTTCCTAATTTTTATTCGCTTAATAATGGTAGTGAATTTGCCATTACTTGAATGGCATTATTATGTCATAGTAGTATTCTCTTTCTTATGACAATAAATCGGCCTTTTGTTTTGGTTGGCATAACAAGTTTTTAGTATAACTTCTATTGGACTACTTTTGACAACTTGTGCCATCTATTCAATTGTTAATGAAAGAATAGGATAGCCAAGCAGAAAGCTGATACCGATAATGACTAATGACATCTATTCGATTTGCGATCACTTAGCTTCTCATAATTTTATGTTTCCTAATTTTTATTCGCTTAATAATGGTAGTGAATTTGCCATTACTTGAATGGCATTATTATGTCATAGTAGTATTCTCTTTCTTATGACAATAAATCGGCCTTTTGTTTTGGTTGGCATAACAAGTTTTTAGTATAACTTCTATTGGACTACTTTTGACAACTTGTGCCATCTATTCAATTGTTAATGAAAGAATAGGATAGCCAAGCAGAAAGCTAATACCGATAATGACTAATGACATCTATTCGATTTGCGATCCCTTAGCTTCTCATAATTTTATATTCCTTAATTTTTATTCGCTTAATAATGGTAGTGAATTTGCCATTACTTGAATGGCATTATTATGTCATAGTAGTATTCTCTTTCTTATGACAATAAGTCGGCCTTTTGTTTTGGTTGGCATAACAAGTTTTTAGTATAACTTCTTTTGGACTACTGTCGTCTAATGGGTGATTTACATATTATTATTTTTGTAATAATGATTTTTACTATTTATCAGAAGGCTGAAATTCTTGCTGTAGGTCATTATTTATGTATTTTGGTTCTGTTAACGTATTGATTTTTTTCTTATCAAAGAAAGAAATCGAAATATAGTTCGATTTTATATTTTTTGGTAGTAGACAAATGGTGCGATTGCAGTGTGACAATCGGATATCATTTGGATTGAATTGAGCAACCAGCGGAGTATGCTTGCCACTGAAAGAAATGTAAAGCCAAAGAACAATGGGTAATATTGTATGGGCCCCTTACCAACCCTTTTAGCAACTTAAGGCCTATATCTTTAGAAAAGTCTTTCGAAATCAATTTTTTATTGTATGAAGTTAACTTCGTTAGTTGCGGGAGGAAAAAATGAAGCAATACTCATGGTTCTTTGGCTAGATAAGGTTCGCTAAATTTCAATTGGGTTATAGGTTAGGTTGGAACTAAGAAGTAGCAAAACCGTAGCGTAGCCAAGCGGAGCGGAGTGAAGCATATGCAGATAAAATCAACATTAAATGACACGAATATTAGCAAAAATGCGAATTTAGTGTGAAGTTTTTTCGGCATTTGAATGTTTAATGTTTTAGATGTTTCCTTAATGTCTTTCTCTGCGTAGCAAAATGATTGTTATACGTTTTTATGTTTATGCTGTATAATTTTAGTCTTTAAAATGTCCTATGTTTATGACTTTGTAATTTATGCGTAATTATTTATGCTAAGGGATGGGTTAGCGAAATTTCGGCTTAAGGGTTTATGCCAAACAATGTTATTTCATTTCATAGTACCTATGCAATGCAACAGTGAACCAGGGCAGAGGCATATACACAATACGCTTATTTCGTTAGAAACACATAATTCAAATGTTGCCCAAATGGCTTTGGGTCAAGATTAAATGTGACGTAGCAGTTTCGAATCATCAAAGTCTCCAATTTTTAATGCAAGTATTGGTAATGTAGGTGTAATTTTAGTTGCTATAAGTTAATGTTACGATCTTATTACTAATTATAAATTGAAAGCGTTTTAAATATTTATTTCAATATATTTTTCAAGAAACAAATTAATATCTATAAACTCTAAGTATGATTTATCTTCTGCTGAAGGAACCAACATACTTCCAAAGAATATTAAGTAACAATTTACATCTCTCAACTTTTTTAATCTCAAGATAATATTTAAATAAGTGTGGAGTCAAATAGTGCTACGTGAATAGCAATTTATTAAAACTTTGCTACGATATTAATTTCCAGGATAAACCTATGGCAGTAGAGGATGTTTAATATCGTAGCGGTTGAACCTCATTTTGAAGCACTTGTTCATGTCTGGATTTTATTCTAGTTGCCATGTTATAATATTTTACTTAAGCGCATAGGGTCCCAAGACCTCATAACCTCTTTATCTAAATTGTTCTAGTTTGAAATTCACTCGTGCAGACAAGCACCAATGAACCCCACAAGTTTTCAATCAAGTTCAAAACTGGGCTTTTAATTGGCCACTCAATGACAGTTGTTAAATCCTTCTGAGCGGCGAGCTACTCTCTTACCCAACTTGAACGTTGCACAGTACAATTATCTTGTATAAAATCTATTTCCCCTCCGGATATAAATTGAGCACTGTTGGAATTATCACACTTCGTAAAATGGACAAGTATTTCCTCTATTCATCTGACCGCCGAATTCAACCAGCTTTGGCCCATTGAAGACATCCATCCCCAATAGCCTGCAAAACAATAATTAGGTTATTTAACAAATAACATTTCGTAATTCACTATAAAATATAATTATTATTGTTTTATTTATCTGAATATTAATATTCTTGCCTACTATAGTTCTGCCACTGGCTCTCAAAGGCAAAATATTTTGATGGTTATAGCGCTGGCAATATTTTTCTGCCATCATAATCGGACTTAAAACATATTCATCAATAAAATTCCAATCTCGTTCTACCAATCATGTAATTGATTACAAATTGATGACAAGATTGCAATTTTTACTGATGAACTACTAACCGGAGCCCATCGTCAAGCCAGAATGAGATTCGCATCAAATTGGGCTAGTTTATCAAAACTTCGGGCTTCGGTTAGTTAAATTTTGGCCGGTTCGTACTTGTGGATTCCAGCTGCATGCAAATGAATCCTAAATGTTTCAAGAGAAATATTATATGTAACGGCAGTTGATCGAGTCGTCCTAGATAGATCTTCGGTGGGGCCTAATGATTTGACATTGTCGGTAAGATGCATCTGTGTATACCAATGCTTGCGGGCCGGGGCAGTTTGCTTTACGTCACTACTTACTTGATATTTACGAATCCACGAACCGACGGTGTTTCTCTGTACAAAATATATTACAAATTAAAAATAGTATTACAAATAGGTATAACTGCTACTTACCGCGATACCTTATTCTCTAAATATACGTTTAATGCTATGGTTGTCTTCCCAAATCACTATTATTTTAGCTTTCACAAAATCTATTAAAAGAGACATAATGCCTTATAACTGGTGGATATTTTTGTAATCACAATAACTGCAGTAACTACTTCACATCTAATTGTGCCAGATATTCGATAACATCTTATGAGAAATATAGTGAATAAGTGGTTTGTGCCATGGATCTTTTGGTACAAGGTAAGACAATTATATTTAAATTTTATATGTTGTACTATTTGTCATGACTCTAATCTTAACTCTAATATCATCACCTGAAAACAAAGCGGAAAATTTGTGTATTTTTTTGCTATTTATAAACTTTCAAAGACCGGATTTTTTGTATCCAGATGTATCCACCTAAAAGTTTGTATTTTTTGTTTCCAAGACCCTCAACTTTAATATTAACATTTTTCCGAAAACACTATCGGAACTTCGAAAATAGACTTTAAAAAAAATATACTGAAAGGAAAAACGAAATTCACGACTTTTCGAATACAAGTTGACAAAATTCTGACAAAAATCTAACAGATTTGACTGAATTAAATTAGGCAAGAATCAACAACAGCATTTCAGTCGAAATTGGCTTTTTGCTCTGTCAACATTTTCGAAAAATGGGAGTCAAAAAGTCAAAAGTCAAATGTATTTATTACTGTAGATATTTACATATACTACTCTTCTCTACATTTGACCACTATGGTAGGTAGAAGCAGGGCGTAAAAACCCACCTATTGATAATTATATCTCTTTTAAAAATTTGTTGTGCTTAACAAATACAAATATTACAATATTAATTATTATTATTAATAAGCAGGAATAAATAATTACAAAATAACTAACAGCAAGGTCTGTGTTGAGCCAGATTAACCCCGTACAGTACTGTCATTTAAGTAATATTGAACCCTGTAATATCCCTTTTTCGACAAAGTCGCTATAGTAATGGCAATTTCAAAATATCCAGAGATATCTTGTTGTACTAGAGAATGCACTGACTCTTGAAAGAAACTTCGCGAGTTTAAACCGGGGCGCAACTAGTCTGTGGTTATTTGTTAGGTTAACATTACAGCTATCGCTAAGTAGTAAGGGAAATGTTGTAAGGTTCTTGCGTACATACATTATATTTTCGAAAATAAATTGACTAGCTACAGTTAGTACGTCCATTTCTTTAAAAAGCTCCCTTAAAGTGTCTGTGCATTTTAAATTATAACTTGCTCGAATAGCTTTTTTCTGTAAAATATTAATAGTTTGAACATCCAGCTGCTTTCTTCCAAAACAAGATAACATAGGACATGACACTATTGAAGGTAACTAAAATATATAGTATACTAGCCTATACGTAGCCACATCCACGTTTTGTCTGATGTTCCTAACAGCGTAAGCCGCAAAAAATAATTTTCCACCTAAGTTATCTATGTGGGATCCTCACGGCAATTTGCTATCAATGGTTATTCCAAGAACTTTGTTCAGGCTTCTCAGCAACTAATGACCTCGTAGGGGCCCATCAGCTACGAGGTAGCGTAACGATCAGTTGCCAAGAAGTGTGAACGTCGGCGGTTCACCGAGCTGAAGTTAATTGGGGTCGATCTAACCTGGTCTGTGCTTCGGTCCCGTCAACCTCCTGTCTCTCTGCAAGGCCCGGGTGCACCCTAGGCTCTTCTTGGTAGACAGGTTCTTCAGCCAACCAGGTATGACTGGCGGGCCAGCTTCAATGAGCACAGTGTTCCAACACAGGTTATGTTACGTGGTAAAAACAATCGGGCACGAAAATGCGAACTTTATCTGGTTCGAGAAACAATAACACACTCAGCTATATTAACAATCCTGAGGGAAACCCGAATACATTCCAGATGGCCTGCGATTTAATTTCAATACCCTAACCAAAACACGTTTACATTGCGAGGGCTTTCGTCCGTCAGTTGTCAAAAAACTGCTAGGTTGGCAGCTAACGTCAAATTCAAAATGGCCGTTCAGAAACCATCGATCGAATATCGATTTGGAATCGAACAATCACCCGCCCGGACAGGCACCCACCTTTCCCCTAATCTACGGGCAGCCGAGACAACGTTGCTACCGCTCGTTTTAGAACCGAGCCTCCTACTAGAACCTCTGCAGACCGGGGGGTCCCGTCCTTGCCAGGGAACAAGTTAACAATGCGCCCCCTGCGCCAACGTAGTGGCGGTAGGTTAGCATCCTTAACCAGAACGAGGTCACCAACACTAGGGGGGCTAGTTTTGTCAGTCCACTTAAGGCGCTGTTGTAAGATATGCAGATACTCGAGCGACCAACGCTTCCAGAAATTCTGAGTAAACTGCTGCAACATCTGATACCTTGACAACCGATACAATTTCACTCCCTCGAAGGGGTGCTCGGGCAACGCGTTAAGTGGCTGTCCTATCAAGAAATGGCCTGGGGTCAGAGCCTTGAGGTCATTTGGATCCGAGCTGAGCGGACACAACGGTCGCGAATTGAGAACGGCCTCGATCTTACAAAACAATGTCGCGAGCTCCTCAAAAGTCAGCGCGGTCTGACCTACTATACGCCCCAAGTGCGTCTTAGCTGACTTAACTACGGCCTCAAAAATCCCACCCCAGTGGGGGCAAATCGGTGGGCTGAAGGTCCACTGTATACCCCGACGGGAGAGGGCCGTTCCAATATCCACTTTATTTACATTCAAAAAGTTGACTATCTCTCGTAAGGATCGTTCCGCACCGATGTAGTTAGTGCCGTTATCAGAGCGGATCAAAGTTGGAAGTCCCCTTCGAGAAACAAACCTATCCAAACAAGCAATGAAAGCCTCTGTCGAGAGATCAGCAACGAGCTCGAGATGTACCGCCTTGGTGGATAAACAAACAAACACACATAGGTACGCCTTGTATTACCTAGCGGTACGCAATCGTGAACTCTTCACCATAAACGGTCCTGCAAAATCCGTACCAACACCTGAAAACGGTCTGACCTCATTCACACGATCAGGGGGCAAGTCCCCCATGAGAGGTTGCATCGTGGTAGCCTTAAGTCGATAACAAGGCATGCACCGAAACACGATTTTCCGTATGACACGGCGGGCAGATAAGATCCAAAACTCCCGCTGGAGCGTGGCCAACAATGCGTTACAGCCGGCATGCGCGTTTTTAATATGACGATCAGTCACCAGCAATTCAACTAACTGTCCCCCTGTTCAGGCTTCTCAGCAACTAATGACCTCGTAGGGGCCCATCAGCTACGAGGTAGCGTAACGATCAGTTGCCAAGAAGTGTGAACGTCGGCGATTCACCGAGCTGAAGTAATTGGGGTCGATCTAACCTGGTCTGTGCTTCGGTCCCGTCAACCTCCTGTCTCTCTGCAAGGCCCGGGTGCACCCTAGGCTCTTCTTGGTAGACAGGTTCTTCAGCCAACCTCCTATGACTGGCGGGCCAGCTTCGATGAGCACAGTGTTCCAACACAGGTTATGTTACGTGGTAAAAAACAATCGGCCACGTAAATGCGAACTTTATCTGGTTCGGGGAACCATAACACACTCAGCTATATAGACAATCCTGAGGGAAACCCGAATACATTCCAGATGGCTTGCGATTTAATTTCAATACCCTAACCAAAACGCGTTTACATTGCGAGGGCTTTCGTCTGTCAGTTGTCAAAAAACTGCTAGGTTGGCAGCAACGTCAAATTCAAAATGGCCGTTCAGAAACCATCGATCGAATATCGATTTGGAATCGAACAATCACCCGCCCGGACAGGCACCCACCTGTCCCCTAATCTACGGGCAGCCGAGACAACGTTGCTACCGCTCGTTTTAGAACCGAGCCTCCTACTAGAACCTCTGCAGACCGGGGGGTCCCGTCCTTGCCAGGGAACAAGTTAACAATGCGCCCCCTGCGCCAACGTAGTGGCGGTAGGTTAGCATCCTTAACCAGAACGAGGTCACCAACACTAGGGGGGCTGGTTTTGTCAGTCCACTTAAGGCGCTGTTGTAAGATATGCAGATACTCGAGCGACCAACGCTTCCAGAAATTCTAAGTAAACTGCTGCAACAACTGATACCTTGACAACCGATACAATTTCACTCCCTCGAAGGGGTGCTCGGGCAACGCGTTAAGTGGCTGTCCTATCAAGAAATGGCCTGGGTTCAGAGCCTCCAGGTCATTTGGATCCGAGCTGAGCGGACACAACGGTCGCGAATTGAGAACGGCCTCGATCTTACAAAACAATGTCGCGAGCTCCTCAAAAGTCAGCGCGGTCTGACCTACTATACGCCCCAAGTGCGTCTTAGCTGACTTAACTACGGCCTCAAAAATCCCACCCCAGTGGGGGCAAATCGGTGGGCTGAAGGTCCACTGTATACCCCGACGGGAGAGGGCCGTTCCAATATCCACTTTATTTACATTCAAAAAGTTGACTATCTCTCGTAAGTATCGTTCCGCACCGATGTAGTTAGTGCCGTTATCAGAGCGGATCAAAGTTGGAAGTCCCCTTCGAGAAACAAACCTATCCAAACAAGCAATGAAAGCCTCTGTCGAGAGATCAGCAACGAGCTCGAGATGTACCGCCTTGGTGGATAAACAAACAAACACACATAGGTACGCCTTGTATTGCCTAGCGGTACGCAATCGTGAACTCTTCACCATAAACGGTCCTGCAAAATCCGTACCAACACCTGAAAACGGTCTGACCTCATTCACACGATCAGGGGGCAAGTCCCCCATGAGAGGTTGCATCGTGGCAGCCTTAAGTCGATAACAAGGCATGCACCGAAACACGATGTTCCGTATGACACGGCGGGCAGATAAGATCCAAAACTCCCGCTGGAGCGTGGCCAACAACGCGTTACAGCCGGCATGCGCGTTTTTAATATGACGATCAGTCACCAGCAATTCAACTAACTGTCCCCCCTTGGGGAGCAGAAGTGGGTGACGAGCCGAATACGACAGATTCGCATTGCGCAATCTTCCTCCTACCCGAAGTAACCCGGTCGAATCAACAAAGGGTTGAGACGCGCGACGGCTCCCTTCAATTTCGAACGTCCACTTCGTATAATCTCCAATTCTGCCCCAAACTTCGAGGACTGTACCAACCGGACCAAATTCAATAGCGACTCGTTTCGCTCTGCCGGAGTCAGAATAGGGTTCAACGTTCGCTGATCGCGAGGAGTACGACAATTTCGAGCGAATCTCCTAATCCAAGTGGACACGTTTATCAACTTGTCAAGTGAGCTATACCGGTCCAGCAGAAACCCGGCGTCAGGGTCCTCAGCCTTCTGGGTAACATGCACGGCCGCTCTGGGGCCATGATCCGAAGATACTACTACATGGCTGTGGGGCCAGTCCGATTCTCTCTTGGCAAGCCAGGGTGGTCACCACCACAAATGGTGTCTAACGAGTTCAGGAGCCCGACATCCCCTGGATGCACAATCAGACGGGTTCAATTCTCCTGGTACATGTCTCCAGGTCAGTGGGACCTCAGACGACACAATCTGGGAGACACGGTTCGCAACAAAAACCTCTAAGTTATGGACCGAAGCCTTCAGCCAGCACAAAACAATCTGGCTGTCCGTCCACGCGTACACCGTATCCTCCAAAACCACTGACCCACGCAACACTGTTAGAGTGTGATTCAAAAGTTTGGTCAAAAGAGCAGCCCCGGACAGTTCCAGTTTTGGAATCGTCATCCTTGTCCGAATAGGCGCTACCTTGCTTTTTGCCAAAACCAAACGCACGTCGACCTCCCCGGTGGAGGTGACGGTTCGCAAATAAACCGCTGCCGCAAACCCTCGTTCAGAGGCATCACAAAACCCGTGAAGGGTTGCCCTGTAATCCCCAGCAGGGACCAATTTCCTCGGCAGCGATACATTATTTATGTCCGATAGCGAGGTGAACATTGAATGTGAATGAACAGTGAATTTCTTCGTATTTAACCATTTAACTGTTTATTATCAAAACGTTGGCGGAATGAAGGGCAAATTACACGATCTACGATTGAGTTTGATGAACAACAGCTGCGATGTGGTGGTTATTACAGAAACCTGGCTGAATGAACGAGTCTACGATGGCGAACTTTTAACCAGCGGTTATCAACTATTTCGACGTGATAGAGACTTCACCAAGACTACTAAGTTGGATGGCGGAGGAGTCATGGTGGCAGTGAGGAACTCGGTGCAGGTTTACCGCAGACAGGACTGGGAATCCCCGAGCGTGGATGAGATCTACCTGGTATTCCCCGATAACCAACACTCTGGCCTAATTATGTGTGCTGCTTATATCCCCGATTCTTCTCCCTATAAAGTTTATGAATCACACTTAGTAAAGGCTCAGGACGTCTTCATTGAGATGCCTGGCTATAATTTTTGTTTATTGGGCGACTACAACATCCCAGGTATCGATTGGCAATTCCAGGTCGGTATAAAAGGCTGTAACTTACCGGACCAGTACTTAATAACCGAGGTTAACAAACTTTTATCCAACACCATGTCACTTCTAAATATGCTACAATTCAATAGCATCAGAAACATAAACAACCGGACTCTTGATTTAATCCTAAGCAATATAATTGACATTGATGTCGTTACCTCCACGCAACCTGTATTGAACGTTGATAGACATCATCCACCATTGGAAATATCATTATCTACCAATATGTCCGAAAAAATATTACCGAACGCAAACATCACTAAGCTTAACTTTTATAAAACAGACTACGTCACTGCTATCGAGAAACTGCAGAGCATTGATTGGGTTACAGAATTGACACACTTGAACGCAGAAGAATCTTTAGATTTATTCTATAAACATATATATTATATTATTGATATAACTGTCCCCCGTGTTAAAACTAAATCACGTAAATATCCCATTTGGTTCTCTAAGCATCTGATAAAATTATTTAATCTGAAAGACAAAGCGTGGCAGAAGTGGAAAGTTTATGGAGCGTTGGCGGACTACAATCGGTTTTCTAAGATACGCGCCAAATGTAAACATAAGATGGACATTTGCAACAAAAAATATGTAAGTAATGTCGAGGAGTCTGTTAAGGTGGACATTAAAATCTTCTGGAAGTACACTACCGCTCTTAAAAAAACCAATACCGGCTACCCTTCAGTGATGAAGTCGGGAGACACTACTTCACACAAAATTGATGAAATAGTCGAACTTTTCTCTGAATATTTCCATTCCGTGTTTGAGCCAAACTCAGGGGTGTCACCTAACTTGGTCGAACTTAATCTTATTGACAATCCCAATAGTCCCCTTCACCTGTCCAGCTTGACCCTATCTGAACCTGAAGTAACTTCAGTTCTTCGACAGTTGGACATCACCAAGGGTGCGGGTCCAGATAAAGTTCCACCTATATTCCTGAAAAATTTGCATGAATATATCTCTCCAGCACTTACTATTATATTTAACAAATCATTACAAGAGGGCGTTGTACCAACAGTCTGGAAGCTTGCCTATGTCACGCCTATCCATAAGTCAGGACCAAAAAATGAGGTTTCCAACTATCGTCCCATTTCCCTTTTATCCACCCTAGCTAAAACATTCGAAAAATTGGTACATAACAGAGTATATCCCCTTTTGGAACCATTCCTTGATCCAAAACAGCATGGCTTTGTCAAACTCCGCTCCACTCTCACGAATCTACTTATTTACTCCAACGATCTCTTTGAAGCCATGGATCAGAATGTCGCAATGGACTCCGTATACACCGACTTCAAGAAAGCATTTGACAAAGTCGATCACTTGCTGCTTCTTAAAAAACTGGCATACAATGGAATCAAGGGAGACTTACTGAGATGGTTTGCATCTTACTTAGAAGACAGGCACCAATCTATCGCCCTTAATGGCAAACTGTCAAATGCAGTTTTGATAACCTCAGGCGTTCCTCAAGGATCTATCATAGGCCCATTTCTTTTTGTCATTTTTATCAATGATATAGCACAGTGTTTCCGACACTGTAACTACCTACTGTACGCGGATGACCTAAAGGTCTATAGGGAAATCCATTCCGACATGGACACCGTGTTGCTCCAACAGGACCTGGACAGACTTGACGCTTACTGTACCGTTAATAGTATATCCCTAGCATACAATAAGTGTCAATATATAAGATTCACAAAACAGGTGATAGAGCGTAATACGCGTGAATATCATATAGGCGGACATGCATTGCAAAGGGTCACATGTATTCGGGACCTTGGCGTCTACTTTGATGCAAAGTTGACCTTCGATGCACACATCGCACACATAACTAAGAAAGCTTAGCAGATGCTTGGATTCCTCATGCGTACAACTAAGAGCTTTAAGAAACCCAAGTCCTTCCTCACGATTTACGGCTCTCTCGTTCGTTCCCATCTTGAATACGCATCCCCTATCTGGAATCCTTTCTATGCAACGTATGATGCACAAATTGAAATAGTACAGAAGAAGTTCCTCCGTAGTCTCAATTACCGTGTCAGGGCTCCAAAGAGGTCATATGATATCCTGCTTACAAACTACAGACAGACGTCCCTCCACGATCGTCGCACCCTCGCGGACACCGTTGTTCTCAAGCGGATCTGCACCAGTTACTACAACTGCCCAGAGCTTGTCTCCCTTATAAGGTACCATGTCCCGCTCAGAGCTCCGCGGCACAAGCGGCTCTTCCACGTGAAAGCCGCTCGCACCAATGCTGGTAAAAGGGCGCCAATAGGTCGAATCTGTGCATACCACGACAAAAACTTTGCAGAGGTCGACTTGTTTGATTCATCTGTCAATCGGTTTAAGCACTCCATACGCAAGCTGTTGTTCAAAAAACTCGAGGATAATAATCCTTGACTGTGGTGTGGTAATTTCATGCGAGTTTGTGCAATAGATGTACCCTAATTGTAAACAATGCACATTTTTCTCTCATATTTTGGTTTTTAATTTTAGTAAGAATGTATATTCTTAGCACCTAATTACTTTAGTTGTTGCTCATTCGGAGCTAATTCTTCCCAAATCATTTAAGCCATATGTGGGATACCCTAAGGGATAAGTTAGATTTTAATTAACTGTATATTTATCCTCTGTTTGTTTTTGTAATGTAACTTGTCCTGTTTGTAACCCCTGAATAAATAAATAAATAAATAAACATTCGCGTCCAATCAGTCAACAAATCACCTGAGAGGTGGGTGTCCCAGGTCAACTGAGCCGCCCATAGCCTTTGCATAAAACATTTGAGAGCAAAGGTGACTGGAGAAATCCATCCATCCGGGTCGAACGTTTTCGCAATCGTTGACAGTACTGACCGCTTCGTCCAGGCCTTCGGTGTTTCTAAAACCACCCGATAGGTAAACTCATCATGGATGGGCCGGTACTGAATTCCAAGCACTGACAACATGTTAGGGTTGTCAGGATTCTCAAAAACGTGCGGGTCTTGTTGAAACTCATCTGGGAGACCAGCCATCAACTCAGGGGAGTTGGACATCCACTTGCGTAGTTCATAGCCGCCTCGTTCCAGCAATTGAATGAGCTCGTCCCGTCGGTCCAGAGCTTCCTCCACACTGGCTGCCCCTGTGCAGACGTCATCGACGTACAAATCTTGCTCCAGGATAGCGGCGGCTCTAGGATAGCTCACACGGTCACGCGACGCCAACTCCCGCAGGGTACGCATCGCCAAATACGGGCTAGACCGTAACCCATACGTGTTCGTGTTTAACTCATAGACCTTGACTGGCTCGGCCGTGGACTCACGCCAAAGTATCAACTGATACCTTCTGTCAGCCGGATGAATTACCGTTTGCCTAAACATCATCCGAATGTCTGCGACAAATACAATCTGGTGCCTCCGAAAGCTCGTGAGAATATCCGAAATATCACGACTCAACTTGGGTCCCGAATGTAGACACTGATTCAGGGTCATCCCGTTGGAGGTAGGTGCTGACCCATCAAAAACAACTCGAATCTTGCCGGTAGGGGTTCGTAGGACGGCATGGTGTGGAAGGAAACAATGATCCTCAGATCTCCAGTCCACACCCGATACCGACATGCGTCCTAACGACTCATACTCCCTCATGAAATCAACATATTTTTGTTTAAATACGGCGTCCCTTGTCATCCTACGCTCCATCGACATCAATCTCGTCTCAGCCATCTTCCTAGATTCTCCTAGTGGCGGTCGATCGGCCCTGAAAGGCAGTCGAGTTACAAAACGACCAGAACGAAGGCGACCAGTACTATTCTGGTAAAACAACTCGCACTCTTCTTCGTCTGCGTCGACTCGAGGAGCGGTGGGAGGTTCCTCTATCTCCCAGAAACGTTGGATAGCGTCTGACAACGCTGAGCCAATAAGTATGCCATCTGACTCGGCAGGCCTAACCATTGGCAATGCCGGACCCATGATCACGTGACCAAACTTAGTATCCACAGCAATCAACCCGTCCGGCTGAAGAACTCGCCGATCCGACAACAGAAACCTACCCAGAACGTCTGCTCCCAGTAGCAGGTCGACCGGGGCTGGAGTGTCAAAATCGGGATCCGCCAACTTGAGTCCTGATGTCAGGAATCGAACGGCCGGATTCAACTTCACCAAGGGGTGTCTGCCCATGACATGCGTCATTACTAAAGCTTGCACGGATGTTTTTGTCAAAATGTCATAACGTGGAGAGAACGTGATCACCGATTGACCAACTACATTCGTAACCGTAACATTCCCCACGCCCCGTATTGATTTATTATACCTATTTACCTTGAGGCCCAACCATTTTGCTAAATCATTCGATACAATGCAGCCCTGAGCTCCAGAATCTAATAGGGCGCGAACGTATGTTGGGTTGCCCGCCAAATCCCAAACAAGCACAGAGGCGATCGGTAACACCACCGTCTCCGGTTGGGGGGCAACAAATGGTTGGGCCGCAAATTCCTAGCGAGGACCCCCGGGGCCCCACTGTGCCTGTAACCGATCAGGTATGCAGCTATACGCCAGAGGGTCCCATTGTACAAATGGCCCACGCGCCGGTTCCATTCCCAACCTACGATTCCCCGTAAAGGGGGGTGGGCGTGAATTCAACCGTGGCCGCTCCATGAGCGGGAGGGACATCACATGTGACCGAAGAGGACGAGGCGACGAGCGGGGCGACAACTGAGGCGGCGTCCGAACCGCACCCGCATAGCTCGAAGGTGTCCCATGCCACCCGCCCGTTACGGCCTGCTCAACACACCCAATGTCCCGCTGGGTCGGATGCTGAGTCGCAACCGAAAACTCAGGGCCCCCCATGTAATGGTCCTGAGTGCGGCCCTGCACCCTGGTACTGCCCTGTGCACGTGGGGACGTTGGCCCCTGAGTTGCGCTCCGAGTCGCAAACGAATTCTCAGGGCCCCATGCCGTGTCACCCTGGGTACGGCCCTGTGGAGGCTGTTGGCCGGACCGGTTCATGCACAACAGATTGTTGTGGGCCCCACCACAATATCCGCACATTTTTGTGCGCGTGCAGTCCCTAGCCATGTGTGGCCCGAGGCACCGGAAACACCAGCTCCGCTGCTTGGCCATCCGGCGCCGTCCCTGAACCCTAAGTTCCCCGAACTTATTGCAATTGGCCACAGCATGGCCAATCTGCCTACAACATGGGCAGGTCTCACCATGTGGGGTCAATTCACTCACAGTCCCATACGACTGCCGGTTGGTGCGGTCCTTCCTCGTCGGAGGGCCCCTACTCACAGCGCTCCCGGCAGCTCTCTGTGGCTCCGAAGGATGGGTGACCGTCAACCCCAAATTCTCTGCCCGTCGAGCCTCCTCTTCCAAGAATCCGACCAAGTCGGAGAAGGCGGGCAGGTCCTCGGCCGACCTCCCGTGAGACTGTTCGAAACGAGTCTGCACGTCAGCGGGTAGGCGGGAAAGTACAATGTACAACAGTAGGTACGACCATTCACCAACCGGAAGTCCAAGATTCTCTAGAGCCTTGGTGACGGACAACAATGGGTTCAAAACCTCCGTCTGTATGGCCCCGACCTTGTTCACAACCGGGATACTAAACAAACGGTTCAGTTGGGCATCGGCCAACCTCCGTTTGTTATGGTAACGTCTGACCAACAATTGCCTGGCCGTTTCATAGTTACCCTCCGTAACTGTCAAATGAGCGACCAGCTCCCTAGGCTCACCCCTCAATGCTGCCACCAGCTGAGCCATCTTGACAGACTTGGTAATGTCCGATCGCATGTGCACCAAACTGTCGAACAGATTGATGAAGCTCATCCATTCACCGGACACTCCGTCAAAAGTAGGCATAGTTATGGCAGGTAACCTGGACCCCGAACCCTGAAGCGGCAGAGGTGCTTCAATGTCACCACCATGGCTGGACTCGCGCTGTCTACGTATGTCCGCAGCCTTCTGCGTGATAGCAGCTGCCATCTCCATACATTGGTCGACATCCCCTAGCAACCGTGACAGCCTGTCAGGTGCGCAACCATCATCTGATTCCGCCTGTGCGGACAATTCGAGCACCCTATTGTAACGTTCCTTAACGTCCATAGACCGCTCCAATACCACATCATGCCTATCTAAACGGTCTATCAGACCGTGTGCGGAGGAAAACCATCTGAGTTCCTTAGAAACACCCTTCTGGATTTCAGATAACGACATGATCGGAACGATACTTACTCACAATTTGCAGTAACTCAATTTTATTGGACCCTCCAGTCTACAACCCAAACGAGGGAACCCTAAACCACAACTTAAACAATGTTGTTTTCCTTAAACAATAGGAACCGAGTTTTATATCTATATAAATTCTGTAAATACAATTTAGTTTCCCTTTATCATTATAACACACACAGATAGTCAATATTAGTTCAAGTTATAAATTGCTATAAACTGAAAACAATGTAATAGCCTGCTATCAATAGATGTAACTACCTATGTTAACCAAAACATTCTTCAATAGCATTACTAGACCACTAATAGATTGACTAACTGGTAATTCAATTCAATATCTGTCTATCTACTACCAGCAATAGACCTATAGCTTACAATACTACCAATCTATGTAGATACAGGAACAACCAAGTTACTTAACCGCCTATACCTATAGATTGATAGTCCCAAATCGTGCCTTCCTGGAGCCCTTGACGGCTGCAAATCTCAGGAAGCCACGCTCTAGCTACCAAAGTGTTCAGGCTTCTCAGCAACTAATGACCTCGTAGGGGCCCATCAGCTACGAGGTAGCGTAACGATCAGTTGCCAAGAAGTGTGAACGTCGGCGATTCACCGAGCTGAAGTAATTGGGGTCGATCTAACCTGGTCTGTGCTTCGGTCCCGTCAACCTCCTGTCTCTCTGCAAGGCCCGGGTGCACCCTAGGCTCTTCTTGGTAGACAGGTTCTTCAGCCAACCTCCTATGACTGGCGGGCCAGCTTCGATGAGCACAGTGTTCCAACACAGGTTATGTTACGTGGTAAAAACCAATCGGCCACGTAAATGCGAACTTTATCTGGTTCGGGGAACCACAACACACTCAGCTATATAGACAATCCTGAGGGAAACCCGAATACATTCCAGATGGCTTGCGATTTAATTTCAATACCCTAACCAAAACGCGTTTACATTGCGAGGGCTTTCGTCTGTCAGTTGTCAAAAAACTGCTAGGTTGGCAGCAACGTCAAATTCAAAATGGCCGTTCAGAAACCATCGATCGAATATCGATTTGGAATCGAACACCCCCCTTGGGGAGCAGAAGTGGGTGACGAGCCGAATACGACAGATTCGCATTGCGCAATCTTCCTCCTACCCGAAGTAACCCGGTCGAATCAACAAAGGGGTTGAGACGCGCGACGGCTCCCTTCAATTTCGAACGTCCACTTCGTATAATCTCCAATTCTGCCCCAAACTTCGAGGACTGTACCAACCGGACCAAATTCAATAGCGACTCGTTTCGCTCTGCCGGAGTCAGAATAGGGTTCAACGTTCGCTGATCGCGAGGAGTACGACAATTTCGAGCGAATCTCCTAATCCAAGTGGACACGTTTATCAACTTGTCAAGTGAGCTATACCGGTCCAGCAGAAACCCGGCGTCAGGGTCCTCAGCCTTCTGGGTAACATGCACGGCCGCTCTGGGGCCATGATCCGAAGATACTACTACATTGCTGTGGGGCCAGTCCGATTCTCTCTTGGCAAGCCAGGGTGGTCCCCACCACAAATGGTGTCTAACGAGTTCAGGAGCCTGACATCCCCTGGATGCACAATCAGACGGGTTCAATTCTCCTGGTACATATCTCCAGGTCAGTGGGACCTCAGACGACACAATCTGGGAGACACGGTTCGCAACAAAAACCTCTAAGTTATGGACCGAAGCCTTCAGCCAGCACAAAACAATCTGGCTGTCCGTCCAAGCGTACACCGTATCCTCCAAAACCACTGACCCACGCAACACTGTTAGAGTGTGATTCAAAAGTTTGGTCAAAAGAGCAGCCCCGGACAGTTCCAGTTTTGGAATCGTCATCCTTGTCCGAATAGGCGCTACCTTGCTTTTTGCCAAAACCAAACGCACGTCGACCTCCCCGGTGGAGGTGACGGTTCGCAAATAAACCGCTGCCGCAAACCCTCGTTCAGAGGCAACACAAAACCCGTGAAGGGTTGCCCTGTAATCCCCAGCAGGGACCAATTTCCTCGGCAGCGATACATTATTTATGTCCGATAGCGAGGTGAACATTCGCGTCCAATCAGTCAACAAATCACCTGAGAGGTGGGTGTCCCAGGTCAACTGAGCCGCCCATAGCCTTTGCATAAAACATTTGAGAGCAAAGGTGACTGGAGAAATCCATCCATTCGGGTCGAACTGTTATGAACTACTTTATTACGTGAATAGAGCAGACGCATGCAATTTACACTTCATTTATATAGAGTTTTGTACCTAAAATAGTCAGTCAACCCATAGCCGCGATACTGAAAAGTTGTCTTACTTATTGTGAAAACTAATAAATCTGTGTGGTTAATTAAATAGTTTTTTTTAAAAAGACCTGCGGCACGGACCCCAAAACAAGTGGTGTCAGAAGTGGGATGCCAGAAGAAAAACCTTGCTTCGTGTAAGATCTGGCATTTAAAAGAACTCGCGGTCCCTGTCGCATCAAGAAAGGTCTCTAAATTCAGTGCCGTGTTGCCCGACGATAAGTCTACGCCTTCGCGTGAGCCGCGTGTAGCCCGCAGCATCACTGGTCACCGGTTGGTCGACAGTAAGCCTCAGCTCTCGAGCTCGAGCCTGCACTAACTTTCCCCTGGTCGACGGTCAGTCTCCATACATCCTGCTGTGTGAGCCCGCATCAGAAGAAGACAAGCAGATCATCATCATCGGTTCATCGAGTTGACTCAAACTTCATTTATATTCTTCATTTTATTCACATTTTCCAGCTCAATTCATCAAAACCAGTTTCGCAATAATTATTGCACTACGTCGTGACTCCAACTTCAAACAGTAGCCGTCGAAGAATTCCGTAGAAATACGACACTTTTGTGTCGCTGGACACTCGCCGCTAACTACCTCACCTGTACCGACGTCACTGCTACAACGTGACTACGCCAGTTTTGGTACTTCGGGTCACTTCTTTCTACATCCCCGGGTTCTCCGAGATGTTCCTGGTTCTCCTGTGAGTTGATTCATCTTTTAAATTATCTGTGAATTGTGTTTTTTAGTGTGAATTTACAGTGTTTCTACGTTATTTTTACATGAACATTTTTACGTGAACATTTTACAGGGTTTATTTTATACAACACGTTTACACGTTTACTTTTACAAGTCTAGTTTACAACATTTTAGTTTTGTGTGTCGCATATTCTGTTGCTCTGGATTTTAAATTTCATTCATGGTTCAACCGAAAAAGGAGGAATTTGTTGACGTGGAATCTGCCCTCGAAACTTCTGATAGCTCTGGAAGCGAGGCAGAACCCGAACCGAAAGTAAAAGCGCCTAAGAAAAAAATGGCTTCTTCAGTAACTTTGTCGGTTCTTACTAAATTCATTCGGCCCTATAATGGTGACCGAGAAACCCTCCCGGCTTTTCTCACTAACTGCGAAAATGCAATCAGTTTAGCTACGACAGAACAACAGAACGTGCTTATAAAATATATTGTATCACAGCTCGAAGGCAAGGCTCAATTAGCCTGTTGTTTGAAAAATTTTGAAAGCTGGAGTGATATCAAGTCTTTCCTGAAAACTACTTTCGGCGAAAAGAAACACTCCACGCATCTCTTAGTAGATTTGCAAAATTGCCGCCAGAAAGCCGACGAGAGCGTGACGCAATATTCATTGCAAATAGAGTCGTGTTTAACTCGACTTCAATCCGACATCCATTATAGCTGTGTGGATAAGAGCGAGCTTGTAGGAAGGCTAGCGGCGATGGAGGATTTAGCCCTCAACACTTTTATGTTAGGGATGAACACCAAATTTGCACATATTGTTAGGTGCCGCAACCCCAAGACTCTTTCCGAAGCCATCACACACGCTATCGAAGAAGAGAAAATCTTCAATCTTTCCCGGGTGTCTCAACGAGCATCCCTACAATGCTCTTTCTGTCATCAAAGCGGCCATTCCGCTTCCGATTGTTTTAAAAAGAGAAAACAATATAATGAAGGTCATCGTGTTCATGCTATCAATTCTCCTCCCTCTCAAAGCGGACCTTCTTCTTCAAAATTTGACAGGAACAAAAGTTGTGCCTATTGTAAAAAGGTAGGGCATCTTATTACTGAGTGTTTTAGATTGAAACGCAAAAACGGTGAGTCATCATCGTCTCCTCAAGCCAGTGTCCACACTGCGCTTGAACACTCAGATGAAATCGAAATCGAAACTGATTTAAACTAAAATCGGTTCCGGTTCCGTGTCTACCGGAGCCTAATACTCCTATCATAAAAGACACGTTATCTAAAAAATCTGCGCCTTCACTCCCCGAGCTTCTACCCAAGGCCAGTTCTGCTAAGCCTCCACTCAAAAAAAGGGTTACCCCTAAGGCTAGCTCAAAAAAATCAAATGCTAGGTCTTTACTCAAAAATGAGTTTCTACCCAAGACTAGCTCTACTACTACGCCTCTACTCAAAAATGAGTTTCCCCTTCAGGCTAGTTCTAATACTCTCAATGAGTCCACGAATCTCTCCCCTCAAGATAACTTGAGTTTTCCGGGGTTTACCCCTAGAGATTCTACATGTGAAGAAAGCACAGTATATACTGTTTTTAATCTCAACCCTAGGGTTTCGCTTCCTCACGTGTTTTTACAGACGAGCCGTTCACAGAAACCTCTCTGTTTCTTAATAGATTCGGGTGCTTCAATTTCCATTGTGAAATTCTCAAGTTTAAATAAGCATTCCGATTTGGGACCTCAAACTATTAAAATTAAAGGTCTAAATGACGACGATTCTCATGTAGAATCTCTTGGGTCCCTTGAACTTGACTTATCCTACCGATTTTCCCAACAGAGTATAGTAGCGCTGAACTTCAATTTACACGCGATTAGTGACTCAGTGCGCTTGCCATTCGATGGCATTCTCGGTAGCGATTTTCTGGACAACTATAAAATGGATATTAAATACTCGACTAAGACTTTGCAAATGCAAAAGTTCTCTATTCCATTTTCGCTTAGCAATCCTTGCTTTATTATACCTGCTCGATCCGAAGCAGTTATTGAATGTCTTGTGTCTAATGACATTTCGGAATTAGACTCTTTGCGCGAAGCGCTGATACTCGATCACACATTCTGCGAAGGTGTCTACCTTGCAAACTGCATTGTCACAGTTAAGCCAAACTATAGAGTTAATGTCTCTATTTTAAATACATTGGAAAACCCAATCGAAATCAAAGATTTCTCAGTTCGTCTTACTCCTATGGATTTACCTGTCGACTCTTTTCAGAGCCCATCTCAGAATGTCTTCTCCACTTCTCATGAAGTTACCTCAGATAGAAAACAACGCGTTCTCGATCAAATTCGTCACGAACATTTAAATTCAGAAGAGAAAAAGGTTCTTCTAGACTGTTGTACACAGTACACAGATATATTCTATCTCGAAGGCGATCCTCTCACGTGCACAAATGCAATTCAGCATTCCATCAATACGGGTGATGCCCCTCCGATACATGTTAAATCATACCGTTTCCCCGAGGTTCATAAGCAAGAAGTTGAAAACCAAATGCAGAAGATGCTTGCTCAGAATATCATCAGACCTTCTATTTCACCTTGGAGTGCCCCAGTTTGGGTGGTTCCCAAAAAGATGGACGCCTCTGGCAAACAAAAGTGGCGCGTTGTCATTGATTATCGTCGTCTAAATGACGTTACCGTTAATGAGGTTTACCCTATTCCTTTGATTACAGACATTCTCGATCAGTTGGGTCATTCGAAGTATTTTTCAACCCTTGATTTGGTATCAGGTTTCCATCAGATCTGTCTTAATCCTGCTGACTCAGCAAAAACAGGATTTACTGTAACTAACTCAAATGGCACTTCAGGCCACTACGAATTCGTTAGGATGCCATTCGGACTCAAGAATGCTCCTTTTACCTTCCAAAGATTGATGAATACCGTTCTATCCGGCTTACAAGGACTACATTGTTATGTTTACTTGGACGACTGTATTGTCTATTCCCATGATCTTGATTCGCACATCCAAAAGCTGAAACTCGTTTTCGACAAATTTCGGGAATTTAACCTAAAAATGCAACCCGACAAATGCGAGTTTCTGAGACGGGAAGTCTCCTACTTAGGTCACATGATTACCGATAAAGGTGTGTCTCCTAATCCCGAGAAAATCAAGGCCATTTCAGAATTCCCTGTTCCTCAAAATGCTAAAGATATAAAATCTTTTCTTGGTTTAACTGGCTATTACCGCCGTTTCATAGATAACTTCTCTAAAATCACAAAACCATTGACATGCCTTCTAAAAAAGGATATCCCTTTTATATGGTCTCAAGAACAAGAATTTTCATTCAATTTTCTCAAAGAGAAATTGATTACGGCTCCTATACTACAATATCCTGACTTTACACAGCCTTTCGTGGTCACTACTGACGCTTCTAATTACGCCGTTGGCGCAATTCTTTCCCAAGGCGAGATCGGCAACGACAAGCCCATCGCCTATGCGTCCCGAACTTTGAACAAGGCCGAAGGAAACTACTCTACTACAGAGAAAGAACTTTAAGCTATTCTTTTTGGAATTAACACCTTCCGCCCTTATTTATATGGGTATAGGTTCAAAATTGTTACCGACCATCGTCCCTTAGTCTGGCTGTTTAACGCTAAAGACCCTGGAGGTCGTCTTCTTCGTTGGCGCTTAAAACTAGAGGAGTACGATTATGAAATCGCGTACAAACCCGGCAGAGTAAATGCGAATGCAGATGCTCTTTCCCGTAACCCTGTCAATGCCATCTCTCCTTCTAACCTAAACAAATGCTCTTATGAGATTTACTTTAAAAAGCAATTCACAAAATCAGTATCAAATGATACTCAAATTCAAGAACACAATGAGCCATTACATCTTTCAAAACATAAATTAGTCGCTTGTCCGACTTCTCTAGATTTCGACTACTCTATGCCGAGCTGCGAACAATTATTATCCACAGTAGACAATTCTGCTGACTTGCTATCAGCCGAGCGCGAGCCCGAGACCGTGCTCACCGCTCATTCTAATAATACGTTTTAAAAGTTTTACTTTTTATTTACCAAGGTTCATCATTACGATGAAACCTCATATAGAGTCATTTACAACCTAATAATGAAATTACGTGATGTTGTTATTGCTGAAGACCAAACAGACTTAGCAATTCCCGATTTTTCAGAACCTTTCACGAAATTAGACTATACAAAGGTTTACAATATCATTTCTTTTGTGTTTCACGGCACTTATATCAAGATTCATATCTACAAAAATCAAATTAATTACCCTTCACCCGTCGAAGTTCCAAAAATATTGAAAGAAAATCACGGTACCACTATTGCTGGTCACCCAGGCATTCAGAGAATGTTTAACAGAATTAGAGCCACTTATTATTGGAAAGGTATGCGCTCCGACATTGAGCGATTTGTTAAAGACTGCAATCTATGTAAAATAAATAAACCCTTACGGAAATGTAACAAGGCTCCAATGATTATAACATCATCTAGTACCAAGCCCTTTGAGCGATTAGCTCTGGACATTGTTGGTCCTCTGCCTGAGGCTGGATTTCAAAAGTTTAAATTTATCTTGACACTTCAAGATGATTTGACCAAATTCTCCTGCGCTTACCCTATGATTGGGTCTACTACAGATGAAGTTGCGCGTAATTTGATTCACTTCTTTTCTCTTTTTGGATTTCCAAAGATGATCTTATCCGACCAAGGTACATGTTTTACCTCTGAGTTGTTTTAACAACTCACGCAAATTCTTAAGGTTAAATCCCTTTATTCAACTCCTTATCATCCCCAAACCAATGGTGCGCTGGAACGCAGCCACGCTACTCTTAAAGAGTATTTAAAATCATTCCTTAACGAAAACCACAATGATTGGCATTGTTATTTAGCTACGGCTATATTGGCCTATAACACTACTCCTCACTGCACAACGCAGTTCACTCCTTTCGAGTTACTTTACGGTTACCAACCGTCTATCCCAAGTAGTGTCTACGACTCTAATGACGGTACTACCTATCAAGAGTACATTAGGGCTCTACAATATAGGATGAAATATAGTAGACAACGAGCCCTTGAAAATATACAGAAAAGTAAAGAGTCCTCTAAAACATATTATGATGGTTCCACCAAGGACATTAAATACAAAGCTGGAGATTTAGTATATCTCAAACAGCATCACAGGCTCCGAAAAGCCTTATCTCCTATCTGGAAAGGACCCTTCAAAGTTTTAAAGGTCCACGACAAAAATAACGTAACTATTTGCGTCAATCGCAAACACGTGAAGTATCACGTTAATGAACTGAAACCTGGTTGAAAGCCTCTCTCATTTGTTTCAGGTTTCTCCACTTTCAAGGTTCTATATCAGAACCCGTTATACAAGAAATAGTCCATAGTCCTGGAATCTATTTCGACCCGACTTCCGTCGCATACTTTTATGATTATTACTGGAATGTGGTCACTCACGTCGAGGTCTCACATATCAAGCCTTATCTTGACAAAATTGAACAATCTATGAATAGTATTTCTTATCTTTGTAAACAAGCTCAGAACTTAGCTTATAACGTTGATTGTAAGGATACTTTTAGTCCTTTAGAAATATTACTTAATGCTGACTTACTGAAATTCGATTCCCTATTCCATATTATCTCTCAAGAGCCTCAGACACGTTTTAAAAGGTCCTTAGAATTCGGTGGTGAAATATTGAAGTTTTTCTTTGGAACATTAGATGCAGATGATGCTCGCAAATATGATGCTGCTGTTTCAGCCTGTCAACAGAACGAAAACGAGATGTTTTCCTTGATGAAAGACAACATCCATGTTGTTCAATCTACGATTAATAATTTTAATGTGTCTATCCGTAAACTTAATGATAACGAAGATAGAATTAATAAACAGATAAATAAGCTTAACATAGTCGTATCTGAAAATGCTAAGATTAATAATAATTATATAAATGTAGCTAAAATTAATGGTTTAGTTAATATTCTTGAAAGCTCATTGTTAGCTATTTCAAATATCTTAGATACTATTTTGAATGCTATTTTATTTTCTAAGTCTAATATTTTACACCCCTATGTACTTACCCCTACAAGGTTGTTTACTGAACTATCTACAAATAGTAAATCAATACAGAAAAATGTTGATTTTCCTACTCCCCTAACTCAAGATAACATTCATACTATTATTGATCTTTCCAAACTGACGTCATATTATTACAACAATAAATTATTTTTTATTCTGCAAATACCTTTAATTAAACTTCAGAAATTTAATGTTCATAAAATGATAGCTTTGCCTACCCCTCATGATACAAGCTTTCGGACTTACGCTCTTATTTACCCCACTAAGCTATATATGGCTGTAACAACTGATAGGTTGAGTTACGCACTACTTGATGATGTCAATGTATGTAAAACTGTTAATTATGATTATATTATATGTCCTTCCGTATCCGTCTTATCAACTATTAGTAACCCGTCTTGTGAAACTAAGCTGTTGACTGAAGTCACTTTGTCACTTCCTGAAATATGTAATTCTAAGTTGTTATATGGTAGTATTAATTTGTGGCAAAAGCTTCATGATGGAAAATGGATCTATGTTCAATCTAAACCTAATAAGCTCACTGTTAAATGTAAAGATGAAATTAAAGATTATACCTTATCAGGTACCGGAATATTATCACTTGAAAATAATTGTGTTGCTTACTTTCAGACTTTACAGCTTTCACCCTCTCATGTTTTTACTTCAACCCTTCCTCGTCAACTCTCTATTGACTTTGATATTACAGAAGATGAATGCTGTAATCGCAAGATTATTAATAACACTATTGATAAGCTATCTCCTTTACATTTGTCTCATATTAATTTAGAATCTTTAAATGTGGCCTCCCATAAATTGGATTATTTAGAAAACCAGATAAAGCAGGCACAAAGCCAATCTCATATCGTAAAATATGCATCTTATTACTCTATTGCTACTTATATTATTCTTGCTGCTATTTTTACATATGTTACTTATAAAGTTTATAGAAAATGTTTTGTTACTGATAAAAATACTTCTTGTTGCATTCAAATCTTTAATCAATGTTATAATAAGAAAATTAAAAGGGATCAAAATAAAATTAATAATTCTATTGAACTAACTGAGTTCACTGATGATGAAGAATGTGACAAGAAGTCAATCAAGAGCCTTCCAGAGGCTTTACCATTTAGTGATAAGAAAACAGCATTTCAGAGATCTTCCTCTAGAAATCTTAGTAACTTTTAAGTTTTGGGTTAGTAATACTAAGTTTTCTTATCTTGTATACTCATAGCAGTTTTCACACAGCCATCCCTAACTTGCATTATATTCTTTTTCAGTTTCTACCCTTCGTTTATCTTAATGATAACCTTCGTCTTATTGGGGGAGCTGTTATGAACTACTTTATTACGTGAATAGAGCAGACGCATGCAATTTACACTTCATTTATATAGAGTTTTGTACCTAAAATAGTCAGTCAACCCATAGCCGCGATACTGAAAAGTTGTCTTACTTATTGTGAAAACTAATAAATCTGTGTGGTTAATTAAATAGTTTTTTTTAAAAAGACCTGCGGCACGGACCCCAAAACAGAACGTTCTCGCAATCGTTGACAGTACTGACCGCTTCGTCCAGGCCTTCGGTGTTTCTAAAACCACCCGATAGGTAAACTCATCATGGACGGGCCGGTACTGAATTCCAAGTACTGACAACATGTTAGGGTTGTCAGGATTCTCAAAAACGTGCGGGTCTTGTTGAAACTCATCTGGGAGACCAGCCATCAACTCAGGGGAGTTGGACATCCACTTACGTAGTTCATAGCCGCCTCGTTCCAGCAATTGAATGAGCTCGTCACGTCGGTCCAGAGCTTCCTCTACACTGGCTGCCCCTGTGCAGACGTCATCGACGTACAAATCTTGCTCCAGGATAGCGGCGGCTCTAGGATAGCTCACACGGTCACGCGACGCCAACTCCCGCAGGGTACGCATCGCCAAATACGGGCTAGACCGTAACCCATTCGTGTTCGTGTTTAACTCATAGACCTTGACTGGCTCGGCCGTGGACTCACGCCAAAGTATCAACTGATACCTTCTGTCAGCCGGATGAATTACCGTTTGCCTAAACATCATCCGAATGTCTGCGACAAATACAATCTGGTGCCTCCGAAAGCTCGTGAGAATATCCGAAATATCACGACTCAACTTGGGTCCCGAATGTAGACACTGATTCAGGGACATCCCGTTCGAGGTAGGTGCTGACCCATCAAAAACAACTCGAATCTTGCCGGTAGGGGTTCGTAGGACGGCATGGTGTGGAAGGAAACAATGATCCTCAGATCTCCAGTCCACACCCGATACCGACATGTGTCCTAACGACTCATACTCCCTCATGAAATCAACATAGTTTTGTTTAAATACGGCGTCCCTTGTTATCCTACGCTCCATCGACATCAATCTCGTCTCAGCCATCTTCCTAGATTCTCCTAGTGGCGGTCGATCGGCCCTGAAAGGCAGTCGAGTTACAAAACGACCAGAACGAAGGCGACCAGTACTATTCTGGTAAAACAACTCGCACTCTTCTTCGTCTGCGTCGACTCGAGGAGCGGTGGGAGGTTCCTCTATCTCCCAGAAACGTTGGATAGCGTCTGACAACGCTGAGCCAATAAGTATGCGATCTGACTCGGCAGGCCTAACCATTGGCAATGCCGGACCCATGATCACGTGGCCAAACTTAGTATCCACAGCAATCAACCCGTCCGGCTGAAGAACTCGCCGATCCGACAACAGAAACCTACCCAGAACGTCTGCTCCCAGTAGCAGGTCGACCGGGGCTGGAGTGTCAAAATCGGGATCCGCCAACTTGAGTCCTGATGTCAGGAATCGAACGGCCGGATTCAACTTCACCAAGGGGTGTCTGCCCATGACATGCGTCATTACTAAAGCTTGCACGGATGTTTTTGTCAAAATGTCATAACGTGGAGAGAACGTGATCACCGATTGACCAACTACATTCGTAACCGTAACATTCCCCACGCCCCGTATTGATTTATTATACTATTTACCTTGAGGCCCAAACATTTTGCTAAATCATTCGATACAATGCAGCCCTGAGCTCCAGAATCTAATAGGGCGCGAACGTATGTTGGGTTGCCCGCCAAATCCCAAACAAGCACAGAGGCGATCGGTAACACCACCGTCTCCGGTTGGGGGGCAACAAATGGTTGGGCCGCAAATTCCTAGCGAGGACCCCCGGGGCCCCACTGTGCTTGTAACCGATCAGGTATGCAGCTATACGCCAGAGGGTCCCATTGTACAAATGGCCCACGCGCCGGTTCCATTCCCAACCTACGATTCCCCGTAAAGGGGGGTGGGCGTGAATTCAACCGTGGCCGCTCCATGAGCGGGGGGGACATCACATGTGACCGACGAGGACGAGGCGACGAGCGGGGCGACAACTGAGGTGGCGTCCGAACCGCACCCGCATAGCTCGAAGGTGTCCCATGCCACCCGCCCGTTACGGCCTGCTCAACACACCCAATGTCCCGCTGGGTCGGATGCTGAGTCGCAACCGAAAACTCAGGGCCCCCCATGTAACCCTGCACCCTGGTACTGCCCTGTGCACGTGGGGACGTTGGCCCCTGAGTTGCGCTCCGAGTCGCAAACGAATTCTCAGGGCCCCATGCCGTGTCACCCTGGGTACGGCCCTGTGGAGGCTGTTGGCCGGACCGGTTCATGCACAACAGATTGTTGTGGGCCCCACCACAATATCCGCACATTTTTGTGCGCGTGCAGTCCCTAGCCATGTGTGGCCCGAGGCACCGGAAACAACAGCTCCGCTGCTTGGCCATCCGGCGCCGTCCCTGAACCCTAAGTTCCCCGAACTTATTGCAATTGGCCACAGCATGGCCAATCTGCCTAGAACATGGGCAGGTCTCACCATGTGGGGTCAATTCACTCACAGTCCCATACGACTGCCGGTTGGTGCGGTCCTTCCTCGTCGGAGGGCCCCTACTCACAGCGCTCCCGGCAGCTCTCTGTAGCTCCGAAGGATGGGTGACCGTCAACCCCAAATTCTCTGCCCGTCGAGCCTCCTCTTCCAAGAATCCGACCAAGTCGGAGAAGGCGGGCAGGTCCTCGGCCGACCTCCCGTGAGACTGTTCGAAACGAGTCTGCACGTCAGCGGGTAGGCGGGAAAGTACAATGTACAACAGTAGGTACGACCATTCACCAACCGGAAGTCCAAGATTCTCTAGAGCCTTGGTGACGGACAACAATGGGTTCAAAACCTCCGTCTGTATGGCCCCGACCTTGTTCACAACCGGGATACTAAACAAACGGTTCAGTTGGGCATCGGCCAACCTCCGTTTGTTATGGTAACGTCTGACCAACAATTGCCTGGCCGTTTCATAGTTACCCTCCGTAACTGTCAAATGAGCGACCAGCTCCCTAGGCTCACCCCTCAATGCTGCCACCAGCTGAGCCATCTTGACAGACTTGGTAATGTCCGATCGCATGTGCACCAAACTGTCGAACAGATTGATGAAGCTCATCCATTCACCGGACACTCCGTCAAAAGTAGGCATAGTTATGGCAGGTAACCTGGACCCCGAACCCTGAAGCGGCAGAGGTGCTTCAATGTCACCACCATGGCTGGACTCGCGCTGTCTACGTATGTCCGCAGCCTTCTGCGTGATAGCAGCTGCCATCTCCATACATTGGTCGACATCCCCTAGCAACCGTGACAGCCTGTCAGGTGCGCAACCATCATCTGATTCCGCCTGCGCGGACAATTCGAGCACCCTATTGTAACGTTCCTTAACGTCCATAGACCGCTCCAATACCACATCATGCCTATCTAAACGGTCTATCAGACCGTGTGCGGAGGAAAACCATCTGAGTTCCTTAGAAACACCCTTCTGGATTTCAGATAACGACATGATCGGAACGATACTTACTCACAATTTGCAGTAACTCAATTTTATTGGACCCTCCAGTCTACAACCCAAACGAGGGAACCCTAAACCACAACTTAAACAATGTTGTTTTCCTTAAACAATAGGAACCGAGTTTTATATCTATATAAATTCTGTAAATACAATTTAGTTACCCTTTATCATTATAACACACACACAGATAGTCAATATTAGTTCAAGTTATAAATTGCTATAAACTGAAAACAATGTAATAGCCTGCTATCAATAGATGTAACTACCTATGTTAACCAAAACATTCATTCAATAGCATTACTAGACCACTAATAGATTGACTAACTGGTAATTCAATGCAATTTTCAATTCAATATCTGTCTATCTACTACCAGCAATAGCTTACAATACTACCAATCTATGTGGATATAGGAACAACAACCAAGTTACCTAATAACCGCCTATACCTACAGATTGATAGTCCCAAATCGTGCCTTCCTGGAGCCCTTGACGGCTGCAAATCTCAGGAAGCCACGCTCTACTACCAAAGTGTTCAGGCTTCTCAGCACCTAATGACCTCGTAGGGGCCCATCAGCTACGAGGTAGCGTAACGATCAGTTGCCAAGAAGTGTGAACGTCGGCGGTTCACCGAGCTGAAGTTAATTGGGGTCGATCTAACCTGGTCTGTGCTTCGGTCCCGTCAACCTCCTGTCTCTCTGCAAGGCCCGGGTGCACCCTAGGCTCTTCTTGGTAGACAGGTTCTTCAGCCAACCAGGTATGACTGGCGGGCCAGCTTCAATGAGCACAGTGTTCCAACACAGGTTATGTTACGTGGTAAAAACAATCGGGCACGAAAATGCGAACTTTATCTGGTTCGAGAAACAATAACACACTCAGCTATATTAACAATCCTGAGGGAAACCCGAATACATTCCAGATGGCCTGCGATTTAATTTCAATACCCTAACCAAAACGCGTTTACATTGCGAGGGCTTTCGTCCGTCAGTTGTCAAAAAACTGCTAGGTTGGCAGCTAACGTCAAATTCAAAATGGCCGTTCAGAAACCATCGATCGAATATCGATTTGGAATCGAACAAACTTTGTATCAGTTACTAATTCTAACGTGTTGCGGTCTAACACTAAACTGGTCTCAACTTGCCTGATGGTATGATCTTGGTATTGTCTTTAAATTTGATTTGGTTCACAGTTAATAATTTATTGTAAAATGCTGATAAAAACAAATGTATCAAATTCTCACTTCCAAATGTCAGGCAAGTTGAGACCAGGCAGCAACACGTTAGAATTAGCAAATGATACAAAGTTTCTTGGAATAGTTTTGAGGATGCAAGTGGCCCAAGAGAACTTTTGTGTATAAAATCGTACCATAGCTTAGGTAAATCCAAAATATCTTGTTATACTTTGAAGGAGAACATACTTGTGATGAACACTCGTGCTGAGATAAAATTGCAAGCAAAGTGAAGTAATAAGAAGTGTGCATCCCTGTGATTCATCATTCACATTAATCAGTAAGTGGGGCTGTGATGGCAGTTCTGGCCACAGCAATTATAAACAAAAAATTGAGGACTCTGAAGCCACTGATGAGTTATTGTTTGCTAGAATGTAAGTTGTTTTGCGATTAATAAGTCATCAAGGTGTTGTGGTTTAGCAGAATCGAAGACCATAATCTACTTTATATTTTCGCCCTTTAAAATTTATTTTCGCAAAGAAAACAACAGAATTGATCACATCAGAAACAAACAAAGTAATGGAATAAAACAACACAGCTACTTCCATCATTATGCTCAGTACGCGAGATTCAAGTTTCGATTGAGCATATGTTCATTTTGACAATGACCGACGGAAAAGTGTGTAAGGCATTAAAAACACGCATTCCGCTAAAAAGTGTAATATTTGAGGTGCAATATCCCAACAGTGATGAATGATGACAACAAGAAGTTCTCGACTGAACGAGATGATTTTGGATTTGGCTTGCCACGTTATCCATCCATGTAATCATCTCGTTCAGTCGAGAAGTCCTTATTGTCATTCGCTGTTGCGAGTGTTAATTACAAATAAGTTATCGTCTTGACCTTAACAATATGACAGGTCAGAAGTGTCGACGATAAGTTAAGTGTGAAAAAGCGCTCAGACAAAATCAAACTTAAGTTTGAAACGGTAGCAGGTTTGATTGTAGACAAGCCAAAACCTGGAATTCAAAAACACTACCAACCAACGCGTAAACTTCATTTCAGTCTTTATTCATGGTACTACATGCCTGTCACTGTGCATTAGTTGCTTGTGCACAGTACTCAAGTTATTAAAACATCCCTTCTTCCTATTGGAAGATTGTCATCGATTTCTTGAGCATAACATACGAAAAATATCACGTATTGCCACCTTTTAAATATGCTTATGATAACATCTGATCCTTTAATAAACTCACTCGCTCGCTCGAGAATTGCCAAGAAAAATTATTGAAAAATTGTCAACCGAAATTATAAATATGATTAACCCGAATTCAGCACCAAATCTGCTGGCATATGAAGAATCACTAGGTAATCTGGTGTTAGATTCTTCTGAATGTGACAGTGAAGACGAGTAATAAATGTATTTTTTGGTTTGTATTTCTTATTTGTATATAATAAATGTGTAGATAGTATTTTATTGATTTTTCATTATTTAAACAGATTGTGCTAAAGTTCATAAAAAACACATAAAAATAGTTTTATGTGGAAATTTTATTTTTTTTATACTCAGAAATATCTCATAAATATTATATTTATTAAGAATAAAATAAATTTGCAAAAAAAAAAAACGTTTTTTTACTACCATGCTCTAAAAATATTAATGATTCCTAATAAACTTATATTACATTATAAATTAATCATGCAAGTTATTGTTTTATATTTAAAAATATATATTATAGTAACATATCAGCATAAAGACAGTTATTAAAGCAAAAAATAAATATTTCCACCGAGCTTGTTCCAGACAAAATACTGTGAGAGGAACAGGTGGACTGACGGACAACGAGGTAATCCTATAAGGGTTAACACAGATAGGTACCTGTATAATTCCATTACATAGGCAAAAGACCTAGCGTACTTTGTACCTTTGAGGTACATAAAAGTTCTGGAGGCATTAAACTACCTTTACATACAATCCTATTGATGCCGCCATACCTCATGGTTGGTTTTCCAACCTTTTCAAAATGGCTGCAAACGATGTCATAAAACGACTCCGTGTCATCTTTAATCCGGTGCCCTATCATGGAGTATTCGGTGAATTCTGTCATGATGTCAAATAAATCAGTGCCCGCATGGACGCTGCTCGCTCTATCTTGGGGTGTGGCCTAAAGTTACATCAGTCTGTAAATATATAAACACTTAGAAATACAATATTCTCAGACATATACAATTAATATGATTGCACGGCTTTTGCTAGTATAACATTTTTCTTATTGCATCACAGAGGTACATATTTGGGTGCGAATTCCGTAATTTAGTTGCTCGGGAAACTTCAAATGGGCCCATCAGACTCATCTCATCAGTCAATGAGTTGAAGACTTGTTTATAAGTGTGGGTGCAGGGACAAAGTATCGACTAAGCATCGTATATCTGTACTTCTTTGTATATGCATAAATTTTATGAAAAATAAAAAGCTTAGTTGTATTTTGGTAAAATACGAGTCCGTAAACTTTGGACCACAGTATAAGATAGAGAAAGAAAAGTGACCCACACATGTAAGGTTATGATATGAATGATGGAACTCACCCGAAGATTTGTCAAACCCGGCTCGGATGGGAAAGGAAATGTTGTCATCATGCTGCGACTCTCTGAGATTACAGCCAGGGTATGGTCTTATTGCCTCACGAGGTTATAAATTTTTTATATTCATAAACTGTGAGCAAGTGATTGGCCCATGTATTTACAGTGATAGGCAAACATCCGGAGGGATAGGGAGTAAACAAACGTGTTACACAGTCGACAGATATATTATCTTACTATTCCTACTTATTCATAGGTTGTTCATAGCTACTAAATGTGATGAGAAAAGTTTAATAAAAATAAAACTCTGAAAACGCAATTGATCAATCTAGCCAGTTCTCGTTCGATCTGAAATTGAAATTGAAATTGAAAAATTGTTTATTCAACAGACATACATTTGCTTAAGTACATTGCACATCTTAGTATTATTGCATGTAATAAATTTATTACAAATGGTTGTGGTAATATTTTAACACATTGAATAGATACATTTTTGAAGTGCATATCTGACACGTATAAAAGTAATAATCTGCAATTGTCGAAAAGGTGACCAGCACAGCTAATGAGCGCAGACCGTGATGTGCGATCGCTGATTTTAAGCCAGTCCCTATAATCAGTAATTCGATATATATTCCTACCGATAGTCACCAGATCTATAATATACATTTATACATACATTAACTATGTTATTGTAGATTCAAACGTACTTTTACGGACACCGAAACAATATGTACATGTTGTCATGTTCTAAAGAACTAAATACATACCTACACATTTTCAAACTATAGCCGCGTTTGCCTGACATACATAACGATATTTGACAAATTAATTTGTGAAGAGGTCACAGAAACGTTACATCTAATTGAGTATCTTGTAGCAGGTTTTGTTGGTCGTGCAGACAAGCCTTGTACACTTTTTTGAAGATGCATGCTGTATCGGCGGCGGCACATTGTTCCAACACCGCGTCGCCGCATACCGGAACGATCCCCGGGAGGCGGCGCCGCGATGTTTCGCTACTACCAGCAGTTTCCCGCCCGACCTCAGACTCCTACTCTGCGACCTTTAGCTCATTAAATAGATATTTAGGAGTTTGGGTTTTTATTATTTTGAAAACTAGGCATGCAAATGCCATATTTCTTCTGTTTTTCATATTGAGTATCTTATTTTGATTTAGTATAGGAGTTATTCTCGTTCTTCTAGGTATAGAAGCGTTTTGAATTCTTTGTATCTTCTTTGAGGTTTTCTTAAATATTTCTTGGCCGTAGACCGTAGATCCATAATCCAGATGAGACAGGACCAGCGCGTCGATCACTTTGCGTCTGATTTCTTCTGTGAGGAAATCTCTGACCTTGTATAACACCTTCAGAGATTTCCTATCTATCGATCTAGGCAGGTCTCATTTTAAGAGAGAATTTCCATAGATTCTTGGTTAGATGGATTTTTACTAGCTTAAAACTATTTTAAAGCAATATTCAATCAAACCGTTAGAGCCGCTTTCGATTTTTCAAAACTTACACAAGTATGCCTCGTTTAATAGCATGAGATACAAAAATACCGTGTACGCATTGTATTTTTATATTGACTTCGATTCGTTCAGTTATGATAAATTTGAATATTTATTGACTTTGTATTTCGATATTGCCAAAAAAAGGATTTTCTGAACTCTGTCACAGGACAACACTGACTCTGAGCGGGTTTTAGATACTTCTGAAATATATTTATGAAATAAGTTTTTAGCTGAGGTTAAATAGTAACAAATAAAGACGTAGCCCATTACCAAAAACTAAAACCCGACTACGAAAACATCGCATTCTGAAGAGTAATGAACCGATTACCACCGTACGGTCAATACAATTCTAACGATTAGACTAAATGCAAACAAATCAGCGAACAAGAGCTAATGATATACATATTATATTTGAAATGTGCAAATTAAGCCCTTTTGGTTAAAAGGCCCTGTTAAATACCTTTTTTTAAATTAAACACTTTTTGCCCTCTAGAGGGTGCCATATTGATTTTTGTGTGACGTAACACAGCATTTAAGTAGTGGACGATCAAGATGCTTCTAACATTACCTCAATTTGCTAAATGCTGATAAGTAGCATTAGTAATTTTACCATAGTGTTTAACTTATGTCCTCCTTTGGCTTCACTGTAGTCGGACAAAAAAGGGGTGATACCCGTTTACCGCAAGTTACGAGTTCCCCAAAGCTTATATCATTAACTAAAAGTTATACGGCTCTATCTTGACCAAAATCGTGAATGGTACAGCCTCGGGCGTAATGCTTACGCACGTATTTGTTTATTTGTTATTACTTGAGAGAACTTATGAGTTAAAAAGGTAATATTTTGATGCTAGTCAGTAAATTTTATTAACATAAAGCAATATTGATAATGATTTTAGTTAACAAACGTTGTTCTCTATTTAATTACCAAGAAAGTGTTCATCAATAGAGGTGATAATGAGCGAAAATGAGAGGGAAATTATAAAGCTTGTTTTGATTGATTGATTAATTGATATTTATTTTTTGCACATGCACCCCACAAACAAAACATAGAATTAACAAAAAATAACATTATAAACATTCAGACACAAATCAACATACACTCGTAGGAGTTTTTTACTCGCAACAAATTTAGTTAGGTAGAACATAATACCGAGGTTCCTATATCGCACTAGAACTGAGGGTGATGTGGCACCTGAAAAGGGTTCTGACTCAGCATGTGCCTGAAAAGTAGACTATTGCACTTGCGCGAATAAGTGACAGAATGAGCAATTTAAAAATCATTTTAAAATTCGTTTATGTAAAAAGGGATACTGCGATACGCAATATAACATAACTGACAAGCGTGAATGGAGTTAATCAAACTCAACTGAATTCACTGTCAAGATTATATTTAGGAATTCCTGCAAATAATTAAGTATTGTTTATATATAATATGTAAAAATGTAATTAATAAAATTATGATGATTGCTATTAAAATTGTAGTATTTTAAAACAACTTATTTTTAAAATAGATTTAATTATTGAAATATTAAACAAAATTATGAAAATGAATCGCTATATCGGCAAGAGAAAGAACAATAATTAAGTGATGTGACAATATGGGCAAACAGATAGTGCAGTGATGATAATCAATGGGTCGTTATTAGTATCGATCCGTTACAAATAAAATACCACGTTCATTTGGATTAACATTATATTTTCCATGAATCGTAGGATCCGGGAGCCTAAAATGATGATAAGATAGGGGTAGGCGTCACCTTGCGGCATCCGAATCCTGAACGAATTGAAACTTTGATTTTATTTTGATGATTACACGACTAGCACACTATACCATAATAAAAATTAAAATTACGCACTCCACGCTGACAAAGTGAGATGATAACGAAAGGCACAAACAATCGCGGCGTTGGCTTCTTGTACGATAAAGAAGAATGAGAGATAGTGATATGACAATATGGGCAAATAGATATTGTGGTATCGAAACGTTACAAAATAAAAGGGCCCTGATGAAGGTTGGTGTTAACGAATTGAATCTTTGATTTTAGCCAAATGGACTTTAGGTATTATAGAATAATTCTGGAAGTTATGGTGTTCATAGAACAGCCAAGGTGAAGATGGTAATGTGAGTAAGGATTCGCCATGTTCAGCGATTCTACAAACTTGAGTTATCACATAATGATGTTCCATCTGTCTGTCAGTCAGTCCATTTCTCTGTCTGTTAAGACTAGAGATGGGCACTGTGAGTAAATACTCAAAATGATAAAAACTGACGAGATACCCAAGGGTAAATACTCGATAAATATTTACCGAGTATTTATTCGAAACCAGGAGGAGGATTTCTTAAACGTATTAACGGTTAAGAAATCCTCATAGTAGGTGCAAACATTCACAGAGAGTTAAAATAAAGAAGTAAATATTTGGATATTATCAAGTTAGAAACGAGTGTTAATGAGTCCTTCGACAGGTAGGGTTCCTTTCTTTTTCTCAGAAACGCGTGGACGTACCAAATTGAATTTTGTATTTGAAACTCATAATTTAATAAATTCTTTATTGCACTCAAATCATACAGTAAAAACAAGCCTAACAAAAAAAATGTGAAGAAAGGCGAGTTTATCTCTATTAAGAGATATATTCCAGCAAACCAGTTTAAGATGATGAAGATACTCAAACATGTAATTTCATGATGTTTTGAAAACCCAAGTTCTAGGTCAACGCAACCAAAAGATACGTTAGTTTATGCTGCCATTCTTTTTGAATTTAAAAATAAGGGAAACAAGGCACTCCCCGTTAACGTAGAATTATGAAATTTGACAAGAAGCAAAGTCTTAAGGCACAAATACAGGAAAAAACGAAATCTGTATTTCCTTCACAAAAAAAGCGGTTTTTGCGGAACCCTCGATGCGTGAGTGCTACTCGGACTTGGCCCGTTTTTTACTCAAAGTAACTATTGAGTAGTTTTCAGAAAGTTTGTGGAAAGGTTAGAGGATATGTTATCTATTATTTATATGATTGCGTACACTTTTATAGCTTCTTCGTCTACATTGCTTCTTGTCCCATACCAGGATACCCTGTCTAACCCGTATAGTGGGTACCAGGAACCGCCCGATTTACATTCGCCTCGATATTCGATAACCCTTATCTTCCTTACACTAGGCAAATGTATCTACCATTAATCTCCACATACCTATGTCACTGGGTATTTGTTACCTCACAATGCCCTGACTTAGCCCTCTGCGACCCAAGGGCTCAAATACTGTCAATAATTAATCAACAAGACAGCCAGTGTGGTCTTTAACGATCCATGAGTATTGGCATTATTAGGGGACCCTACTCAATAACATTTTGCTTGACAGGTAGACTAGCCTATCGCTGCCACAGAACGGACGCACCCTACGTAATTAATAAACAATAATTCACGAAGTTAAAAACATAAAAAACCGACTCCAATTTCTAGCCCTATTCCTTCCTACTTTTGATGCACGGAACCACAAGCCAAAACGTTTTAAGTTTTGTCTTTGTTGATATTTTCAAAAAGCGCTAAATAAATTTTAATAAATTATATAAAAACAAGAATCATCAAAATCGCTTCATAATTGACGGGGTAATCGCGTGACTAACATATAAAAAACAGTCGAATTGAGAATCTACACCTTTTTGAAGACGGTTGAAAATATATAGGGCAGCATAAGTGGCTAGGGACGCATCTGCAAATACATGTAACTCAAGATGACATTCTCTTGTTGTGTTCAACCATCTTGGTATCACTATGCGTTCTACGTTGATGAAGTCGAAAGCCACGATATTGATTATATCGAACTTGGCTCCCATTTTCACATTTATGTTTTTGGTGGCATAACGTACTTTTAAAAATAAATTATAGGTATAGTTCATAATTATAATTAAAATCAATCAGATTTTAATAGAATTCAGGTCTCCTGCAGCCTTTAATTCAGAAACCTCTCCATAAGTTGTCGAATGAAGCATAATTGCACGGCACTCTTCTTCTGACTCGTATGGTTCACCGTTTTGGGCGCAATCTTGCCAGTTATGTCTATCACATACTCTTCTATGGACTCACGCAGCCTGTTGGTTTGTTGTATATCAACGGAATTAAATAAAGAAAACGCAATAGAATGGAAGAAGAAACTTCCATCGGGATGCATTGGAATCATTCAGTGTAATATAGGTGTGTCATCTACCCTTAGTTCTACTGTACGACTCACTGTGTTACGAAAAAAAGTTTACATGAGTTATAAAAAATATCAATGGAAATCTATTTATTTCCGAAAGAAAAAATACAATCTGATAAGAAAACCACCTACATAGAAAACACATATTGAGGATTTTCATGCACTTTCATAATTCTTTATTGCACACAAATATTTCAGCAGTTTTATTGATATAAAAAGCATGTGCAAAGAGGTGCTTATTTAAAAAGGGATTTCTTCCAGCTAGCCAAGATATTAAAGGAAATAGTATCATAAAAGGGTAGGCAGTTCACAATAACTAGTATAAATAAAATGCCTAGGTACAAATTAAATACCTATAAAATACAGACAGTAAATACCAAATAATACTAATACTTTTTACCAATCTATGTTATTAATTACAATACAACGTACTCTAAAATTACTTAACACGAAATTTAGCAAGGAAAATTCATAAGCATTCCAGTGGTTTCGAACCTCATGACCCGGGTCATCACATAGATTACATAATATATTTATATATTGAATGATAAGGCGTCTTAATTATAACTGGAGTAAGGATGTGTTACGGTCTATTTTGCCTGCCCCTTTGGCAGTAGCCAGTAGTAACAAACTACATGACTCTGACTGTACTATACTATTGATCGGTTAAATGACATTAGGACTGTTAAAAAGATATTGTGCTAGCTCTAGTTTATTTCCAAACTTAAATTCATGTTTTCTATAACAAATGTGTAATTAAAAACTGTTTTTTGGAAAATACTACAAATCGCAAAATAATCACTGTTTCTCTAACTTAGGTTCGTAATCATACAATTACCCAGCTGGATGCCAAATTTCAACATGCTAGGTCATGTGGAAGTGGGTTAGGTGTTTGATATTATGTCAGGCAGTCAGTGAGAAAAATCCCGATGTTTGTATCTTAATAACCGATTGAGCTATATTCATGAAATTTGGGGTTCTAGTTAGCCTTGCAACATTTAATAAATAAACCAAATTTCATAAGTTAACATTCAATAGATTTTGAGTTTCGTAGGTGTCGAGAGTGGCTCGACATGGCAGTGGCTGCAGCGTCACCACTTCTCTTCTTTTGAACTTGGCTTTGACACAATGCCGCGTGATCTAGATACCGGTGGATAATAGGAGATGGGATGTTTGTGTATGTACGTGTTGTGTATGTATGTGCTGTGAGTGTGTCTTTGTGTTATGCGGGGTGTTGTATACGTGTTTTATTCCCCAAAATGGTTGACCTAGGAAGCTGTAAAACAGTCCCATAAATTTGAACATTCATGACTCGAGACAACGCTATATTCTTCTCAAAGAGCTCATAAATACGTCTGCATAGCCATCTTGAGAGAAACAAATTGTATACAAGTGTGTTTCGTGACCTCTTCCTAACAGAAAACGGCAAATCTCGAGGGTGCAACCCCGTGTTTAACATTTGACGCTGTCCCTTACTGTGAAAACAATTTGTAAGTTATTTTGTTTAGTTCAGTAAACCTTTTGTAACATATCGGCCATTTTAAATATTAAGGCGACGCAGTAGACCAGAACAGCCTTTTGTAAATAAAAAATGACGTGAAATAGGAGTATTAACCCGTTTATTTATACTCGCGTGGATTCGTGGACGTAATTTGATAATTTTTGCTCGATAGAAAAGTCTCCCGAATTTATTAAAAAATCCATTCAGCACGATAAAACATATTCAATTTCGCATCAGATTTTAATCTATGGACTTGTTATTTATTTAATCGTTATAATATATATTAAATTATGTAGCTCTGTTAGTCCCCTATAGATCGGTGAAGAACCTTTTTAACCGACTTCAAAAAAGCAGGTTCTCAATTCGGTTGTATATTGTTTTTAATGTTTGTTACCTCAAAACAATTATGAACCGATTTCAAATATATTTTTTTGATACCATCATTCTGGATGATCAACCTTTCAAGGTTAATCATCCAGAATGATTCCATTTTTTGAAAATTTGAAATCGGTTCCGTTATTTGGACCCTAAGGCAAAAATACTAGAATTATGATATCATCCAGGCAAACGAAATTGCGTATAATGGCTTTACTGTGACTTATCTGTGGTGGTTAAGGTCATTGTCTTAAAATTAATTCTGTCTATAAGTACCGTATATTGACGACCCGAATGGCCGAGTCGGCAGTAACGCTGCCTACGAAACCAAGGGTCCCGGGTTCGAGTCCCGGTGGGGGCAAATATTTGTTTGATGAGAACGGATGTTTGTACCCTAGTCATGGTTGTTTATCTATCTAAGTATTAATATTTATCTATATAAGTATGTGTATCGTTGTCTAGTACCCAAGATACAGGGAATCCTAGTTTGGGGCTAGATCAATGTGTGTAAATGGTGTCCAAGGTATTATTATTATTATTATTATTATTATTATTATATTCGTTTATAATACGTGTGGACTTGACTGACTGTCAGACAAACAGATTTCGTAGCCTTGTTTTCGTGTATTATGACGACATTCTCATCCCAACTGTGGCGGAAAAAATAGCGCTTGGTTTTTATGTTTTTAACTTGGTGAATTACGAGTGGTGTTTACGTTCTTTGTTTGCATTTTTTAACTTATGTGCGTATTTTCGTATTGTGTACTCACTTTTCACAGTAGGACATCATGTGTAGGTATTACATTATATCTCATAGTGTAAAGTGGGCTTTATTATTTTATCTACACACGTTTCATAAACCCTCTTTACTGCGTCTAAAAACCGCAATTTACGATCAGCGTAATGATATACTACTTGGTAAAAACTCATTTCTTATCTGAATATTGATAGATTAGGGCCATAATATAGCAATATTTCGACATATTATGGCATAACTGTCGATCGCCTACGACCTCTAGTTTGTAGCCTCTAGTTTGTCTGTGAACTGAACAAGCTAAACAAGTGCAGAGCAATGATCAATGCCACAATGCCGGCATTTTTATTAAGGTCAATCACTGCACTTTCGAGAGTTGTACAGTAGGTTATGAACTGTGACCGCCCAGCTTAATATAAAAGGCAACATACGACGTATGTACGCTCCACATGTCCGTATCCACTTGTTGCCTGAGTATTTGATGGTGGTTAGGGTGTGCAGCCGTTTTTATATTTTAGCCTCAGACCAATAGTTCCATCATCATCTTGTACAAAGATGACATTCGCATGTCGCAAAGTGTGTTTTTTTAGATTTTAACTTGGTGCTTATTTACACAAAGCTGAAGGAGAAATTTTAAGTCCCGCCGTCAGGGTGCCCATAAGATTTTATTGTGTTTTTCCCATACGAATTGGTAATACCTAATTGCATGTTTAGCTATACTAGAATATTTATTATGTGTGATTTGGGTCGGATTTCTTGGCGGCTTATCTTAATAGCGGCTCCATAGCCGAGGCAATGGGCTAACCCCAGTATACACTAATAGTTTATCGTTGGCTGATATTCTGCTCCTCAACGCGCAATTCAATTACATAATTACTATTTTGCGTGATGCGGGTTGGGGCTACTCCAACCAATCCAGCTCCTGGAGGAAGCCTGGCAAACCCTTGATGTTTCCGACGACTTCCTGGAGCGACATCGGCGACCCAAGGTGTGTTACCCAGTAGATGGTCACGTCGGAACATTCTAGCAGGACGTGGGTGACTCTCTCCATCAACTCCATGCAGGCTCTCCACAGGGGGCTGTCTGTAACATCTAGGGTGTGTAAGTGTTTGTTTAGCAAAGCGTGACCAGTCATCGCACCGGTTTCCAAACGGAGCTGTGACCTCTTTAACATCAGAAGTTTATGTGATAAGTCGGGCCTAATAATCGCGAATATATAACTACAGGAACACGCTGGCGTATAGCCATAAGGCATTTAATTTGTCTTGTCCTTTACTTTTCAAGATACAGTTTAACCATAGTTTTGTGTCTCTTCCTGAACCATCCATGAAGCAAATGATCGCCGGTTGTTTTATTATATTACCGAATTTTTGCTTGTTCTTATATGGATTCGATATTTTTTATCAAATCTTATCTTTTTCTATCAGGTCATTGTACGGGTATATCGTGATATACTTGATCACAGGTCCGTTTCTCAAGCCAAAATAAGAGCAGTAGGGAATAGTTGCAGCCACCTTAAAATTAAAATGATAGGAATTATTAATGTTGTAAGAAAAGATATGTACAATAATATTCAATATTGCATACCTATTACCACAATAAACAAGTTAAGTTATACTATATACTTAAAGGAGCATATTGTAGTTTAAATATCAAACTCGTTAACATTATCAAGAAAACTTCAATAGTTTGTCACGGCAATACATAAGCAATTTTGCAGCCGATAAATAAAAATCTTTTAAAAATTCCTACCTGCAGAATCTGGACAATTAGAACAGTTTGACCCCGGTGAATTGCACAGCTAGAACTTGAAAACCTTCAAGTAACATAAAATACTAAACGAGCGTTGGATTTTCTTGTTCTTACTTGTTCAACACAACATAAAGATAAAGAGGGCTTCGCTTCGCTTACCCTTTATCCTTCACCTAGCCTGACCCACCACTTAACCCAGACAGCCTTAACATAGCCAATAAGCGTTGGATTCAGCAATTTTGTCGTGTAATTCCGTAAATTCATCACCGGCTTTGCTGATGTTGGTGCAAAGACCGCTAGGCTAATGTCGGACTGGGCCGGAAACTTTTGCCGCATGCACAAGTTGGCCAGACTTGCAACCGAATACCAAATTCTTAATGCCTTTATTACTGAAGATATTTACATATACTTAGCAATCGTCATTTTTTGCCACTTCTCAACATTGGACCACTGTGGGAGAAGAAGGGCGTAAAAACTCACACAGATTGATTTTTAGATCTCTTTTAAAATTTGCTTGTGCTTAACTAATACAAATATAATAATATCAGTTTTTTTGCTTATTTCAGGTAATTTGCTGTTCCTGGTTTTTCGCTCAATGAGGTTTTATTCGCTCGTTTTATTGTTCTCCGAATTAATTCAAACATAAAAAATTCTAACTTTACCTATAACAAATTATAACTCAGCGGTGAATTAATAAAAACAGCGGCAATTTTTCAGGGTAATTTTCTATTTCATTTTCGAGGGTGAGTTGATTATTTCTTTATAAGGTACGCTTTGGGTTTGTATGTGTTAATATTCCAAAGGTCTTGATCCTCTTTGACGGGAACAAATCGAGGTCGTTCCATATCCTTCTGAACCTGCCCTATTGCCACATAGATGTTGTCATTTGGTTCACACACACCAGACAAATAATACTCTTCATCGCACCATTTTGCACCTTCGCTTTTCGCTTTCTCACGTCCCGCTAAAAATTTTTGTTTCGTTTTCCTTTTTTTATGCAGCCTGCAACTCGACATTGATGGATCACACTGAATTTTCAGCCATAAATAGAGGTATAGCTGCGAAATGACCTAGATAGGACTTTGAGCAGATCCTGAGGGAGTTTAGTGTCAGTCAGTCAGCCGTCCAATTAAAGGCGGTACGATATAATAATGTTGAAAATATTCGTTTATTTCAAAAACATATAGTTAAAAACGGATAGAACGCACATAAAAAAAACTAATTTGCTGCAGAAATCATCAAAATTTTAGGGTTCCGCGCCTTAGAAGGAAAAAAGGAAACCTTTTAGAATCACTTCGTTGTCCGTCTGTCTGTCTGTCTGTCAAGACTCCTTTTCTCAAGAACGCGTGAAGGTAAAATTTTGAAATTATTTTCAATTACTCAAGTCTGTGGTTTCTTGTAGCAGTGAAAAAATCAAACTTATACTTATTCGTCATGTTCATCGTATGCAATAAATAGACCCGGAGGCTCATCTGAAAGTTGAAAAAAGAAGAACAATGTGTTCGACCTGAAGGCCTAATACCAACTTTTAAGAAACCATCCCTATTCCGTGCAGTTAAAAAGCAGGTCTTAAACTGGAGAAATGTTGGGGCTGTATCGGGTTAGTCTGGCTTGACACAGACCTTGTCGTCAATAATTTTGTGATTATTTATTCCTGCTTATTAATCATAATAATAAATATTGTAATATTTGTCTTAGTTATGCACAAACATTTTTTAAAAGAGATCTAAAAATCAATCTGTGGGAGTTTCTACGCCCTCCTTCTCCCACAGTGGTCCAATGTAGAGAAGAGGCAAAAGGTGACGTTTGTTAAGTAAAAGTAAACATCTACAGTAATAAAGAACTTCGACCTTTGACTTTTGACTACCTGATGAACCGGAATAGGTAGTTGATGAGATGTTCACATAATGTATTTTCTGTTGCAGCCATAGCAACACATAATAAAATACACGATATTTTATAAATTAAAGGGGGTCCCCATACAAGAGACGTGTTTTAACACCATCCGGGATATAACAAACCATACCATGATTCAAATATGATCGTAGATTGTGCGGCTTGTCACATGGCTGTGGTGGCGCAATTCATTTGATATTGATTTCACAACCTTAGTGTTCTGTGTAAAAATCCACGTTCGGACATATATTTTTCTCTTTTCCTTTTTGTTTTAATATTTTAAGTGGTTAAGTTTTCTTTTTAAGTTTTGATGTTACGGAACCCTTCGTGTGCGAGTCCGATCCGCACTAAGCCGATTTTTTTTTAAAACATAATTTATTTGCTGAATCTACTTGGTACTTGCAAGGGAATTAAAACCTATAGGGAAATTCCTGATGACGTAGAATCATGAAAATTGGCTTAAACCAAGTTCTTTAAAACAAGGAAAGGAAAACATCCAAAACACGTTAACTTGTAGTTATCACAAAAAAGCTGTTTTTATTTTAATTTTTTTCATGTCATCCTAACTTGAAGACTGAAGTTTTCATCCTACCCGGACTCACCACTTCACTCTGATAATGTAATGTACAATTCAGTTCGATTATGTCCGGTTAAATATTATTCCCTATAAAAACCTGAATAGAATAGAAGATCAGCCTAGGAGTCCGGAACTATAAACTTAGAAGTGTCCTTAAAAATGTGAAAGGCCTATCAGTACTCGACATTTTATCTCAAAGCGTAGTTGAGTTTTGCAAGACAAAACAAAATAAGCATAGAAATATTGCCCAATTGTCCTACTGTATATTCTTTAGTCAGAGGAAGGACGGGTTTTACGATACTAACATTCCGACGATAAAGAGATAAACATCCCCGAGCAAAAATATCCTTATACTTGAGTAAAAGAGAGGAGAGAAAAATATGTACCAGCAACGAGTCAAACTAGCGTTTGATGGGTTCCGTAGGAAAATCGAGAAATGACGCCGAAAATACATTTTTCTTGCATTTGGACTCTATTTTTATTGCTTTTTTTAATAGTTACTTTTTGTTAAGTGATCACAGTTACATACTCTTCGAAATAATATATCCAAAGAGTGCAATGACTGTTACACAAGATACAGCCCCGGGGCATGGTGCGGAGGGTGGGGCAACGCATTGCTATTGCTAGCCGTATACTCTGTCCATGTCCCCCGTTCCATGAATCTCGTGTTGCGCGCGCGGATTTACGTGGTCCGTGGGTATCAAAAAAAAAATCTTTCTCGCATACTCTTTGGTTATCCACTATCGCATAAATTAAAAATACTATACTAGGCTATCCTTTAATTGGCATTAATACAAAATATTCATTAACTGTATGATAGATTAAGTACATATATGCTATGGGATACAAAATAAACAAATAAATATACAAAGTAACAGACGGATGAACGGATAGATAGCAGAGTCTTATACGATACGGTCCTTCGAGTGCGGAACCCTAAAAAAACATTGTTTCTAAAAACACGGAGGTAAGATAAGGCGATTTTTTCCTCAAAGGGAAGGGCTCGGTTCGTCAAACAGCAATTGTTATTAATTAGATCATCAGGCCCTTGACAGGAGCAGATCTACGAATTCTTATTCAAAGAATGGACATTCTTGAGAGAAAATACGGATTTATAAAATTCATTTTATAAATTATGTGTGAGAAACGTGAGACCATTGTAACATTACTACACAGTATTATTATGCGTGTTTTCTAAAGAAACTTAATGGCGAATGTACAAACTTTCTGGCCCCACTCTAGGATACCCTGTGTTGTGGGAACCAGAAACAGTGACCTAACAGACATTTAAACATTCAAGACCTGGTTTTTATTTTCTTTTTTCTTTATAGCAAAAATACGGATTTATAAAGTTTATTTTATAAATTATGTGTCAGAAACGTGAGACCATTGCAACATTGGTACACATTATTATTATGCGTGTTTTCTTAAGAAACTTAATGGCGAATGTACACACTTTCTGGCCCCACACAAGGATACCCTGTGTCGTGAGAACTAGAAAAAGTGACGTCACACACATATAATCATCAGAGACCTGGTTTTTATTTTCTTTTTCCTTTATAGCGAAAATACGGATTTATAAAGTTCATTTTATAAATTATGTGTGAGAAACGTGAGACCATTGTAACATTGGTACACAGTATTATTATGCGTGTTTTCTTAACCTTTTACCACATACTATGGGATATGGGTTTCATAGTTTATGAACTTTATTACCAAGCAATAAGGTTGAAAATCGCGAACCATTTCGGGTAAGGCCATGCGTTAAGGGTTAAGAAACTTAATGGCGAATGTACACACTTTCTGGCCCCACACAAGGATACCCTGTGTTGTGGGAACTAGAAAAAGTGACGTCACACACATATAAACATCCGAGACCTGGTTTTTCTTTTCTTTTTTCTTTATAGCAAAAACACGGATTTATAAAGTTCTTTTATAAATTATGTTAGAGAAACGTGAGACCATTGTAACTTTGGTACACATTATTATTATGCGTGTTTTCTTATGAAAACTTTGTGACGACCACGCTGCCCACGCGTGATCGTCACAAGCCACGGCACCGACACCCCGCACCGTGCCTCACCCCGCGGCAGCCCTGCCGTCCACCCTCGCCCCGCTGCCTACAAAGCTGCCGCGCCGCCCACCGCCTCACAGCAGGCCCCCGCCGCCTGCACCGTCACCGCAGCCACCTCGCCCCGCGACCGACCCCGCTGAGACCCGGACGCCGCGCACCCCGCTTCGTCCGCCGCAGCGACTCCGCCCCACGCGCGCGCAGCGTCTGGTTACCCCCTGACCAACGGAACCCCGTAGGTACCCCCCCTCTCCCACTCCCGTGACGTCGGTCTCATGGTTACCCCCTGACCGACGGAACTCCGAAGAATTTCACCCTCCCCCCCGCGGTAAGAGTAGGTCAACCGTTGACACAAATGTAGACCCCTAGGGTTCGCAGGAAAATTTATTTGCGTCGCCGTCGGTCTCATGGTTACCCCCTGACCGACGAGGCTCCGTAAGATAGGTAGTACAACTCCGATAAAGTGAATTCAATAGATGATAGGCCGCAGCGTTGGTGAATGAGCGACTACGCGCCGTAATACCATGAGGGGTAGGCCCATCACCGTAGGGATACTATAATTCAATAACGCACCGTCATCGCCTATATCTGTTGTGCATCCGTGGCGTCGCTATTCCTATGTGTAGTCCGTAACCTAGAATGTAGTAGATAGGTTGAATGAAGTAAAAGCGTCTCATGAATTGTTATCCGTGTTTTAACCTTCACGATCCCTAGACAAGATAGCTAGTCAGATCCTCACATTAAGATAACTAGGCTCATTGCAGAAGCAAAGGTCTACGTGGACCGGGCAACCAGGCTGAGCTAGCCCGAAGGGTGCCCCGTCACAATTTAATGCCGAATGTACAAACTTTCTGACCCCACTCTAGGATACCCTGTGTTGTTGGAACCAGAAACAGTGACGTAACAGACATTTAAACATCCAAGATCTGGTTTTTATTTTCTTTTTTCTTTATAGCAAAAACACGGATTTATAAAGTTCTTTTATAAATTATGTTAGAGAAACGTGAGACCATTGTAACTTTGGTACACATTATTATTATGCGTATTTTCTTAAGAAACTTAATGGCGAATGTACAAACTTTCTGGCCCCACTCTAGGATACCCTGTGTTGTGGGAACTAGAAACATTGACGTCACACACATTTAAACATCCAAGACCTGGTTTTTATTTTCTTTTTTCTTTATAGCAAAAATACGGATTTATAAAGTTCATGTTATAAATTATGTGTGAGAAACGTGAGACCATTGTAACATTGGAACACATTATTATTATGCGTGTTTTCTTAAGACACATAATGGCGAATGTAAAAACTTTCTGGCCCCACTCTAGGATACCCTGTGCTGTGGGAACCAGAAACAGTGACGTCACAGACATTTAAACATCCAAGACCTGGTTTTTATTTTCTTTTTTCTTTATAGCAAAAACACGGATTTATAAAGTTCATTTTATAAATTATGTGTGAGAAACGTGAGACCATTGTAACATTGGAACACTTTTTTATTATGCGTGTTTTCTTAAGAAACTTAATGGCGAATGTACAAACTTTCTGGCCCCACACTAGGATACCCTGTGTCGTGGGAACTAGAAACAGTGACGTCATACACATATAAACATCCGAGACCTGGTTTTTATTTTCTTTTTTCTTTATAGCGAAAATACGGATTTATAAATTTCATTTTATAAATTATGTGTGAGAAACGTGAGACCATTGTAACATTGGTACACAGTATTATTATGCGTGTTTTCTTAACCCTTTACCACATACTATGGGATATGGGTTTCATAGTTTTTGAACTTTATTACCAAGCAATAAGGTTGAAAATCGCGAACCATTTCGGGTAAAGCCATGCGTTAAGGGTTAAGAAACTTAATGGCGAATGTACACACTTTCTGGCCCCACACTAGGATACCCTGTAACTTGGGAACTAGAAACAGTGACGTCACATACATATAAACATCCGAGACCTGGTTTTTCTTTTTTTTTTCTTTATAGCGAAAATACGGATTTATAAAGTTCATTTTATAAATTATGTGTGAGAAACGTGAGGCCATTGTAACTTTGGTACACATTATTATTATGCGTGTTTTCTTAAGAAACTTTGTAACGACCACGCTGCCCACGCGTGATCGTCTTAAGCCACGGCACCGACACCCCGCACCGTATCTCATCCCGCGGCAGCCTTGCCGTCCACCCTCGCCCCGCTGCCTACAAAACTGCCACGCCGCCCAACGCCTCACAGCAGGCCCCCGCCGCCTGCACCGTCACCGCAGCCACCTCGCCCCGCGACCGACCCCGCTGAGACCCGGACGCCGCGCACCCCGCTGAGACCCGGACGCCGCGCACCCCGCTTCGTCCGCCGCAGCGACTCCGCCCCGCGCACGCGCAGAGTCTGGTTACCCCCTGACCAACGGAACCACGTAGGTACCCTCCCTCTCCCACTCCCGTGACGTCGGTCTCATGGTTACCCCCTGACCGACGGAACTCCGTAGAATTTCACGCTCCCCCCCGCGGCAGGAGTAGGTCAACCGTTGACACAAATGTAGACCCCTAGGGTTCGCAGGAAAATTTATTTGCATCGCCATCGGTCTCATGGTTACCCCCTGACCGACGAGGCTCCGTAAGATAGGTAGTGCAACTCCGATAAAGTGAATTCAATAGATGATAGGCATCAGCGTTGGTGAATGAGCGACTACGCGCCGTAATACTATGAGGGGTAGGCCCAACACCGTAGGGATACTATAATTCAATAACGCACCGTCATCGCCTATATCTGTTGTGCTTCCGTGGCGTCGCAATTCCTATGTGTAGTCCGTAACCTATAATGTAGTAGATAGATTGAATGAAGTAAGTACTTTTTTTTGGAGGGTAGCCTAGTAAGCAACATCTTAAAAATTAACTCCCGATTTTAAATTCATTTTAATATTAGTTTAACAATAATTTAATGTCAATTATTATAAAATAAAACTAGGCCTGAACCCCCAACAACACTGAGTTTATTATAAAAAATCTTATAAACATACCTGGATTCTAAATTCATTTCACAATGGACCTCTACACAAAGTTGAACAATAACATGGAGAAGATTGCCACCACTTTCAACACAAGGATGTCTCAATGTGAGAAGGAGCTTCGGGAGGCTGCCACCATGTCCTCGTCCAGCAGCCAACTTGATATCAACACCATCGCCAGTGAATTTGTTGAGTTCAAGGCATTCACCTGGAACTGCCTTGACTTGCTGCGCTCTCAGATGGAGTTGCTGCTTGCTGGCCAGGACCGTCTTGAGATGGCATCCAGGCGTAAGGTGCTCCTTTTTCATGGACTCCCCGAAGAAGTGAAGGAGCAGGCCATTGACATTGTGCGTGTAGTACTTTCCGACAAAATGAAGTTGTCCCCCGAGTGCGTACCCAACATACATGTAGTGCACAGACTGGGATCTACCAAGAAGCCTTCTAATCCCCGTCCTTTACTGGTGAGGTTCTCAAACATCAGTGCTCGATCAGAGGCCTGGAAAGCCAAGACAGCTTTGAAGGGAACTGGATTCACAATGTCAGAGTTCCTTACAAAATCCAGGCACGAGGTGTTTGTGGCTGCGCGAAAACATTTTGGTATGCTGAATTGCTGGACAACTAAGGGCAGGATCGTATTGCTGCTTCCTGACAAGTCCAGACAGAAGGTGGAGAGTATGTCGGAGCTCCAGGTTATAACTGCCAAGTTCCCTCCTTCTGCTCTGCCTGTGTGTCTATTATAGCCCCTCTCTTCGCATTGACTATTTTAGCTCATTTGAAACCCTCCTCAATGATCTGACTCCTCTTTATAGCGACACCCTAATTCTCGGAGACTTTAACACTTGCCTTCTCAAAAATAACGGTCGCTCAGCAAAGCTGAAATCTCTTGTTAGTTCTTTAAACTTACACATCCTTCCCCTGGGTGCCACCCACTTTCAACCACACTGCACCCCTTCTCTTCTTGATCTGATGATTACTTCTAACATATCCAAGGTTGCTGTGCATGGCCAACTTAATGCCCCCTTCTCCTATCATGATTTGATTTACCTTTTATTCAAGTTAAGGCCTCCCAAGCGCGCAGCTAAATTCCTTGACATACGTAGCTTCAAGGGCATGGATCTTAACTCCCTTAAATCAGATGCCGCCTCTGTTGACTGGTCCCCTGTCGTTGATAGCGAGGCCGTTGAAGACAAAGTCCGGAACTTTAACTCTATTGTCCTGAGCTTGTTTGATAAGCACGCTCCGGTCAAGAGGGTTAAGGTTAAGCACCTACCTGCGCCATGGCTTACTGACACCATCAAGGGTCTGATGGCCAAGAGAAACCGTGCCAAGAGGAGATATAAGTTGGTTCCGACTGATGAGAACATTTTAATTTTCAAACGCCTCCGTAATCTTTGCACTCGTCTGTGTCGTAATGCCAAACGTCGTCACATCTACGAGTGTATTGAGAGCTATACTCCAGCACAGGTTTGGAAATTCCTGAAGACTCTTGGTGTAGGTAAGTCTCAGGACTTGGCTGCTGGAAATGTCGACTTTAACGGTCTCAACTATTTCTTTGCCATCCCCCCTGTCGTGATGGACCCCCTCGTTAAGGAAGCCACCCTTCGTAACCTACGGTCCAAGACCACAGCCCACAGTTCACCCTTCAACTTTAACCATGTCGGAATCGGCGCAGTAAGGAGGGCAATATTAGCGATCTCTTCAAAGGCCATAGGTGAGGACAAGATCTGTTATCAGATGATAAGCACCATCATCGATGAGCTGTTACCTATCATCACCCACATAATGAATGTGTCGCTTGAACAATCTTGCTTCCCCACTCAGTGGAAACAGGCACTTGTGATTCCCCTACCTAAAAAGTCCAATCCCGTCGCCTTTAAAGAATTCCGTCCCATATCTATTCTGCCTATCCTCTCCAAAGTTTTTGGAGCCTACTAGAATTACTGCAACATCTGCTACCTGCATTGACAATATATTTACTAACATTACGCCCATTTTCAAATCGGTCATCAATAAATTAACCTCTGATCACTCTGGTCAGATAGGTATATTCAATATTAAAATAAAAAAGGACCAAAAAGAGGATATTACATGTGTGCCCGTTAGTGACACTCGACTTGAACACTACAGGAATAATATTTTAGATAAACTATGGGAAATACCACACAGTGACGATCCAAATTTGTTGTACAACTCAGTATTTAACCTTGTCAAAAATGAATATGATACGGTATTTAAATCAAAAACTATAAAAGTTAATAACAAAGCTTTGTTTAGTGATTGGGCGACAGTTGGAATTCATAGGAGCAGACGAAGATTATATGAACTCTATGAAGAGAAATCATATAAGAAAAATACGGCCTTTCTAGATTATGTTCGTAGTTATTCAAAAATGTTTAAACGCGTTTGTGCCGTAGCTAAATCTAATTTCATTAAAAACAAAATTGAATCTAGTAGCAATGTAATGAAAACGACTTGGCAAATTATAAACAGAGAGACTGGAAAGGCCAAAGCTACACATAATAACTTCAAGCTTAAGATAGATAATCAATTGCTAAGTACAGACCTAGAAGTAGCAAAAGCTTTCGAAAATTTCTTTACGGACATTCCAGTTTCAACAACCAAGTCTTTAAATTCATCTCCCGCTGCTGCTGAATCTATACTTAAACAAAACTTTGAGGAATGTAAAACAGATTTTAAATTTAGGCACGTAAATAATGAAGACATTGTAAAAGCGTTTAAATCCCTGGAAATGAAAAAGACAGCTGACGCCCATGGTCTATCAGTAAAAATTATTAGTTCCATTGTAGATTGTATTGCACCTCACCTTTGTTGTATATTTAATCAATGTATAGATAGTGGTGTGTTTCCTGACTTGATGAAACTAAGTAAAGTTATACCTTTATTCAAAGCTGGTAGTACATCAGACCCCACCAATTTTAGACCCATATCGATACTACCAACGCTTAGAAAAATATTTGAAAAACTCATACTTAATCAATTGCAAAGTCATTTTTATCTCAATAATTTAATTCATATTGCTCAGTTTGGTTTCACAAAGGGTCGTTCAACAGCCGATGCTGGTGTTGAACTAATCGACAATATTTTTGATGCCTGGGAAGACGCAATGGATGCAATAGGTGTCTTCTGCGATCTATCCAAGGCTTTTGATTGCGTCCATCATGACACTCTTGTCAGGAAGTTACGCCATTATGGTGTAAAAGATCAGGCACTTGGCCTTCTGGAGTCATATCTAACAGATAGGGTTCAGATGGTCGATGTTAATGGGAAAAGATCACCTGGGTCTTCAATAAGTATGGGCGTAACCCAAGGTTCAATTCTTGGTCCTTTCTTGTTTTTAGTATATATTAATGATTTACCTTACCTTGTTAAAGCAAAACATGGGTTAGTATTGTTTTCCGATGATACTTCTTTGATATTTAAAGTTAAAAGACAGCAGTCAAATTATGACGAGGTAAACAATGCTATCTCTAGTATAGTGAACTGGTTTACTGTTAACAATTTATTACTTAATGAAAATAAAACTAAATGTATTAAATTCGTGTTACCCAATGTGAACCCGGTAACTACAGACATATTTATAAAAGGACAGAGATGGACCTTGTGCAGTCGACTGACTTTTTGGGCATTACTTTAGACGCCAAACTACAATGGGATCCTCATATAAATAAATTGTCGAACAGACTGAGTTCGGCAGCGTTCGCAGTTAAAAAAATTAGAGCTCTTACCGACGTAGACACCGCTAGACTAGTCTACTTTAGTTACTTTCATAGTCTAATGACCTATGGTATTTTATTGTGGTAATATATTTATTCTGCAGAAACGGGCTGTTCGTGCAATTTATAGATTAGGGCCTAGAGTGTCACTGAGGGAAAAGTTTAAAGAAATCAATATTCTGACATTTGTGTCTCAATATATCTATGACAATCTTGTGTATGTAAAAAGAAATATAACTAATTTTCAGAAGTACAGTGATATACACAATTTTAATACTAGAAATAAAGACAAGTTGGTTGCTTATGTAAGCCGACTACATAAAATTAGTAATTCTTTTAAAGGCTATTGTATACGCTATTACAATAAGGTCCCTACTGATATTAAAAACTTACCTTTAGACAAGTTTAAAATAATAATAAAACAGAAATTGTATAAAAAAGGTTACTACAGGATATCTGATTACTTAGAGGACAGATGTCCATGTGAATAGATTGTTTGAGTAACAGGCTGTTTCGATATATAATTAGCATTCATTTTGTAATTTGACAATATTTTATTTAAAAAAGGAAACGCAAAAGATGCGACGACTGTGGAGTTTCTTCGGTGAGCTCTTCTCCACAGATTCCGCCATTGGGTTAGTGAACTCACCCAAAAAAATGTAATGACGGATCTAAGTGATGTAACAACATCCTATGGAAATAAATGATTTTTGATTTGATTTGATTTGATTTGGAATCAATTGTTCACATCCAGCTCTCCTCCTACCTTTCCTCAAATAACTTATTAAATCCCCATCAATCAGGTTTCAGGCCGGGTCACAGCACTACCACGGCTCTGCTTAAAGTCACTGACGATATTCAATCGGCTATGGATCAGAAGCAGCTTACGGTCCTTACACTGCTTGATTTCAGTAGCGCCTTCAACTGCGTCGATTTCGATATCCTGGTTGAAATTCTAAAGTCGCTTAAAGTCTCCTCGCACTCGGCTCGCTGGTTTGACTCCTACCTGAGAGACCGCCAGCAGCGCATTAAGTCTGAGGAGATCTCCATGGACTGGTGTGAGCTCTCCACGGGTGTCCCGCAGGGTGGTATCCTTTCTCCTCTCCTCTTCTCAGTATTCATAAACTCCATATCTGACGTTCTTAGTTCTTCTTATCATCTCTACGCAGATGACCTCCAAATATATCGGCACTTCTCTCCGTGTGATGTGAAACTGACTGTAGAGGCGTTGAATGCTGACCTCGACAACATCAGGAAATGGGCTATTTCATATGGGCTGCAAGTCAACCCGGGAAAATCTCAAGCCAAGATTATGGGTACACGGCATTCGCTTAACTTGCTACAGAATTTGCCCGTCGATCCTGTATTGTATGATGGTACCATAATTAATTACAGTGAGAAAGCTAAGAATCTTGGGGTTATATTTGACAACTTGCTGTCCTGGTCGCCCCATGTTTGTGAGGTCAGCAGACGACTCTTTGCATCATTTCACTCCCTCCGAAGATTGCAGTACTTCCTGCCACGGCAGACTAAAATCACTCTTGCTCAGTCCCTTCTACTACCTTTAATAGACTATGCGGATGTTTGTTGGGCCAGCGCCAACGAAGAACAACTGAACAAACTCGAACGACTTCAAAATCTCGGGATTCGGTTTATCTACGGGTTGCGCAAGTATGACCATGTCTCCCAGTATCGTAAGGAGCTGGAGTGGCTTCCGATCCGTCTTCGCCGTGACATGCACATTCTCTCCTATCTGTTCAATATTTTGCGAAATCCCCGATATCCCACATATCTACGCCAACGTTTTGACTTTCTTTTCCCCAGGGATAGCAATCCGAGATCCCACACGGTGTCTCTCCTTTCAACTCCTCGGCATAACACTGCCGCTTACGAACTCTCGTTTAGGTTAAGGGCAATCCGACTGTGGAACGCACTTCCCTGCGCTATTAGGGAAAGTCCCTCAATTTTCACTTTTAAGAAAAGATTGAAAGTGCATTTCCTTTCTCTTCCGTAAATGGTACCATATTTATGTAGGTATATGTATGATTTATTATAGTTTATGTATGTTCATGCTATACATTTTATTTTATGTAGTGGAAGTATATATATATATATATATATATTTATTTTATATTTGGTATAGTTTATATATATTTTGAAAGTAATTTGCGTCCGTATGTATAGTGTTATTGCGAACTAGGACTTTCCTGTATAATTAACTCTCCTGTCCTGCCTAGGTTTGCTGGAAGAAATCTCTTTTTAGAGATAAGCTCGCCTTTGCTTATTACATTACTTTTAATTATCTGTAACTTTATACTATCTATGCAATAAAGAATAAAAGAAGTAAAAGCATCTCATGAATTGTTATCCGTGTTTTACCCTTAACGATCTCTAGACAGGATAGCTAGTCAGATCCTCACATTGAGATAGCAAGGCTCATTGCAGAAGCAAAGGTCTACGTGGACCGGGCAACCAGGCTGAGCTAGCCCGAAGGGTGCCCCGACACAACTTAATGGCGAATGTACAAACTTTCTGGCCCCACTCTAGGATACCCTGTGTTGTGGGAACCAGAAACAGTGACATAACAGACATTTAAACATCCAAGATCTGGTTTTTATTTTCTTTTTTTTTATAGCAAAAACACGGATTTATAAAGTTCTTTTATAAATTATGTTAGAGAAACGTGAGACCATTGTAACTTTGGTACACATTTTTATTATACGTATTTTCTTAAGAAACTTAATGGCGAATGTACAAACTTTCTGGCCCCACTCTAGGATACCCTATTTTGTGGGAACCAGAAACAGTGACGTCACAGACATTTAAACATCCAAGACCTGGTTTTTATTTTCTTTTTTCTTTATAGCAAAAATACGGATTTATAAAGTTCATGTTATAAATTATGTGTGAGAAACGTGAGACCATTGTAACATTGGTACACATTATTATTATGCGTATTTTCTTAAGAAACTTAATGGCGAATGTACAAACTATCTGGCCCCACACTAGGATACCCTGTGTCGTGGGAACTAGAAACAGTGACGTCATACACATATAAACATCCGAGACCTGGTTTTTATTTTCTTTTTTCTTTATAGCAAAAATACGGATTTATAAAGTTCATGTTATAAATTATGTGTGAGAAACGTGAGACCAATTGTTACATTAGTACACAGTATTATTATGCTTGTTTTCTTAACCCTTTACCACATACTATGGGATATGGGTTTCATAGGGTTTGAACTTTATTACCATCGGCTGTCTTTTTTCCTTGTTAAGCTGATAACTTCCGTAAAACCGTACTACCATTTACAGAAAATCGCTCTAGAATGCAACAGACGGATACACACACAAACACATACACAGCCAGACGCTTCAAACTCACCCCTATTTTTTGTTGTGGGTTAAAAACAGCCCATTTTTAACTTTCAATTATTCTTAAAATTAACATCAAAGGCGAGTTTCACTGCTGATTTAGTACTGCAAATTAACGGTTTAATGGTAATTGAAATTCATTTCATTTGCGTCTTTTACTGAAGATATTCTAAAGGCGAAATGACGTCATTTTGTTTTTATTATGGACCATGGCCGCAGACTCAGGAATTGGAAGTCCATTACGGATTCCAACGGCATAAAAATGCGTTGGAGAAAAAAAAGCCCTGGAAAACTCTATCAAAATACCCGGAACCGATATCGGTATTTCGTTTTTGTAACATTCTGCTTTAAAGTAGTGATCGCTTTAAGTAGATTTATTTCTAAAAGAGCGCCCATAATCTATAATTTAAACAAATCGGGCTTCTGGCAAATGGCCAAGGAAATTGACTTTTTCGCTTCGCTGAGAATTTCAATTAAACTAACCACCCGAAAGGTCAATTGATTTCCGAAGCACGGATATTTACAGAATTTCCAAAGTAAAAGTTAGAAAGGAGATAATAATTTATTCTTCAACCCAATTTTTTATTGGTTTCTGCATTTATTACCTAGCCATAATCTGGTTACCTGAGGGGACGTAAAATCCAATCCAATGTATGTTGTAAAACTCGACTAAGTGATTAGGGGGCTCATCACTGTCTAGTCCTATATAGGTGGTGATCTAGAAACTTGTTTCTGAGTGCGTTCCCTTTTAAAACCTGGCGTTTCATATTTTGTAGTACTAGGTTGGAGATACTTTTAGTGTGCATTATGTTATCGTCAAACCCCATCGCCGATAACATATCTTTCCGCAAGTTAAGAATCTTGAGGGAAGTGTGTAACAGTTTCTTGTAACTATAAGCAATAAGCTTAGTATACAACGCAACAATCTTAATATTGTCCAAACACAAAGTCAAAGGTATTTATTACTGTAGATATTTACATTGGACCACTGTCCAAATTCCATAAATGTATATGCCATTGCTCTTTCAAGTATATAGAGGTACACTTGGTTGTACATCTACAGGCTATACTATCTGCGAAATTACGTGGCAATAAAGGTAATTTACAGAGTACAGAGGACTTCATCAAAATCCAATTTATTTACCGCTAATTCTGTCGCTAGCCATAGAATCCTAGCCATAGAATCATTCCCCCGGACCTCGGACCGAGTCAGTTGTGTTTTGGGTGACCGCTACGCCTATTTATTGCAATTTAATTAACTTTTACTGAGTTAAATTCATTTTACAAAAATAGGACATCATAAGATGATAGGAGTTCGCGTTAAATAGTGCGTCTACAACATTACTTCGCGTGTGTGTGTACTTGTGTGCGTGCTTCACATAGGTCTATCTAAACTGGGCGGAAAGCGAACAAGTACGAAGTCGTCGATTCCAACCAATTCCGCTGGACCTCTAGCCACGTAAGTTTGGGTCGACTGCCTGTGCTGCTGTGGGCCCCTGGTACTTTTAACACGCTCAGCGCGGTATCGGGTGGAAGGCACCCAGGATGCGCAACTGTCCCACGATGCGAGGGCCAAAATGGTGTACTTTCCGTTGGGCCGGGATGCAAATACACTGGTTGTAGCATGAGTAGGAAAGAGATACATTGATTTTTGGATATGTCTCGTCAAATCATACCCTCAAAAGAAGAAAATTACTATCGGATCTATGCGACCCGATATCGGCCTATTGGGAAAGTTTTTTCATTAGGTGCGGCTATCGGGTCTGAAACACCCGATACCCGATGACCCGATAACCGCACTGGATGACGGATTAGTTTGTCTAGTGATGTGATCTAATGACGTTGTGTTTACGTATAGTGTTAGAAAATTACAAATTGACAATTTAAAAATGAAGCGTTCCAGAAGAATGCTGAGAATGTGCAGTGGTGAAGTGTCCACCGAAAGTAGAGAAGAAGCCACATCAGACAGCGATTTGTACAGAAAGGTATTTCAACGTGAAATTAATTTGAGTCCTACCATACATAAAAGCCCAACTACGGGTCATTCTATGCGAATCCTTCAGAATGTGGTACCAGAGAGAACTGAATCAACTTTCAATTCTAATTGAAAGTTTGATCTCTTTTGTTGACAAATAAAAACGTCGATAAAATATGTCGATGTTTCATTGACAACACTAACATTTTATCGATATGACTTCCTTTCAGTGCGGATGCCAGGTCGAAGGGATCCGACATTTTTTTTATTTTTTTTTTAAATCTTCTAATCACGGGATCTTGGTCCGCAGCCAGCTTAGTACTGATTGGTTCGTTAAAAATCCATTAAAAATATTATCTAGACTCATAGCAATGAGTTTTATGAGATATTTGACCTCAAAGGTAAAAAGTCGGAACGGGTGTCTTCGACCCGATGCCGGCATAACGGAAACTTTAGCATCATATCTAAGCAACCCGATACCGCATCATCTGAAAGTAAGCTGGTCAGCTTGCCGCGCTGAGCGTGTTAAACTAACTACAACAAAATGCCATTGAAGCGTTCTCCGCCGCCGCAGACTCCGCCCCCAAATATTACTCAGCGTTCCGAGACGGCCGCTTCAATTACATCGAAACTCGCACAGAAACTCGCGCCGAATGCCTCGCTATCTGCTGTAAGAGGATCATCGGAATCAAAATTAAACATGGACTCTGCTTGTAGTAACGTTTCAGAACGTAATAAAAGTATAAGCCGCGAGCTGAAAAACACTATTCAAGACATGCTGGAATCCCTAAGGGATGACATCGACAGACGTCTTGACTCACTTCAGGAATCGTCAGCAAGGATTGAGAAGCAGAACGAGGAATTAAAAGAAACTGTTGAATTTTTAATGCAAAAAAATTCCGACAATCTGAAGCGCATTGAGCAACTTGAAAAATTGAGAAAAGATGACGGGAATTATATTGTAGCCTTAGAGGAAAAATGTGATTTTCTCGAAAATAGGTACTGTACGTCTAGAGTGGAAATAAGAGGAGTACCCTGGAGCAAGGACGAGTCTAAAAAAGATCTTTGTGGCTTGGTTACAAAGCTGTCAGATGTCGTTAATGTCCCGTTGGTAATGAGTGAACTGAGAGACATATATAGGCCGACATCAAAACGTGATTCGAGCCGGCCTATTGTGGTAGATTTTTGCTCAGTCGTGAAGAAAGAGGATTTTCTATCGGCGGTGAAGTCCTTCAACAAGGACAAGGATAGAGACCACAAATTAAATACTACTCTTCTGAAAACAAATACAGAGCGAAAACCTGTTTATGTCTCTGAATACCTTACATATAAACAACGAAGAATCTTCTATCAAGCCAGACTTTTTGCTACGGACAACGGATTTGCTTTTTGTTGGACATCTCGAGGCGTGACTTACTTAAAGAAGAAAGAGGGAGCCCCTTTCATACGTGTGAATAACGAAACGGACCTATCTAAAATTAAAACAAGAGCCTGACTATTTTTCAGATATAGTAGCTTTATAATGCTTTTCTACTTATTTGTTATAATTATTTACTTAACCCATGTAACACTTATACATCAATTTACTCTCACTCATAAATACTTTACACATTTTATATACATTTACATTACATACACACGCTTAAACACCCTCATTTCAAACAAACAGTGCGCTCCTCAAGGAAATGAAAGATATGTCATGATTTGTTCAACCTTTATTGAATCTCATAAATATTATTTAAAAATTATATTACTAAATTATTGCAGTAGTCTCATATGGTCGTGGTCTCCTTTTATCAAAATGATTTCAGTAAATGGACAGTTTATCATTTATTAAAGATATTGACAATCATTCGATATCAAATGCCTATGAATGTGAACCACAAAACTGTAAAAAATATGTGACACCACATGGCTTAAAGATTTTTACACAAAACATTCGAAGTATTGGTGAAGCAACTCGCTTTTCCGATTTAATACTGTTGCTGACTTCTCTCACGTTCGAGTGTGATATACTGGTTCTGACGGAGTGCTGGTTGCTTCATTGCCCTCAGCTACCTGACTTAAATGGTTACAGTAAAGCGGCTACCACACTCAATCGATATCAGAACGATGGAGTCGTTGTCTACTTCAGAGATAATCTTACTGTTTTTGTCGAGGAGCTTAGAGTACTTCCAGATGTAATTGTCTTTTGATAAAGTTGGATAAGTTTATTATTTTTTCTATATATCGTGCACATGCTTTCGATGCAAATGAAGTTACGAAGCAACAAAACATTGATGCTTTTATTTTTGAACTAAATGATATTTTGCAAAAACATAGTGATTATCGAGATGTTATCTTGATTGGAGATTTAAATATAAACATAGCACCCGGTAGTAGTGATCCGAACTACGAAAAGTATTTAAATATCCTGGCATACAATGGTCTTATAGCGTGTCATAACTTTGTCACTCGTGATGCAAGCGGCTCATGTTTGGATCACATATTTATCAGCTCTAATTGTAACTCAAATACTATCGTACTATCAAGTACGATCACTGATCATAAATCAGTTTTAATGGATCTTGAATTAATGTCGCCACGATCAAAGCCGGTATCACTTCGCACAAAAGTTGATTATAAAGCAGTGTACAAAGAACTTGAATCATTCGATTTCAACCCAATTTTACAAAGCCACGATCCAGCTTTTGGGATACAGTACTTAATTGAATCAATACAAAGTATTCTGGACAATAACTCAAAAACTTATAAAATATCAAACCGTAAAGTAATACTTAAACCCTGGATGACACAGGGTCTCTTAAGATGTCAACAAAACAAGGATAACTTACACAAAAAACATAAACAAGATCCACACAATGAGATACTTAAAACTACGTACATAAGGTACAAAAATTTTTACTTCAATTTAATAAAAAGCCTAAAAAGACAGTATGATAAAGATCTCATAAATAAGGCAGGGAAGAATCCTAGGCTTCTGTGGCAGGCAATAAAATCGATTACAAGTGGGAACCAGAAGGACAGTAGCTCTCATCAATTACTTACCGGTCATGATGATACAAAAACGGTAAATGAGATAAACAGATATTTCGCCGATGTAGGTAAAAATCTCGCAGAGCGAATACTCTTACAACAGGTATCTTCAGATCGAGAAACAAATTCATCTGTGAAATCTCAATTACATTCCCTTGTCCTAGAGCATATAGACGTAGACGAGATTGATACACTGATAACTGGCCTAAAGAATGAATGCTCAATAGGATGGGATAAAATTTCCAACACGGTACTCAAACAGATGAAGCACGTTTTGGCACCCCTACTCGTTCACATTTTTAATCTTTGTCTGGAGCAAGGTATTTTTCCTCAACAACTCAAGAAGGCAATACTAGTTCTTGTCTATAAGTCCGGGGATAGAGGCGGTGTAAGTAACTACAGGCCAATTTCCATATTACCTGCTTTATCTAAGATACTGGAGAAGGTCTTAAATAATAGGCTTATTGGATTTTTGGAAAAAAATAAGATTCTCTCACAAAACCAATATGGCTTTCGAAGAGGTCGATCTACAGCTGATGCCGTTCATCATCTAACTCATTATATTTCTACCAAGCTTGATGAAAAAAGAAGGGTGATTGCTGTCTTCTTAGATCTGGCCAAAGCATTCGACACCGTCTCTATCCCCCTTCTACTGGATAAACTGGAAAGAGTGGGTGTACGTGGAATACCATTAAAGATTTTCACGGATTACTTGAGTAATAGGTACCAGAGTGTCAACATTGGAAGGTATGTTAGTGATGATTTGTCGGTATCCTTTGGTGTCCCGCAGGGCAGTATCTTGGGACCCACCCTATTCTTGTTAAATATAAATAGTCTGACTAACCTAGATATTGGAGGGGAAATACTGTCCTACGCTGATGATACGGCACTGATATTTGAGGGTGATTGTTGGGACAGTGTGTTTGCAGCGGCACAAGCTGGTCTCGACAAGGTTAGAAGCTGGTTGGCCAAAAATGTGTTGATGCTAAATAGTGATAAAACAAAATACATCACCTTCTCTATAGTCAGCACCACGCAGCCACCCGTTTCTGAGAGTCTTGTGGTTCATCTGCCCCAGTGTACTAATCCTAACCAATGTCCATGTGATCGACTGGAAAGGTGTACAAGCATCAAATATCTGGGGGTTATTGTGGATCAGCACTGTAAGTTTGGTACACATATCGGTCAAATCAGTGCTAGAGTAAGAAAACTGATGCACGTGTTTAAGAATATCAGACATGTTTTGCAACCAGAACTCCTAAAACGCGTTTATCATGCCCTCTGTCAATGTTTGCTAACATACTGTGTTACATCGTGGGGTGGAACCCACAAAACAATAATTAAAAAACTTGAGATCTCCCAGAGGGCGCTGCTGAAGGTCAGTACATTTAAACCTTTCAGGTATCCGACCACCAGTTTATACGAATATTGTGGAGTGCTGTCCGTCCGTAAGCTTTTTATTATAGCCACATTAATGAAACAGCATAAAAACACACCCCTGATTGACCCGACACAGATGCGACGTGGGAGATCTCGTGTTTGTACTTTACCAAAATGCAGCACTAAATTTACCTGTAACTTCTTTAATTTCCTGGGACCATATCTTTACAATAATGCAAATAGAATATTGAACATTCACGAACTAAACCCTTACGACTGTAAACTCAAGATAGCCAAGTGGCTGTCCGGCTTGACGTATGAAGAAACGGAGGCATTGTTGAAGGTTGATGAGTGACGTGTTGTTTTAAATGGGTTCATGATACTTTACACTCTCATGCACACACACACACACACATACACACATACACACACACATACACACACACACACACACACACACACATACACACACACACACACACATACACACACACGCCCTAACACAATGCTTATAGAGTTAAGTTACTATGCATGCCCCTATAAGCATGTTTAAATTAATTTTAAAAATATTTGTTTTATTTTTTCTTAATTTGTGTATACTTCATTAACTAAAACATACTAGTTCACCGGAGGTCACCTAAAATGATATATAGGGTTGAGACCTACTTAACCTAAATCTACAGGGCTTTAGCCCTTTTTTGGGGAGTAGTGTACTTTATTTGAATTTTGTATCAACTTTTTGGTAAATAAAGATTTATTATTATTTATTATTATTATTAAACAAATCAAATCAAATCAAATCAAATTATTTTATTTGTCAAACATAGGTACATAAGGTTATTATATTATGGTAAAGATCACTATGTTTTGCCACAGGGCATACAAATATTTCCTATAACTAGGTAGTACATGCAGCAATAATTTTATCTTAGCTTCACTCTATGCATGCATGTATTTAGTAACCTATTTGACGCAAGCCAAAGGTCCATGTTTATTTTTATTACATTGCAATATTGGGTCATTTATATATTCATTTATAGTGTAGTATGTCTTATTAATAAGTAACTTTCTCAGTTCCCTCTTAAATTGTATCAAATTATCTATATTACGGATACTCTCTGGTAGCTTATTATAGATTATTGGTATCATGCCATAAATATTATTTTTAAACAGAGCTGTCTTATGTTGAGGCATACATATTCTAGATTTGTGACGTTTACTTGTGAAATTGGTAAAAAGATTCGAATTAGTTTTGACAAAGGTAGAAAGCTCGTTAATATATAGTGAAGGGAACGTTAGAATATTTAGCCTTTTAAAGTGAGGCTTACAGCTGTCTCTGCGATGAAGGCCAGATATAGACCTAATACACTTTTTTTGGGCTATAAGCACATTTTCTTTGCCTGTCCCGTTCCCCCAAAAAATTATACCAAATCGTAATGTGGAGTCTACATATCCATTGTATGCTAATAAAACTGTATCTGTACATACTGTTTTTGACAGTTTATACAATGCATACGAAAATTTACTAAGCTTTTTACATGTGTTCTCGATATGTGTTTTCCATTTTAAATTGTTATCAATATATAATCCTAAAAATTTTGTTACCTTTGTTTGCTCAACTTTTTTGCCAATGTGATTAATGTCCATATTATCAACTAATGTATTTTGGTTTGTTTGGAAGTTCATTATTTTTGTTTTATCAATGTTTATTACTAGATTGTTATTGTCAAGCCATTTAATTATTTTATGAAGGGTATTATTGATTTAATTCTCAAAGTCATTTGGATCATCGCAAGAAATAATGACTGTGCTGTCATCCGCAAATAGCACCATAGGATGATGTACCACTTTCGGTAAGTCATTTATGTAGGTCAGGAACAATAATGGCCCCATGACACTACCTTGAGGTACACCGCGCTTTAACTCTCTTGGGTTAGATACATAAGTCTGTTCAGTTTTTGAATTTAAACATATTTTATTTATTTGTGTAACCTGTTGTCTTTTCTCCAGGTACGATTTTATACAAATCGGAAAGCTGGGTATATTTATCTAATCTGGTACTAAGTACAAGATTCTAGCGATGCCAGTTTGCGAAACGTTTGTATGGTAAGCGACTGAATTAGCGATACATAAATTGGAATTTGGTGAAGGTGTGTGAACGGCCTCTATTGTTACTTTATTTGGGAGTTAGTATTTAAATGAAAGGTCTCAATAATTGCTACAATTTGCATGCAACTCTAAAGTAAGTGGGAGCCGCCTATGTCGCGTAGGCCCATGTGCGGATGGATAGTCTAAGCGTTATTTTGGTCCACATTACTACGAATCCGATTTGGATCAACTTTATTTACCTGTCCATTTTAATCAGCTCCATTCAACCAATTTAGTACCAATATACGCCGGTTTATTACTATTCTAGATATGTTTCCATTTCCATCCAGCCAGCCACAATCCACAGAGTGTTTCGACAAATATCCGACATTTCCTGAAACAGTCCATCCACCAACTTTAAGCAATAATGAAATTCGTCGGTCGTTAACGAGATTCTGGTCTAGTTATAACCTAAGATGCCTTGACCACTTTCAGACTACAATGTATTTATCTGGGCCCTATAAGACCCAACATAAATATGCAGTTGTGTACAAATTCGTTTAAATTTCAACAAAGCGACGCATAGCAATAATAACAGATATGTATTCATTTCAAAATTTGTATTTAATTTTTTTGGTTTTCTATTGACACAGAGCTTTTGTGGCCCTCACAATTGTGTGTACGAAAAATATGTCATTGCCAATTGGCAGAATCTAATTATACAATTAAACAATTGTATAAGTTTTGTGTTATAAGCCCCTGGTGGCATCAGGCTGGTCTAGCTACCTTATACAAAAGTCCGTTTGGATGTAAGTTACTTCCATATTTTTCCATCCAATCAATCAATCATTTATACGAATAATATATGTAACTTTCTTCTTTTACTAAAAGTTCTAATGGTGATGGAATGCATCGTGATAAATTATTCGTATGTCCAAAGCTGTGGTGATGGGCTAGTCCCCTATTACCTAAAAATAGAGAAATTTTTATGGCAATTATGCTTCCGGGGTTACCCTTATGGGTAACTAATATAAGTTGGCCCCTGTTGTACGTATTAGGCTAGCGCTAGATTTAGCTTTCCATATTAGTATAGTGATCTAAGACAGCTCTTATTTAAAGTCAAACCAATAAATTAATCACAACAAACACCGAAAAGCTATTCAATAAAGGAGCCCTCTATTAAATTGTTACACTCAGCGTCATGATTATTTTCTGCCGCCCCTAAAACGACGGAATATAAATAACCCATCACTCGCACTTGTCAATCTTCGTCGGTTCAGTGTACGGAACCATCAATCAACACTGAACTAGAGGACACGGGTTGCCAGTTTTTTATTCCTGTACTAAAATGGCTTTGCATTGATTTTATGTTGGAAATTTTATTAAAATAGAATTTTATTATTAACAATAACTCCACCTGATTTTGCTTCTAGTGATGTTTAATAGTTCTAACACTATATATTACTTATTCTTGTTTTACGCTGGTTGTTTTTTATTTGTTGCTAATAAGTCTAGTACAGGAACTGTAGATTTTTTAATCTACAGTTAAACAGTTACAGTTAGTAATCTACAGTCTAAATTGAAAATAATTTAATGCACAAACATTCGATGTGCAAGCATAATATTTTACAAAAAAAAGATAAAATTTTCAAATAGCTGGCAACACCACCGGAAAAAGAAGACCATTTATCTTATATCACAGGAAACAAATTAAACACTTTAATACACGAGGCGTGACTAAAAAAAGAACTGAGGGATGAAAAAAGCACTATCAGTTAGTGGTGTCACTGTCATTGGTACTCCACAGAATATTAAGGACATTTGTTTCACTCTTAAGTTAAAAGGACTGAGATTTTTTTGTGTCTCAGAGTGGGTAAAATATTAAATCGTGCTCTGCTTTGAGTATTTCTGGTTAAACATGGGCGTAACTGTGTTTCTGACATCGCGTAGGTATTGGCAAAGGTGTTATTTTTTTATTTGTCTTGTTTTTATTATTATTATATACAAAAATATTAAATGTATCTGATACCATGCAAAAGTGTAAACAAACGTTAATGAATGTTTGTGGCAGTATAACTGTGAGTTTGAGACATTTTATTTCACACAATATTTTTTTGAGTAAGATAAAATGGCGTTTCAATGGAATGGAATGTCAAAATGGAGCGAAGCGAGCGAAGGGCTCCATTTCGACAAGATAGGAGGCCGATTTTGCTTTCGTCTGTCTCTATGTGTGTCTGTCAGTTCTGGTCTACGGGCCACAGTTTTCAAGCGATCCTCACAAACATTGGCACACGTGATACTTGAAAAAAAAAAGTCGAGAGCTTTTCTCGATTTTCCTCTTGGTGGGGGAGTTACGACGTAATTTTTTGTATGGTTTTTTTTTTGTTTTTTTCTGAAACCTATCGTGTGGGGTATCAAATTAAAGGGCTTCATGAGCCGGTTCTAAAAATATACTACAACATTACCTTTCGGCCGCCTCTTTTCTAAAAATCCAAGAAATATTTTCAAAACATACCAAGTTTGGACTCCTCGAAGTAGGCGACGGATTAGTATAGGATCTATACAGACCATGAGAGTGAGTGAAATAGACTATAAATATGTTCGTGAAAAGTCAATAGATTGTATTTTAAATCGCAAAATGTAGTTTATTGATTTTGATTGAATCTAAAATACTTACCTGTAAATTAGTTCACAGTCCCCCCTGTTAGCGAGGTCTACTGCCCATAGGGCCACTAGTATATACGTGATATATTATCACCATTCATTCGTGAAGTATTGAGTTATCTACTCAGGCCCACTACTACAAAGGCAAGTCAACACTATTCCCTGTATTTTGACAACTCCATATATATTTGTATGGAGTTGTCTTTATTCAGAGAATAGTCTTAACTCGCGTTCGAACTGGTAGACATTAGTTAGTCAGTGATGCTATGCTTATTTGATTCATGTTATCTCTCTAAGACCGGGATGCCACGGGGCTATTTCGTGAGTACCTTACACCCTGTTTAGTAACTCCACCAAATCTGAGCATTCAATCTAGAGCCGCGCCATTAGGGCAACAAAAAATATGTCCAGTATCTCATGAAATCCCCTCTTGGCCGCCCTGGATAAGCTGTGGCGACGCGTCACTGTCATGATTTAGCCCCCTCTGTTCTTAATCTGGTTTCACGAAGTTTCTTGATACCGATAAAGAGAAAGAGAGCGGCTGGTTGTCACGCGATCTATATTAATTCTAAGTGCGAGGAGGAACCAGAAAATAATTCTAGGTATCTTTAATTCGATCTTAACAAAATAGTTCTGAATACCGAAGTTGAGATATCAGAATGAAAGTCATCATCATAATCATCATCATCATCATCAGCCTCTCAGGGGACCCACTGTTGGGTATAGGCCTCCTCATAAACACCATTCAGAACGATCCTGCGCTACCCGCGTCCATGGCTTTCCTGCCGTCCTCGCCACATCGTCGGACCATCTGGCAGATGTTCTGCCGACCGATCTTTGGCCTCCTCTTGGCCACCACTCTGTCACCGATCTGGTCCATCTTCCGCCTTCTCACCTTGCCAAGTGTCCTGCCCACTTGCACTAAGCCGTGCTATCCGCTTATCCACATCAGTCAGTCAGTCAGCAGAATGAAACTCAATAATCTATAATTAAATTATGACCAAAAAAACTCGGTCAAGTGCGGGTCGGACTTCCACAAGAAGGGTTCCGTCCTTATTATCGTACAAGAAAACTTTCGACACCAGTCGTGCCGCGAAATTGGCGTGACATTTGTCATCATGATATCAATTGAACCTCCGTCATCCCGAATTGTTCTACACAGCGACACACAAAATGACGTTTGCTAAGTACATGTAAATATCTACAGTAATAAAGAAATTTGAATATTCTTTATTTGTCACCTTCGTGTCTGGATTTTATGGGAGACAGTTTTATGTGTATGAATATCGTCATATTCTTCGTGAATAATATTGAGTGCTTACCTATAAAATTGGCGAAATTTTCGTACAGATTCGGGAGTTCATAATTCGTGTAATTTAATTGCTATTTCCATTATTTTTTTATTGTTCAAATGTTATTTTCAATGTTTAACATCTACATATCAAAGTCTATTTTAATTTTCACTTTGATAACTAAAATTAAATCTTCAAAATCAGTTCGTCCTAAATGTCATCCATTTTCATGATAAGATGCGTAATAAAATTTTACGGCTGACACTTTTCAAAAATTAAATTAAATGTGCTGTTAGCTAAATGTTGTCTCATTCGTACATACAAAGTTTTATAAAATTAGGATTTGTCATTCCTAAAAATAATACAAAAATGTTTGTACTGATAATTGAGTTTCTTCAATTTTCAAAATAATGTACCTTCACCGCTTATCAAATTTTATTGGTTTTTGGTATAAAGATAGACGGAAGAAAGAAATACGCTACTTTTTGTCGAGATAACAAATCCGTGGTTTGCTTGACTCACGGGAGCATATGCAGCTGATGTAACAGATGATATATAGAAAATAACTGAAAGAAAGCTTCAAACAATGTACTATAATTAATTTCCCCTTCAATACTTTTCCTGTACAGTTTCTTCGAATTAGTCCTAATGCAATACTTGCAAGCTTCCTGGACATGTTTCCTTTATTGAACCTTTTCTTTTATCGGTTCTCATAAAAGCCTTTTGTTGTTTTTCGCTTACTATTACTAGAAATAAGTAATTGTACCGGCAGTTATTGTTATTTCTTGATTGGGGGAGTCCACATTTCATGTGGCAATTGCTATTTAATTTTTCGTTTAATTTACAAACATTTATTTTTAATAAAAACATGTTATTAAATTCGGAGAGGCGGTCAGGGATGTCATACGAGTACATTTTATCAATCAAACCATCAATCAGCCTGCATTCATACAATGCTGGCTATAAAACTCCACTTCAACACGCCACGTCTACTCTGGAATTGTAAGCTATTACTTTTCAGAGTGTATCTTTATAGTTTAGAAAGGTGTGGTAATATTTCAAATAATGACACTATTATAAAAAACTTTCTCCAGAGAAGTTAGTTTGAGAGTGTTTTATTTAAGTTGATTCATACTATTTCAACGTTGAACTGATGTGAACGAAGTTCTGAAGAATAATGTTTTTTGATTATATATATTTCAATGTGGAATTTGTATATAATGATGACCATACACCATACGCTTGAATATGACTGTTATTTTGTTTATTATAGACACCGTGAAACTCTTATTATGGATGCCCCCGCAACTCAGCGAAGAAATGATTTTTATTATCGACTATATTTCTAAAGGTTCTGTACAAAGTATGTGATTTCCTATTTGTTAGATTTGTACTTCTCCGTGTGGGTACGTATTATAATACAGAAGTAGAAAATACCTAAGTTCATAAGGCCTATGTACGGAATCCCGAAAATTAAATCGCCGAATGTCTGCTTACCCGAAAGTATGAAATCATAAAAGTAGGAAATCCCGATAGTACTAAATTTTAAGATTTTTTTGTTGTCTTGACATGTTCAACCTAACACAAAGGATAAAGGGGGCTTTACTTCGCTCACTCCCTTTACCCTTCACCTAAGTTACCGCAGAGTTTTCCCTGACATCAAAAATACTGATTTGCACAGCAAATATCAGGGAAAACACTGCGGTTGCTTAGGTGAAGGGTAAAGGGGGTGGGCGAGCGAAGCCCCCTTTATCCTTCGTGTTAGGTTGAACAAGTAAGAAAAACAAAAAATAATTAAAATTTAGTATTATCGGGATTTCGTACTTTCGGTCATTCGGACATCGGCATTTTGAGTTTCGGGATTTTGGACTTCGGGAAATAGAACTTTAGGTTTCTTAAATTTCGATTTTATAGACGTAGGGATTTCAATCGTAGGTTATATGAACTATCGATATTATAATATGTACCCCTCCGTATATATGAGGGTATACCTCGAAAAATACATAGTAGTAATACTTAATAAAGCTCATTGAAATGTCTCAAAAAAATAAGAAAAGTTCCTATCAACGATATTGGATACCAAAAGAAATAAATCACATGATTTATTGGACATAACTTTGTACGCAAAGCAATTTTATGCTCCATAAGAATATCTACTTCAGTAACTATTTCTTATCATGCAACTCTGTTATTGAAAATGCCTCAACAATACTAAAAGCCCTCAAAATAAGGGTCTAGAAAATCTTCCACACAGTTAATATTCTTTGATTTAAGCCTTCTCAGCGACATGACATATTGCAGAAGGCTTTCGTAGAGACATATTAGTCTTGATACAGATGAGCAACTCCGGGACGAGTTATAGAAAGCATGTTAGTACCAATCTTGGGTTATCTTTTAAATTCAATAGATATTTTGAACACAATGTCAAAGTTGACTCGATTTATGTTGAGCTCTTCATCGCTATTTAAGACTCTTTATCCCTATGATACGAAAACCACCTACATGAGGCCTTATAGGGCCCAGTATTCAGCAAAAGCCTCTTCATATAGGTATATCAACATATAAACAAAAAAAAATATCTACAGGCACATACACAAGGATATCCTGGGACCAGAAACAGCGACGTTACACACATTGAAACATCCAGAAACTGTTTTTTATTTTTTCCAAGCCGGGGATTGAACCCCTGACCACTCGCATGGTAGGAAGAGCCCGGCTACAGCGCCACGGAGATAATGCCGTACCATATGCATATCTAAGCAAGCTCTCCACCCAATCACGGGATCCAACTTTACATAAGACTAAACTTAATCTGCATATAGTGAATCATCATCAACCCAACATTTTACTGAAGAGATCTGTGGCGCTGCGCTTCGAAGATCTGCCTTTCAAGGGAGAGGTCCTCCTGGGTTCGAATCTCGGCTGGAGAGGAAGAAAACAAATCGCTAGGTCTTGGATGTTTATGTGTGTGACGTCACTGTTTCTGGTTCTCACGACACATGGTATCCTAGTGTGGGGCCAAAAGCAATGTTCCTGTATATAAATGTTTATGCTTATTTTCAATGACGTAATCGTTTGATCATTTCGTCATTCGCCGATGTCAATCAAGATCATCAAAATCCGACTCTATCAGTCAGTTACAGAAACGATCTTTAAAATTAAAAGCCTCGCAAAACACTAATGAGGTGTCAGTTCCTAAAGTATATTTTTTATTTTTTATTAAACATGGCTCCTTAAACGTTACGCCCACTAGCGATTTGTGCGGCTTTAAATTTTAAAGATCGTTGCTGTAACTCAGTGTACAGACGAAATGGTGAATAATTTGCTGCTGTGCCACATCTTGTGTTTTTTTAGTTCCTTGTCCGGAATTACTTCCTGACCATCAGAATTGCAGGAAGACTTATACTGAAAATTTCCTGGTTAGCAGTTGTTGCCAGTGACAAATCTGTTTACCTTCAACCCTGTGGCAACTGTCGCTTGAAATATTTAGACAGTCTAGTCTTTGTATCATATAGTGGGAAGGTAAAAAACAATGCCACGCAATGTTTTGGGGTCGAAACCAGTTCCGTCTGACACCGTTTTTAGGGTTCCGTACCCGAAGGGTGCCAAACGGGACCCTATTGCTAAGCCTCTGCTGCCGTCCGTCCGTCCGTTTGTCACCAAGCTGTATCTCATGAGCCGTGATAGTAAGACAAATTTAATTTTCACAGATGATGTATTTCTGTTGCCGCTATAACAACAAATACTAAAAACAAACTAAAATAAATATTTAAGGGGCTCCGATACAACAATTCTTTCAATACCACATACAAACTTATGAATGTACCTGGTTACGTTCATGGAGTGTGAAAGTAGCTGCACCAATAACTTTGTAAACAACATTTTGCTATTTTAAATCCAAAATATTCACTCCACACCATCCCTACTATTGTACGGTGGCACGGAACGCTTCGAGAACGAGTTAGACTCGCACTTGACCGGTTTTTAAGGGAATTCATAAAAGGTTCTCAATTCGCCAGTATGTTGTTTTTGTGTATATTCAGCGATCTCCCCAAGACGGCGAGGCCGATTTGGAAAAATATTTTTTTTTCGAGATGATGGAATCTTGGAGAAATCGAGGAAGCTGTTCAGAGCAGATATATCGAAATCGTGCTTTTACTCTTGGGAAGCATCATTTTGTTAAGTGGAACTGATGATGAAGACCAAATATGGCCACCGGAAGTTTTCAATACTAGGTATCCCAAGGTTGCGATATAAATTACTTTATAACGGTTGCTAATTAATACACGCTCGTCTTAATGCATTATGGTGAGGTTACCAGGAGAGCTTCTCAATAAAACAACATCTGTCAAGATCTGATCATGGAGAAATCAAGGGAACTCTTTAAACAAATAATAAAGACATACTTATAGCGATTAAGGAATTTATTTAAAGCTACTCGTGCATTTGAAGCTGCAACTTCCGGAAGCAAGACATGGTGAAGGCGGATTTGATGATGATGACTTCAGATGGCTATCGGAGCTAATACCGGAGGTATTTAAAGGGTTTGCATACGCTTGCTAAATGGTTGCTAATCACCTAGGGTTTAATGGAAGTCGGTTTTTAGGGTTCCGTACCCGAAGGGTTCCAAACGGGACCCTATTACTAAGACTCCGCTGTCCGTCCGTCCGTCCGTCCGTCCGTCTGTCACCAGGCTGTATCTCAAGAACCTAGCTAGCTAGAGAGTTGAAATTTTCACAGATTATGATTTATGTTGCCGCTATAACAACAAATACTAAAAAACAGGATAAAAGAAATATTTAAGGGGGCTCCCATACAACAATTCTTTCAACACCACATACAAACTTATCCGTAACCGCACCAATAACTTTGTAAACAATATTTTGCTGTGTAAAATCCAAACTATTCACTCCACACCATCGCTTCCATTGAACGGTGGTACGGAACCCTTCGTGCGCGATTGAGACTCGCACTTGACCGGTTTTTTTCTAATGTTTTTTTTTGTTTAAATTTCGTTGATCTTGATTTTTACTTGTATCACCTAAAAGTAAACAATCCTCTCCTTGAACTCAAAGAGCGATTTGAATGCGAGAACAACATTGTGATTGTTGGTATACCCGAAAAAAATGACAAAAATCATAATGCTCGATAAATACACGACGCAGACGAGTTTATGAAGTTGGCTCTCACAATAAAGAAAAACTGCCCAAAACTAGTTAAATCGAGCGATTCTGCAAATTTGTTCCTGGAACAAACCGGCCTCTAAAAATATAGTTCACTAACTGCGATATACCTAAACTATTGATGCGTAATAAGGAGAAGTTCCCAGAGCATACAAAGATTTAGTCTGGCCGAACGTGATCATTTGCGAAATTATGAGCAAATTTAAAAATAAGTTAAAGTTATATAAAGCTATATTAATCTAATTATAAATTTTTGAGCATATCTCATTATCAGTAAAATTAATTTCCTATGACAATAAAGCTATATGAACCTTTTAAAAAGTTTTTACAACATATTTATATCCTTCATAACATAACATAACACAGCGTCACACCGTTTCCCATAAGGGGTGTTACAGGCACAGTTGTGCCCACATTAAGCCAGTTATTCAATACTACCAGGGCGTGACAGGAGGCTATCCCTTCGCCGCAGATATGCAAACAACAAGATTTTCCCACGATGTTTTCCATCCCCGTTAGAACGTCGGTAAAATATACTTAAGATGAATTACTTATCTCATTGGTAGATGGTCCACACCGGATTCGAATCTGCATCTCCTGGGTGAGAAGTAGGCGTGAACTCCATGGACCACGGAGCATAGTTTCCCATGTAAGGTTTCCCAATTTTTTATAATCTTTGATTCCATCCTTGAATCTTTTATTTAATGAAAATCTATCATTCCAGTACAAAACATGCTACAATTCAGAAAACAGAATTAACACCCCGTCTTTAAAATACATTTAAATAAGACCACGACAGGAAATTCCTTAACCGGCATAGTGATAAACCAAAATTAGCTCCCCGAGCGACTGCCAAAATGCCTAACTAAACGCCACCTAACCAAAAATGGCCACCTAAATATAGTCCTAGGAACATATCCTGAGAAGCGCTGGCCCGAATGCTTCTTTTAACTTTTTAGAACACTAGCAGTCCGCTTTAATAAGATCCTTTCAAACACGACCTTTTGTCGTACGTGGCACAAGCGCATTTTAACCACTTTAACCACCAGTGACCTTGCCTACGAAGCCAAGGGTCCCGGGTTCGAGTCCCAGTGGGGGCAAATATTTGTTTGACGAGAACGGATGTTTGTACCCTAGTCATGGTTGTTTATCTATCCAAGTATAATATTTATCTATATAAGTATGTGTATCGTTGTCTAGTACCCAAGATACAGGGAATCCTAGTTTGGGGCTAGATCAATGTGTGTAAATAGTGTCCAAGGTATTATTATTATTATTATTATTATTATTATTACTTATTCAATAGAGCAATTAAGATCCTCAAAGATACTAGAAAAGGCGTATAATTCGGCGGAATTGAGAGCAAGTTAAAGTTGTAAGAGAAGGATTCAGACCACGGCCGTAGTCTAGACTGCCGTATCCAGTTGCGTCAGCTCACTCTATATCACTGTAATGCTATTTGCTATGTTTAAACTTGCTAGTCGACTCGCCGAGTGTAATACTAATGGTACCTACTTTATGTATGACAGTTATTAGGCACGAAATGGAAATTTGGTAAGCATTTCGTTGCTGAGTGTAGTATAATTATAAATATATTAGTTGTAATTCTTGTTAAGGACAATAATATCGAAATTCTATTGTCTATGTGTACATACTGCTTTCAAAATCAAGCACACAATTGTGTCGGATTTGATATTGCGTGATATTGATACCGTGTTAACAATGCTAAGAACTGTTTATAAATAACCGGTTTCTCAGACGAATCCATAAACCTCATCTGTAACCCTTCATTTCAAGCTTACATCTGAAACATCGATATTGTAACAGAAAAAGGGCTGTCATAATAAACTACTCAAAGCGATATAAAAAAAACTGAAGAGTCATCATTGCCCAATCTAACCGTCACTAAATTCGAAACAACAAACATTGTGATGACAACCCTGGCTTCCTCATTTTCCGGCACTTTATAACTTACGTCGTTAGTTCTATAATCGATTGGGGCAACCCTAATGAGAACAGGAAGAATCTATCAATCGGTTCCGGAATTAACTGCATTAAATACTTTTTCGGGACAGGACGTATTCCCAGAACTGAACACTTGTGGTTGCGTTGTTATGACCCAGTATGATAAATTGAATCTTTCAACTGTTTTTTGCCAGTTGAGTTTATTTATCTACACACGTATCATAAACCCTCTTTACTGCTTCTAAAAATCGCACGTTAATACCAGCATAATGTAAAACTATTTGGTAAAAACTCATTTCTTATCTGAAAATTTGTACATTATGACCATAATGTGTAAATTTTCTACAAATTATGACAATCAAATTTCGAACGCCGACGCCCACCTGCGTGCCGCCCCTAGGTTGTCTGTGAAGTTGTTACTACAGAACAAGCTAAACAACTGCAGAGCAATGATCAATGCCACAATGCCGGTCAAACATGCGGTTCCTGAACACATCAAAGAGAGCTTATGATGTGTGTGTAGATAAACTAGTGTATATAACTGTACATAATTAGGCACTATGTAGCAGTCACATAAACTACTATTATTTATTTGTGAACACATGATAATGTGAAAATTACTAGAAGTCTATTCATTTTCATTTGCCTAATAAACTTTCAACTTTCAAGTTCTGGTTAAATCTATCAAAGAATGATGCTGTGCTATGTGACAACATCTGTGGCCCTGCAGTTGTGGTTCTGCTGTCTAACATGTGACAGGTCTCGGGCTCGATTCCCGGCCGGGTATAAAAAAAGAAAGAAAGAAGAAAGAAAAAAATACCAGGTCTTGGATGTTAATGTGTGTGACGTCGCTGTTTCTGGTTGCTACGACACAGAGTTTCCTAGTGTGGGGTCTGAAGCAAAGTATTTTCCTGTATAAGATAAGATAAGATAAGATAAGGTAAGATAAGATAAGATAATGATTTATTTCACAAAAGAGTTTACAGATTCACATAATCAAATAAGTAGTTTCTAAGGGATCAAAAAGGTAGTAAAGATTACCGGTGGCCTTCACACTAGGTTAGACCTGTATCGTGAGAGCACAGTTCTTTGACATAGGAATTACAACAAAGCATTGACTGACGGCATGAGTTGCTGTATAGTCGTGTTTGTTTGTTTATTGTTAAGTCCTCCCTCTTTTATACTATTTTAACTAATTACAATACTGCAAGTATTGACACTCCCTTTTTTTTACCATAGGGTCATACCATCAAGGACGACCGCGAACATCCTATTTTTAGTTTATTAGGCAGCTTTTGCTTAGTAACAAAGAAGACTGAGACTAGCTATTGCAGCATCCCTTTCCACTGAATGTGAACGAACTAATGCTAACATGTCGTGGCATGCGCCGTTCTAAATTTAAATCGTGGGGGGCGCTCGGCTGCCATCTTCTTTTGTTCATGTTTTTGAATTTCGAAAAATAGAGAGCTATTAACACTGCATGTGTCTCGGGTTTTCCGAGAGCGATATTTCGTGGCGGTATATTTGACTTTGATCAATGTTTTTGGTTGTTACACTTTTGTAGGTAAAGGTACCTTTTGTGGTTGAGGCAATATTGTGCAATACCGGTGACAATGAAAAAGGAATCGTTAAAAAGAGAAAATAAATCGGTATATAAATTTTGGCTACCGATTATAGATTCCAAACACTCATACACAATAGAAAGAAACCAATAATGTGAACTGTGCGAATTCCCACGAGACTTCATCTATTTTTAGTAGCCTAAAATGTTTTTGCTGTAGGTAATTAGCGTTATTCAGGTTAATATTCTTCAAATGAAATGATGAGTTTAGTTTACACAGAATACACAGAGATTTAGGCATAAATATGTATCAGACGTTTTTCATTTTTCATAATTACGTCGCCGTTTCAATTTACTGACCACTTCAATGCACCGAATATTTAAAATTTTGTATATACATACATAGTGTCACTCCTTTTCCCATAAGGGGTAGCAGAGGCTCAAATGCGGCCACTTTAACTAGTCATTCAATACTCCACTTTACTTGACCAGGAGCTAGCCCATAGCCATCCCAGCTATGGGGAGATGAATAACTCTACGAATAATTCACTCATTCACTCTTTCAAAAAAGAATGTGTAAAATTTATCCAACGAGGTAAAATTTACCCGGCTGCAGTGTTTAAGGGTTACAGACATTACAGAGGGTGTTTCAGACGCGATGCGCCAGCGCATGATTCAGAGTTTCAGTGTCGCGCGGGACGCGGCGGAGGTTACAGCAGGCCCGCGCGCCGCTTCGAAATTCAAAATTCGAATTCGACATTCGCCGGACGTCCGGTCTTCTAATGTGATGTGTTGAGTGGCTATCCTACTTTTGTTAGTTGAAGCGTTCGAAATTCAATTTGAAAAGTGAGTGACAGTTTTCTTCTTTTGTAGGAAGTTTTTTCGTCATCTTCGACGGTAAGTAGTGTTATTTTTTACACAATTTTTGTAAGCTTAGGATTTTCCGCCCACGTATAATTGGAATATTTAAAAAATAGGTCATAGAACTACTTGTGCGGTTTTTGCACGTATGTTTATATTTAGAGGTTCTTGACTTTCAGCGAAGCGAATCGACGTATTTTGGTTAATCCGTGATAATCTACATGTATTGTAATTTATAACTCGCCATTTATACTATGGTCAGACAAAGCGAAATTGTAATGCACTGTTTACAATGAAAGCAACGTCCGGTTCCGTCTAAATTAAATATAGGTAGACAGCACCGACCATTGACCTTAATTTGCCGTGCGTAATAATTTTGCGTCGCGCGTTATTTTAGCGTTTCAGCTCAATGAGAGCGTGAGAAAAAAAATATTTTTTTACTTTTTTCTTGGCAAAAACTCTACGGGTGACCGCTTGCTTTACGGCCGAGAAAAATGAGACAATTTCGTGTTAACGTATGTTTTTAGTATAAATTATGTTGTGTTTGAGTAATTAAGTACATTACATATACTCTACTCGTTTAGCAACAGTATGTAAGGCCCAAAAGCATAAACTGCACTCAGCTCAGAGAGCTATCTGAAGAATATTGTGACATATTGTGACATAGCTGAGATAACTCACAAAGTTGAGAGAAGTTTATTATTACGAGCCTATCGCCCGGTTTCCGAAAGGAACATTAGCTGTGACAACTTGTTAAACTCATGTTAAACACATTTCAGCCAATCAGGAGCCGCTATTTTAAATGAATCAGGGATTAATCTCTTGTTATATTTGACTACTCTTTCAGAAACTGGGGGTTAACCTCGCGGCGCTCACGGACCACGAAACATCGCCACAAGTGGTCGTTGGCCGCTTCTTTTTACCCCTTTGCTTGCAGTGTCATAAACGACATCGCTATAGACGTGTGTCAGCGTTTTGTGGTGCCACAAGAAGCAAGCAGCTGTGATTTGTAGCGTGTGACGAACACTGTCGGTTCCTGTTCGGCGGGTCCAAAAAAATGTGTGAAGAGTACAGGAAATAGAGGGGAGGGGAGGCTAGTGTGGCGATATTTTGTGGTCCGTATGCGCCGAGGCTTAGTCTCAGACTCAGAAAGGGTACCATTAATGTTAGTTTATCCCTTTCGGACCCGAGTCTAAGCCAAAACGATACTAAAGGTTCTGAGTTATATTTATAGGTTAGAATGTTCAATGAATTACGAAAATCAATTTTTTTTTTTTGGAAAGCGGGAAAGCTGATTTTTCTCGATACTCACGATTGTGTAATGTTAGGCCGAAGTACAGTACACTCACTTTTGTGCGGGTGGAAAATTATTGAGAAATAAAACAAATTTTAATAGTAAACAGTGTGTTATTTCTGAAACTTATAATAAATCACCTTTTAGTTGCACTTACGTAATAAACAGCTATATGTAGGATAATCATAAGTACAAAAAGTTAGCATTTTTTTATCTAAATAATGAGATCAATCATCTATATCTTATTTTAGTAATTAGAGCTAATTAGAGATACTTCACAATGAAAATTAGTCGCTTTCCTAGTCTATTTTTCATTGTGAAATACATAAAAGCAATGGTTGCTTTTAGTATTGCACTAGTAGACATTGCGCTTAGTGCATCGAACTTTTGAACGACTTGTGCAATTTTTCAATCGACAGCATCGAGGTGCTTTTAATGAATCACTAATAGGCCAGTGATTATATCCAACCAGCCTTTTGTCTACCGTAGGTATAACTGCAGGTGTGTATTGGGATGTGGAAGGCGTTGGAGCCATATCCTCCAGAGGTTCTCGTTGCCTTTTTCTGGTAGGCCCACCCAGCAAATAATCAGAGCCACACAGTTTGAAATCTATGAATTCCATCACATCTTTTTTGTTCTCCTCGTTGTTGACACATGCCTCTATGTATTCATACCATGAATTAACAATTGCCATATCAAAAAAATGCATGAAAACTTTTATTGGCCACTTTCGCGTTTTATGCCAGGACCGATAAGCTTCCATCATTTGGTCACAGACATCTACGCCTCCCATGTTTTCATTATATTTTTTAACAATGCTAGGGCATAGTACATCGATGTCATAGTCCCCTCGCTTCATTCTGGTATCTTTGGTGAATGTGTAGCCTTTAAATCTATTTGTCATTAAGGTTCCTGTTCCTTCAATTTCTTTCTGCACCAGTTTCTCCATCAAAGGTATTGTGGTAAAGTACCTGTCAAAATATAGGAAGCTTCCTTTCGGTATAGTACTAAGCAGTCTCAATACAACCGCAGGACCAAGACCCAGGGATTTGTCAGGAAAAGGTTCAGTAACACCTTGGTAGAGTTCAAAATCTACAACTACAACTACTGTTGATTTAGTAATCACAAAGTTTTTCATACCCCTTGGCCTTGGTTTATTGGGGACAAACTGTTTAGGGGCCCATGAGCTACGAGGTAGCGTGACGATCAGGTGCCAAGAAGTGTGAACGTCGGCGATTCACCGAGCTGAAGTTATGTGGGGTAGATCTAACCTGGTCTGTGCTTCGGTCCCGTCAACCTCCTGTCTCTCTGCAAGGCCCGGGTGCACCCTAGGCTCTTCTTGGTAGACAGGTTCTTCAGCCAACCAGGTATGACTGGCGGGCCAACGTGGTAGCACAGTGTCCAACACAGGTTATGTTTCTACTCGTAAATACAAATCGGGCACGAAAATCCGAACTTTATCTGGTTCGAGAGACAACAACACACTCAGCTATATTAACAATCCTGAGGGAATCCCGAATACATTCCAGATGCCCTGCGATTTAATTTCAACCCCTAACCAAAACGCGTTTACATTGCGGGGGCTTTCGTCTGTCAGTCGTCAAAACTGCCAGGTTGACAGCTAACGTCAAATTAAAAATGACCATTCAGAAACCATCGATCGAATATCGATTTGGAATCGAACACAGTTCAACCTAAAACGTTGTAGCTATGCCATCTTGATTCTTGGATATTTAATACAAGCCAATATACCATTTATCCCAAAAAACTTCTGAGGATTCAGCACTTGGTTCTTCTTTGTTTGGTAATATAAATTAGTTCGTACAGTTCCTCGGTGAAATATTTTTCAAAATAAACTGCTGGCATGTGTACCTAAAAACAGAAAGATTTTGATAAACTGTTGCTCAGAAAAACACCATCTACCCAAAAGAAAATACAAAATCGAAAAATACATACCTCATCTACAATCTCACGTTCAGGCTTCGACGGCATATCTTTGGATATGAATCGCCTCCTGATCCATATATTTTGAGTAGATGGTGAAGAAATGACAGGCCTCGCTGCCTCCTCTTCCTCTTCTGTCTCTGAAGAGTTTTCATCAGACCCTTGCTGCCAAAGGTCTTCTCCATCGGAGCTGTCATCGAACTCGGAGTCATTTATCATCTCCGAAATGGCTTCCACATCACGAGCTATGTTTTTTCTACTCATCCCGCGTGACTATCAGCTGAAATAACTATATTTATATTTTTATCTCACTGTAAATAATACGAAATGGACTGTTCGGGCCGAACACTCACTTTCGTGATACTCAAAAGCAAAGCCAACTTTAACAGACAAATCATGACATTTGAGTATGCAAAATAACGTAGTTTACGTGTTTATTGTATTGTTTATCGACACATTCAATATTAAGACAAAAATACTCAATTTTAGAGCCAAAAAATAATCACGTCTCAAATTTTGCGGAACACGGACGCGGCGCGTGGCGACAAACCGTGACTGATGCAAAATGGTATCGGCTATCGGCTTGTAAAAAAATCTACGTACTTGGAGCTACCCTCACAATCGAGCGACGTTGGGCCGGTCAGCTTACAGTGTTTTGATAGCTCCATACAAAATCGTAAAGTTATACTCACGAAAGTGAGGGCTACGACCGAAAGGGAGAGAGGGTATTGTAAGAAATATAATTACTAGGGCCGAGACGCCTTCTAATGTAGTATTAAGGCATACCAAATATGTTTCTCGTTGGTCAATTAAAAATAGATCTGTTATTTCTCACTGTTTGCCGTATTCTTTATGACGTTTTTGATTTCTCTCTTCCTTGCATTCCTTTGAATCCAGTCCTATAAAAAGTAGGTGGTAATTAACATAGATTTATCTACCTCTATATAAACCATCCAGATTGAGTTATTCAATCCCATTTTTCGCCTTTCTAAAAAGATAGCAGAAAGCCTAAAAGTGAAATTAATTAAAATCACAGAACACCGGAGCAATCAACAAACGGGCTTCTGAGACCCAATCTCGCCAAATTTAACCTTTACAACTCACCTGAGGACTGAGCTGTACAAGAGGCAAAAGTAACTTGAACTTAAGGCCCAAGATTACACATAACCACGGAAGAGAGCTTTGGCAAAAAAAATTATTAAATTATTTCAAATGAATTCATAGCTCTTAAAAAATTATATGTTATTCACAAAGAGCTGTTTAAATGCTATGTCGTTACGCGATTGGATTAATTTGGCTCGATCGTAAAAAATCCTGAACGTAGTCTATATTTAAAAGGAGATTCAATAATTTTAATATAAAATTACTTCATTTTTCTCATAATTTTCATACCTAAATTTTCCTCTTTTAGAGCTCCGTGTTAATCCTTAAAATTTTATCAATTAGCTTATTTCCGTTTTTCAGTAAATTCGAAAAAACACCTAATTTTTAAAGTATCCGGGCGGCCTGTTGCTATTCCGCGCCGCCCGCTTCTCCGCCAGTTCCGCTACCCCGCCAGAAGACGATGGCCGAATGCGGCGCCCCTTACCTCAACAGCTAGAACTGGGCCTTAATATCCCGTACGCTTCACTTAACTTTACTGCAATCATCGGGTTAGTAGATAGCTGTTCTAAGTATATAGACAGAATGTAGGTATGTGTGATTGCTATCTCTGAGATATCCCAGTCTGTATATAGTTATTAGTATTTTCGTTCCTGTACCCTTTCTGGGATATATAGTCATGTAGTTTTCGCATCTATACCCTAATTGCTCAAATAACGAAGGTAAATCACAGGTCCGATGTTGCTATTTTTTGGTAGAAAATATGTGATGGGGTAAAGAATAATTTCGTTCATTATTTTTTCTCAAAATGGAATGATTTCATGAAAATGTTCCGATAGCTACTAATATTGAAAATATTAGCAGCAGCAGTTTACAGCTGTCAGTATCCTAGGACACAGACAGCTTCAAGCAATAACTAGTTATCAGAGCAATTACGGCATACTGAGCTCTGAAGTTTTGGCGGTTCGCTTCTATAGGACGACAAAAACCAATTAAAAACCGGTCAATTAAGAGTCGAACTAGCGCACGAAGGGTTGCGTTCCACCGTACATTGGTAGGGATGGTGTGGAGTGAATAGTTTGGATTTTACATAGCAAAATGTTGTTTACAAAGTTATTGGTGCGGCTGCTTTTACTTCTTCATCTACGACTTCATGTACGTAACCAGGTGGTTTACAGATAAATAAATTATTTTATTCTGTTTTTTTACTATTTGTTGTTATAGCGGCAACAGAAATATCTGTGAAAATTTTAACTGATTGACTATCACGGTTCATGAGATACAGCCTGGTGACAGACGGACAGACAGGCGGACGGACAGCGGAGTCTTAGTAATATCCGGTACCCCGTTTTACCCTGAGGGTACAGAACTATAATAATGTAAAAAATGAAATGGCAGTACACAGTGCCGTAAGTTCAAAATTTTGGCGCGAACTGCAAGTTTGTACATTCTTAATATACACTTTACCAGTAACTCCATACCAAACAATGATTTGAATGCTGCTTACCTTCGAGATGAAATTGCTGCCGAATCTGCCGGGGCCATGTCATACAATCTGTTCAACAGAAGGGTTCGACCGACATCAACGTCTCCTTCCTTTAACAAGTCTTCTTCCAAAAATTCTTAGGTACAATCGAACCAACTGAATCATGACCCACTTGCCTGATAATTCGTTTGAAACTTTCAAACTTGTAAGATCTATCGCTATGTCAGTGTCTAATCAAATGATAACAAGTTCGTTACCAAGGAAATAAACCTTCAAGCGAATTTCGACCTACTTGCATTTAAGGGGTTTAGCAAAATAAGCTTATGGTGGGTCATGATTCAGATGGTTCGATAGTACATGTTTCTTATCTCGTGCTAAGGACTAATATGGGTTATCATGGTCTTGTGACTTAAACGTGAAATAGGCCTAGTCTCTTCGGTAATAATCTCCGGTTCACTCTACATCTACTTCTTTAATATTTATTATGTATTTGCATCAAAAATGTATAATAAAGTAACGTTATTTAGGCAGTAAATAGGGCACGGAAGTAATCACGAATAAGTAGCACTTAAGTACGTCATAAATATTATTATTCAGAATTCTAGCCGTCTCGAGTCAATATGCCAGTAATAAAGCTTTTGGGGTCATTTTATGTTTCCAAATTATCATGAAACAAATCTTAAAATTTAATTAAAAACAGAAGATGAAGAGTAGAAACTACTAAATTTCAAGGTACCAATATATCACGGTGGCAGTGTTTATGGGGGCTCAGCAACATTACTGAGTAATTATTGCTTATAAGCTTGAAATCAACAATGTCAATGAGAGTAACCCCTTCACGTAATAACATCAGTAATAGCAGCTTTTATTATTAATAAAATCTTTCATAATGTTTAAGGATCTTGGTAGAGACGGTATCTTGGTTATTTTTATGCTTAAATAAAATATTAATCTACTAGTTTTAGAGACCTATGTTTCTCTTTATTAGGGACTTTCTGGAATGTCTGAAAGGGTCAGTTTCTGAAATAGTGGTCAGATATAAAAGGCGATTAACTCCTTAGGTTTAAATTCAGACCTTCAAAATGCCGGAGTAGAAATTCAGCATCTACGTGAGCTCCTCGCAAATGCACTCGAATGTTATGCCAAAGAACAGAGTGAGTTAGCCGAAATCAGAGCCGTGACGTCTGAGTTAGTTCAGCTAAAAGGCCAGAACGCGGAATTGGTGGGCTTTCTAATTGAGGACGAGGAGAATAATAATAATAATAATAAGTTTATTTATTTCTCTCTCACACAGTAAACTTACATAACAAATGTTATCTTAACTAGTATACAGTTAACCTTTATATCATTTTCTGTATGATGGACTGGTGTCCATGCTAGGAGACCTGTATTACAGATCACCAGACTCTCCAACTCTGAACAATGGTGGAAACTACAGAAGGTGAATAATACAGTATGATAAGATAATGGAAGGTTGTTGGAATTTATGTTTGAGAAAGAGTAGGAATGTGTATGTGTGGATGAGCAAGTGAATGAGTTGTGTATGTACATGTGAATGTGTGGTGTATGTGTGTGCATATGTGTGTGTAGATGTGTGAGGGAGGGTGTGTGTGTGTTTTGTGTGTGTGTGTGTGTGTGTGTATGGTTGATCAAGTAATGGTAAATATATGTATAAGGGGGCAATTGTATATAACTAAGTAAGTATTTATCTCTTTATCAAAGAAGAATACTTGTTGATGTTAATGTAATTTCATAACAATTAATAATTCCTCAGTATTGTTATAGTCTAGAGTCTTTAGGAAATTAGTAGTTACAGTTTTACAGTTATAGGAATGAGACCAGCAAGGAGGACGAGCCCACATCACTAACTCTGGTCTTGGCCCCCCTCGACGAGAGTGTTGCAGCGTCCACCGCTGTCCCGACTAAAAACCAGCGTCGACGTCGTCGACGAGGAGGCACCTCGCAGTTTAACAGCGCGAGCGCCGCGCCGCTCGCTGTCGCGCGTGTCGCACGGCACGTGCATTGCACCGCACTGCAACACGTGTGTCCCACCACTCACCTCTACTCGTGTACCGCCACCTACCAAAATAAACTCTATTGTTCTCCGACAAATTAGGTGCAGGATTTGGACCTCTACTACATTACCGGCTTAACCTTTGACTGGTGACATGGTTTTTGTGTAACGTAACTGGTGACGAGGGGACTGAGAGGCCCACTGCGGCATCTAGTATAAATCATAGAAATTAAGTGTGGTAGCTAGCCAGAGTATGTAAAAACTGTGTTATCATATATAAATGGATAAAATAAAACAAATAACTATACTCTGAATATATTTTTTTGTTATGATCTTGCAATTTTAATGTATGTCGTCTTAACAATCAAAAAACTAGAGATGAGATTACAAATTACATAAGCAAAAAATTAATCAACATATTTTGACAAAAAAACACTTTTTTCTATAATATTGAAGTAATAATGAATTAAGAAAAAAAAAACTAAATTAATAATATATTTTCACGAAATTGACAATGGTCGAACTTTGCCAATTTTTATATGCAGTCTGGGCATCTTTTTTTTGCACACTGCAAGCACACACGTTTCGGACACGATTCAAACTGGTAATTTGATTGGCGCTTTTATCGAGGAAGACAACTGGCTCCTGCTTTCCTGGAGTTTTGATTGTTCTCGGTTAAAAATGTGAAAAAACAATACAACAAAATTACGTAAAAAATTACGTAAGTGGTGGCATGGGGTCTGAGAGACCCCTGCCGAACTTTACGCCAATGTAACTTACCGATTTGAGCCTGTCCGACACAGCTATCCCCTTCTACGGCATGGACGCAAGTAAACTCGAAGCTACTCAGGTGATGAGCCCAAGGAAACCCGGAGAAGGTGCCAAAATGTTGTTTTACTGACGCCGCTGGGCCTGTAAGACCCCTTGTCACCAGTTAAAGGTTAACCATTTGCTGTCCAAATAGTTCATTTGTAGATCTTGTGAAGATAATTAGTCGTGGTATCTATGATAAGTTCAGCACTATTATAATTATGGTGAAAAATCGTTCAAACATTAGTCGGAATGATTTGAATAAAAGTGTTGAAACACTTTTAGACTTACATAGAAGTATGAAATGAAAATTTATACTATGCAATTTTCCATACGCTTTTTATTTGACAGAACTACAGAGTAAATCTGTGCATAGAATCAATATTCATTTATTTAATTTAACGTGTCATCACAGCGATGGTATTTTATATTTCGACATGAATAATTTTATTTATAACTTTACTCTGACTCAGATTTCGTTGTACCTGTCTAATAAATATAAAAAATTAGGAGCTACATTGATAGCTTATAATATAATATATACGATGCAGCTAGTTTTGGTTTAACCAAGTTCAACTTTACATCAGCTGTTTATGTTAAACAGACTAATCAAAAACCTGCTTATGTTAAGATTAATATGATATGCACCCCTATTGGGAATTCACCGGCTAACAATACTTTGCATGCAACATTGCAATCTGTTTCAAGTATTTTAAATTAGTTCATAAAACAATAGAGGTAATGTCTAGCACACAAGAGCCACCTAAATATTACCCATCAAAACATTCAGGGGCTACCTGGCGAATTATTTCCCAAAAGTTCTGACATCGATGTTATTTGTGTTACAGAACACTGGTTAAAGGAAAATATGATGTCTTTTAACATAAATATTTTCAAAACTGTCAGTTGTTACAATAGAAAGACTGCTGATTATTTATATTAAGATGAAACAACGGAAAGATATTCTTGCACTTACTGTCGAAAGAAAAAAAGAGGTATCCTGAGTTGAGTTAGATAGATCTTAACGTAGATTTGCTTGTAGGAACAACAATGAAACAACGATTAATAACTTTACATTCAAATTTATGACATCAATTTCTTGAACTAACTATATTTAGACTTACAAGCCAAATTTGCTTAAATAAGTTTTTTTTTGACTGCGCATTAAAAAGTAAAAATGTAATGAACTGATTACAATCCGATCACAGTGGTCAGTTTCATTTCCAATTTCTAGTAAGGATAAGACTGCTCCATCATTTTATAGGCCTATTAGATCCTATTGACTAGAGGCGTATACAAAAAACCTAGTTATAGATTTGCCAGTACCGGATTTTAATGAACAGAGCCCAAACAAAATCTACTCAGACTTCTTCAAAATTATGTAAAAGAATTCAATAAAGTTTTTAAATTAAAGAAAGTCAGTGACTACAACGGTTAATCTAAATTAAATGACTGGGCAACGTTTTGAACTCGTAAAAGTAGAGATATCATGTATGACCTTCATGAACAAAAAACCTATAACTTTAATCGAAAATTTCAAGACTATATTAAAAAATATTCCAAAACTCGCAAGTTGGTGTGTAGAACTGCAAAAACATAACACATTAATAGAAAAATACAAAATTGAAATAAAATAATGAAAACAGTTTGGTAAATAATAAACCATGAAACTGGCAAAGTTATACCAAGAGACAATGGTTTCAGCATAAAGATAGGTGATGATGTTGTAAAATCCAACGCTGAGGTTGCCCGAGCTTTTGAAACATTCTTTACCAATGTACCATTACCCACAACAGATCGTCTGAATTCATCTCCACTTGGAGCAGAGACTTTATTAAAAAACAACACTAGCTTCAGTAATGTATATTTAAAATTTCATCATTTATATCGCCAGGACATTCTGAAAACGTTTAGATTACTTAACTTAAAAAATACTGACGACCTGTGAGGCTTATCAGTCAAAGTCATTGGTCCAGTAATTCTTGTTATAGCCCTACACTTAGCTTATATATTCGATAAATTTGTTTGACGATGGAGCTTTCCCAGACCTCGTAAAACCCAGAAAACCTCCAGCAAGAGCTTTTCGACTAATTTATATTTTAAAACGAACAGACTCCTTAAGAGAGCTTTATAAAGCAATTGACATTCTAACTATGGCTAGTTAATTTATTTTCGAAAATATTATTTATGTACGCAAGAACCTCACAACATTTTCCAAACTTAGCGATATCTGTAATTGTTACCTAAGAAATAATCACAGACTAGTTGAGGTTAGCAATTCATTCAAGGGTCTATGCATTCCCTACTACAATAAGATACGTTTAGAGATTCTGAAATTGCCATTTGAGCAATTTTAAAAACATGTTAAAGCGACTTTCTTGAAAAAGGGATATCACAATATTCAAGATTACTTAAATGACGAGACTGTTTGGGGTTAATCTAGCTCAGCACAGACCTTGCTGTTTATAATTTTTTCATGATTTATTCCGCCTTTGCTTCGCCATTGATTCAGCCTCTGTCATCCCATATGAGAAAAAATGTGACGAACAAAAAGGATACCAAGACCGCACAAGACAATAAGGATATCATCTTCTAATCTAATATACCCACATAAAAGGGTTCCGAAAACATGTTCACCACAAATTGTGTAAAACAACAATAATAAAACACAAAAGAGGACCACCTCCCTCTAATCTTTCTCATGGAGGCCCGCTTGCTAGAAAGAATCTTTATGGTGGAATAACATTAAATTACTCCACATTACAAAGCCCCGGGATGGTTTCCCATTCCCTTTTCATTTCCTTCTGCCATTTATATGGTAACTAGGAAGATGTTTAGGGAACCTGAACTGATTTATTAATTGTCCTCTTGTATTTATATATTTATTATTATAACAGACTAATCCTGCACACAAAATTATAAAATATATATTATAGTAGTTTATGTGACTGCTACATAATGGAGGGCATTAATACTAAAGCGAGTTTCATAATAATATCACTCGAGAGTTTTAATGCCTAATTATGTACAGTTACATACACTATACACTAGTTTATCTACACACAAATCATAAGTTCTCTTTGATGTGTTCAGGAACCGCATTGTGGCTCTGCAGTTGTTAAGCTTGTTCTGTAGTACCAACTTCACAGACAAACTAGGGGTGGCACGCAGGCAGGCGTCGGCGTTCGAAATTTGAATGTCATAATATGTGGAAAAACTACACATTTTGGTCATAATGTGTAATTTTTCAGATAAGAAATGTGTTTTTACCAAATAGTTTAACATTATGCTGATCGTAACATGCGGTTTTTGTACGCAGTAAAGAGGGTTTATGATACGCGTGTAGAAAAAAAACGTTAAGTTACAAATGTATTTAAAAAATATAATAAATTAGTAAACTGAGGACAAAGCAGTCATCTCGCAGAACCTGCCACATTCTCGCACTAGTTCCTCCATGCGTCGTCGTAAAGTCGTTTTTCATGGTATTTAAATCTCTCATATGGCTATTTCTTAATCTCCAGAGGTATCTTGTTATAGAAGATTATACACTGACCTGTTAACATTACAGCTATCGCTAATTTTGCAAAATGCTAAGGTTCTTGCGGTCATATATTATGTTTTCGAAACTAAATTGACTAGCTACAGTATTATTTGCTAATTCTAACATATTGCTTTTTAACAAAAAACTGGTCTCAGATTGCCTGACATTTGAAGTGGGAAATTGATACACTTGGTTTAATCAGCGTTTAACAATTAACTGTGAACCAATGCTAGATTAAAGACAATACATCATTAACATCACCAAAATATTCTTTTTATTTTTCAATTTTGAAGACCTGTGATGTATTTTCAGTAAACAACTACTACGTCATACAATTTCTGCACCTAAAAAGGCAGATCGTTAATATACAGAGTGATCAATCCCTATGGGTCAGTAGGGGGAAGTCAGAAACTATGAGAAATAGCGACATCTGTTCGATGGCCATGGCTTCGATTTTAGATTTAATGGGTAATAATAGCAAAATTGAGTTCTTATACTTTCAGGGTCAATTATAAAAATAGATACTACTGGCGATTACATAAAGGATATTGACCGATGTCGCTATCTCTTATAGTTTTTGACTTCTCAATACCGACCCATTTATATTGATCACCTATATAGCAGGAATAAGAAAGGGCCTAATATTGAAACTTGTGGAACGTCGATTTTTACACACGAACTATTAGATTTTACGCCGTTGATTTATTCATAAGCAGTCTTCTGTTGGCCGACTACGCCGTATTTGTTGCTTGTAGCCCAGACGAGCTCCAGTATCTGATGAATAAGTTCACGAAGGCGTGCGCGATGCTCTCAATGTCGATTAATGCCAAGAAGACCGTAGTGCTAGCGCAGTGTAATAAGGAACCACCAGTTATCTTACTGGATAATACTACGCTGGAAGTAGTCGACAGGTTTTGCTAGTTGGGGTCGAGCAATATATCACTCAACGTGGATTGATATCCACATCGGCAAAGTCGCCACTATGTTTGGGAATCTGCCTAGAAGAGTATATGACAGTTAATTTACAGTAAGGACCATATTGCTTGTTTGTCAGGCATGAGTTCTTAGTACCCTCTTGTATGAAGCATGACCCTGCGGAAGCATACTCGGTGCCACATGGAGGCACCACATCACAAACGAGGCAGCGCTCAAGACCACACAGCTGCACAGCATCACCGCAATGCTGAGGCAGAGACGGCTGCGACGGCTCGGACATGTGCATCGCGTGGAGCTCACTCGTTTGCCTAGGCAAACCCTCCTGAGTGAAGTCGCGTACGCCAAGAGGCCATTCGGACGACCCCTGTTGTGTTTTAAAGAATGTGCCAAGCGCGACTTGCCAATCCTACAGATGGGAAGGGCTTGCCAACGGCCGAGACGAATGGAGCAGAGTTGTCGCGAAGCCTCGTACAAGACACGTCAGGGCCTGGTTTGATGCACTTGCTGCAAAAAGGGAAAACCTGTATATTCTACAACCCAGACCGCACGTGTGCCGCACGTGTGACCGTGTCTGCCGCTCCAGAATCGGACTGTATAGTCTCGAGCGCAGATGTTATTGGACTCATATGGATGACCACCGAGAAGCGATAGTAGCCGGGACCTAGCTTAACAATTCATCCGAAACACGGAAGCGCCCGAGACAAATTCCACATGGAAACGGACACCCATCCAGTGCCCGTGTCGGCCAGATGTACTCGCTGGATCGTTTCCGATGTGCGAATACCTCTAGGCTACGGATGTTTCGTATAGGTATGGGTAAACAGCGGTTTCTTGCTGTGTAAAGGCAAATGCAGAAGGGGCTGGACAATATAGGAAGAAAGAAAAAAACCAGGGCTCACATTTTTTATATGTGTGTGACGCCACTGTTTCTGGTTCCCACAATACAGGGTATCGTAGTGTGGAGCCAGAAGCAATGTATGTTTATACTTGATCACGTTTCATGGCGGAGAAAATTGTGCTTTATTGCTTTAAGTACCGCTGATACGCTTAGAACATAATAGTACTATGGTGTGCCTTTACTCTAAGGCAGATCTACTATTTTTACATCGCCGTGTACGCCGAACCGACATTACGGCCTAATAGTATGGAAATGAGTGTGCATTGAAAGAGTCAGGGTTTTCTCGTATCCTCAATAGAGCCTCTTATTATCTAATCGAGAAGAAGCCTTTGATAAGGCTGCTAAGACACGTTGGTAAAAAATATCAGGTACTTTGTTACGACGTCTTCTGATATCGAATTCCCATTCTCATCATTACCAATCTTAGCTATAGCTCCTTGGTCTAGCTGTTTCTTACTCGCTTCTCAAGCAGGAGACCTCGGTTGAAATCAGGTGCATGGTCCAATGAGATGAGTAATTTCTTCTCTTCACATACTTACTGGGTTGGCTGGAAGAGATTTTGTGGCATTTGTGTCGGACGCTCCCGTGTTTCGGAATACACGTTAAGCTGTAGGTATCGGCTAATATCGCTACTCGGTGGTAGTAGTCGTAAAGCTGTGTCAGAAGCGTTAATAAGGCTAATTGATAACTTCTGACAGTCGGGTCGGCCAGAAACCCGACACCCCTCCTTCAATCCGCACTGAGCCTGCGTGGTGGAGTATGGCATAATCTTACTCCTATACGGGTAAAGACCCGTGCCCCTCTGTGAGGACATTATTGGGCTGCATTTATTAATTATTGAGGTAGTCACGTATCACGTTTTTTTCGCTAAGTCTACGCTCTCTGGAAAGCTGCATTGCGGTGACAAATAACTACGCATCGAATAAGTTCGAGGAGGGGGTTACCACAACTTCTTATGCCGATTCAGATTAGGAACCTAATTTGATCCGCAAAATTACCGTGACCGTCTTAAAACAAGTCTTTGTATAAGATAAATAAAGCCCATTATGGCGAATTGGAATGGAAACGGTTGCCATGGTGATGTTCTTGTTTTGAACCTAATTTGAATCGGAAAAAGATTGTGGTACAGATACATTTAATCTGTCACCTTATCCAGTAACTCCAACCCATTGCCAGAACGACACAGTTTGTGTCATTTTGACTTTAAGTGCATGAGAGATCTGTAAATCATTTTTCGCTAACTTTTTAGGGGCCTACACCCGAAGCCTGCCAAAGGGGACCCTATCACTAAGCCTCCGTTGTCCATCTGTCTGTCAGCCCGTTCATGAGAGCGTCAAATATCATCGTTCATCAAGTTCGGGGTACCTATCATCGTTGTCGGTATCGCAATAATAAGTGGTTTCACGTCAGATCCGCAATTTGTATAGATTGGTATTGAAACCATTTTTTTTTTATTGTTCAGTCCTTCAGATTTCTTGCACGACGAAACCCTTCGTGTGGAAGTCCAACGCGCACTTGACAGTATTTTTCTTTTTTGATCCGTCAAATAATTCGTGGTCCGAGCTCTTAGCCACATCAACAAACAAACGCGCGTGCAGTCCGGTTAGATGATCGTGCACTCTGCCAAAAAGGCGGATTAAAGGGCCTCTGAAAAATATTCCAGGACGGTCGAGGGGTTAAAAAGTTTTCGGCACTTGGCTCTCGTCATTTTCACGGTCCCGTACCTAAATGGAACCTTTTACTGTTCATATCATTTTTTTCTAAGGCATTTTTAAAGGATGATTTTAATTTAACTCACCGATTTTATATACACACGTATAATAAACCCTCTTTACTGTTTCCGAAAACCTCACGTTATGGCAAGCATAAATCTAATTGGTAAAAACTGTTTTTTATCTGAATATTGATACATTATGACCATAATGCATAAATTTTCGACAAATTATGACATTCAAATTTCGAACGCCGACGCCCGCCTAAATATACTTGGTAAAAATTCATTTCTTATCTGAATATTGATACGTTATGAGCACAATGTATCATTTTTTTAAAAATTATGACATTCGAATTTCGAACGCCGATGCCCGTCTTCGTACCGCCCCTAGTTTGTCTATGAAGTTGTTACTACTAAACAAGTTAAACAAATGCAGAGCTATGATCAATGCAACAATGCCGGTCGAACATGCGATTCCTGAAAATATCAATTAATTAATACGTTAATCATAATCGCATTGTAATAATAATATTGTTCATAATAAAAAAAGAGTGTGCTTTAGACCTCACAACTGAAGTAAAACTTCTTTAGCTCTAATGCTTCAAAAATACATCTCCTGCACTGTGTCTGCCTATGAGAGGAAGAGAGAAAGAAAATGTGCGCACGCACCTCTCGTTCGCCTCGCCCGATCACACTTTTCGTAACGCTCCCGTCACGCATTCGCCAGCTTACTCCCCAAGAAGTCAAGCGTGCGTAAAGAAGTTTTACTTCAAAAAGAGCTTATGATATGTGTAAAGATAAACTAGTGTATGTAACTGTACATAATAATCATTATGTATCAGTCACATAAACTACTATTGGCGAACGATAGTCACCATCACCTCAGAAACTAACGAATTGTGTTATGTATAAAGTGGTATCATTCCCCAAAATATGGTCTGTTATCCTATAAATACTAATTTATCATGTTTCAGATAGATAGAGAAAGTGAGAAATTGTCTAAAACGTCCCAGAGTTGAAAACTTTTATCACCCACCCAAAAATATTACAAATCAATTTATCACTTTTGACGAAATTAACCAATCAGAATACGTTAATATTAAACGAGCTGTCCTTTGTGAATTGTATGATACATCAATTTGAATTTTATCGCCATTGAAATTCCAAGATGTCAGAGACATAAAATAAGGCAACAGGTTAAAATAAAAACTTTTTAGCACGCGGAAAACCAATTTGAAATTTGGTACATACCCCAATATCAATATCAATAAGTACCAAAATGTTTATTGCAACTAAATGCTAACACGCTTATAGCGGAGTCAAAATCGTTGTTCTCTTCGGTAGTCACCCCGGTGCGTCACTAGGTGAAAGGACCTTGCAGTGCATTGGTTGCTTTAAAAGTAATTTCTTGTGCGAAGAAGCAAATAATTTTTAAATAAATTCTGCAGAATACGACTCGGTACGTTAAGGACTGGCTTCGCCCGGGGTTCCGATTATTCATTTACAATTAATAATCAAAATGAATTACTGGGCACTTCACCCTAGCATTGCACAAATATAGGTACTAAATTGGAAATCACTAGTGAATGGAAAACTAATAATCGATATATTTATTTTTAGGTTAGCATTATTTATAATAAAATTCTAAAATTCATAGCATTCAGTTTCAGAGTGACAAATGCTGTATATCGCCTATACATGTATAAACCCTAAAAAGGACCATAAAACAAATAATTTTCTAATTAAACGTGAGTATATCAACACTTATATCGACTAAGATATGCAGGTAGGTCAAAATACCATGCATGCCGTACCAGGTCTTTAGACCTGTTAACTGCAAGGAATATTAAATTCTATCGTCCAGTGCGTCACTAGGTGGAAACACCTAGTCCAGTTTTATGACTGTTAAGAGTCCTCCTTGTTGTCACAAACTCAAACCTATATTTATTTCTTTCATACCTAGAATATCCTGTGCTCCGCATCAGACAGAGTACACCACACTTTGCTCTTTGTACTGAAAGAAAGCGTTTGTACGGGCCTATTGACCTAGTAACGCAGTAAACTTGTTAAACAAGATATAACCATGTTTGTAGGAACTTAATACATAGTACCCTTTTACGAGTATTGCACTACTAAATAATCTCTTAAATTATATGAAAATTAAAAAAATACTTAAAAAACAAATTATACACAGTCAGGTCATAAGTTCTGTCACACAATAAAAACTTTTGAATTTAGAACGCTGGCCACAAAAAAGTTTATTGATTTCGAATTTCGAATTTTTCATGAAAATAAAAATGTGTACTTTTTAGAATTTTCCTCATTTTTAAATATGGAGTGGACACTTAAAGAAGACCGTGTCGCAGTTATTGCGTTGCATCGTTGCGGTTACGCGCCAATTCAGATTTTCGACTTACTGAAAAATTTGAATATAACCAAAAGATTCGTTTATCGTACCATAAAACGATACAATGAAGACTCAAGTGTAGATGACAGGTCAAGAAGTGGTCGCCCTCGCTATGTTAGGACTCCAGCAGTGATAAAAGCTGTGAAGGCGCGAATTCAAAGAAATCCCATACGTAAGCAGAAACTGTTGGCCCTTCAGATGGGGTTAAGCAGGACCACGGTGAAAAGGGTGTTAATTGAAGACTTAGGGCTTAGGGCATATCGAAGAAAAACAGGACATCGTTTGGACGCTCGTTTAATGGACCTGAGAATGAAGAGATGCCGCGCTTTGTTGAAGCGGTACGCGGGAAAAAAGCATCGGGAAATTCTTTTTTCGGATGAAAAAATTTTCACCGTGGAAGAGAGCTACAACAAACAAAATGATAAGGTGTACGCACACAGCAGTGAAGAAACGAGCAACCATATTCCGCGTGTCCAACGAGGTCATTTTCCATCCTCGCTCATGGTTTGGTTGGGAGTCTCTTATTGGGGCTTAACTGAGGTACATTTTTGTGAGTAAGGCGTAAAAACGAATGCAGTTGTGCATCAAAATACAGTCCTCAAGAACCTTGTGGAACCTGTTTCTCATACCATGTTTAATAACAGGCACTGGGTATTCCAACAAGATTCTGCGCCAGCTCATAGAGCGAAAAGCACACAAGACTGGCTGGCGGCGCGTGAAATCGACCTCATCCGGCACGAAGACTGGCCCTCCTCCAGTCCAGATTTAAGTCCGTTAGATTACAAGATATGGCAACACTTGGAGGAAAAGGCCTGCTTTTGGAGTCACTCAAGGCATCCTTGATTAAGGCAGCCGCCGATATTGACATGGACCTCGTTCGTGCTGCGATAGACGACTGGCCGCGCAGAATAAAGGCCTGTATTCAAAATCGCGGGGGTCATTTTGAATAAACATTATTACCAAAAGAATCTATGTTTTATTAAGTTCATTTTGCTATACAAATGTTTACATAAATAATAAACATGTCTAAATTATGTGACTGAACTTATGACCTGACTATGTATTATTAATAACTTAACGTAATTTTATTTACATTTTTGAGGTGTCTATCTAAAAGCTGTCCAATATAATGTATTTTTTTCTCTTAAATGGTAAGCACCCCTTATTAACTGAGTGACTTTCGAACTTGGCCGTCGTTTTCCGCTTTGTCATTTAGCCAGGGTCGGACGAGTCATGGTCTTATGGGGGCGCCGGAAGTTGCTGGCTAATCTGCGAGAATCAACTCGGTGGATGTGAACCGAAAAATCTGTCAATGCACAGGTCAGTCAGTTTAGTTTTCAGGGTTTTATCTTTTTACCCGACTGCATAAGAAGGAGGATAATGTTTTTTGTGCGTATGTACGCATGTTTGTATGTATGTATATGTATGTACGCGCTGCAGCCCAAACGGCTAGACTGGTTTTAAGTTCCTTTCCTTCAAACTTCGTGTGCCGGCGGACCTCAAGACTATGTTCCTAGCCAAAGATTACTGGCCGGAGGGTATCGTTTACCGACGCTACAGGGAAGCGAGAACGAAGAAGAAAATCCCTAGCTACGTTAGATTATATTTAGTGTGTTTTTTATATTACATTTTGTATCTCTAGTTGTAAGGTATATTTATAGATATGGGTTTTTTGTAAGCCTGAAATAAAGTTGATGATTATTATTATTATTATTATTAACGAATGAGGTGTTGTTGCATTTGTCTTAGTTGTGTGATTGGCCTGGCGGATTCCGCCAAAAGTTTATAGGTGCAATTTCTCGTTGTAGTGTATTTTTATACCTATCTCTTTCTTTATTCTTACAAAACGCTGAGGAAGGAATATGCTAGCTAATGAATGTGATCAATTCTTATTTTAATATAACAATAGGGCCCCCAAAAATCAGGTCAGTGGAGTGTGGCGAAATCCGCCACACTGAGAGGGGAGTTTTTAAAAATTTCGGCCCTCTGACAAGTGGTTAAGCTATATGATTTTAGTGAAAAGTAAATACGTTGGATTTTAATTGGTGTAGCCACTTTAATACTCCGTGTACGTTGACATACGTACGTTCATAAGTTTGTTTGTAGTATTGAAAGAAAATGCAGGAGGGTTATCTGATTTTTTAATGATTCCACTCGTTAGTTTCTTTTGAACCACTGGCTACGCGTGGGAGTATTTGTGCCTTTGCCACCTCGTATGTAAAAAGCCGTAACGCTATGCGAGCGTGACTAATAACAAAAACCGGCAAGTGCGCGGTGATCTCGTGCAACGAGGGTTCCGCACAAATATATTTTTTAGGGTTCCATACCTCAAAAGGTAAAAAAGGAACCGTTATTGGATCACTCGCGTGTCCGTCCGTCCGTCCGTCTGTCACGGGCACTTTTCTCAGGAACTATAATAGAGAGTCTTGAAATTTTCCGCAAAAATGCTTATCATGATATTTCTTTTAATAATTAAATCTAATATGAAAAAAATATTGTCTACAAAAAAGTGGAGGGAGTAAAATGACGCAACGAAAAAACAAAATCACCGTAATAATATAGGATATCTTTAAAATGGGTTCTTTATAACCTTTTCAAAAAGTGTAAGTTTTTTATAATGGTTTTGTTTATTTCAGAAGCTATGATCAAAAATTTACAAAACATGACCCCTCCCATTTGTCTCCGAAACTACAGAGTTTAAAATTATAAAAAAATACTGAATCTTCATCAAAAGATTACAGGAAAATCCACCCGGGATTGTCAAGGTTTTTTATTTATTTGTAAACCGCATACAAACTTATATATGCACCTGTTACCTACATGGAGTGTGAAAGTAGCCGCACCAATAAACGTTGTAAAAAACATTTTGCTATGTAAAATCCAAACTATTCATTCCACACCATCCCTACCGTGGTACGGTGGTACGAAATCCTTTGTGCGCGATTCCGACTCACCCTTGACCGTTTTTTAATGATGGAACTAAAAGTTTACTTTTTTGGGATTTTACCTTTACTTGTGCTTGCCTTTGGGTAAGGATTGACAAATACCCGTACGTGTTTAGCGAATAATTATCCGTTATCCGTTCCGTCTAGTAATTAGTTCCGGGCTGCATTTATTCCATTCGTATTTTTACCACTACAGTTTTTGATTGACGCTTTTCAGGGCTCCGTACCCAAAGGGTGCCAAACGGGACCCAATTGACGACCCGAATGGCCGAGACGGCAGTGATCCCGCCCACGAAGCCATGGGTCCCGGGTTCGAGTCCCGGTGGGGGCAAATGATTGTTTGATGAGAACGGATTTTTGTACCCTAGTCATGGTTGTTTATCTATCTAAGTATAATATTTATCTATGTAAGTATGTGTATCGTTGTCTAGTACCCAAGATACAGGGAATCCTAGTCTGGGGCTAGATCAATTTGTGTAAATAGTGTCCAAGGTATTATTATTATTACTAGGCTCCCGCTGTCCGTCCGTCCATCAGTCAGCTGACTGTATTGCAATAACCGTAATAGGTAGAGAGTTGAAATTTTCACAGAAAGTGTATTTATGTTGCCGCTACAGCTGAAAATAACGAACTACACGAGGTTATATTAATTAAAGGGGGTCCCCATACAAGAGAAGTGTTTTAACACCACCACCATAACATGATTCCATTTCATGATACGTTTCCTTTTCATGCCTTGTTTTTTGGAAGAAATCTCTTTTTAGAGATAAGCTCGCCTTTGTACATATGATTTATGCTAATGTAACCTTTTAAATTTAATATGTGTGTGTGCAATAAAGAATTATGAATGAATGATTCAAATATGATCGTAGATTTCGCGGCACAACACATGGTTGTTATGGCGCTACAGTCGTCACACAGTTATGGTGACCACCGGTTTAGCCTAGCAGATAGTGACCTTGCCTACGAAGCCGACGGCCCTGGGTTGGAATCCCGATGAGGGAAAATATTTGCGGGATGAGCATGAATATTTGCTTCTTATTCTTGGATGTTTTCTATGTATTTACATAAGTATTTATCTTTATTAAACCTATCGTCGTCAAGTGCCCATAACACAAGCCTTGTTGAACTTAGTATGGGCCTAGTTCGATTTGTGTAAGATTATCCTCTAATATTTAATTTGTTACATAAGGGAGTTGCAACCTTTGGGTACTGGGTTCGAATCCACGTTCAGACCAGACATAATAACATTATATTTTGTTTTTTATTATTATTTTTAGTGGTTAAGTTATCTTGTACTGTGGTACGGAACCCTTCGTGTGCAATTCCGACGAACACTTACCGATTATTTAATCACACGCCTAATTCACTGTTCTCGAATTTTCTCAATAGTCAATTTTATGTCATCATACATAAATGTAATCAACATCAAATGATTTCCCACATTCATGGTTGATTTTATAAAATAAACTATAATTAATTAAAGTTTTCTGCCTGAAAACAAAAAAGTCCCTAATATTTTTGGGTAGGGTAGTAGTAGCCGCATAAAATGGGTCTCAACAAAAACTACATTAGCTTATTACTCGTTTTGTTAAGATAAATCACATAAGATTTCAATACATAATAAAAAAGCTAAGAAATCTTTATCAGAAGTCTCAAAAGATGTGAGGCATATTTATTATAGTGATAGTTCATTGACCGTGTTCTTGTTTTAATATGGGCCTACTTTATTTATGGATTAACCGAATTTTTAAACACAAAAGCAAAACCCATTCACCCACGGCCAGGCAGCGTCCTCCTCCCCAAAATGTATTTGCCAGGCAGAATGTGAAAACTGCCCTGCTTCTGATAAATGAATTTTCGCTCACAGACTGACATTTGCAAATATACATTCTCGCGCATTATGCTGGCCGGGGGCTGATTCTGCTACATACCACTTTACATCATACAGTTATTATGATTATGGCGAGGGAATCGAGTCTCTGTTTAGCAAAACGAAGTTACCCGGTGAACAATATATTTAATTATTCTGATTAACTTTTAGAACTGTTCTAAGTTATGATACTTTTTATAGGTAGGTATGTGCTAATTACCATTTAGGATCAAAAGGTATTTGAATCAAAACGTTCTTGGACATATCGTCCGCTATATAAAATGCTCTGAGCGCAAAACATTGAAAAGGCATGCTAGTTTCTATAGCAAAGTATTTATAATACTGAACGTTCGCAATGTAAAATGTGAGGGGGTAAAATGTCCGCAATTGGAAAGGTTTGTTAGTTTCCATAGTATGACATTACTAGACTCATTTTGATTTTATGTAATTTTACGAAAAAATGTGTAAATGCCCACTTGTAACTTGTAACGAGTAGTTACAAGTTACAATCTACCCCGGGGAGTAAAATAAATATTTATTTCCGTTTTACATATCAGCTCAATTAGTGACAGTCCGATTATCGCTTAATCGGTTAGTTGTTGGCATATTTCAACATTGAAATGCTGCTTTCTTTTGCAGCTGACAAAATAACATATATTTGTTGTTTGTTGAATTGCATCATTCGCGCCCACGTTTCGACAATGTGTTTGATGTTTTTTAAATGTAATATGAGAACCGTTATTTAATTCCTAAAATTCTAAAAACCTGGATCCTAATAACCTATCAAGATTTATCAGTGACTCACTATGTTCTCCGATGAGTCAAACTTTTGTTAAACCTATGTAAGGTTTATCTTTGTTTGGTTTGTTTAAATATAATTTACCATATAACTTAGGTTTGATGAAACTCAAACTCAAACTTGAACTCAATTTTTTCATTGCAAATAGGCAAAAATAATGCACTTTTACAAGTCAAACACTTACTTAAGTCTCATATACATGGATAAAAATAAAATATAAATCAAATATGATCAACTAAACTAATGAGTACATGACTGATTAAGGTTTGAGTTTGAAAAAGGAAATCTCCCTTTCGAGTGGTGATTGATGGCTGAATCTCGCACAGGAAAAGGAGACTCCATTAACTCTAACAGTGCTTCGGAAATACATCAGAGAAGATAGCACCAAGAAACGAAAGGATGTAATTTTTTTCTTTTAGTCAGTTTTTTTTTTTGTTATTATACAATGTTCTATATCCAAATAATCTAATCTTATGACAATATTATTAAATGTAATATTAATATTCTAACATCGTATCCATAAGTGCCAATAAGATGTCTCAAAATAACAATCTAACAAAATAAATAAATAAGAACAAAGACAAGCTATAATGAACATAACGTATGAGAATCCAGATTGGAGCAGTCCCCCAAAGCAGCACCCGTTCACGAGTATGACTTGTGCACCAGCCATCATCCCCCTCGCCATATTTGAGAGAGGGGAGCAAACCGCTAAACAAATATCTTGTCAGATACAAATATTTTGTACAATATCCGCACAAGTGATCGAAATTTTTCGAGGGGTCGCGATTAGTATGTATATAGTGAGGCTTAATAAGCCATATTTCGGGGAGTGATAGTACCAATCATTACAAACAACTTTCCCCATGAAACATATGGTCGCAAATGAAAATATTTTTTGGTCCCTCAGTAGGTACAATCGAACCAACTGAATCATGACCCATTTGCCTGATAATTCGTTTGAAACTTTCAAACTTGTAAGATCTATGTAAATGTCAGTGTCTAATCAAATGATAACAAGTTCATTACCAAGGAAATAAACCTTCAAGCGAATTTCGACCTACTTGCATTTAAGGGGTTTAGCAAAATAAGCTTATGGTGGGTCATGATTCAGATGGTTCGATTGTACATTGACCCCATCAGCAGATTACAAAGTTACTATCGGAGACCCAATTATTTTTTTCGTTTGCGACCATATGTTTCTTAGGAAAAGTTGTTCATAATTATGGGTACTGTACCTCCCCAAAATATAGTCAGCTAATTAAATGTCGCCTTGTATATATAATTTCCGTTTTTTAAGAATTATTTTACACCGTAAAGCTAATTTGTGAGTCGGAGTATCGAATCCACTGCGGCCGAATGAAAAGTCGGCAGCGTGCGGCAAGCATTAATTCTCGACCAGTCCCAAATGTGTCTCATGTGCAACATCGTCGGCGTGGAGTGGAAACCAGTAACGTAAATATTCCGGACAGATAACAGCTAAACTGTAGCCGATACAGGGGAATGGGGTGACTTGCATTGCATTCCAACTTGCATTGCAACTTTGTCGTTGTCCGGTCCAGTTCTTTAGGATCTAATGTCAAAATAACCATTGCTTTATCTAATCCTTATTGACCGAGCGAGCGAGCGAACGCAGCGTCGCTTGACTTTCATGTCACATCCGAAATTTCGTATTTTTGAGTCATTCGCCTGCAACAAGTGGTCAGCACCACTCATTGCGCAAATCGAATAGTAGAATAAACGTCAAATACGTCAAAGCTAAAGTCAGCAGTATCAACACAATTTGAAGTGTCAGAGTTTGCTGTTTTCGCGCGTTTTTTCAAATTGGAATCCAAAACGTTAAATATGTGACAGTTGCGACAGATTGAACAGCCCGATTCGTTCCATATTATTGCTAGGATTTAGTAGGCAGCTTAATTGAACAGACAAACTGTCATACAGCCTATAATATGAGAGCATTTAACGTTTCGTTGCCTATGCGATATTTACCGTTTTTTACTTTTTCTGCGTGCAACGGATAAAAATCAACATTTCCAAATTTATTGGCAACACCGATGACGAACGATAAAAAAATGCAGAAAATCAACTTCATGCGACTTGTAAGTCGAACGTGATATATGTTTCATGCTATATGTTATGTCAAGCGATTGATTCAAGAATAGAACTACAGTTTCGAAGATTGGCCAAAAATTCCTTTGTCCTTCTGTCTGTGCTCGCCTACAGATCGCATTTTTCAACCGATTTTGACAAAATTGTTACAAAATTTCCTTGATTTTTTTATTTTTTTAGTCGATCGCGATTTTTGATTGGGGGGACTAAAGAAGGGGAAAGGGGGGTAGTTTGCGGTAGCGTTATTTATCGACGGATTCAAAGTTCCGTTATTTTGTCACTGACTGACTCATCGATCATCGATCTAATGTATTGTATTTCTAATTTTCTTCTTGCAGACTTACAAGTTTGAAATTTTTAACAACTGGTCTACTGGTTTCACAAAACCACTAGCAATATCTCTTTGTCTTAATCCCAAAATGCCTAAAATTTTGAATGCTTGGAATTAGCATGTCTGTTACAGAAAATGGCAGTCCTACACGAAAACTTTAAATTCCTCGTACCTGCTTTGAACCTGGTTGTTGAAAAAGAAATAAATACTTGTATCAGAGCAAGACATATTAAACTTAAATAAATCTGAAATAACAACAAAAACATATATATAAAAAAACTCCTTAGAATAGTAAATATTTAATTGAAACATTTTCCTAAAGACGCAATATTTTCTTAAAATTTTAAGTGGGCTATTTTCCTTCTCTCCTGCAACCCTTTTTTATAATTTTGAGCAAAGGCTATTTCTTTTATTAATTATTTTATTCTTAAATTAATTTTGAGCAAAGTAATCTCCATGATACTCACCGGAAAGGCACGTGAACAATTCTCATCAAACGTAAAAAACCGGTCAAGTGCGAGTCTATATCGCGCACGAAGGGTTCCGTACCACCGTTCAATGGAAGCGATGGCGTGGAGTGAATAGTTTGGATTTTACACAGCAAAATATTGTTTACAAAGTTTTTGGTGCGGTTACTTTCACACTCCATGTACGTAACCAGGTGCATCCATAAGTTTGTATGTGGTATTGAAAGAATTGTTGTATGGGAGACCCCTTAAATATTTCTTTTATCCTGTTTTTTAGTATTTTTTGTTATAGCGGCAACATAAATACATAATCTGTGAAAATTTCAACTCTCTAACCAGCTAGGTTCTTGAGATACAGCCTGGTGACAGACGGACGGACGGACGGACGGATGGACGGACGGACAGCGGAGTCTTAGTAATAGGGTCCCGTTTGGAACCCTTCGGGTACGGAACCTTAAAAACCACCAAAGGTATTTTGGAATTCGGTCATTTGTGAAGGAGTTGATATGCATTTGAGGAATTTTGGGACTAAGGCAATTGAGGTTTCAGGTTCCAAGACGGTAATTTGACATTAAGTCCTAACGAACTAGACCCGGTGATTGGAAACGTGGCAAGGAAACCAAAGATAGCGTCATCCATATCATAACATATTACATGATGTTTACATACAAGCACATGCATTGCAATATACAGTTTTGAAATAACTTGCTGACTGAACTGAGCATCTGCGTGGCGTGGCGCGATGGCGAAATGTCGCGTCGCTTAAAGAGTGGCACAATTCAACCAGTGAGGCCCATTACTTCGAATGCGAATCAACACTCCGTACTTAATATGCAGATGTCAAAGATATTCAAGAAAAATAAAACAAAGGGACACGCCTTTTCCTGGTGGCACACTGCCCACGTTAAGCCAGTTATCGAATAAATAACTTAAATTATGATAACAAGAGTGACCTCATACAGCTACTGGGCTATACGGGCAATAAAATGGCGCGGCTTAAGTTGAATACGTTGTATTCCCAGATACAGTCGAATACACTGTAAACATGCACCGCACCTTTTTTTGCTGTTATCTATGAAATTAAATATAAAACATACATTGCTTCTGGCCCCACACCTCGATACCCTAACCACAAGGGGGAACCACAAGCAGCGACGTAACACACGTAGAAACAGCTATGACCTGGGGATATTTTTATTTTTTCTTTTATCCTCAGCCGGAGATCGAAACCGAGACCCCTCGCATGGTAGGCAGAGCCACAACCACAGAGGTCGTCAATTCAATTGAAATTGAAATTGAAAATAATTTATTCAACAATACACAAAACATTACACACACACAAAATTACCGCTTAGATAATACTATATTATAATGGTTATGTTGTAACCTTGGACCTTGGACACTATTAGACACATTGATCTAGCCCCAAACTATAGGATTTCCTGTATCTTGGGTACTAGACAACGATTCACATACTTATATAGATAAATATTATATTTAGATAGAAAAACAACCATGACTAGGGTAAAAACATCCGTTCTCATCAAACAAATATTTGACTCGAACCCGGGACCCTTGGCTTCGTAGGCAGGGACAATGCCGACTCGGCCATTCGGGTCTCAAAAGCATACATAACTATGTGTACAGCTGTCATGTGATACCAAAGTAAGAATCTGCAATTATTGAAAGGGTCAACTAATGACCATAAACCATGATCTGTGATCACTGATTTTAGGCCAGCACAGGAATTTATTAGTGATACATTCTTACCAGTAGTCATCAGATCTGTAAATATCTATGAACCATACTATATTTTGTAGATTTAATCTTACCATTACAGACACAGTGATAGATCTTGCCCTGTTACATAATGATTACATGTACTTTGTACATAGGTTCAGGCTATCAGATATCATCAGTCTCTGGAACAAACTGCCCAGCGCCATCAGAGACAGTCCGTCAATTTACATTTTTAAAAGTCGTTTGAAGGAACACTATCTTCCTCTTCCATGCCATATCCATTTATGTATATGTATGTTATATATTAATATTTTTTGTGTTAATTAGTTAATTATTTTTATGAACATATTTTATGTTGTGTACATAGGACGTCTTTTTGTCCTCTCTATTCTAGGTTTACTGGCAAAGGCGAGCTTGTTAGATACAAGCTTGCCTTTGTACGTGATTTTTCCTTTATCATTTTTGTTGCTTTTGTGCAATAAAGTATAACTGTAGATAGGTACTTCTTTCTAGTAGTTGAATTAACTATTCGAGATAATATATTAAAAATACTAACTTTAAAACATAAAAAAATATAGGACGTAAAACTTTATTGTGAAAATGGTCTAAAATGAATACCAAATGGAATATTTCTAATAGAACAAAACAGCCCAGCGTTGAAACTTTTGGATGAGATATAAAAGTTTGTTGAAATGTTAATATTTTATTAGGGCTGGTCGCTCTACAATTCATGTACGGAGCCCTAAAATAAGACGAAAGTTGTATATTAAAATTTGTTTTTGATATGCATCTTAAAGCTTCAACCTTACTAATTACTGTTACTATCATTATTGGCCCGGTAAGTATATTCGTTTTGTAATATTTAAAAAATATAATTAAAACGATTTAATATGCATTTCGTTGTCAACTTAAATTTAAAAATATTTCTATGTAAAGTATTTCTATATCAAATCAACCAATTTATGAATTTTCAACCCAAATTTTCAAAAATAACCTAGAAGTGCAAATTCTATTAAAAACTAAATAGTTTATTTTATCAATACCCTGTTTATCTTCCGATCGTATACCCAACATTAATTCAAAATTTAAGGCCGCATTTCCTGCCCCGAATATTAAGCCGCGTGCACACGACACTGGCATTAAGTCTTGTTATTAATTAAGGCCCCCGTACACCTACTGGCTCATACTTCGCTCCAGGGACATCCAAGCTTGTTAAATAGAAAATTATCCAAGCGATCTCGTTCCAATTTTGGAAAACATCGCTTGCTCGCGAAAATTGTTCAGGAATTTTCGGGGACGATGAGGATATATGAAATATTAAATAGGAAATTGAATAGTAGGTAGAATGTTGTTGTAATGGGGAAGATAACACAAAACTTTTTGGTACATGTGTTCATCACATTTCAGACATTGTCAACAGCAAAATTCCATGGATATTGCCAATTAATTTCTTTGATTAGAAACTCTTTGCTTGATATTTATTGAAACTTCCTTTACCTGAGATGAACGAAACTCTTTGCTTACTTATTCTGTGTTTGTCAGATAACCTTGGGAAGTCAAATGCTATGATAAACTATGTAATTTCCTGTACGACGGAGGAGAGTTCAAGTCAGTGGTACAATATGAACATATACTAGGGCAGACGTCTGTTAACTCTTTACAGGGCACTGTCTGACCATAATTAAATTGATTTTGGACTTTATTACTAACTAAGAGGTTGAATATGTTGAAGCGGGCCATTACTTTGTCCTAAACAAATCTGTGTTCGTGATTATACAGCCCAATTCTAGAGCAGTATCATTAGCTGCACGAATAGATTGAATCAAATAAATCACCACACTTCAACAACTTTGAAACATACAACACTGCGCAACTACAACAACAACTTTGTAAGTTTCAGAATAATTACTCCTGGGTGTACTCGCAAATCCGTCCTTATTGCGCAACCTAATATCATATCAACACCTACTCCCCAGTCCCTCTTCCATACCATGTTACACAGCAGATAAGTAATTAACATTACCCTGAACATCTACCACAGCCCTCATGGGAGCTTGTTGACAGCACCATAAATCCACTATAATGAATATCTAGTTACCGACAACCTACTAGGCGGATGAAACGCTGCAGATTTTCCGACCACACAAGATATCAACGAAACTATAGGAGTAGTCTTCGTAATTGTCACACAAAACAGGAATCCTGAGATGATGGAGCGTACAATCGCTCAATGTCTGATTCCTAAAACTGCGATAGTATTTTTTCCTTATTCAGGTAGGTACAAAGTACGTATTTAGTTTTAATCCTCGACGCAAAATAATGGTCTCAACAACTAGATATTATTTTAAACACAAGAAAAATCTCTTTCTTTGCTATTGTTTTCTTGAAATGGAGTGGTCAGAGTTTATTTATTTATATTTATTTACATTTATTTGTTTGTGTCATTACGGGAAATGCCAAATCGACACAAAATTTCATTAGAAAATATTTACAGAATTAAATTACAGTATAAATACAGATTCGGATTCCAATTCCAATTCACAATAATGTAATAATTCAGATTCATAGACATTATTCAATTGCATTAATCCTGTGACAACACTACATACCTTCCTCTCACGGAACCTGCCACATTCTCTCTCTATATCCCTTCATGCATCACCAAACAGATCATTCAGTGGTCCCGCCGCCAACAGTGCATTGAGGCTGTCCCGCACCCGCACTAGCGGAGACTGCCGGCGCGCCACAGTGCGGTGCGTGCGACCCGCTAGCAGCCTATGCCTGTAATTGTTATTACTTTAATGTACGACGGACTAAAAAATAGTTAACTTATTATAAGACACTAATTTACGAATGCAAGCTTATCTCTTAAAATATATCACTTCTAATTATGGAAATAGTGAGGCCTTCCTCACCCGGGAATACTCGAACCGCCGCCATACATACAACTGACGTCAAACGCGTCGTCGAACCATCGAAATGTATGGCGGTGATTTGTGTATCAAACTCGAGTCGCTAGTGTGCAAAGTTGTATTTTGTGAGGTAGTAAATTCTACCGCGTAATTACCGATCCCATGCAACGGTCACTTTGGTAAATATTTTATTGTTGCTTGAATATTTAATAATAGAGGAATTGTCTCTGATTGGCTTTCTCCTTCTGTAGGTATACATCGGGTGGTTCAATAAATTCCTAATATCTAGGGACTGAGCCATGCTCGGAGGTGGGCTGGTGGAGTTGGTCGCGCGGATAACAAATCGTCAAACTGCACATCACTGATCATAGGCTGTTATACAGTTAAACCTATGTATAGGCTGAATGACTGAATGTAACTGAATACCTGTACCTGAATACTGTGCCATGTGACCAAAAAGATAGCATGCTTGCTTGCTCAAGCAAGGAGGATGTATTTGGATTCGACCTCATTTAAACGAAACTTTTTGGTTAGGCTTCTCCCTCCGACCAACTTCCGAACTAAATACTGTCACGTGATGTTAGGGCGGGAATGACAAGGGAATGATGATGTAATTTGTGATTGTCATTGGAATTTCCACCTTATTTTCATTGTTATAAAGTGAAATGACCGATCACAATGTGCTGAAATAATAAAACCTTTCATACTTTTCATACTCGAAAAAACGCGTTTTCCCAGTTATGAGACAGTTAGAAAAAAAACTTTAGCACCGTTTTCGAGAACTCAAAACATATATATATATATAAGTCACCGGAAAATAATACGATCCGCAAGTTTATAAATTTCCTAGGAAACAAGCAGTAAGCTCTTCAAAGCTTAGAGAGGTCTCACCGATGATCCTCGTCAGGTGCGACTTAGCCGATTTAACCACAGCCTCAAAAATTCCTCCCCAATGAGGACATCCCGGCGGACTGAAAACCCATTCAATCCCTCGTCGGGAGCAATCCGTACCAATGGCGTCCTGGTTACCGTTCAGGAATTGAGTGACCTCCTGCAGATATCGCCTGGCTCCGACAAAATTTGTGCCGTTGTCCGAACGGATTAATGACGGGAGGCCCCTTCGTGAGACGAACCGATCCAGACATGCGATAAATGCCTCCGTAGTGAGTTCACTGACCACCTCCAAGTGGACTGCCTTCGTGGCCAAGCACACGAAGACTCACAGGTATGCCTTTACTAATCTGGCGTTCCGTAGCTGTGAAGACTTGACCATGAATGGTCCCGCAAAGGGCCGGATTTCGTTAACCCTATCCGAGGGCAAATCGCCCATCTGGGGCTGCATCGTGGCCGCCTTGGCCCGATAACAAGGCAGGCACCGAAATACGACGCTACGCACCAAGCGTCTTCCCGATAGAATCCAGAACTCGCGCTGGAGAAACGCCATCAAGGCGTGGCATCCGATATGCCCATTCCGAATGTGTCGATCCTGTATCAACAGTTCGACCAACTTCCCTTTCCTAGGGAGTAACAACGGGTGGCGAGCCGCATAAGGCAGGTTGGCATTCCGCAGCCGACCTCCTACCCTCAGCAATCCGTGAGGGTCAATAAACGGGTTGAGCCGAGCCACAGCTCCCTTCAGTTGGACGCGTCCGCGTCTCAGAATGTCCAGTTCGGACTTAAAGTGCACCGTCTGCACGTTCCGTACCAATGCGAACAACGCATGGTTCCGTTCCCGTGGAGTCAGGACTTGTGTCCGCACCCGTTGCGCCTCAGAATTGCGACAATTCCGCGCAAATTGGAAGATCCAGGCGGTCACATTGACCAACTTCTCGAGCGAGCTGTACCGTTCCAGCAGGCTGAACTCCTCTTCCGGCTCTGGTTGCGTCGTACAGACACCGACTGTCAAGGCGCCGTTCGCCGAGGTAACGCGTGGACTCATTGGCCAATCCGATTCGGCTTGAGTCAACCATTTTGGACCCCACCACAAGGGATGTCCAACTAACTCCGGAGCGTGACACCCACGAGACGCACAGTCTGCTGGGTTCATTTCCCCTGGAACATGTCTCCAGATTAAAGGAACCTCCGAATTCAAAATCTGCGAAACCCGATTTGCCACAAAAATCTCCAGCTTGTGAACTGAAGCCTTCAGCCAGCATAACACGATCTGGCTGTCCGTCCAAGCGTAGACCGTATCTTCTAACGCTATTGACCCACGAAGAACCGTCATCGTGTGGTTGACCAGACGAGTCAGGAGAGCCGCTCCTGAAAGCTCTAATTTGGGAATGGTCAGGCGAGTGCGCAACGGCGCAACCTTGCTCTTGGCCATGACCAACCACAGATCAACCTCCCCCGAGGAGTCGACCGTACGCAGATACACCGCAGCTCCGTAGCCCTTCTCCGAGGCATCGCAAAACCCATGCAGGGTGGCGGTGTATCGTTTGGTGGGGACCAACCTCCGTGGCAGTGAAATCCGATTGATGCCAGGGAGGGTCGAAAAGAACGAGTCCCACTCTGAGCTCAATGACCCGCCGATCGGGTCGTCCCATTTCAGCTCAGCAGACCACAATTGCTGCATAAAACACTTGAGCTGAAATGTTACCGGGGTGATCCACCCGTTTGGATCAAATGTCCTAGCCACCGTTGAAAGGACGTTCCGTTTCGTCCAGACTTTCGGGGAGTCCAACTCGACCCGATACGAAAACATGTCTGACACCGGCTGGTACTGGACGCCTAATACCGACAACATATTCGGATTTTCCAAATTTTCAAAAATGTGGGGATCCTGCTGGTAGTCATCCGGAAGACCAGTCAGTAACTCTGGAGAGTTCGACATCCATTTCCGGAGCTCGTATCCTTCACCCCGTAAGAGCTCAACTAGCTCGTCCCGTCGAGCGAGCGCCTCCTCTACGCAATCTGCACCGGTACAGATATCGTCCACGTAGAGATCCTGCTCCAGGATCGCTGCTCCTCTAGGGAAATTTAACCGTTCTCGATCCGCTAACTCCCGCAAAGTGCGAATTGCCAAATAAGGACTAGAACGTAGCCCGTACGTGTTGGTGTTCAGGTCGTACACCCTGATGGGCTGATCTGGGCTCTCTCGCCACAGTATCAGCTGATACCGTCTATCGTCAGGGTGAATGACCGTCTGTCTAAACATCATCCGGATGTCAGCTACAAACACAACATTGTGTCGATGGAACCGTGTGATAACATCCGCGATGTCATGGTTCAACTTCGGCCCTGAATGCAAACACTGGTTCAGGTTCATGCCGTTAGATGTTGATGCCGATCCATCGAACACTACCCGTATTTTGCCTTCCGGGGTCCTCTAGACCGCGTGATGAGGCAGGAAGCAGTGGTCTTCACGCTTCCAGTCAATATCCGAAACCGACATGTGGCCGAGCGACTTGTATTCCCGCATGAAGTCGACGTACTTCTGCCGGAAAATCCCGTCACGCTTCATGCGTCGTTCCATCGACAGAAGCCGCGTCTTGGCTGCATGGTGTGAACTGCCCAGCGGTGGGCGATCACTCCGGAATGGAAGACGTGTGAGAAATCGACCTGACTGAAGGCGACCAGTATTGTTCCGATAAAACTGTTCACACTCTTCTTCAACCGGGTCCAACCGGCGGACCGCAGGTGGTTCCTCCACCTCCCAAAACTTCTGTATCACCTCCGAGAGTACAGAACCGAATAAGGGACTACTAGTCGCTAGGCGTGGGGCAGCCGGCATGACCGGACCCATTACCGCATGGCCCAGTCTGGTGTTGACCGAAACCAGACCAGTCGCCTGCAACAAGTGGACACCTGGCACTAACAGGTATCCCAAGGCATCGACACCCAATAAAATGTCTACTGGGCCCGGAATATCGAACTCCGGGTCAGCCAGTGACAACCCAGCGACCAACTGTCGCACCGAGGGCAACAACCGTACGTGAGGGTGTGAGCCCATCACATTAGGCATGACTAATGCCGTGACCGTCAGATTCACCGATGAATCCACCCGTGACGAGAGAGTAATCCGACATACTCCCTTAACGGAACCGACTTCCGTGTTCCCAATTCCCCGAATGGAATGTGGATACTCCCTTACCGAAATGCCCAACCGTCTTACAAGGTTGCACGAGACTAAGCACCCCTGGGCCCCCGAGTCCAATAGTGCTCGTGCCACAATGATTTGCCGTCCGAACTCCACGCTATCACAGAGGCGGTGGGGAGCATGACCGTCTGTGGAGTGGCGGCACCCTGTAAGTGGGCGGTGTGTCCCTAGCGGGAACCCCCGCGGGATCCGAACCCGCTCAGACCTCCGTCGGCCTTGGAGTAACTCGGCTGCTGATATGCAACCGGCATATCAGACCGTGTGTGCATCAAGGGGTCCCAACCCGTATAATAGGCCCCTCGCTCTCCTGGTCCGATCATACCGGACGGTGTACGGTGTGCCCGGTGCGCACCGTGGATGAATGGGGGAGAGCGGATCCAACCTGGGGCGCTCTAGGAATGGGGGCGACATCCGACTGTTCGCCTCCCTGTTCGCCTCCCAGAGCGACGGGCAGGGTGGCGCAGAAGGTGGTGGGCTCCCAGCCTTCGCGCTACTCATAGGTGCCATCTGACACCCGCCCGTAACACGCGGTGAGCCAGCGGCCCGAAGTCCTCGCTGACCGTGGACAGCGGCGACCGAACCCCGGCTATCCCGCGTGTTACCCCCCGCGCTGCCCCCTTCCCCTCGGGGGGGGTCCCGTCCGCGGGTACCCCAGTTACCCCGTTGGTGACTCCCGTTGCCCGGAGGGGGACTGGGTCCGGCCCTGGTTGGGCCCTGTGGCCGACCAACCTGAGTCCGGCCCTGGTGACCGTCCGAAGGGCCTGACCGATTCAGGAACTCACAGGGGAACGCGCGCGAGCACTCGATCAGCGTGTGCGGCCCCGAACAACCGAAACACAATCGGTGACGGAAGAAAATCTTCCTGCGGGCAGCTACCCCGAGCGCCTTAAATTTGGCGCAACTTGTCACGTCATGACCAGCACTGTCGCAGTGCACACAGCCGTCACCCAACGGCGCGGCATTCAAAACGCCAAATTGTTTCGACCTCCCTCCCCCCCGTGGGGGCGGGGGGCGCGGCCCCTCCCGCATCCGCGCGGGTTGGCGCTGCACACTGGCCTCCATGTCCAGTGTGTCACATCGCCTACATTCACCCTCCAAAAAATCCGTCAATTGGACGATCGTGGGCAGTTCCGTGCTACTGCCCCCATGCAGCTGTTCAAACCGACTTTGAACAGCTGCAGGCAACCGTGACAAAACCATATACAAAACAATGTATGACCATTGGTCTACCGGAAGACCAAGGTTCTAAAGGGCCTTAGTGGCCACCAGCACAGGGTTGAGCACCTGTACTCGGATGTCAACATCCCGGGTTACTCTAGGGATGCTAAACAGCTTCCCCAGCTGCGCATCAACCAACCGCCGTTTGTGTTGGTAGCGGTCAAACAATATGGACCTGGCTATCTCATAATTGCCCGCCGTGACCGTTAGGTGACCGACCAACACCTTCGGTTCACCACGCAGAGCCATCAATAGTTGGGCCAACTTGTAGGCGTTGTCCAGGTCGTCCCGACCGTGGACCAAACTATCAAATAAATTAATGAAGGCCGGCCACTCATCAATTGCCCCACTGAAGGCCGGAATCTCCAGGTGTGGCAGCCGTCCAACAACACCCTTCGGGGGTGGGTCTCCGTAACCCTTCCCATGGTCATTCCTTCGCGACCGCTTAATTTTCTCCGCGCGACGCTCGATGTCACCCAAGCATTCCATCGCTTGGTCAGCATCCGCGCAGAGCTGTTTCACTGCAGCCACCGAGGCTTCATCCGTAAGCCCGAGAGCTTCAGCCTCCGCAGCCAGCCGACACACCTTCCCGACGCGTGTCATTGCTTCCTCCACACGCTTGAGCAGGACATCGTCCATGTCTGGTCGCTCCACATACTTATGAGTATGGGCGAGCCATCTCATTTCCTCCCGGACACCATGCCGCAGTACCGTCAAAGGCGAAGGTGCCATGTTGACCGATTTAATAGATTCTGGTCTTATACTTCACTACCGAACTATGTATAGCCAGAGACCAACACTTGCCCGTCAGCGCTGGGCACAGAAATTAAAACTAAGTTGTCAAAACTAAGGCAACCACTAAAACAATTAAATCCTAAAAAATATTTAATATGGTCGCCCTGTGGACATACACCTTATAACTATACACTCTAAATCAATTAGAGAATGCCACCATAAAGCAAAATACAAAATAACACACAAAAATGTATTATAAAAAAAACTATTTTTAATATAGTGTAGGTAGCCGTGAACCTTCTAGAAGTGGCCTTTCCGATATGACCTGCACTTCCCCTGAGGTCAGCAAAATCAGCTTAATACCCCTTAAATAGCCTGACCCTGCTCTGCAAACCGAAATAACACTGCAATACTATAGGACCCGACTGCAATGCTATAGTCCGACCGAATGTCTGTTCCTTATGCACACCGAATAGTTTCCGACTACAATTTTATAATAATTGTTAACTAAATCGTCAATTATACGTTCACTAACCGAAAATGAACCTAAATTGTGGTATACCGACCACAAGACTCACTCACAAAATGATTGCCGACCAATCTGAGGTATCCACCCTCTCCCAGCTACAATGTGGCAAAAAAACAACCCTACAACCGTCCGTGAATCGATTTCCTACTAGGAAACCGCGCCTCTGCTACCAAAATGTTAAATTCCAAGAGATATATACATATGTAAATACATAGAAAACATCCAAGACTAACAATATGTAAATCGAATGACAATGCTATAGTTTTGTGACATAGAGCTGATCTGATGATGGACGTGGAAGGTGGCCATGGGAACTCTGGAAGTAAACGACGCAACCACATCAACTTTCGACTCGTTTAATTTGTCTTGACAATTACTCAGGACTTAGATTAGTTTATAACTTCTTAGGGCTCCGTATTTATTGGCTCTATTATACAAATAGGCACTTAATAAAAAATCATTTATAAAAAAAAGTCGCTTATTTGAATAAAAATATAATAAGGCATGTTTTAGCTTCTGAAAATCAGCAGTAGGTAAGTTAATAGTTTAATTTTATTTTTTCAGACTGCCGAAAAACCTTCAAAGTTTCAAAAAAACAGGTAATATATTTTAAATAACGTATTTTCCAAGGCGATTTTTTCCTTAAAAAGAGATTGCTTGAACAACAGTGAAGCCTTCCACACAATGAACTATTTTAAGGAATTTGAATATCCAACCATTTCATAACCTTTATCATAATCGGATAACGCAAATGCTCTCTTGAATAGTGAAGTATTTACAGTATTTTGTAAACACCCCCGTTACAGGGCCACGGTAATCGTAATAACAATGTCAGTAAAATCCCGGTCGAATTTCACTGATTTTACGAGTACCTTTTTATTAGGAGTGAGCTTTCTAAAGACTTGCCGTTTTATAATACCGTTTCCTCGTCTGGAACGTTTTAAATCATTTTCTTGATTTCTGCAAAACAAGTCTCGTTTCGTAAACAGTCGCACAGAATTTGATACAGTCGCTGTGATGATATTGACTAGTCGCAGTTGCATTCGATTTCGACCCTCCGTCTCGTTCGCACCTACCGTCAAAAGATCGCGCGACCATATACAGCACTCGCACAGAACTTGTGACAATCATCCAAAGTAGATATCTGTATAAATAAAAAGTAGATGCGTGTGCGCCCGAAGGTTTTGGATTTATAAACCAATTTTGTGCTGTGCAGTGATGGAATACTTAAGCAAAATTGATGTGATTTTAATTATTTTAACAACAAGCTACCTAACATTTTCTGTACAACTCTGATACAACTATGAATATATTTTGTGCCCAGATAAACCTCAGTGGTTTAAGAGCACTTATACCTAAACTGTGTACACTTAAGTTTTTGGGAATAAATAAATACCAAATACACATACAAAACTTTGAGAGTTGCCGCAAACAACTCTAGTGTCGGACGAAACCGATTTCAGGACTCGTTTTTGTATCAGGAAAGACGTTCTGGTCCTGTCACCAGAAGCACTCATACTTTTTATACTTGCCCATGTACTCGTAAATGAGACCCCGCCACTTCGCTTTTATGCCTGCGCTTAGGACTTTACGACCAAGTCTCCTTGTGAACAGATAGAAATTCGCTTGTAAAATCTGACACCCTATTTCCGCGGGGCAGTTGTGTTTTGTTTTATTGGTTCTGAGAGGGACATTGGACCGACTGTCAATTGTTTTTGTTCGGATTCAAAGGCCGGGAGACGTTGAATGAATGTTTTGAAATGCGTCGTAGGTTTAAGTACGAAATTACTGTAGCTGACTTATTATGGGCGATTGCGATTAGCTAATGGAAACGTATAGATTGTTTTTAAACAAGGTGGTCAGATGGGATTTTTGTTCTCCCCTCTACCCCCAGCAGCATTATTTTTAATGTGACCCGCGCTAGATATGAAGTGAAGCTCATAGCTTAATTAAAAAAGGGTTCTGTGTAGGAGATAATATTATACTAAATAATATTTGGAGAAATATAACATAGGGCTTCATAATGGGAGGATATTTCATAGTCATTTTATTTCATATTTTGCCACTCCACCAATGTAGAGCAATGAATGGCCATACAGAAATTAGGTATTTGATTCTTGGCTTAAGTAATACCATAGAATACTTAATATTATTACGTTATACACAATGGTCATACACACTATTTTCATATTTATTCATGCTCTATTATTATAAGATTTTCTTATAATTGGATTTGAAAATAATAACTACATCACAGAGGCATACCACTTGGCACGGCGCGCTATTTTTTGCAGGTCAAGCAATTGACACGGTTTTGTGAAATAGGTCTGCCGGCCGTTTGAAAACGTATGCAAGCACTGAAATAACTAAATACTTGAAAAATTCCTGATAGAGAAGAGAGAAATAGAGATCGTTTTGAATAAACAAACAGAATGAAGAGAGTCTTGTTGAAACAATGAACGTGGGTTCAAGTATTCCTCAGCCACCATTTATGGGATGATGATGATGTAAAAAATTGTAAGACACTTCATATTTATTGTTTTACAAATAAAATTAGTTTGATTTTACATACCAGTCTAGTCTTTCGCTGCCACATGAGAAAGGAAGAAAAAGTGCGCTGATTATCGCCACCACAGAGCATTGAATATAATGAGATATCTGTGATCGCCACCAAATAGTCATTGTCCTGACCCAGAAAAAGACAGCTTATGTCACAGAGCAGACTACCTTTACAATATAATACATCGACTATTTACTAACTCGAAACTTTGATAACAACGGTGTCGTTTTGCGGTGAATTTGACTTAGCGAATACGGAGTACTTGGTATAGACAGACTTCACAAAGCTGCATGCACCCGTGGCATGCCCCACGCGATTTGTGTTTTTAGCGCATTTTATGGCGTCTAAATGTCACAATTCGCGACTCACTCATACAAAAATGACGTGATAAAATGAGCGGCAAACGCCAGACCACGGGTGCTACGGAGGCAAGAATGCCACTTCACTTCCTTTTTGGCCCCTGTTAGTTTGCAATCGCCAACTGAACTGAAATAAAAATCATGGTTCCGGGTGATAAAATTCTACACAGCTTGCCTTCTTCAGAGAACTGTTTTCTCAGAAAAAGTCAACGCTGATGATACACTAACGAGCAATGTAAAAGTTCCAGTGAAATAGCACCAAATTACTCCTAAACGGGAAAGGCTAGCTTAATGACGCTGTCTGCAATATTGAAGTACATTTAACAGCGCATCAGAATATTACCGATTAAAAACGTAAATCTATTTTTATCTATTCTATAGGAGATATTAAGGTGTTTATCGGCATTTTGTGGGTGGAACTTTTTCATTGCTCGTCAGTGTATTATTTATGTTAATAATTATAATCGTACATACGTAAAACTACATCATATTTAAACTAAATTTTGCACTTTAAAGTAAGACCACCTAAAAAGGATTTTAACTACACACGTATCATAAACCCTCTTTACTGCGTACAAAAACCGCACGTTACGATCAGCATAATGTTAAACTACTTGGTAAAAACTCATTTCTTATCTGAAAAATTACACATTATGACCATAATGTGTAATTTTTCTACATATTATGACGCCCGCCTGCTTGCCGCCCCTAGTTTGTCTGTGAGGTTGGTACTGACATTCAAATTTCGAACGCTGACGCCCGCCTGCATGAAGTTGGTACTACAGAACAAGATAAACAACTGCAGAACCACAATGCCGTTCAAACATGCGGTTCCTAAACACATCAAAGAGAGCTTATGATATGTGTATAGATAAACTTGTGTATGTAACTGTACATAACTAGGCATTAAAACTCTCGAGTGATATTATTTTGAAAACGAGCCGAACTCTCGAGTATTAATGCCCTCCATTATGTAGCAGTCACATAAACTACTATAATAATTTAACAAAGATTCCTGTCACAAGAAAATTTTCCTTTGCTTGTAATCACTTTTTTCATATCAACGCTGAAGTAAAAGAATTCTTCAAACACAAGCGGAAATTCTCATGATGCTCCGCGTGCGATTTTTCGGGACGCCCTTCCCGAGAAATCCCACCATTCTCAGCCCGGGACGAACTCGATAAAACCCTCGGGCCTAGACCGATAATACGAAGCTCACACTGGGCGCAAATAGCAGCGGATTGACGCCGAATGAATATAAAGAGGAAAAATTTTCCCATCCACCCGTCCGGAACTACATTCTATGGGGTAACGACCTGAGAATCGTGCGATTATGGACGCGAGATTTTTATAACCCCACCCTGTTATATGTGCTGTATTTTTCTCATTAAACATGTAGAGTACTTTGAGCCCCTATTTGCTGTTTTAAAAAGTGACTGAGATCTGGAAGTAATAGATTTTCCGCGTGTAACTTTTTCTTTTAGTATGTAAGAGTGTGCTTTGAAAATGTTTACTCTATTTTAATCTTCAACAGATCTCTCTCTATTTGAAACCTATAAATATAGTAGAAGCATATTATAAGTACTTCAAAGTGAAAGAAAATTCAAAGTCAACATTTATTTATTACTAGTTGATATTTACATATAATTGCAAATGTCTTTGCCTCTTCTCTTTATTGCATCACTGTGGGAGAAGGAGGGTTAAGAAACTACCACAGATTAAGTTTTACATCTCTTTTAAAGAGATTAAGATTAATAAGCAGGAATGAATAATTACAAAATTATTAACAGCGAGTTCTGTGTTGAGTTAGATTAAACCCTATACAGTCCCGTCATTTAAGTAATCTTGAATATTGTAATATCCCTTTTTAGACAAAGACGCATTTGCACGGTTTTAAAATATCTGAAATGGCAATTTCAGAATCTCCAGAGGTATTTTGTTATTTATAGAATGCACTGACCCTTGAAAGAATTGCTAACTTTCGCGAGTGTATACCGTGGCGCAACAAGTCTGTGATTATTTATTAGGTTAACATTACAGCTATCGCTAAATTTTGAAAAATTGTAAGGTTCTTGCGGACAAACATTATATTTTCGAAAATAAATTAACTAGCTACAGTTGGTAAGTCAATTTCTTTAAAAGGTTCTCTTCATGAGTGCGTTTTAAATTATAAATTGCTCTGTAATATAAACATTGTTTGAACAAGATACCATAGGACATGACACTAATATAAAATATACAAGGTTAAGTGTACCTCTGCTTCACCGTATGGGAAAATGCGTGATGCTATAAACATAAACATAAACATTTATGTATAGGCGCATACATTGCTACTGGCCCCACAATAAGGTACCCTGTGTCGTGGCAACCAGAAACAGCGACATCACACACATATAAACATCCAGGACCGGGGTTTTTTTATCCCCAGCCGGGGATCGAGCCTTGGACCTTTCGCATTGAAGACAAAGCCTCTACCACAGCGCTATGTTATGTTTATATACCTACAACCAAATAGTAATGTGTCTTGGAAAAAGTTTTTCTTAATGGGTATAGTAAAAGGGGGCTAATCCGAATTGAGGGGCTAATTGGAACTAATACAAAATGCAGAGATTTGGCTGTATTTTCTAATAGTTCCAATTAGCCCCTCAATTCCAATCAAACCCCTTTTACCGGTATCTATTTAATTTTCTACGGTTGAGGCATATTTGTTTAACACCATTTGTACGTTTAGCACGACTTATGCGTCACTGTCATAATCAATCTTATCAACTACTGTGCCCATCCTACCAGTTTCCATTTCATTAGCCTCACACACACATCTGACACCTACATACCAACCTTAGTACCGGAAGTATTACCATTTTCCGTTCGTTGACAACCCGAATGGCCGAGTCGGCAGTGACCCTGCCTATGAAGCCAAGGGTCGCGGGTTCGAGTCCCGGTGGGGGCAAATATTGGTTTGATGAGAACGGATGCTTGTACCCTAGTCATGGTTGTTTATCTATCTAAGCATAATATTTATCTATATAAGTATGTGTATCGTTGTCTAGTACCCAAGTTAAAGGGAATCCTAGTTAGGGACTAGATAAATGTGTGTTAATAATGTCCAAGGTATTACTATTATTTATTCGTAGATCCGTGATGAATCTGTTCACGTTCAGTGCACGCCATTGATCATTGATCCTCATAATACCCACTGTCCTGAGGAGGAGGAAAGAAAAATGATTGCTTTCGTAAAAATATGGCAAACCTATTAATATTGATACCCGTATTTAGGGTTTTGGTAGGTTCGGCTAGATTGCTGTTGTCACAAGAAACAATTAATATTAGTATGTTGTCCGCCCACAAACGCTACAAAGTGGAAAAGTGAGAGACATCCAACACATTGTTTTCGCACGGAGCGTTACTTTATTTTTATTTTATTAATTTAACAAAACAGGTGAATTTGCCATATGTGGTGTTGATTTTATTAAGGATTACAGGTGAATTTGCCATACGTGGTGTTGATTTTATTAAGGATTAGAGAATATGGCTGTTGCTGTCCTAGTTTTGCTGAAAAATACTCTTTTCCGACTTCTGAGCTAAAAATAGCACCTTCGCCGCGTGATTTTGGGTTCTCAGGCGGATAAATTATATTCCTAACTCGTTCGAAAAGGCTTTTTACCGTGCCGTAAACTTCTTCTTAAACGCCTTTGAGAACTCGTGGGAAAAGTACTATTTCAATGATGCATCCCATAAAATATTTGTATAACATCTGTACCTGCAATAATTATGAAGGATAGTAATGGCTGAAGAACCCTATCGTTCAAATGATGCTTTTATTCTCATATACTATATATATACGGAAAATAATATATATATATATCTCATTTTCCGTGCGAGAGACTCGGTCGTGCGTCCGGTCGGGTCTAAAAATCAAGCGATCAGCTTTTCTAGCGTTGCAACGAAAGAGATTAACTGAGACATTTATACTCTGGATAGTTTTCCGCCTTCTATTCTCAAAAAAGCACCTTCGCCGCTTGTTTTTGGGTTCTCAGGCTGAGAATTTCAATGTGTAACTCGTTCGAAAAGGCTTCTTTACTAACCTCGCTACGAATCCGCTTTCGGTTCTCGATTCGTAAATATCAGCCTTTGGGATCTCGTACGAAATGTACTATATCAACATACTTAATTGTAAAGTGACTCTTTATATCAACGAATTTAGATTCATAATGGAGCTTATAACGCACTAGTGCGGTAATGTACTTTACTCCTTTCGTACCTTAGTGTTTTGGTAATATAGTGTACTTTTTTAGGGTTTCGGGGGTAATTCAGAAAATAAAGAAACAAAAAATTAGACTTGTTGAGTGACCTGTCTAATGGACTTGTTACGAGGATCTCAAATTTTTTTTTGTCAACTTGCCATGTTTAGTTAAAAAAATATTGAAGAAAATAGACGAAAATATACAATTATCTCCAAAACTGCTAATTCCAAAATTTTGAAAAAAATATTTAACATAGGGTTTTACGTAAATATTACAGGAAAAATAATGAAAAATATAGTGTTTAAATAAGTGGGCATAATTTCTTTAAATACTACACTTATGGGCTATGAAAGTAGCTGCACCGATAACTTTGTAAATAAAATGTTGCTATCTTAACACACAAAAAAATTGAAGATACCTAATCCCCATGCAAGATACTTGAATACCATTGTGGTGGTACGGAACCCTTCGAGCGCGAGTCCATGCTCTTGGCAGTATTATTTTTTTTCAATCTCTGCTATTTATTTTTTCATTATTTCATCAGATCATATTTTTTCCGCTATATTTTAACCATCATTTGCGTATTCAAAACATTATTTTTATAGTTTATTTTGCGGTAATACCAGTGCAATTATTTACACCTGTGCACGCAATTGCTAGTCGGACTCGCGCACGAAGGGCTCCGTACCATCATTCATTTAAATGGCAAAAAACACACGTTGGTTGTTTGGGAGCCCCGCTTTAATATTTGTTTTATTTTTGTTTATTTTTAATTCTGTGAATATTTCAAGCGTTGCTGTTGCTGTTGCAAGCTGTTGCCGTTATCAGTATAGAGCAAATACGAGAAAAAAAAAGTGTGTTGTATGGGAGCCCCCTTAAATATATATATTATTCTGTTTTTTAGTATTTTTTGTTACAGCGGCCACAGAAATACATCACTGTGAAAATTTCATCTGATATCACAAGATACAGCCTGGTGAGAGACGGGCGGGCGGATGGACGGACGGACAGCTGAGGCTTAGTAACAGGGTCCCGTTTGGCACCCTTCGTATACGGAACCCTAAAAACAGCGTGCCATTTTCGATGAATATTTGTTGATATTTTCGTTAAGTATTATCAAAAGTATGTTTTTCTCGCACTTATGTTAAAAAACACGTGTGCATTGGTCATTAGACACTCGGCAAACTTTTTGAATAATACCGCCTCGTGTAAAGTGACCAACTTTACACCCTTGTATCATAATGTACTATTCCGATCGGTGAGGGCGAAATGGCCGGCCTAAAATTCGATTTTATAGGCTATTCTTTGGCTCGCTAGCATCAACTTACGAAATGTTTCGCAACTGAGCATATCATATGAGTAGGTGAATCACATTATCTAATATCGATTTAACTAGATAAACTATTTTATTTTGTTTGTGTGCTTTTTTATTTTATTTAGTATATACATCATTTATTACATTATTGTGTTTTAGTTGTAAGTTGTACACAATTAGATGTATACAGTTTTATTGCGCACTAGGACTCTCCTGTTGCACAACTTTTCCTGTCCTGCCTAGGTTTGCTGGTAGAAATCTCTCTTTAGAGATAAGCTCGACTTTGCTCATAAAATGTTTTGTTAACTTACTATTAAGATTTCTGTGCAATAAAGAATAATATTATTTTTAAGCCTTTGGTAGGCAAAGTTTCTCTGTTCCTTAGTTCCTCTCTTGGCGATCCCGAGCGGTCTTCCACCAACCTCTTGACCTAGCTGATCTCCCATCACTTCCTGGGTCGACCACGCTTACTCTTTGCATTTTCGGAAACCATACAGTGGGTCCTCTTGGCCAAGTAGCTTTCCGGCTGGGCTTAATCCCCAGCTGGGGATAATACGACCTCTGTGGTGCTGCGGTTGTGCTCCGCCTACCATGCGAGAGGTCCCGGGTTCGACCCCGGCTTGGGATTAAGGAGGAAAAAAACAGGTCTTGGATGTTTATATGTGTGTGATTTCGATTTTTCTGGTTCCCACGACACAGGGTGTCATAGTGTGGAGGCAGAAGTAATTTATGTTAATATATGCCTGTAATATTTATAAAAAAGTATATATACGTTATACAGTGTAGATACCGTCTCTTCTCTCATTGACCGAGCGAGCGAAGCGAGCGAAGCGTCCAGTGTAGTAGCGTTTTTGGAATAAGTACTGTTAAAAATTCATTATTACTGCGGCTAGAGATGAAACTGGTATCGATCGATAAAGTAAAGTATAACTAACTTACAACTACATATTACCTATCATTAATGTTGTCCTAAAATTCATATAATGGCGTATCTCTAAGACACACACAAACATACACGCACACATACTTTACACTATACACAACATAACACACCTTCACTGTTCGTCAAAGCTGTTAATGTTATACACAGAAAAAGTCTGTTTGTCTTTATATTAATATGCATACATAGTGAAATCCATAATTGGCCATGTTTTAAAGTATATATTATGAATTTCGCATAGTTGACAGGCTGTGGATTTTTGTAAAATAAATAAAAAAAAATGTAGTTCTAAAGCGATACCCTTTGCGACTAATCTGAGTTAAAAGTACGAGAAAATAGGCAGCTATAAAAGAGCCTTAACAAAAAAAAGGTTGATGAAATCTCTTAGAAAAACAACAATAACCCAACCAAATAACCTCAAATTATGGTGATGGCCTTTCATGTTGCGTATTTTTTTCGCACATTTCGCGTATTAATTTGGATTTCTCGCAAAAGGTATCGTTTAAAAAAATCATAATAACAAATTTGTTTGTAATAATTTACTCTATCATTCGACACCCGATTCATCTCTGGTCGCAGAAATCATGATTTTTCAGAATACGTCTACCAGACTTCATACAAAAATGTTAAAATCCTTTTATATATACATAGTTAGTACATTGTTATATGGGCTAAATTAAAATGGGGGTTTCTTTGGAGTCCCAAAACATATTCGCAGCAAAAGTTCCAGTGCTAGACGAAAACTAATTGCACTACTGTTTGCGAAATTGTCTGTCTCTTCTGGTTACAATATGATTATTATTTCTTTATCGCCCGACGACGCTTCTCGGCTTTTATCGGCTCAGATCTGAACAATAGTAGAATTTTTTTTACCGAAATCACATTTTGTAGAGTTCAGTGTTATTTACTTATTAAGATTCAATTTCTCTAAAACACTCATAATATGGAGTTAAAACAGTCTTACAACCCGTTCTCAAAAAAATATGATTTATAACATAAAATCTGTATTTTAGGTTCGTTATAAACCTTCTACAATTTAAAATAGCTCAGACCCTTCTATAACTGTCCGATATGCCCATTTTAGGCAATATCACACATTATATTCTCTCTGGCGTACACCAAATGCCAAAGGAATCAGTCAGTTGCCAATATAAGAATTTAAGCAAAGAGTTTCGTTAATCTGAGAATTTATGTTGGTTGTTTTTTTTTTGTTTGATGCAACCTCAGATAAACGAAACTCTTTGCTGGAACACGGAGTAAATTTTGACATATACACAGACTGGGGTTCCGTACCCGAAGGGTGCCAAACGGGGCCCTATTACTAAGCCTCCGCTGTCCGTCTGTCTGTCCTTCCGTCTGTCCGTCTGTCACCGGGCTCTATCGAATCAAGCGAAATAGGTAGAGAGCTGAAATTTTCACAGAATGTGCATTTCTGTTGCCGTATCAGCAACAAATAATGAAACATACCGATTTTCAAGAATTAAAAGAAGTAAATTATTGGTATGGCCATTTTCTTAACCATTTTGTTTTATTTGTTTATCGGTGAAAAATGGACTCTCCCGATCTTATCGGAAAAGATTTTTAATTGCAGGTAATGAGTTTTGTGCTTAGTTATTTGTCATTATATGATTAATAATTGCTCATTCGAATTATAATAAATAATATTAAGTTTTTTATCTACACACGTATCATAAACCCTCTTTACTGCGTACAAAAACCGCACGTTACGATCAGCATAATGTTAAACTACTTGGTAAAAACTCATTTCTTATCTGAAAAATTACACATTATGACCATAATGTGTAGTTTTTCTACATATTATAACATTCAAATTTCGAACACCGACGCCCGACTGCGTGCTGCCCCTAGTTTGTCTGTGAAGTTGGTACTGACATTCAAATTTCGAACACCGACGCCCGCCTGCATGAAGTTGGTACTACAGAACAAGCTCAACAACTGCAGAGCCACAATGCCGGTCAAACATGCGGTTCCTGAATACATCAAAGAGAGCTTATGATATGTGTGTAGATAAACTAGTGTATGTAACTGTACATAATTAGGCATTATGTAACAGTCACATAAACTACTATTATCATATTTTATTTTATTTCTGTAAATAAGTTGTAAATAAGTTAATTTCTATCCACTTCCGGTTTCAATGAGCAAAGAGATTTGTTACCCTGAGTACATAGTTTAATACTTACATACTACATACACAAAACAATTTTTTGATGTTTCGATGTACGGCCTTAAATGTAGTCCTACCTAGTATTTAATATTTTATTATTAAAAATTAAATAGGTATATGTACTCGTACAAAAGACTGTCGTTTTACGTTTTTCCGTGTACAATGGCATACCATTGTACACGGAAAAACGTAAAAAGGCAGTCCGTTCCGGGTTCCATAGAACCCTTCATGTGCGGATCCGATGCCCTACTCGCACTTGACCAGTTTTTTATTTAATTAAGTTAACGGCTTTTGTATTCTCTTCTTTCAGCCGACATCCACAGACCATAAAGAATAAAATAACCTACAACAGTGTTTTAGTTAAAATTGACTCGCTCTACTTTTATAAATCACAAAAACATAAACGCTCATTAAGGTCTAAAGAGGCCTTTACTTAAACAGGTCTTCAAACATAAATTAGTTATTTTTTAGAGGTAAGACTGTAAAACTACAAATTACAAAGATGTGTCACTCGCACGATCACTTTATCTACTTTGTTGATTTTATTACGAGATATGCCTGAATTGTCAAACCCATCGATGAATGAAACTCTTTGCTTTACTTACTAACTGTGTCAAAACCCGACAAATATCATCTCATAAAGCCCAGTTTAAATCTGTTACCATTTGTCTCGTTCATGTGTTGTGAGTAATGTCAAGGAGTTTTGTCTATGTTAAAAAAGCAGCGACTAATAACCAGAAGTGCATGTAAAGCGGAAGAGAAAAAATAATCGTATCGCACCTCCTTTCTTTTTTATTAGTCAAATTTAACTCAGAGCTCATAGGTTCGTATCTTTTCTATAAAGGGATGCAGAGGTACAGATAAATCCACCTTAAGCCAGTAATTCCAGAGCCCATTTTGCGTGACAGAGCGTTGTCTCACAGTGGACGGTTTCCACATCGTTAGAAATTCCATGTTATGTTCTTAAGTTAAATACTCATGAACTTATCTCATTAGTTCATTGTCATCGCCGGGATTCGAAACCGTATCTTCTGAGTGAAAGCCGAGCGGTTTAACCAGTAGACTACGGACGCTTTGATGACCTCGATGGCCCTGCGACTGGTAAACTGGTTTAAACTTGAATTGCAAACGAAATACCAGGGCAAACACTGAGGTAGCATAGGTGAAGACTAGAGGGGGCGAGCGCAGCAAAGCCTCCGAATAGTCTTCGTGTTAGGTTGACATGTAAGAACAAAAGAAACGTAAATTCTAAACCCTGTCGGTCTGGTCTACTATCTGTCTTCAAACTGCCTACTATACGAGAGGTCCCGGGTTCGATCCCCAGCTTGGGATAAAGAAAATAAAACCCCAGGTCTTCGATGTTTATAAGTGTGTGATGTTGATGTTTCTGGTTCCAACAACACAGGGTATCCTAGTGTGGGGCCTTTGTGCCTTTATATAAATGTTTATATTCACGGTTATGCTTTCATCTCAGGGTATAGCAGCACGAAAGCGTCACAGTTTAAGGTACAGCCCGCACCAGATTTCTTGGCGGCTGAGCCAGTGGTCACCTCACTCTCTCGCCCTTGCATGTATCTCTCTTGTATCATCTCTAGGTGGCATTCAAAAGGCCAACAAAATTGGCGCATCTCATCCTTGCGAGCCTTAAGTAATCCTTCTATCTCCCGACTCTGAATTCCAAGGTAAACATTCAAGGCATTTCCCAACAAAGTAAAGACAATATATCCGAGTACTTGGTCTGGTCTCGTTGGTATCTCTGTATATATGTATGTAGGTACGTAAAAGATGTACATAAGTTTATGTATACCGGACTGTCACGCCGGTGTCTGTTCGGTTTAGTACTCCATGTTTGTGAACTAGCTTGATGCTATAACATAACATAAGATAGGGCCACCCCCCCTATCCCATACGGGGTGGCAGATGCACAATTGTGCCCACCTTGCGCCAGTTGTTCAATGCTCCATTTTGCGTGTCAGGGGGCTAAACCATCGCCGCAGCTATGGAGTAATGAACGTTTACCCGCGATGTTTGCCATCACCGTTAAAACGTCTGTAAAATGTACTCCATATAAATTAATTACCTCATTGGTACATGGTCAGGAATCGAAACTGCATCTCCGGTGTGAGAAGCAAGCGTGAAACCCGTTACACCACGGAGCTCTAGCTTGATGCTATCTCTTGTCATATCACGATTCCTTTCAAATTCCGATCACAATAGCTTTAAACACCAGCTCATGTGAAATAATCGCATTCTGATTCACATGATCAAACGTAAATTTGATGTTGGCGGACATCCTTCAAAAACAATTTTAAAGGGACCGGTGGCTCAAGCAGGAATAAATACCAGAGTGATAGTGTACGAGTTCAGATAAAATTAACCTTATGTCATTTTACATAAGAGTCAGCTTCCTACACGGGTTAGGTTAGGTTAGGTTAGGTAACATTAAGGGATTTTATCTACACACGTATCATAAACCCTCTTTACTGCGTTCAAAAACCGCACGTTACGATCAGCATAATGTTAAACTCCTTAGTAAAAACTAATTTCTTATCTGAAAAATTACACATTATGACAATAATGTGTAATTTTTCTAAATATAATGACATTCAAATTTCGAACGCCGACGCCCGCCTGCGTGCCGCCCCTTCTTTGTTTGTGAAGTTGGTACTACTGAACAAACCAAACAAGTGCAAAGGAATTATCAATGCCGGTCGAACATGCGGTTCCTGAACACATTAAAGAGAGCTTATGATATGTGTGTAGATAAACTAGTTTATGTAACTGTACATAATTAGGCATTAAAACTCTCGAGGGATATTATTATGAAACTCGCCTCGAGTTTTAATGCCCTCCACTATGTAGCAGTCACATAAACTACTATAATAGCTTTTGAAAAATTTACTATTTAGAACATCGTATGAATAATTCACAAAGTTAAAAACCTAAAAAAAAACGACTTCAAGTTCAAGCCCTTTCTCTTCCTCCCGGTCGGATGCTTATGTTGTATATATGTCCCAGTTAGTTGGTTAAATCAGGCACTTAACTAACTCTCTAGACCGTTAATTAAATGCCGACGTTTAACCAAGTGACTAAAATTCCGTCAGGCAAGTGAGTGAACGAAACGTTTAACGAGTTGTCTAAACGTTCCTAGGCAACAAGAAATGTACAATATTAATATATTTTTATTTGTACTTAAGTTTATGTTTTAAGTATTTTTGTTGTTCTTACATGTTCAACCTAACACGAAGGATAAAGCTACTGCATTGTTTTGCCCTGATATAAGCTGTGCAAATTAGCTGTTGTCGTGACGCTATCTTGTTTTGCAACACCGGTAAGACCGATTGTTAAACGTTTTTGACGATGCTTTATTTAAATCTAAATGCTAGTGACTTGGTTAAACGTCGGCATTTAATTATCGGTCTAGAGAATTAGTTAAGTGTCTGAATTAACCAACCAACTGCGGCATATTAACACGAAAGTCCTCATAAAAACTTCTGCTGAAGCGAACCAAACCAGAACGTCATCTGTGTATAAATTTTTTGTTTTTGGTGATTTTTTCGAAATGCGCTCTATCAATTTTGATAAAATTTGCATGGGACCACCTGTGAAGAGAGAACCTACCAATGAGAACAAGAATCATAAAAATCTGTTTATTTGTTTATTTATCAAGGTTACCAATAGATGATACAACAAATCGCACAATTAACTCCACTTACACTCTTTGTAGCTGGTCATCTATTTATTGGCAAACACTTCATGCCTAAAAGTACAACATTAAATTGCTAATATAAAAATAAAAAAAATCGTTAAATAACAACATAATATTAACAATTGAAGTTGAAACTAAGATTTTTGATAATAATAATAGAGGAATTTAATAACAATGAGACCAAGGGAGCAGTTGAGGTTAGGAAGAATATTAGTAGTTTAGATCTGAATGAGCCTAGTTTTTCATTATTCTCTCCTGTTTGGAAAATTTATTTTTCATGGGTAGATAGTGTTTTTTTTTTTTTTTTTACGATTCGCCATGGAGTCGATGATAATTAAGTTACGTCATATTATTGAAAAACAAGTTTAAACCCATAGATACGTTTTTTAAACTTTTCTAATGTTGGCAGTACGAGTTTTTTTCAGAATCTTACAAAAAAAAATGCAAGTTTGCAATAGAAAAAACGAGACCACGAGAATATAAATTCCGTGTCTTCTTTCGTTTCGGAAAGTGATTCCAGTGACATGGACATTGATTTAACTCCCCATGAGATTAAAGAACAGGCAAAAGATGTTGTTAACAATCTATTACGGCAGTGCTCTAAGGAGAGATATCTTAAGGCATACAACCATTTCATGAACGAGATCTACTAAATTTTTAGTAGATCTCGTCAAGTCTCTTTCGGAAAATTTGTTTTTATCACAGTCGAAATGAAAAGTAGAGTGTTTAACTCGGGTGAAAGTGAACCATTTGAGCCTCGAACTATTGGCGCTACCTCTGGTGAAATGGGTCACTTTACACACTTTGCATACTTTACACTATTGACTCTTGTGCAGTGAATTGTAAAGGTGTATCATTTTAGTAGTGGGCGAGTCGATACCGAATTTCTACGTGCCAGGTCGCGGTAGTGTCTACTTGGGACCATGATTCTAAAGGAATCCAATAGTTGTGGACAGTATTTTTACTGTTTGATAGTTTGGGCATAAATGTCAGGTCTAGAACCTTCCTTATAACTAATTGCAAGAGACGTCATTTTAAAATGCATCAATCTTTCTGAGTATGACCGAAGTTGTAGATCATCAACCATTTTTCTCATAAACCATTCTCTTTCTCACTAAAACTAACATTTGCGAGGTAGCCGTCAAATCTCTTTTGGACCTTTTTTAGGGTATCCTTATTAACCTGATAGAATGGATTCCAGACCTGTGAACTACATTCCAGGACAGATCTAAACAATGTGTTATATAGAAAAATCTTTGTGCTGGCATTTTTAAAAGGGCTTGCAGGCTCTCAAGATAAATCCCAACATTTTGGTTGCTTCTTTGATGGTTATCTATATGAGGAGCAAAGGTTAGCTTGCTGTCCATCAGAACATCCTGGTATTTACCCGTTCGAGATTCGTATCATTGATATTGTAATGTGCCAGGATAATGTTGGTGTTACGGGTGAAGGATATGTGACAGCATTTATTAGGGTTAAGCCATGGTTAAGCATCATTTTGTTTCACGTACACTCAATGGTGTTTGACCATTGACCAACACCAATGAGGGTTATCTGACAGCTGTTTAGACCTGACGCCTACGAGGAACCGCCTGGTGGCAGAAAAGGTATCGAAAACCCTCGAGGGTTTTCTGACTTTGTACTAACTAGACCTGACGCCTACGAGGCGCCGCCTGGTGGCAGAAAAAGTATCGAAAACCCTCATTCACAGTCTGTCAATATCTTGTTGCAACTGACCTGACTGTGTACCTGCCTCCTCAGAGATAGTCCTGCTTATATTTAGAACATTTCCATAACAGGTAATTTAGGTTATGTCAAAACCCATATAAATAAATATATTTGAAGTCAGTGTGCTATTCAAATTGGTCAGAAAATCAAAAAAGTGGAAATTTAGACTCACTTCAATAGTTATTTCTATGGAGCCAAATCCTCCAGTCGCGTTTCTGGTAACACACAATCTAGAAAAAGGTCCCAAAATTGTTAAACTAATTAATTTAACTTGGGACTTTTTTGAACAGCTGAGGAGTAACTTCACAAAGCATCGATTTTGTTGATATATCACCTTATGGGCTGTTATTATAAGACCTTATAGTGAGAAAACCTTCATTATCTCCATAGCTGCTACGATGGGCTAGCCCGCGATGGCCAAATACGAGTTTAGATAGACTAATGAATCACGACACGTGGCCACAACTACGCCTCTGTTACCTCGTTTGTGAAAACACGTGAAACTAAATTTTACATCCATTATATTCTTATCGCTGTGTCAGAGGAAACTCGGAGGAACTATAAGAGGAACCTCGGAAACGATTGTCCAGGCAGGAACATCTGGCCGAGACGGGCACTGGATGGGTGTCGGTTTCCTTGTGGCGTTGGTTTCGGTCACCTAGAATAGAATAGAATAGGCATTTATTCGCTGTATCAGAACAAACACAAGAACATAAAAGTATAACATGGAATGAAGTAGGTACTGTTTAAAAATAAAATAAAATTCAGCAATAAAACTACTCACTATTAGTACCCATAAACATTTGTGAGGGGGCATGTGCACATGCTGCGACACCAAAAGGGTTCAGACTCAGCATAATGTCACAGGAAATCCTGTGACGCTGGTTTTCAGTCCAGAAGATATAATATGATTTAAAATATTAATTTGTCCAGGTGGCAAGTGTAAAAAATAAAATAAACTAAACTTAATATTGGTGGGAAGTGTGAGAATGACCTAGGCTAATACCTATTCTCAGAATAAATCAAAATTAAAAACAAATGAAATGTGCGGAAATAAGTTGTGAAAGAGAATTGTAAATTGCATTATAAGGTGACAGTTTGAGCTGTAGGTCCCGGCTACTATCGCTACTCGGTGTTAGTAGTAAAGCTGTGTCAGAGGCCCTAATAAGGCAGCTTAATGACTTCTGACAGTCCGGTTGGACTAGCCCGACACCCCTCCATCAACCGACCAACGACAATTGACGACTGAATGGCCTAGTCGGCAGTGACGCTGCCTACGAAGACAAGGGTCCCGGGTTCGAATCCCGTTGGGGGCAAATATTTGTTTGATGAGAACGGATGTGTGTACCCCAGTCATGGTTGTTTATCTATCTAAGTACAATATTTATCTATATAAGTATGTGTATCGTTGTTTAGTACCCAAGGTCCAGGGAATCCTAGTTTGGGGCTAGATCAATGTTTGTAAATGGGGTCCGAGGTATTATTATAATTATTATTTTTAACCCTCACTGAGCCAGCGATAATGGCTCGATCTTACTCATATCCGGATAAAGGCCCGTGTCCCTCACTAGGGACATTAATAGGCTACAATTTTTTTTATATTCCTTTACGTAATACAAATCCAAACGCTTCCCTCAAGGCACCGCCCACCGTAACCCGGGTAGATTAACAGCCTCTGTGTAAACAGTGAAATTAAGGTAGTAATATTTATGTAGGGCCAGTCTGCGTATATCCTAGCGTGGGATATTCAACTTTCGGGCGCGATGTCGCACCTGCGGTCTTATTTGTTCAAAGAACTTTTCCTTGAGTTATGTTATTTCAGGTTATTTAGGAAAAGTGCTCACGAAGTTAGGTAATTTTGAGTGGTGTGGTTGTATATATGTTCACGGCAAAGTATGAAATCCAACGGCTAAGAAGAAAAAACTAGGCATTCGATACAATGCCTAGGCAATGTATAGAATGACTAAAATGGGCAGTCAATGTATGAAACATTTAACATTTCACACTTTACCTAGGCATTCTATATAATGGATAAATCGTAATACTTAAAAATCTTGGTATGTATATGCAGTTTAGATGTCAAATAAAATAATATGGTTCGATCGAGCTGGTCTGATGATGAAGCTCGAAGGTTGGAGAGGGAACCCTACGATGATTCACATTTCTTGGCGATATTCTCATCATTATCACCTGATGATGGAGTTGCAGGGTGGTAATAACGCCCTTCTTCTCCCACAGTGGTCCAATGTAGAGAAGAGGCAAAAAATTACGTTTGCTAAGTATATGTAAATATCTACAGTAATAAAGTACTTTTGAGTTTGAGTTTGAGTTTGAGTTTAATAGTTGATGTCACCGTCATTAATTTTATTTTCCATTGTAATGCGTCTATTGGCTGTAACTTGTTGCGGCTTTTGATGAGCGATGGGCGTGGAAGGCTGTAAGCAGTTTTTTTTTACAGTAAATTAAATAAAAAGTGGGTAATAGAGCTATATTTTGAAACTTATTTAATTTTCAATCTTAACTACCACAATGTGTTTTATTTGTAATGGTATAGTGTTCATTACCAGTGCATACATTGGTCTTGGTTTGTTGTTGTAAAGAATGCCTAGGTATTCTATACATATCCTAGGCGATCTGTGTAATAAATATTTACTAAAGAGGCCCGTCATTCTATGCAATGCCTTGCATGCATGATTTTTTATTCGATTCATATATTTGATCGGTTAATTTCCAGGAAATATAATTTTAAATTACATAATAATTTTATTTATTCAAAGTCGCATCCTGCATGGAGAATAAAACCGGCCAAGTGCGAATCGGACTCGCGCACTGAGGGTTTCGCAGAAATCGCATTTTTATAATTAGCTTAGTACGAATTTTCGACTTTTCCTTTACTTGTGCTATAAGACCTTGCTCCATGTCAAATTTCATGATTCTAGGTCAACGGAGTGTTTTTAGTATTTTACGTTCTATAATTATGTATGGAGAATAAAAAATGGAGTAACTTCTTTCTCCCAGTGGCTAAAAAGGTTCTGCCATACAAAAAAAATGTTACATTTTCAAAGATCTTTCTACTAGTACGCCTGACTAGTTGCTACAAGGTTGGTTCTGAGTCCATACAAAAGTGACTCTTGTTCTTACTGGAGAAAGCTTCCTTCCGTCCTATTATTGCGATATTTTTTTTTCTTCTAAAGATTGTCTTAAACTACTAACCACATTGAAAAGCTGTTAAAACAAAGAGGTGTTTTGACCAATTTGCACGCTTATTTCCATGCTTTTTTTTTGACAAAATTGCTGTTGTAATTTGATTTTTACTTTAAGTTTTCTCATTACGTGGGTTGATGGGCTCAGTGCAACAAAATAAAAGCGATGTTTTAATGTTGTGCTTTTCCACAGAATCATGTATCAGCTAACAAGCTACAGCCAAAAATTACCCAAATTATTTTTGTTTTGTAAATGGCAAGATTTGGAACAATAACAAAAAAAGTCTAATTTACTCGAAACCCATTTATTTTCTCATAAGGCTAATTTTGCAGGAAAGGGGACCTACTTGAACATCTCAAAATATGTACATGTATCGAATAACAAATCACATGGCTGTGCCTTTGCCACCACGTATGGATAACGTCGTGACGCTTTGTTGGTATTGTTTTGTTTTATAAACCCACATACATTACTTCTGGCCCCACACTAGAATACCCAGTGTCGTGGGAACCAGAAATAGTGACATCGCACACATATTAACGTCCAAGACCTAGGGATTTTTTTCTTTACCCCCCCCCCCCCCCCCCGGATTTATCTTTATCTGCGAAATTATTTATGAATAAATAATGAAAACGTTTCGCTGCCGTTTAATTTCCGATTGCACACCTGCCTCCCCTGTGTGGCTTGTTCGCAAATAATTGTTTATCAGCCGCTGTCACGAAAATGAGTGAAATGAAACGTTATATTGCCGAAAAATGGCGGCGAAATTACTGGTTAAGGGCTGAACAAAGGCCAATGGCATTGAGAATTAGACAAAGAAAACAAATACCCGTCGCATCGCGTCGAAGCAGACTGACGCATGCTCCCGCGCAGAGCCCCGCGGGACAGCCCGAGCTCCGAGACCAAGAAAATTATAGAAAATATTACTAAACTCCAGTAACAATAACATTAAAAATAAAATAAAACAACCAAAACAATTCCCTTTTTTTACCTATTTTTGCGTGTAAGTTTCATATAGGAAACTGATTTCGTCTCCGAGCGCTTGTTCATTTAGTTGAATAATAATGCATTGCGAAAAATATTTTTAAGTATTAAATATAACAGATATCCGGTAATTTTAAAAGTCCATTGTTATCTCTAATAGACGTTTTATAACACATATTTATCCTACATTTTTATGTTGTCTAGTTTAGCCTTGAATTGAAGCTAAAGATGCATTTTTGGCCATATTTAATCCCTTGAATGTTTCAAACACACACACAAACAATATAATGTCACGTTTTTCTCACACAGGCTCCCAGAGGCACGTTGAGCCAGTTCGATACTCCATTTTGCGTGACCGGGGACCAGCCCATCTTCGTCCAAAACACACAATCAGAAACATACTTTTGTATTTACATAGCGCCATACATACTCGCATATGCTCACAGCTGTTTACCCATACCCTGTGTTGTGGGAACCAGACACAGCGACGTCACACACATTAACATCCAAGAGCTGGGTTTCTTTTTTCTGTATCCCCCAGCCGGGGATCGAACCCGGAACCTCCCGCATGGTAGGCAGAGCACAACCGCAGCACCACAGAGGTCGTATTATCCCCAGCTGGGGATTAAGCCCAGCCGGAAAGCTACTTGGCCAAGAGAGCCACTGTATGGTTTCCGAAAATGCAAAGAGTAAGCGTTGTCGACCCAGGAAGTGATGGGAGATCAGCTAGGTCAAGAGTTGATGGAAGACCGCTCAGGATCGCCAAGAGAGGAACTAGGGCATAGAGAAACTTTGCCTACCACAGGCTCAAAATAATATTATTCTTTATTGCACAGAAATCTTAAGAGTAAGTTAACAAATCATTTTATGAGCAAAGGCGAGCCGCAGCCTTCACAACCGCAGCGCCACACCGGGCGTCATGACAAGGCACATAAAATAACATGGCGTCACGCCTTTTCCCATACGGGGTGGCAGAGGCACAATTGTGCCCAATTTGAGCCAGTCATTCAATACTCCATTTTGCGTGACAGGGGGTTAGCCCATCGCCTCAGCTATATGGAGTAATGAAGACTTCCTCACGATGTTTTCCATCACCGTTAGAAAGTCCGTATAATGTGCTTAAGATAAGTGAGTTATCTCATTGGTACATGGTCAGAAATCGAACCTGCAGCTGTGTGAGAAGCAAGCGTGAAACCCAGTAGACCACGGAGCTCCTAGACAAGGACACATGTCCAGCAAAATATGGCTACGCGTGTTTTCTTGCTGGCAAGTACATCTGCTAGCTCGATGAATGAAAATTTTTTTAGGTATTTCATAGGTACTCTTTTTTCACGTTCTCTGATCCTTAAACTGGATATGTACTTGTACATGTATACTTAAGTACATTTGTACAAATATTCTCAACTGTCACATTAATCGCCTCAATCCAGAGCCTCATTTGAAACCTTCACCAACATAGTAGATCAAGTTCTGCAAAAGGCGAAAAAGGCCAGTACAAGGCTATGGACAGTGACCTCATCGCCACTTTGAGAAGTTGACCTGGAGACCCGCGTCATCACATCAAAAGGACTATCACTAGCATCCATCATGAAACGCTGCAGTTCCATGGATTGCAGCATTTCGTGGCAGTTACAAATATTTTGCCACGAAATGTTGCAATGACATCCCACCTCCGCTTCGAGAGGTGTGAAACAAATTCATATTTAAAAAACTTATTCGAGCACAACCATTAGAAAATCAAAAGCAAGATACGTGAAACTGCGGCGACTCCAGCCCCCAGTTTCTAAAAGAGTTGTCAAATGTAACAAGCGAGTAATCGAAGATACATTCAAAACAATGGCACGTGATTGGCTGAAATGAGTTTAGCAAAAGGTTATCAAGTTGTCACAGCTAATTTTCCTTTCGGAAACCGGACGTATGTACCGCGAGTAGCCTCTGACATTTAATAATTATTAGGACTGACATTCCTCAACATACAAAATGCTGTAACTAATTTAATTCAATTTTCTTTTTGTCCCTTGTCCCTTCATTAGATATATTTACTTTAACTTATGCTACAATATTCGTAGAGGAGAAGGTGGTGATGTAGCCCTCTGGTGCCAAACCACCCCCCTATCGAAAATATACTAGAGTCACGCCATCTACCACATTTTAATCGAACATGATGCTCCTCATCGATTTTCATCTTGACTTATTACCGCGATTTTGAACCTTATGCCGTAGTAACACAAGTAAAAAAAATTAACGGGAAATGTCATTTCTAAAAATGCCATGGGAGGTGCGTCCATAAAATGTTCATAGATCGTGTTAGTATGACGTTATCTGTCAAAACGAGCGCACCGAAAAATATTTTGTTCCGAAAACGGAAATAGTTAATTGTGTCACAAGGGAGCAAAATGATGTATTTACGGCGAGGGCGTTACATTGAATCCAGAGTGAAGGGAAGGATTCTACGATATAATTCTGAGCGTAGCGAGGGATTCTAAGTTAGAATCCTGAGCGTAACGAAGGATTCAAGCGTTAACGCCCATGACGAAAATAATTTTGCTCCTGAATGACACATACAACTTTTCACACCAACTATGAGGAAATTTTAATTAAATTCTCCAAAAAAATTAAGATACTTTACTTTGAATTATACTTTGACCACTTTTATAGTAATCGAACAACGTAAACAAAACTTGTTTTGTATAATAAATATTCGTATAACGTTGTTAAAGTTAAAACTTGAAACATGTTCGTTTTTTCATAATTACATTCGATAATTTAATATGTGTTCAATTGGCACATTGCGTAAATGCTAAATGCCAATGAATAAATTTAAAAAGTTCGCTCCCTCTCGTCATGGAGCAAAACTTACTTTTCCGAATAAAAGGTGTGAATAAATAATTTCTCTCGATTTAAGAACATTTGGAAACCGGTGCGGTATTTGCAAGTAAGTTTTCTTTATTTGACTTATTTAGAACGTTTTCATCTTTGTTTTATAAACACGGGTGTTGAAAAGAACGAATAAGATTTGATAGAGAATATTGCAAATTTCATCGCATCATCGTCCTCGCAAATTATTCTCTTTCTATTTTTACGATCACACCGTTTTCATGACGATTTCGAGAGTGCTATCTACAAAGTCATCAGCCCGTCCGTCACATTAGTTTTGCTGTGATCGCAATATTATACGTGAGCGGAATATAACTGAACTGCAGGTATCTGTGAACCTGACGACCGGTCCGAATGACGATCCAATAAATTTTAGCACGGTCACGATTCGAATGTGCTATAACCTCGTGTTCTTATCATTGCTTTGTTCGAATGGGTCGCTCCCATGATTAAAGTTTCGACAAAACTTCAAGTGTCCTCCGGTCTTATCATATTTATCGTTGTACTTTAAGACCATGTTCGACCAGGACTTCTCCGTTATAGTCGCTGAAACTGATCAGGATGTCGTGGAAACTTAAAATTTGGAACGGAGGTGGATCATGAAGAGTATAAAAAAACAAAAACGAAACTAAAAATCTGAACTGGAGATCTTGAAATTGCCATTTGAGCAATGTTAAAGCGACTGTCGAAAAAGGGATATTACAATGTTCAAGATTCCTTAAATGACGGTACTGTATGGGGTTAAACTGGCTCAACACAGACCTTGCTATTAATAATTATGTAATTATTAATTCCTGCTTATTAATTATGATAATTCATATTATAATACTTGTAATAGTAAAGCACAAGCAATTTTTAAAAGAGATATAAAAATCAATCTGTGGGAGTTTCTACGCCCTGCTTCTCCCACAGTGGTTCAATGTAGAGAAGTGGCAAAAAAGTACGATTGCTAAGTATATGTAAATATCTATAGCAATAAAGGCATTTGTAATTTGGAACACAGTCCATTGATTTACGATTAAAAAAAACGGTCAAGTGCGAGTCTAAATCGCGCACGAAGGGTTCCGTACCACCGTTCAATGGAAACGATGGTGTGGAGTGAATAGTTTGGATTTTACACAGCAAAATATTGTTTACAAAGTTATTGGTGCGGTTACTTTCACACTCCTTGTACGTAACCAGGTGCATCCATAAGTTTGTATGTGGTATTGAAAGAATTGTTGTATGGGAGCCCCCTTAAATATTTCTTTTATCCCGTTTTTTAGTATTTGTTGTTATAGCGGCAACAGAAATACATAATCTGTGAAAATTTCAACTCTCTAGCTAGCTAGGTTCTTGAGATACAGCCTGGTGACAGACGGACGGACAGCGAAGTCTTAGTAATAGGGTTCCGTTCTTACCCGTTGGGTACGGAACCCTAACAAAAAAATGAGCGAGGAGCCTCGAGCGGTTATAATAATCGTGCTGTACCTACTGCCGTTATATTACGTGAGGAAAGTTATAATGAGTGGAGTAACCAACGTTCATTAAGTCAAGAGTAAGTGCTGCGTGCAACTGCATGCAAATGCATGCAACGGCATGCAGTCAAATCTGCTGCGTAACACCATTAGTGGCAAGAAGGGGCCGATTCAGAAGCTGGAGTCTGAATACTTACTACGAACGCGGTTACGGTAATATACAGTTAAACTTTTTTCGGGTTTGACGACCCGAATGGCCGAGTCGGCAGTGACCCTGCCTACGAAGCCAATGGTCCCGGGTTCGAGTCCCGGTGGGTGCAAATATTTGTTTGACGAGAACGGATGTTTGTAGCCTAGTCATGGTTGTTTATCTATCTTAGTATAATATTTATTTATATAAGTATGTGTACCTAAGATACAGGGAATCCTAGTTTGGGGCTAGATCAATGTGTGTAAATAGTGTCCAAGGTATTATTGTTACTATAATAAACTTAGATTATGAATCAAATTTCATCAGAACAACTTTATTTCATTCTTCATCAAGGTTTGTCCGAAATGAACAGAAATATATAATTACATACACGAATAATATGCTCTGAAATCTGCAATTTAATGATATTTTTTTCATTATTGATGATGATTATATCAATCAATAACCCATTTAAACTTAACAACTCCTTTTTAAATAATTTCTGCAGTCTAGGTGACAAGGTGACATTTAACTAGCCGACCATATTTTGGGGATTGATAGCACCGATCCTTATCAACAACTTTCCCAAATATTTTTCGTCTCTCAGTACATTGACCCAATCAGCTGATTACAAGTTACTATGGGAGACCCAAAAATTTATTTCTTGGGGAAAGTTGTTTATAATAAGGGATAATATCATTACCCAAAATATGGTCGGCTAATTAAATGTCACCTTGTATAATACAGTCGAAAAATATAAGTAACAGTTACCGTGTTACCACAAAATTATTAAACAGCATTTTACCTCAAAATACAAATACAAATACAAAAGTCTTTATTTGCCAGTTGCAGATAATATACAAAGTGCACATCAATACAGTGTATATACCACAAGTTGATGAAGGTAGATTACTTGTGGTCTCCACACTAGGTCTAACCTGTATCGTGGAGACGGTACATAGGTTGCTAGAGCTATCAGATTAGCTATCGGGTAATTGTAATCAGGTGCGGTGACAAATTAAATGACTAAAATAAAACTAAAACTAAAATAAAACTAAAAAAGTGGTAAACTTAAAATAGAGATTAATCAAAAATGTTAAAGGTCAAGTATGCGGAAAATAAACGTCAAATCCCATACACTTTTGTTTTTAAACAGTAGTTTATTTTTTTGTCGTAGGGCCCCGTTTAACTATCAGAGACACTCAAGAAACAACAAAATATCGAACCCCACCGCAGTTTGCTTTCGAATACATCGTGATCACGCCCTGATATAATGTCGCTGACGCGGCAAGAGCCGAGTTTTTAATGAAGAGAGTGTTGCAAAGACGCCGCTCACAGTGTATAGGGCTCTTTGAGTTGCCGAGGGCTCTCTGGATGTGTGCTGTTATGCAGAATATGCTCGTGCTACACACGCCATATATGTACCACCATACACGCCCTGTATTACGAGGGGATTTTGCGCCCTTGGTTTGAGTTATAGACGACCCGAATGGCCGAGTCGGCATAGTCCCTGCCTACGAAGCCAAGGGTCCCGGGTTCGAGTCCCGGTGGGGGCAAATATTTGTTTGACGAGAACGGATGTTTGTACCCTAGTCATGGTTGTTTATCTATCTATGTATGTGTATCGTTGTCTAGGAGCCAAGATACAGGGAATCCTAGTTTGGGGCTAGGTCAATGTGTGTAAATAGTGTCCAAGTTATTATTATTATACAGGCACATACATTGCTTCTGAGCCTACACTAGGATAGATACCCCGTGTCGTGGCAACCAGAAACAGCGACATTACACGCATATTAACATCCAAGACCTGGTTTTTAGGGTTCCGTACCCGAAGAGTGCCAAACGGGACCCTATTACTAAGCCTCCGCTGTCCGTCCGTCTGTCATCAGGCTGTATCTCATGAACCGTGATAGTTAGACAGTTGAAATGTTCAGATGATGTATTTATGTTGCCGCTATAACAGCAAATGCTAAAAAACGGAATAAAAAAATATTGAAGGGGGCTCCCATACAACAAACATTATTTTTTTCTTTCTCGTATTTGCTCGATATTGACAACAGCAACAGGTATACGCTTAAAATTTTCACATATTTAGTCATATATTCACTTTAAAAATAAATAAAGTAGTTAAAATAAAACAAATATTTAAGGGGGCCACCCACACAACAAATGTGTTTTTTTAGACGTTTTAATAGATAATGGTACGGAACCCTTCGTGCGCGAGTCTTGGCCGTTTTTTTTTCTTTATCCTAAACCGTTTTTAGATATCATCTAAGTATATACTCAGTGCCAGCCTCGGTATCTCCTTTCGTACTGAGTTTCGGGAAATTCTTGACATACAATATTTTGTCTGTAATGTTGTCTATAAACGACATTTCAAGTTTAAAGTGATATATCGACAAAATAGACACTTTTGAAGTTTTTTTTCTGCTGTTCAAAAGAAGTCCTAAGTTAAATTAATTAATATATCAATTTTGGGACCTTTTTCTAGATTTTGTAATAACAGAAACGCGATTGGAGGAATTTCGCTCGATAGAAATAATTATTGAAGTGAGGTCTAAATGTACACCTTTTTTTATTTCTGACAATATCACACAGAATACAAAAATATTTATTTAGATGGATTTTGACAATACCTAAATTACCTCTTATAGAAATTTTCATAGCTATTTCAGTTAATTATTTATCAATTTAAAACCGATTTTTTGACATTTTTCCCCGATTCCGTCCCTCTCACACTGCGGGTCATTCCGCCTAGATTAACGGGAACCTTTGCACGGACGAGGTATCCCCTTGATTGGTGGCAGCTAAAAAAACCAAAAGCATCACGTTTTGGCATTGGCTTTTATGTTTTGCAACAATGAGTAGGGTTATCATATCAAGCTTTATTGGTTGCTAATACCGAATTTAGGGTCCATTTTGCATTCCAAGATGGCGCAGCCGCCATCTTCGAACGCGAAATGGACCCTAAATTAGTTTTTAGCAACCATCGTCTCCGGATTTGCGGTACTATCTCACTTAAGAAAAAGAAAGCACTTGTTTTAGTCACGAGATCATTTAACTGTACCAGATGCGGACTGAAGTTATGCTCTGAATTTACGCAGGAATTGCACAATGTGGGGGCTTCCATGGGTGCGTGAGCGCGCGTGTGTTGTGTGAGTAACGCTCAAATACCTAGAATCGACGCCCGCCGGCGACGGTGAGACGCCTTAGCTTAAGTGTCTGAAAACACCATGCCAAAGATACGCGACCGAAGCTCGGCATGATTACGCCTGCAATGCTATTTCAATTACTGACGACACATGAAGTCGAAATTACGTTGAGTTGTAGCGTACAGCAAACTTCGGTCGGGCGTACAATACGATTAAAATCAGTTAAAGATTCGGCTTTTCTCGGATATCATCGCCTAAATCCGATCTATCTCTCTCTCTAGTGAGACATGAGGGATTCACGACAATTTCCGAGGTTGGCCGAATCGTTAACAGATTTTAATCGTATTGTCAATTCACCGGCAACTTATTTTGTAGAGCACACATTATACGCGACCGAAGTGCGCTTCGATTGCCGAGACCTCTACTGAACGAAACACACCCAAAGTTGCGCAACTGAATTTCTGCCGCGTAAGTTCGGCACTAATGGTGTGTCATATTCATATCAGTCGAAGTCGGAACGTAAAATCAGTCGCGGAATCACGCCGAACTTCGGTCGCGTATCTTCGGCACAGTGTGTTTAGACACTAAGTTTTACCCAAGACTTTACAAGTCTCGAACATAGCTACTTCAATGTAACTTTATAGGCGTTTTATATCCACCTAACTCGTAACAAACGAGTGTTATCCCTTCGATTCAATCTAAATCTTCGCAAGTACTTAACCCAGGATTTAATCACCGCAGTCTGAACGCAATAATGCTTAATCACTTACCCCAGACTTCGCTACTTACACGGGTATTACGTAATAACAAAAATGTTACTTTTAAGCCTTAGATACACTAGGGATAAATGGAGCACCATATTGAGGGGCATGTCCCTTAACAACTACGTGAATGTCTTAGTTACGAGCAGGTATGCCAAAGATGTTAAATTCTCTTTATTCGTTCCGGTTTCTCACTGGATTTTTTTTTCTTTACCCCAGCCGGTGATTGAAACTGGGACCTCTCATGGCCTCTCTCATGACCATAATGGCGGCAAGTCGCCACAACGTCATAGATTGAGCGTTGCGCGACATTTGGGGGACATTTTTGCCTCTAGTGTATCTGAAGCATTATCCATTCGCTTATTATGGAAGGCAGGACAGCAGATAAGACTATAGGGGGATGTTCTGAAGAAAAATAAACTTATGTTTCAAGGTTTTAACTTTCTTAAGATGTCATTTTAGTGCTGCTACTACTTACTACGATTACTAGGTCATTTTGAAGTATCTTAAGCTAATAATAAAAAGTAATTTGGCACCAATTAACCTCTTGAATATCACCGGCCACGCCATTTTTACGATATAGTTTTTAAATTTAATTTGTTAGGTTTTGATTATATTTTGTCGATTTGTATAATTTGTAATGTTTTAAATGGTATATTTGAACTTTAGTATAACTATTTATTAGTTCATAGACTTATATTGATGTAAAGAGTATTTGTTTTTTAATTTAGTTTTGGTATGTTGGCGCCACTGACGGACTGACGGAAGTATCAATTGAGTGTCTTTTATATCGGTCAGGCGGGAAAGGAAAGAGGCGATGTGGCGCCACTGACGGACTGACGGAAGTATCAATTGAGTGTCTTTTATATCGGTCAGGCGGGAAAGGAAAGAGGCGATGGGGTCAGCGTGACCACATGTGGTAGATTTCTACTTTTTTGGTAGATTTGACTCGATTTGGGCTTTGTTTTGGTAGTGAAAATAATTTTGGTAGTATTTGGTATATTTAAGAATTTTTTAATTTTCCGCCAGTAGATTTGGTAGATTTTGGGTCAAGTAACCCTATATTTCATATACTAACACCATAGAGGAGTATTAATATGGATAATTCCCCTAACACAGATTAATAACTATTCATGCACGTTTGCATCCGTAGTATTATCTACTGTCGGCGCCAAAGAGTAAGTCGGCGCTCTCTTTCACAAAAACGGAGTTATGGATATGCGAGAAAGAAACAAATATATGTATGATAGGTAGGTTGTGAGTGAATAACAGGTGACTTTAGTGAGGGAGGGAAGACACGGGTTCGTGTGACGTGTGAGAGAAATGAAATTTGATGCCCAAGTGATAAACCTCATGTCTTCCTCCAGTAGTGCATCTGCTCCTACAATTAATGTTGAACAGTTCTGGGAGGACATTAGTAAGTTGTTAAAGAACAAAAATATATCTAAATTTGCCAAAGACATGCTCATTCTTCCAGTTTCTGATGTTAAATGCGAGAGAATATTTTCAGAAATTAATAGAATCAAAACCAAAGATCAAAATAGGTTTATAAATAAAAATGTAGCCGCGATTCTCCATGCCAGGCGTCACACCATGCACAGATTTTGTACCCGATTCTCAAATGTTGAAATGCGTGACTGATACAATTTTGTATAAAGATATTAAAAATAATAAAGATAAAGAGGAATAAATAATATTGTCATTTAGTTTTATTTAATCTATATTTTATTTACCTATCATGTTAGAAGAAGAAGGTACTTTTGTGGTAGATTTTGACCAAGAAGCTCTGGTAGATTTTAGTAGTTTTCGAAAACCGCAGAAGTAGATTGTCCGATTTAAATGTGGTCACGCTGGATGGGGTTTTTGGGGGCATTGGCTCTTGGAGCGTGTTCGAGGTTGGTCGCATACGGAAACTAAGTGTGGAGTTAATTGTTCTGTGAAATATTGTGTCGCCATTTTGGAAAAGGAATAAAAGTGAATGGTTCCACGGTGAATGCAGAGTTTTATTACACTTCAGAGGTGGTAAGTGCACGCCTTTTTCATTACGCATAAATGATTGCTCAAAAATTATTGAGAGAAGACATAAAATGTCATGACATTTCATGGTGTCTGACCTATGACGTCATTTCTATCAAATATTGAAATAGTAGACCTTACGTTGGGGTTTCCTAAAGGGGGTCAAAATTTTCATCATTTTTGACCTACGACGTACCGTTTTCGAGATATTTGCATATTTAGGTTAGAAAGTTATAAACGTTTTCCTATGAATCCACACTAATGATCTCGTTTTGTATGTGAGTCCTAGAGACTCTTAGAGCATGCCACGTGATGAAGACTATGGCCCGCGGCGGCTAAAGACACCTGAGTGCAGTCCATCGCGCCGCGCCGAGGCGCGGGTCGGTACGCCGCCGGCAGCGACAAGTTGCAGCGACACGAGGCAGAGCCGACGTCGGAGCCGTTATCGCAGCCGCAGTCGCAGTCGTCGCGGCCGCGACGGGTCTCGCGCACGCAGCTCCCTGAGTCTACGTGAGCGAGAGCTACAACGGGAAAGGGAGCGACTCCAAATCATGGAAGATGAGGTACGCAGAGCACGTCTCTCATCGGAGCGGCGGCGGCGGTGTGAATCACGTGCTCGGCCACCGTCGCTGCAACGAGAGACGTCTACCACGTCGAGCCGGCGTCGTAAGAGGAGTCGCAGCCACGATGATGGGCCCGGCCATACAAAACGCTCCTGTAGCGTTCAATTTTCCTCTAAAGATGTGGTAAATTTATTAGGCGCTTTAAGGAACTTGACGTCTCATCCGGATACGGCGGCCACCTTATCAAACAGAAATCCTAAGAATATTTTACCGGATTTTAATCCATCATCGCGGATTCAACGCATAGATATATGGTTGAAAAAGGTGAATGAATGCGCTTCTGTGTACGGATGGGACGAAAAGACAACAATTCATTTTGCGATGCAAAAACTTCAGGGGTTGGCCAAAACTTGGTATGAAAGCCTCAGTTCAATTTTGTTCACCTGGCCCGAGTGGCAAGAAAAGTTAAAGAGTGCATTTCCGTATGAACAAAATTATGGCCAATCCTTGGAGGAGATGCTGAGGCGGAAAAGCAGGTACAATGAACCCATCGAAAACTACTTTTATGAGAAGTTGGCTTTGCTCAATCAGTGCGATATCGTTGACAAGCGCGCAGTTGATTGTATTATACACGGCATAAGTGATAAGACAGTAAAATCAAGCGCGCTTGCACTACGGTGTACACATCCAGATCATTTACTGAAATTTCTGATGAGTAACAAAGATAATACAGTTTGGCCGGAAAGATCCAGCAATTCTCGGTTTAAATCGCAGAATGAATCCAACACAAACTCCTCAAACGTTAAAACGACAGCTCGAATGAATTCCACTGTTGGTTTTCATTGCTTCAACTGTAAACAGAAAGGGCATGGTTTCGACAGGTGTCCACAACCCCTCAAAACTTGCGCAAGGTGTAAGAGGGTTGGCCATGAGGCTGATACTTGTCGGTTCGAACCCGATAAGAACAAGGTGAATGAGGTGAACAAAACTATGTGTATTTCTAGTAGGGAGCCCAATGCAAAATTCACGAAAGAGGTGCAAGTTAATGGTAGAATCGTAAAAGGGTTTGTGGACTTTGGTAGTGAAGTCTCGTTGCTTAGAAGGTCGCTGTGTAGTCAGATGGGTCTACAACAAAACGATGTAGTGACCGTACTCAAGGGTTTTGGAAATGAATTGGTGCAATCTGTGGGGCAGGTAAATGTTGAATTGGTAGTCGACAGGGTGATAGCACAAGTTATCTGTCGTGTGGTAGATGATAAATACTTGGACGTTCCCGTATTAATTGGCCAGTCGTACACGGAACAACCACACATCATTGTGCGCAAGACCGCTAATGAGTTGCAATTTACAAGCATTAACAGTGAGCTGCCGTTCCCACAAACGCCTGTGAATGATAACAATGTGGTAAAGGTTGTGCTGTGCAGTGACGTGAGGTTGAGTGGGGAAGCTTGCGTCAGAGCTTCAATTGAGCTACAATGTGACGGATTCGTTTTACTAGATAGCAAACTAATCGGCAAGCCCTTGCGACAGTTTGCGGTGACTGGGGGTTTATACACCATCAAAAACGGCAATATATACGTTCGCGTGACACCAGTCACAACAAACTGTTCGCTCTCGAAAGGAATGACTTTGGGTCGAGCGTCGATTGTTAGAGTGGTAAATAGGATACTTGTACCAGCAGAGACATTCAAAGCTCCTTCAAATGTGAGCGTCAAGGATCTCGACATGAGCCAAGTTCGTGTTGGGGATGGTGTAAACGAAGTGGACAAAAATAGGTTGATCGATCTGCTGCAAAAGTATAGGCATTGTTTTGCTTCTTCTTTCAAAGACCTAGGCTGTACAGATAAAATCGAGATGAGCATCGAGGTTAATAGTAAGGCCCCGGTTGTCTACCGCCCTTATCGACTTTCTCATGTTGAGCGACAAAAGGTGAGGGAAATGGTCGATGAGTTATTAGATGCCAGGATTATAAGAGATTCAGTGTCTGAATATGCGAGTCCCATAATACTGGTTCGGAAAAAAGATGGCAACCTCAGGCTCTGCATCGACTTTAGAATGCTCAATTCAATAACAGTGAAGGAGCGATACCCAATGCCTATAATAGAAGATGAGCTGGCCAGATTGTCTAGACAGGCCTGTTTTATTTCCCTGGATTTGGCTTCCGGGTATTACCAGGTCCCGATCTCGGAGAACTCTAAGCCGCTGACCTCATTCGTTACGCCGGACGGTCAATATGAGTTTAATCGTATGCCGTTCGGCTTGGCAAATGCGCCAGCGGTGTTTCAACGTATGATGAATAGGGTTTTGGGATCTGTCCGGTACACGGAAGCTACCGCTTACATAGATGATCTGCTCATCTACGGACGTAATATCGATGACTGCTTGACCAAGTTGGAACACGTACTGCAGTTGCTGGAAGGAGCCAATTTGACGCTCAATCTAAGCAAGTGCGAGTTTCTCAAAGATAAATTGGATTACCTGGGCTATGAGATTAGTTCTGCTGGAGTCAGGCCAGGTAACAAAAAGATACAGTCTGTTGTAGACTTTCCCCGTCCAACAAACCAACATACGGTTCGCCAGTTCTTGGGGTTATCAAGTTATTTTCGCAAGTTTATACGAGGGTTTGCGCAGCTGGCACATTCCCCAAGCAAATTGTTAAGAAAGGATGTTGCTTGGGAATGGACCAGCGAGCAAGAAAATGCTTTTTTGACCCTGAAAGAAAAACTTGTCGTGAGGCCAGTGCTGGCAATTTACGACCCAACCGCCGAGACGGAGTTGCATACGGATGCCAGTAAAATAGGTATTGGTGGCATCCTTATGCAACGTCCCTCAGGCTCAGCCTCGTTCCGTCCAGTAGCGTTTTATAGCCGTCAGACATCTCCAGAGGAGAAAAGCTTCCACTCATATGAGTTAGAAACGCTAGCTGTCATATGCTCTTTAAAAAAGTTCAGGGTCTATCTCTTGGGGCAGAGATTCAAAGTAGTGTCGGACTGCGGAGCGCTGCGAACTACTTTCTCCAAGCGTGACTTACTTCCTCGCATCGCCAGGTGGTGGTTGATGATGCAGGAATTTGATTGCACGATAGAATATCGCCTAGGCGCCAAAATGTCCCATGTCGACGCGTTGTCCAGAAACCCTATCACGGAGAGTGGAATTAAGGAGGTTGACCAATACCCTATGGTGATGACGATTACAGACGATGACTGGCTATTAACACTCCAACTAGGCGATTCAGAACTGAATAGGGTTCGAGACATTCTGAGTACGAAGCTAGACCCTGAAGGCTTGAAATACATCAAGGACAATTACGTCCTAAAAGATAACGGGCTGTACAGGCGTATTGGGGGTAGCGACACTGATATTCGTTGGGTGGTCCCAAAGGGAGCTAGGTGGCAGCTCTGTCGTCTTAACCACGATGAGATAGGCCATCTGGGAGTGGAAAAGACGATGGAGCGAATCAAGAAGACATATTGGTTTCGGGGAATGGCAAGGTTTATCAAAAAGTATGTCGGTGCGTGTATTGAGTGTGCTTATTCCAAAAAGGGGACGAAGCATTCAGAGGGTTTATTGCATCCCATACCAAAGATTGAGGTGCCCTTTCACACTCTCCATGTGGACCATCTTGGTCCATTTGTGAGGTCAAAGAGAGGTAACTCATATTTATTGGTGATGGTGGATGCCTTTACCAAATTCGTACTTATGAAACCCGTGAGAAATACGAAGACAATTACAACCATTTCAGTGCTAGAAGCAATATTTGACACGTTTAGGACTCCTGATCGTCTGGTTAGCGATCGAGGAACATCGTTTACCTCTCATGCGTTCAAAAGATTCTGTGCAGAGAGGGGCATTCGACACATCTTAAATGCAGTTGCGAGTCCGCAATCAAATGGACAGGTCGAACGGTACAACCGTACCATTTTGGCCTCTCTAACTGCACAGAATCTTAAGGATGATGAGAAGGTCTGGGACACTAAAATTGGGAAGGTACAGTGGGGGCTTAATAACACCATACAAAAAACCACGGGTAGGACGCCATCAGAAATTATGTTTGGGCTTAGCATGAATAGTGAGGTAGACCCGCGTTTAAATGAAATAAGGCAAACAACAAGAGATAATACTGACCTGATAACTATCCGTGAGCAGGTGAAAGACAGAATAAGTGAAGAGCAGGTTAAACAAAAACAGCATTATGATAAGAATAGGAAACTTGCCCGAATATACTCCGAAGGGGAATTGGTGAAAATCACCAAAACTGCATTTGCCAATGACGGCAGAAGCAAAAAACTTCTTCCCGCTTACACGGGTCCTTATCGAGTCGTTTCCGTGCTTGGAAACGATCGATATGAACTTGCCGCGGTTCCAGGGTTGAGTAGTACTAAAAACAAACGTAAGACTACCGTAGCTGCTAAAAGAATGTTACCATGGGTTCATGTGGCTGCTTTAGAGTTAAATAATAGTGATACTGATGCTGATCAAGATGAAAGTGATGATGATGAAAGTGATGTTAATAAGAGTGATGATGATAAGAGTGATGATAATAAGATTCTAAAAGAAAATATCTGATTGTATTTATTTTAAATAAGACAATTGTATTATTGGAAAATATCAAAATTTTGGTTACGGCAATTGTAATAATTGACAAATAATTCGAAATGTATAATTTGATGAGTATAATTGTTGCTTTTGTGATTAGATGATAAAGTATTTATTCGAAAATTGCGAAAGATATGTTAAGTTAATGGATTGATAATTAAATAATAAAAAGCTATGACGTTACTGCAAATGATTAGAGAACAATGATTTATTCATAGCTATAAAGTTGAAAAATACTTATATCTTCCTTATTAGGATATAAATGATAGCAGTATGATTGTGAGTATCTAAGAAATCTGTTCAAAAGTTGAACAAAAAGTTAGATAATAAGTCAAATGGATTTCTGTCTACAGTATTAATATTTCACTCCAAAAGTTAGAGTACTCCGAAAGTCGGAGAACAACTGAAGCTAGGGACTCCAAAAGTTGGAGAACTCTTAAAGTTGGAGACTGGTTTAATCTAGGGACTCCAAAAGTTGGAGAACTCCGAAAGTCGGAGACTACTTTGATGTAGGGACTCCAAAAGTTGGAGAAAACCGAAAGTCGGAGACTTATTTAATCTAGGGACTCCAAAAGTTGGAGAACTCCGAAAGTCGGAGACTTGTTCAATCTAGGGACTCCAAAAGTTGGAGAACTCCGAAAGTCGGAGACTTATTCGATGTAGGGGCTCCAAAAGTTGGAGAACGCCGAAAGATGGAGTTTAATTTAAGGTAGAGACTCCAAAAGTTGGAGCACTCCGAAAGTCGGAGACTAATTGTATTTTATAAGAATTACTGTCGTCTATGTTTAAGAATAAATAGCCGAGTGTTAGGTTATGTTTTATGTGTGTTCACTTGATAAGTGTATGAGGACATACACGTTGTCAGGATGGACGAGTGTTAGGTTTTGATTATATTTTGTCGATTTGTATAATTTGTAATGTTTTAAATGGTATATTTGAACTTTAGTATAACTATTTATTAGTTCATAGACTTATATTGATGTAAAGAGTATTTGTTTTTTAATTTAGTTTTGGTATGTTGGCGCCACTGACGGACTGACGGAAGTATCAATTGAGTGTCTTTTATATCGGTCAGGCGGGAAAGGAAAGAGGCGATGTGGCGCCACTGACGGACTGACGGAAGTATCAATTGAGTGTCTTTTATATCGGTCAGGCGGGAAAGGAAAGAGGCGATGGGGGTTTTGGGGGCATTGGCTCTTGGAGCGTGTTCGAGGTTGGTCGCATACCGAAACTAAGTGTGGAGTTAATTGTTCTGTGAAATATTGTGTCGCCATTTTGGAAAAGGAATAAAAGTGAATGGTTCCACGGTGAATGCAGAGTTTTATTACAAATTAGCATGAGATTCAAATCCTAACTAACCACTGAAAACCCGAGGGTTTTGGGACGGATCGCATCCCAACACCTCGGGTTTTCAGAGGTTAAGGTGTGTTGACCGAGCGAGCGCTAAGCGCGACGAAGCGTTTCTGTTTCAGCCAGGGCAAAAATCCTTTAGAATGTCTGTCCGGATATCCGGTTGTTCTCCTCTACAAGTCGTATTTTTCAACTGATTCTCGTCAAATTTTGTGGGTAGGTTAGATTATTATATGTTTTATCAAGACCGACCTAATATACATATGTAACACGTAATCAGGGGGAAACACAGATAAGTGATTATGCCCCGAAAGAGGGTGTAGACAGGGTGGTGTTATGTCGGTGGGCGCCGTAAATCATAGTCCTTATCTGATGTTTATTGGAACGTTGGAAGCTATGAAACAGCGGCATATATCTCATGGATCTAGCTACACTCAAAAAACGCCTTCGTAATGTGGTCTAAGAGAACAAGGCTTAAAGAAAATATTTTAAAAAGTTTAGCTTAGACCGACAGTCAGACCCCATCACCATGATTTCTGGGTCGCAGTGATTGAGCCGTTAAAATGGCATGAGTTAAGGTTACGCCATAAAACCACTGTTTAACCTTTTTGTAGAGATACAGCAATAAAACGCTTAAAATGGCGTAAAAACGCGGAAAAAACACAGTAACACATGCAGCCTACGATTCAAAATCCCGTTTTACGCACCGCGATACAGATTCATAGCTCAGGGATTAACACCACACATGCCTCTCACTAGGCAGCTAAAATAACACGCATTTCATATTCGAAACACGTTGACGACCTGCGGACGTGTATTGGCCACAAAAGGGAGAAATTAAATGCTTCAACCAGCCTTTTGATAGGGCAGTTCGGACTATTTGTTGTTTCTGGATGTGTTTTTGGGGTGAGTGTATGAGGAAATTTCCCACTCACCGTCTACAGACAGTCAGACTTAGCGACACGCCTTTTCCCAAACGGCACAGGCAAAATTGAGCCCATGTTTGATCACCTCTTTGCTGCGGTTGTGGCTCGGCCTACCATGCGAGAGGTCCCGGGTTCGATCCCCGGCTGGGGATAAAAGAAATAAAAAATCCCCAGGTCTTGGATGTTTATATGAGTGTGATGTCGCTGTTTCTGGTTCCCACGATACAGGGTATCCTAGTGTGGGGCCAGAAGTAATGTATGTGCCTGTGTGAAAATGTTAATGTTTAGGAAGTTATTTACTTACTCCAATCCATAGCAATATGAAAAACGCTAAGGAACCACACCTTCTACGATTTAGCGTACTCTCTTCTCTTAAAAGATCTTGGAAGTCTTTATTCGGTAAATATTTCAAAAAACGACTAAAGGTAATAAATAATCATACGGCCCTTGTTATTGCCACAATTAAGGGTTTTATGACAGCTCAGATATCAAAGCAGCTCGCCAGATGGCGTCGTTAAATTTGCGGATCCATCACAGAGTAATATGATTGTAGCCTGTGATCTGAGTCTGACATTTCAAATTTGTTCTGTCCGAATTGGCCATGTAAAAAAAACAAAGGCACAAAACTGAGCAACTATTTCGAGGTCATTGTGTTCCTAACTAAATTCTGTTATTTCCATAAAAAATATTATAAGATTACTGAAATATCCGTAAAAAACATCTCTCTCAAATTCCCTTCGCCGTTAAGTTGGCTGTTCTGTAAAACTGTCAAGTATCAACAGTTTTTCTGTCAGTCGATAACGCAGATGTCAGTGGACTGTATACGTGTATTTTAGCAAAAAACGATTTTAATTTGATTTTAATTGAACTGTAAGCAAGTGACGTCACGAGCAGTGTCAGTATAATAATAATTAAAATATATTAGACATCTATTAATCGAAAAATTCAATTTTGTTTCTTAAAAAAGGCTAAAATTTCATAAAATAAAATAAAAAGGAGTACGTTTTTTTTGCATAGCCCATTCTGTAAGGTCGCGCTTACAATTTTTCATAATTTCGGATTTCTTTCGCCCTCTAGCGACCTATTTGGAAACTTGTTTTCTTTTAAATATCCGTCAGAAAACTCTTCATTGAGTCGAATTATGTATAGATCCATCAAGACATATGTTAACGAAATGATCATAACCTTAATACCGCTTCTGGCGTTTAAGGGCAAAAATACTCAAAATTCAAACAGCATTTACCGCAAACCTTTATCCTAATTAAGGAAATGTGTTCACCATGACATCCTTGAGGCTTCTTATTTGCCTTTCCTAAAGTAAACTCGAATGTCCCTTTCCATTTCGCTAAATAAAGCCCTTACACATGAAGGTAAATACATCAAACCTTTAGGGAAGTGATTGTTATGGTAGGTACCCAAAGGTTTGATTCGTTATCGTCTTCGTTACGGTTGGAGCTGTAAAAGGTACTTATTAAAGTAGGTACTAAGTATTGAATAAAGGGTTGAATCTAATTATATGACATCAGGTTTTTTAAAAACAAATCCCTTCGGCCACTTTCGGAACCAAAAATTCGAAACCGGTTTAGAAAACAGAATTATTTTTCTTTATTGGAAACCTGGTTTCGAATAAAGAAAAATAATTCTTCTTCCTCTTTTGAAACTCATTAAATTTTGACAAGGGAAACAAAAAAAAACATAGCGTCACGTCTCTTCCCATACGGGGAGACAAGGCACAGTAGTGTCCACTTCAGTGTTCCAGTGTTCTTTTATTGGCGTGCTAATCTCTTTTGAGGTTAATTTTGCCATGGTCAAGTGTATTTAAGATTGAGAGATCACAATTTGGTCAGGTTCTTTATTGAGAAGCTGGAAATTCATGTCTTGAGAATGATTTGTTGCTCCTTAGCATGACCCGGGAAGACGTGAACGACTGTAGGAACCAAGTATTTCCTTCGGACGTGAGCAACTGCCTCCCACCGAATAATGTTATAACAGTGAATGTGAAAATGTCAAATCTTAGAAGTGATATGACAGATATCCTAAAACTTCCTATAACCCACTTTTTAAACACTATGGATGTTTAGAACTGAACGTACCCAATCGTGTTTTCGTCGTGAAAGTTAAAGTAAATTCGGAACGCACCCCTTTTTTTGTCTATGACTTGGTGGTTAGCTGTCACTGATATTGCATTTTTCGTCTCGGTGGGTTTTCCCTCGAAAATGTCGACGGTTTTTGGAGATTCATAATGGAAATTAGTTAATATTATATGAATCCACTCCCAAAACGCGTGTTTGTTTGTCAATGTCTTGACCGCGCGTCATGGCCAACCCGATACACTATAAGTGTGTGTCGTGTGAATTGTGTTTTCCACTGGGGAACGCGACGCGATTGTTAGAATAAGAGAAGGGCATTGCGTGACCTTGCTTGGCATGCGGTTGCTGTTGGAATACGGCATCTTCATCGAGGTTCGAGATCTTGGTGTGCGTCCAGAACCGCCGAGCAGCTCGAGAGAAGCTGTCGCGTGCAGCAATGGCGATGGCGGCACATCATGATGTGCCCAGTTCTAAAATTGGCCGCCGACATATCGATTAATTTGATAAATCGATGTTTAAGCAATATCCGGACGGGAGTTAAAAATAAATACTTACAACTAAAAAGCACTACTGCGAAAAGTGGCTCTTCCGCAAACATTGTTGTAAATTGAAAATTCAAAAAGAGTTTATTTCCATAAGAAACACATAGGTTACATTTGGAGAATGACAAATCTTAAACTAACACATATATAAGGTATAGATGTAACTCAATTTGAATTCCGTCACCTCAATGTTTTAGGTGCTGGAGGCAAAGAGGCGACTAGAAACACCTTCCCAAGCTTTCTTGTCTTCTATATAATCTGATATTTTATAGTAAGCCTTTTTACATAAGTGATTTTTAACAACATTTTTAAATTTATTTACAGACAATTCTTGTAACTCAGTTGGGATTTGTTATAAAAGCGAATACATTGCCCTGTTATACAAACAGCACATGCCCTATTAAAGATACATTAACTTGTGGAGCCTAGTAGTAGGTATAGCTAGTTTATTCCTTTTTCTAGTGTTGACATTGTGCCTGTCGCTATTCTTAGGAAATTTATCAATATTTTTGTGGACTTACATTAGGTTTTCATAAATATACTGACACGGTACTGTCATAATGTTAATTTCCTTAAATTTACAACGCAGTGACTCTCTGGGACCCCACATTGTAGATTGCACGAACAGCCCTCTTTTGCAGCACAAATATTATGTTAATGTCTGCAGCGTTCCCCCACAGCAGTTATTAATCGAATTGGCACATAATAGTCCTGATTTATTGATCGTGAATATTTAATGACAATACATAATTATACAGTCCATAAGTTGTATTGTCAGTTTTGCAGTCTATACTTTATCTACATAGTAACAATTTCCCGCCAACTTCCTGGGATGCGGTGTAAACGGTTTTTAAGGAATGGCTAAACTAGTGCTGAAACTCGCTTACAAGTTGCGAACTTCCAAGATTAGGAATCCATTTAGAACTTTTATTTCCCACGCGCTGGTATTCTTTTTCACTTGGTGTTGGGATTCAAAGCTGATAGTTGTAGATCGTTTGTTATCGCACACAGGTCTAACTTTAACTTCTACCCCAAAATTAATATTATGTCGCTTTGAATATGAAAGATAAATTTATTGATTTTAATTTGATTTGCTATTTTTAATAAGTAAGCTGGCTAAACGAGTGCACAATAGAGCCTCCACCTCCTCGTACGGCAAAAGGCGTAATGATGATGATGGTGATGATGAATTATGGGGTTAAAGTTTTGAATTTGAAAGATTGGATGAGAATAGAGAAAACATCTTAAACTATGATATAATAAATGGGTATCCTAGTTTCGCAATCTATGATTAAAATTTTATGTTTACTTATTGACGTGGGAATGTCTTATAAATGCATGCATGAGTGATGTCGGTTTGCTGGAAGAGATCTCTTATTTAGAGATAAGTACGCCGTTGTGCACTTTTTCGTCTTTAATGTAACTTTCTTTTAATTTTTTTATAAAGAAATTATGAAATTGTGACTCATTGTCACGTTCCGCCTGAGCCGATCGTGCAAGCGAGAGCGCGGAACAAGCGAAAGAGAGGCACGATCGGCCTCAGTGTTAACCTTATGACGACTTTACAGACAACCAATTTGTTTTATGCTTGCTTACTGTCCGGTCCAATAAAGGCTGAAAATAGTATTTTTGCAATTAAATAATTTATTTATCATAGTACGGTTTTCTAACCGAGCAAAGTTAAGCATGAATAACTTAATATGAAGGTTAGCATTATTATTACAACAATTATAAAGAAGCCCTATTAAATTATGGACCTCTTTTAACAAGCTAAATCCAGCTCAGAGTCGTATCTTCTAATTAATCAACAAAACTGAGCCTGAAGCAAATTTATCTAGCGACGACAAACAATAATTAATATTTACCGATGTCAGAACCAAGTTTTTCAATTAATAAATCCGAATTAACATTTGGATAAGCGGCGTCATCTAAATTCTCATTTGAACTGCCATCGCTGCGAGAAAATGAATGAACATTCAATCAGTTATATTTATTCGATGTCTTACCAGCCCTGCCTTTGAAATAACATCCTGCCCAACTATGGTGATTTTTTCCAGTAATAATCTCGTCAAGGTTTGCTCAGATGCTCGACCTTCGCGTTAAAAAATAAGGCTTATGTTTACTGTTTACCAAATTAGTAAAATGTTGTCAAAAAAGAAATTTTCATCAAAAAAAAACTATATTCTTCGCTTCGGTTCCATTTTAAAGTTGTGACCTAACAAACCTAATTTTAGTATTCGGACAGAATGTAACCTATAGCAACCAAAACGGTTCTGTGAAACCACATGGGGACAGCCATTTTGATGAACATTTAGTTAATTGACCGAGCGAGCGAAGCTTGCGAAGCCGAAGCCGTTTCAGGATTGGGCAAAATGTTTTCGTGTGTCCGGATGTTATCCTCTACAGGCCGCATTGCTCAACTGATTCTCGTAAATTTTTGTGAGTAGGTTCGATAATTTAATAGATTTTAGTGTCGATTCAGTTTTTGGAATTTTTTCAAAATGGCGGAGATGTAGGTGGGGTTTTAAAATTTCAACAAACCGCTACAATCCATACCTCTTGTCGGATTTTAACAAAAGAGGTGTCGTTGGATTTTTAGAGACCGTGAGAGTAACAGGCTATAGAACTTTAGTAAAAATCAATAGGTTGGGTTTAAGACCGCAAAACGTAGTTTACAAAGTCATTGTTGCTGACCATCATATTCCATGTACGAGCTGCATTCATAAGTTTGGATGTGTTATAAAAAGAAATTGTGACTTGCGAGGTCTACAGCTCACACAGCCCCTAGATTGGCAGTCAAAACTGTATTTTTTTAACTACATGTATATATTTTGTTGTACTTTGTATTTCAAGATCCTAACCACACCATCTTGTAGAAACAAGAACTCTATCAACCGCTAATGTCTTACTCCATTAAGCGAACAGCTCAGTGCTCGCTGAAATTATTGAACAGTCGCCTTACGGCTTCACCTTTTGGACTTTGTATCATTCTTATTACGTACGCCATAGAGGCTTAAACTGATCTACAATAGTATAGTTGAACTAGAACGAGAAATTCAATGGATCGTAGTATCGAATAGAACACTATCGTGGTGAAGTAGTGTGACTTGCAGGATGCATTTTCAATAAACGGTTTTTGATTGGTTCTTGAGTTCAGTACATTTTGAGAGCACCTCAAGTTATTGTCAGATGATTGATGATGTGCGGCTTCTGAGATGTAGGTCAGTTTAACAGGTCTTAATGGGACGATCAGTGGAATAATCTGTTAGTATGAAACTTGCGCATCGAATATTTTTTGGCGATCGTCATCAAAAGTGATTCTAGGTGGACTCACATTTAATAAGAGCTGCAGACTGCGCACCTATTTTGTAGTACCTGCGCGCGCATGTAGCTCTGCGCGTGGGCGATGCTGGCAGTTGTGCGTGGTACCTCGGAACTTCATACAACGAAGTCAATTGCGATGACTTTTATTTATCTATTTATGTGGAGTTCCTTCCATGCACTTCTACACATTGCCCTCTTCTTGATGTCCTGATACGACACTACATTTGTCTTCTCCTTCACTTGGTCCATGTAGGTTCTCCGTTGTCTACCTCTCTTCCTTCTTCCCTCTATTTGACCTTCCAGTACAGTTTGGAGGAAATTGTCGTAACGTATCAGGTGTCCCAGCATCTTCCCTCTTCTATTCATAATAATATCACTCGAGAGTTTTAATGCCTAATTATGTACAGTTACATATACTAGTTTATCTACACACATATCATAAACTCACTTTGATGTGTTCAGGAACCGCATGTTTGACCGGCATTGTGGCATTGATCATTGCTCTGCTGTTGTTTAGCTTGTTCTGTAATACCAACTTCACACACAAACTAGGGGCGGCACGTAGGAGGGGCGTCGGTGTTCGAAATTTGACAAATGTTTGTACATTATGGTCATAATGTACAAATTTTCAGATAAGAAATGAGTTTTTACCAAATAGTTTTACATTACGCTGGTCTTAACGTGCTGTTTTAGACGCAGTAAAGAGGGTTTATGATGCGTGTGTAGATAAAAATAATTAAATTTTTACGACAAAAAAATATTTGAAAAATTCCTCCCCCTCTCTATATTTTTATAGGCATTTTAATCGCGATGCCTGATAACCAGGTCCAGGGTCCAGGGCTCGAAAGCGTAATTTGAATTTACAATTAACAATGTTTGCGACTATTTGATAGTGGCCAAAAAGGTCATCACTATCTAGTTCATTTGAAACCGACAAACCCTTCCATCTCGAAGTTACACTCACTAATATGTCTTTGCTTGCGGCGGCTCTATGTAGCGGGTTACTCCCCTCCCTCAAATATGGCGAGGGGGGTGATGGCTGGTGCACAAGTCATACTTGTGAACGGGTGCTGCTTGGGGGGACTGGTCCAGTCTGGTTTCTCATAAGGTATGTTCATTACAGCTTGTCTTTGTTCTTATGTATTTATTTTGTTAGATTGTTATTTTGAGACATCTGATTGGCACTTCTGGACACGATGTTATAATATTGTCATTAGATTAGGTAATTTTTATATCGTTTAAGGTATAAAAAAATATATACGAAAATTGAAAAAATGACATCCCCGTAGATTTTCTTGGTACTATCTTCTCTGAAGGGCGTATTTCCGAAGCACTGGTAGAGTTCATGGAGTTTCTTTTTCCTTTGCAAGTTTCAGCCATGAATCACCTCTTGAAGGAGAAATAACAATGGCGAAAAAATCGTTGGGATTTTTTGAGCGTCTTGAAGAGACACCTAGACTTAACTTAATTTTGTAATTTTACAGGTTTTTTCAATTTATTCTCAAATTCGGAGGAGGCCAGCTAAACAAACAAAATATTTTAAGAATGTAACTTGAGCAGTTTTTTTACTTTGTCACTTATCCTAACTTCCGGCCATAGAGCAACGCGGTTAAGCTTTGCTTCCGGCACAACTTTTGTTTTCAAACAGTTTCATGGGCACTTATATTGGATTAAAACTTGAAAAGGTAGGTACGAAAAATAAAATAAATAAGTTTATTTATCGTTATACTAGTGCTATTGATACCTTATTTAAATGATTTTTGGATAGAAAGTCACTACAGTTCAAAAGAAATGACATTTTATTCTGTGATGCGTTGAGGAAGAAACAAAAAAAGATGGTCGATAAAATTTGATCCTTAACCTTTTTTTCTATATGTGCACTTTATAAAGACTCACACTGTTTTATCCATATGTTGTTGGGTACAATATAGTAGTTTATGTGACTGCTGCATAATGCCTAATTATGTACAGTTACATACTCTAGTTTATCTACACACATATCATAAGCTCTCTTTGATGTGTTCAGGAACCGCATGTTTGTGTGGTTCTGCAATTGTTTAGCTTGTTCTTTAGTACCAACTTCACGCAGACGGGCGTCGGCGTTCGAAATTTGAATGTCAGTACCAACTTCACAGACAAACTAGGGACGGCACGCGGGTGGGCGTCGGCGTTCGAAATTTGAATGTCATTATATGTAGAAAAACTACACAAAATGACCATTATGTGTAGTTTTCCAGATACGAAACGAGTTTTTACCAAGTAGTTTAACATAATGCTGATCGTAACGTGCGGTTTTTGAACGCAGTAAAGAGGGTTTATGATACGTGTGTAGATAAACAAAATTACGTCATAACGGGGTTTCCATGCGAGTTGGCAGCGGCACGGTAATTCAATACACCATTTTGCGATTACATTTATCAGGAATTCTATCTTTGTCTTCCTAAACCAGTAGCGTAATGTTAAAACGTTACTTCCTAATATACATCGTCAACTGCATTAGCTCGTATAAACAAGGGGCTACAATTTGATTTACGAGTATTTCCCGTGTATTTAAACCGTATTTTTCTTTCAGTAGAAAGGGTAGGAATACAAGGGAATTATATTTGTTTAGGACGTAAAAACAAAGGTTTGAAGCGCGGTGGATGTATGTTCCGTAATTCTTGTTTTACTACAATTGCTATCTCCGTGATAATATGACTGTGTTGGTTTTTTAATGGTAAACGTATATAATCAGAGAAGTCCACAAGATTTTATCAGCTTAGCTAAGATGGGACACATATATAACGGCAACATCTGAAGCGGCGAAAACCTGTATTTCAGGCTCCAAAATGCATTACTTGAACCCCTTCGGCCGCGTACGAAACCGATGGTTCGTAACTAGTTTCGGTAGAAGAGCATCTTCATATGACACCAGTTCCTTCACAATACAGAAAGCAAATTAATAGTTTGTTTACAGACTCTGACACGTAGGTATAGTTTGGAGGACATCATTAACAAGACGGTAACTTTTTGGTTTCTACAATTCGATTGATTAGATACTTAATCGATTTTTGAAGTCGGTTAAAAATGAGGGAATTTTAAGAAAATAATCTTATTTGTCAATATATTGATATGTGTTAGTAAAATATAAGTAATAATCAAAACATTATCACCTGAGGTTATACGTCAATGGAAAATTAAAAATTTCTACGGTACATTTTTTTTTATAGAACACAGATGGACGCTAATCGTCCCGACTAATCAAACAGGGGCTGATTTAAAAAGAATATATATTATAGAAATAGATAACGCCTAGACCCAACACAGATTTCAAGATAACAGAGGAAAAGCTGTGCTCACCTGAAAAACGCTATCCTGGCTCACTCCACACCCCACACCGCAGCTCGTCCGAGTACTTATAGGTAATCGTTTCTTTCGATAGAAGGTCAGGGATGCGTCTGATACGCTTGCGACGACAACTTGACCGCAACTGGCTGTGACCTTTGCAGAGGTCGCTTCTATGGGTCACGCCAACAGGGAGGCACTGCCGCGTTTTCATACAACCCTATTAAAGTAAAATTGGTTGGGTAGTCGGTCAATATAAACGAAAAGAAAAATAAGGAACATTAAATATATTTAAACGTTTTAACGTAAAAACATAATTTTATCCAGGGACTGCATATATTAAAACAGAATAGAATACATAGATTGAAAGAAGTATACGATGAAAATGAATTAATTGCAAATGGAAAGGAGACACAGACGACGAACCGGACGTTTGAGAAAACCGTCACTTGTTTTGAGCGATACTGCTCTGACAACTCCATCTTTCGAAGGACGAAGTTCGTAAACCCTTCCTAACTCCCACTGCAAAGGTCGACTAGGATCCTGGATGCGAATCAGTGTAATAAGCTTAATATTCTCATGAGACCGCGACTATTTCCCGCGCTGCTGCAACGTATGCAAATACTCAGTGTGCCACCGATATATCTATATCGGTATCTTTGAACGAAGTTCTGGAGCATCTGCGACCGTGTAAGTCGTTTCACGTTAATTTCGCTTAGGTCAGGCTCGGGTATCGCGTTCAAAGGTTCACCAACTAAGAAATGACCTGGGGTGAGTGCTTCCAGGTCGTTCTCCGTTCGGAACTTCTCTGAGGGCAAATTGGACGCGAGTTTAAAACCGTCTCGATTTGCACTGGCACCTTCGTGAGTTCTTCGAATGTCAAGACTGCCTGACCTATGATTCGAACGAACTTTAGTGGCTTGATTTTTAAAAACAAAAAATACAGCAATTATTTACTTAACGAGCTCTAAATATTTATAATTCACTAGCTGGGGAAGGTAATTTATTTTGGCTTGTGTTTAAACGATTACCAAAAACGCACCTTTTTTACTACCAATAAATTCGAAATGACTGCCAGTATGGGTAAATGATCAAATCAAATCAAAATCAAACAAATTATGTTTGGATAAATGATCGACAAACTTCTTTTTATGTTTTGTGTACTTAAGTTTATGTTTTAAGTATTTTTGTTGTTCTTATATGTTCACCTAACACAAAGGATAAAGGGGGCTTCGCTTCGCTCACCCCCTTTTTCCCTTCACCTATGCTGCCGCAGTATTTTTCCCTGATATTTTTTGCAACTTTTGGTGATCATTTACCCATTTTGGTAAGAAAAAAATATTTTGGTGGTCATTTAATTGTTCTCATTTATTTTTGTGGCCCGTGAATGGGAGACCCTCTTAAAACAATTCAAATATTTTTTGACAGTTTGTATGACTTTGGGTCAACAAGATGACGGACGGAAACGTGAGTGACAGCAAATGGGCTCCATTTGGACCCTTCGGGTACGCAACCCTAAAAAGAAAAAGAGAATAACACGTACAAAGGCGAGCTTATCTATTTTTATATTCCAACGCACCTTTTCCAAAACCCCATATTTTAAACTTAGTTTGTGGCACTCACGAATGTGAATGGTGGATAGGAGTTTTGAATTTTTATTATTCACATTTAAAATATCTATCCTCTGTTCACATCAAATTCCGTCACTGCCAAAATCTCTTAAAATATTCATCGACAGACATTTCCACATATGTTTCCAATTGCAATTTAAATACGATGAAATATCTATCTATATAATATGATGTGCCTGGCTGGCATGATATAATTATGGCTCGTAGGTAGGTACAATATCATAGTCAAATATGTCTGTATAAATAACAGTATCTGTATCTTAAGTACTATTGATAAATTTTGAGTTTGTGTTTGTACCTCGCTGGAACGAAACAATAAATTAATACAACACACGCGAACACCCACACGCACGCAAAGACACAAACTCATACATACAATACAGCTCCGTCATGACGTTACGAATCTAGGTTGTACAGGTACAGTTTTTATAACGGCCGTGTAATACATTATTGGACTTTTACATACAATTAACTAAACGGGTTTGAAATATTGACTTTCTGGAGACAGTGGGAATAAAATTCTGGAGGCTGTGGCAATAATCCCCTCTATAAAGCCTCCGAGCTCCACCCTAGGAGTCACCTTTGATCGTGCCGCCTTGGCGCGTGCCGACTCTTTTCAAAGAACGGCGACCTTCGCCCAAAGAATGTCGCTTCGAGCGTAGACCCACAAGTGAATATCCTACTTTTTATCGAAGCACCCGCCGTAGTATATGGTTGTGTTTGTGTTGACTGCTTTACCGAAAATATATTTTTGTCCTTGGGAGTTCAGCATCGGCATGTTTAATTTCAGTTTACTTTGTGTGTGCCTACTCATACTTTTCATTAAGGCTCAGTTCTGGCTGTTGAGGTGAGGGGCGCCGCATTCGCCCGTCGTCTTCTCGCGGGGTAGCGGAACTGGCGGGGTATCGGGCGGCGCGGAATAGCACCGGGACGCTCGGAGACGTTAAAAATTAGGTGTTTTTTCGAATTTACTGAAAAACGGAAATAAGCTAATTGATAATATTTAAGGATTAATACGGAGCTCTGAAAGAGGAAAATTTAGGTATAAAAATTATGAGAAATTTTTTATATTAAAATTATTGAATCTCCTTTTTAATATAGACTATGTTCAGGGTTTTTGTACGATTGAGCCAAATTAATCCAATCGCGTAATGACATAACATTTAAACTACTACTACTAACTCTTTGTGAGTAACATATAATTTTTTGAGACCTATGAATTTATTGAAAATATTTTTTTATTTTTTTTGGTGGTTCTTTTTCTTCAGTGGTTTTGTGTGATCTTCGGCCTTACATACTCTGTATTTAAAAGGAGAAACAATAATTTTAATATAAAATAACTTATTTTTCCCATATTTATTTTACCTAAATTTTCCTCTTTTAGAGCTCCTTATTAATTCTTAATGCTACCCCGCTAGAAGACAACGGGCGAATGCGGCGCCCCTTACTTCAACAGCTAGAACTGGGCCTTAAATTCTCTTTGCTACCTAACTTATGTGTATTATGAGTAGGGTTGTATTTGTATTCATTTATTATAACCACCATTGCTGCGGGTGTACCGTGCGAGGGTGCGACTCTCAGGTTATAATAATGTACTCTGTGGGTGCGACGCAGTCTGGGTGAACGCACTATGTCCAATGGGTAGTTCAGTGCTTATTCTAGTTGCAATATTCCCCCAATCTGAACGAGATCTATTTTTGGCCCACCCAGTAACGAGGTTCAAAAAACAAGTGGTTATTTTTAGCAACGGTTGAAAGATTATTTATATGAGAAGCACATTACGGTTTCGTAAAGGGCTTGTTAGAAGATAGCTGTGGTTAGTGTTATCGTGTCCTGTTAGGTGTGTGTCAACTTGTCAAGTTTACTTACAAGGGGCCTCTGGCGACTATAAAACTTCTAGAAAGAGCAGTCGATTTTGTTCGAACACCAGAAAAATATCACAAAATATTTCACACTTGTCATTGTTACCAAGACTTAAATAAATTTAATAACCACATTATTCGATTTCGCCACAGATATTATAATATTCTACTAATAGAGATAGACCACGAAGAATGAAATATGTCACCGGCGTAATCAGAGATGCTACGACAGCATCTTTAGTTCGAGTCCCTTTCGCATGGTGCAGCACTATTTCAATATCGCAAATTCCACGAGATGGCGCTAGAAGATTAAAGTTCAAAAGAACAACAACCGATTTTTCGTTAACACTTTTATTTACATTTAATACATAAGATAAAAAAATATAAATTATTTACTCAAAACCAACTTATTTGCAATAATGTGACATTTTTTATTTTACACATTAAGTTAAGCGCCTAATGCCATCTAGAATAGTATGTTGACTTAAATCATGGCATTCAAATTACAATCGTTACTCCCAGCGCCATCTCTGGATTACGAAGCGTTACTAATTCTAATCTGTATGGAATGTGCACCCTGTGATTTCAAGCACGAGTTAAAATACGCTAAAGTATACTTACTGTGCTTGCAAAACAGATACACATACATACATACATATGTACTTATACACATTCTTCAGGGATGATCACTCTTGTAAGAGATAAGCTTGCCTTTGTAAATATCTTTTCTATAAGCTATCTACAATAAACGATATAGGTGCCTAATCTGCCTTTCTAGAGACGTTTTTAAATGAGGATCATTTACTCACCTGTTTCTTCACATATATTTTTGTATTGTTTCAGAAAATTCAAAAGTGCTGCCAAACTGCCAATCATCCCTTTCAAGAAGGTATATTAAACTTTTGTATACAGTATAATTAATAAGCCTTCGTGAAGAACAATAGAACATTCAAATGAAAGGTTTATAAATAGAGTCATCACAAGTTACCCTAAACGTAGGTGTGTGAGTAGGAAATATTCATTTCATTTCATCTCAGGGGTTGATGAGCCAGTCTCACTTGAGCGGGGTCTTCCTGCATGTTCCATGCCCCAGTTTTCTACTTCAGCCAGTTAGACCACCTTGAGCACTTGCACCAACTAGAGTTTATTTGACCTCCATGATGAAGTACATGAATCTTCTTCCAGGCTTGCCAGTCTGGTTTCTGTAGTTGATAGACACGCCAGAAGCTCATGTATTGTGTCCATCTTTAGACATACTTCTTCTATTACATGTGTTCTGTTTTGCATATCGTCTGAAGAAACGCTTATCTTATCTTACCATAAGTCATAGTTAATGTTATTGAAATAGTCTTGTAACATTATTATTAAAAACAAGCACGATTGGACATATTTCTTATTCAATTCACAGAGGACCGAGTGATGAAAAATTTCCATAATCAGTTACTAAAAAGCTTTTACCGGGATTTCACTTACAATTCCAGAAAGCGAATAAAATACGCTTCATAAATGTTCCTCATCATTCCGAATTCATTCCTGAATACAGCTGGCCCTATTATCAGTTGTGTAAATTAATTTCTGCTGTAGGCAAGCGATTTAATGAATTATACAAGAATTACTCGAATACAAGAACTTCCTGCCAAGTAAGAGCAAGACTGCATAGCAATGGTTTCGAACAAGTTCATTACGTAAATAAAAATACAGAATGCAAAATTTCGTGTCAACCCGAAAGACGTTGATCTGTTAAAAGCAACCAACACCGGCAGAAACTAGAACTGAACCGAAGGTTTTTAGATTTTTTAATTTATAGTTTTCAAAAAAAAAACTCGGTAAGAACCTTAAAAAACCTTAAATCGGTCCAGCAGTTTACAAGTTTTGCCGTTATTTCAAAACATACATAGACTGTGCCTCTGCCATTTTGTATGGGAAAAGGCGTTGATGCTATGTATGTTTGTTTATAATAAACCGCGTCCTATTTTTATTATTTTTATTAATCTACAATCACTATTACGTATCAACTTACGTATCAACTGATGCACCCAATTTATTAACTACTAAAACATTTTCAATATTCTCTCTGTTGTGTCTATTCAATGAATTGTGTGCATCTTATTGACAACAAAAATTAAATTTGCCTATTAAATGACAGATTTTAAAAGTGTTTAAATAATAAGTAGGTATGTGTGTCTTTCCCACTGTCTGTACAGCCTAAAATACCATTCGGTACAGGAAAGTGAATTCTAGTTAATCCATATTCATGCAATATCAGTTTATTACAAACATATCGAACTTAATTTCAGGGCATGAGCTATCAATTTTGTACTACATACAGGACTCTTAATTATTCGTTCATTCAAAAGGTAGTTTAATAAAGGGACGTTTGATTTCAAAAGGTGAATGATAGTACCCGTTATTATTCAACTTTGATATTTCTCATTTATTCTTTGCTCGGTCTTTCCAAGAAAAATGTGCCCAGCTGGTTTACTGGCCGACATTTTATTTCATTTACCACCATATATCTCTTGTCTGTTCATGATATTGATAATCATAATTGCTGTGATTTCCTAATATTTTTTAAAAATGGCAACAAATATAATGACTTGATGGTCATAACTATAATGCCCATCAAAATATGTTTTTCCTACCCAAAATGGGTAAAGGCTAGAATTTAGATACCATGTTATAATATCGTCATAAGATAATTTTTTAATTGTGCATTGTAGCATAAAAAAGGCAACAAATGATCACTAAAATATTGTTTTCTTACCCAAAATGGGTATATGCTACACAAAATAGGTAAATTGCCGTAAACTAAACTGATTAAAACTAAGCTAAACTGATTAAATTGCCACCCTGTCGGCCAAATAATAATCAGATACGTCATCTATATATATATAAAGAGTTGTCCTAAATATTGTCTGACTCTCTCACTGACTCATTAACGCCCAGCCCAAACCCTGCAACCTAGAAATAGTGTGAATAATGGCGGTTCCAGTTATAGTGTGAATAATGTTGGATTTAAAAAAAACACCCCAAGGGGGGTAAAATGGGGGGTTAAAGTTTGTATATGTCAGTTTTGAAGTTAGGATCATCAAATTTTGTATTTAGGCTAACGATAAAAAAATAATGAACATGTGTCTCAGCGTTTTTTTTATTCTACCCCTAAGGGGATAAAATTGGGTTTGCTAGTTTGCATGAAAGTCCGTCAGTTTTGAAGTTAGGATCTTCAAATTTTGTGTTAAGGCTGAAGATTGAATACAACTGAGTAGTGTCCTAGCGTCTTTAAAAATTCCACCCCCAAAAGGGTGAAAAGGGAGATGAAGTTATGTATACAAAGTTTCAAAGCAAAAAAAAATAAAAATTTGCGCATATATAGTGTAGGCATCCACTAAGGAAGGATTTTTGGAAATTCCACATTTGGTAATAAAGGTGTAGATCTCTGATCCTTTAAGCCTTCGGGAGGAACACAAAGACAGTCTCTCGGACGACATCAAACGGCATCTTGAGAAAACTTGCCAGATAGTGCGCAGCTGCTCATATATGAGGTCTACTACAGATGCTTGATATTGATGGAGGATGCAGTGTTAGCTCAAGCAGGACAAAACATGCCATAAAACGGATTGCCTCAGCCAAATAGATCTGCAGCAACTTTGGGTAATCGAGAACATCTGAGGGAGACCAATTATGGTCCTTGCGCCCTGGAAAAGATGGTGTCATATAATGAAGAGTTACTGACAGATGAACAGCTTTACATTTATCAACAGATCCTTGGAAATATTGACAAAGGAAATGGGCAACTCTTTACCTGGATGCTCCGGTAGGAACTGGAAAAACCTTCATTATCAATTTTGCTATTGGCAAAATTAAGGAGTAATCGTGGCATTGCCTTAGCCACAGACCAGATGCCGCTAAATCTTATTCATGTTGCAACATTTCAAGGCAGAGTAATACAGCCCAAGTTATGCGCAATTGTAACCTTATAGTTTGGGAAGAAAACACAATGGCGCATAAAGGGGGCTTTGAAACACTAAACAGAACTCTTAAAGACATCAGAGGCAACGACAACATGATGGTTGGAGTTAAAGTGTTGTTAGCTGGAGAATTCCGTCAGACTCTGCCGGTAGTGCCGAGGGGAACCCAAGCTGACGGAGTTAAAGCTTGCATTAAGGCGTCAAATCTTTGGCCCACCAAAAATTTAATAAAAAAATCTCCACCTTTAGAAAATCATGTGGGTGCACCTAAAGGGTGATGTTTGTGCTGGGCAATTCTCTCGTCTCCTCCTTATAATAGGAAATGGAGAATGTGCGGAAAGTGAAGGCAAGATTACAATTCCACCAAATCTAGCCTCAGTTGTATCAACTGTTGACGACCTAATAGCCCGAATAAATCATGATGTCCACAACATACACAGCAAATCCATGGAGTGGCTGTGCGAACGTGTGATTCTGACTCCTAAAAACGGTCAGGCTTCCGTCATTAACAACATTTTGTTGAAGTCATTCGAAGGTGCAGAATACCAGTACAAGTCTGTAGATACAGATGATGCTGTACAATATCCTGTGGAGTTCCTAAATGCGCTCAACCTACCTTGTCTACCGTCTCACACACTTATCCTCAAAGTGGGTGCTCCAGTCATGCTATTGCAGAAACTCAATCCACCTTATTTAAAGAAAGCCTTATATAAAAACGTGGTAGATGTCATTGTATTTACTGGCTGTGCTCGAGGTCAATCTGTGCATGTACCGCGGATACCACTTATACCGTCGGAGTACCCATTTGAGTTTGAAAGACTACAGTTCCCTCTTAAGGTCTGTTTCGCAATTACGATTAATAAATCTCAGGGTCAGTCACTTAAAACAGCAGGAATTGATCGTAGGGGAGACTGCTTTTTGCGCGGCTGGTTTTGCGTGGCCTGCTCGAGAGTGAGCTCACCTAGGAGCCTGGTCGTATTAACACCTGAGGGCAGAACCTCTAATGTAGTATATAAAGAGGTACTTTAAGTATATAAATCAAAAAATAAAAAGTCAACTGTGTCAAAAGTTAACAACTGTGAAAAGCGACCTAAAAATTGCATCCTCAGTTTTCAAAATTTACAATTGGTTCGAAATATATTGACTAAAAAACAATAATGCGGGCGAAGCCGCGGGCAAAAGATAGTCATAATAATAAAAACAATACCAACATAATCATAATCGCCAACAAAGAAAGACTGTGACCGTCTTAATTTAAATATGAAAGAATTCCAATCAAACCCATTTTCGATTAACATGACAAAGAATCGAGTATTCCGAAGGCGAATTCTAATTTTCTATCAGGCACATTGATTTGGCAGGTCAATTCTGGAAGGGAAATATGACGCCATATTTTAATGCCCCCGGATTTACACAGACAGGTTGATTTTTAAAGGCTTATTTTTAAACGATACACAGCTATTTAACCACTAATAAATTCGAAACGACCGCCAGAATAAGTAAACGACCGCCAGAATAAGTAAACGACCACCAAATTGTGTTTGGATAAATGATCACCAAACTTCTTTTTATGTTTTGTGTGCTTAAGTTTATGTTTTAAGTATTTTTTGTTGTTCTTACATGTTCATCCTAACACGAAGGATAAAGGGGGCTTCGCTTCGCTCACCGTTTATTTGATTGGCAAACATATGGCACCGTGAGATCGTCAAAACCGTAAGTTTTTGACGATCTCACGTTTTAATATAACGTTTTTATAATCTAACGTTTTTTTTCGCGTTAGTTTGCAAACAATCGAAAAATTTTAAACAGTACCGTACTGCTCACGATATGACGCGTTAGTTTATAATTAAACCAATAAATTGTGAACTGGTTTTAATTTGAATTGCAAAGGAAATACGAGGGCAAACACTGCGGTAGCCTTAGGGGGGGCAAGCGCAGCGAAGCCCCCGAATAGTCTTCGTGTTAGTTTGACATGTAGGAACAAAATAAACGTAAATTCTAAACCCTGTCGTGTCGGTCTGGTTTACAAATTGTGAATAGTTTACAAACTAACGCGTTAGTTTATAACCTAACGGTTTTGACAATCTTACGGTGACATATGTACTATTTTGGTACCTTTAGTAATTACGTACATAGACATAGAGTACCTACGTGATGAGATATTTCCGCATATCTGTGACGTACTATCGAACCAACTGAATCATGACCCACTTGCTTGATAATTCGTTTGAAACTTTCAAACTTGTAAGATCTATGTAAATGTCAGTGTCTAATCAAATGATAACAAGTTCGTTACCAAGGAAATAAACCTTCAAGCGAATTTCGACCTACTTGCATTTAAGGGGTTTAGCAAAATAAGCTTATGGTGGGTCATGATTCAGATGGTTCGATAGTACATAGACATAGAGTACCTACGTGATGAGATATTTCCGCATATCTGTGACGTACATAGACATAGAGTACCTACGTGATGAGATATTTCCGCATATCTGTGACGTACATAGACATAGAGTACCTACGTGATGAGATATTTCCGCATATCTGTGACGTACATAGACATAGAGTACCTACGTGATGAGATATTTCCGCATATCTGTGACGGCTGCACTGTTATTGCTGCAGTACGTTAGGTCCGGCACAATAATAATAATAATTTATTAACCTCAAAGACATTAATAACACAAGACAGTTCTTAAGTCAATTAACTAGCTCAATTGGTATCAGTTTGTATCCTCAGGCTGGATACCTGTGTTGTCGGTGTCTGTTGCACGCCGTTTGAGGGCACTCTATTTGTAATTGGCGGAGATAGTCCATCACGAAATATTTAATAAATCGCTTAAGGCGCTACCTCGTCCGTGCAAAGGTCCCCGTTACTCCAGGCGGAAAGACCCGCAGTGTGAGAGGGATGAAATTGGGAAAAAATGAAAAAACTTAGCGCTAAACGACAGAAAAATTGTTTAAAAATAAACTACGCTATTTTGTTAAAAAGTTTTTTAATGAGATTTTGCGAATACATAATATCTTTATTTTCAACGAAGTTCCACAATTAAATTAGTTAGGATTTCAGAATTACAGGAAAAAATAAAACAATTTAGAGGAGTTTTCGTAATTAAATTATATCGAGAAAATTTCATCCCATCGTTTAATGAAAAATTTAATCAAATACTCAATAAACGTTAACCTAAAAATCAATTCTGTAGATGACTTCATGAAGGAGTAAATGGATTCGAAACAAACCCCATTTTTTTTTTGGTGCCACCTTAAAGAATCACTGTCATTCTAGTTAGAGTGGTAGGTATTATATGTTAAAATGAATACGCTGTATTTAAGTACTTGTTTATGTAATCTATTATATTATTTTATACGTACTTAGTCTATTTCTCTATATTATTATATTCAGTAGATAGGGTGTAAGTTATTTAAGGATATATTATTATATACAAAGTATGTTTCTATTTGTACTCATAGTTCTTCCTCCGCTTGATGTACTTCTCCTGTCCAACCGTGGTTTGCTGGAAGAATTATCTTGTTAGAAATAAGCTTGCCTTTGAACTCATTTGTTTTATAAGTTTTCCGAATAGGTTAAGTGCAGTACATAAAAGAAATTATGAATTATATATAAATATCACTAAATCTGTGGTAAAACCTCCATGAATTCATTTGAAGACATGATAAAATGTATTCGGATGGCTTTGTTGCATGTTATTGTTAAACTTTAGGTATGTAAACTTACAATTGAACATGCATTCCAGAATTCCAGAAATAATTACGCGTCGAAAAACTATGCGAATCGAACTGTCAGTGACTTTTATGGACAACGGCATAAGGTTCATTTTATCTGAACTTGAACATTTTTTCACTCTGGTAATATTCTTGTTTGAGCCGCTGTAGCCTTAACATGTACTCACTGACATCTAGGGATAGTGTTCTGTGTAGGAAGCAGGAATTATTACTTGTAGAAATAGAAAAATAATCGAACTGTCATTGACTTCTATGGACAATCATATAAGGTTCATTTTATCTGATATTGAACCCTTTTTCAGTCTGGTAAATATTCTTGTTTGGGCCACCTTAGCCTTAACTTGTACTCACTGACATCTAGGGATAGTGTTCTGTATAGGAAGCAGGAATAATTACGTGTAGAAAAAGAATGCGAATCCAACTGTCAGTGACGCTTGTGAACAATGACTTAAGGTTCATTTTATCTGAACTCGAACACGATTTCACTCTGGAAATTATTCTTGCTTGAGCCACTGCAGCCTTAACATGTACTCTCTGAGTTTTACGGATTAATATCGGAATCCTTTGCAAATTGGTAAATCAACCAGAATATGATTATTTTAACAAACATGCGCTAAGGATGTCTGAGACAAAAGTGGTGGACCAGTGTATCGCCCGTGATACTGGAGATCTTGAAATTGCCATTTGAGCAATTTAAAGAAATTGCCATTTGAGCATTTAGACAAAGTTAAAGCGACTTTGTCGAAAAAGGGATATAACAATGTTCCAGATTACTTAAATGACGGGACTGTATGGGGTTAATCTGGTCCTTGCTGTTAATAATTTTGTAATCATTTATTCCTGCTTCTGCATTATGATAATTCATATTATAATATTTGTATTAGTTAAGCACAAGCAATTTTTAAAAGAGATCTAAAAATCAATCTATGGTAGTTTCTACGCCCTTCTTCTCCCACAACAGTCCAATGTAGAGAAGTGGCAAAAAATGACAATTGCTAAGTATGTGTTAATATCTACAGTAATAAAGACATTTGTAATTTGGAATTTGATACACCTGACCTTCGACAAAACATCTGGTGTATCTCGGGAGATATTTTTACTAATAAAGATGTACTTAATTTGTACTTAATGTTAAAAGTTAGCTGGTTAATATCGCGTTATCGCTGGACTGTATCTTTTGACTGTAGATAAAGCATGGTTTGAAAAAAATAACCTACATTAACGTCGATTTAACTCACGTCCTCATGGAGTGCACAGGTGTAGCGGACTACAGGGCTAAACACCTCGGTCAATCGAGGGACCTTCCAGGGATAGTCGGTAACGTAAAGGGCCTGCTGGCGTTCCTGGAGGAGTTGGGTTGGCTCGAATGATATCGCATTCCCACCCACACGCAAAATAGGCGCTTTCGTCGTCGAGTTGCGGAAACCAGCCCGTCTTACAATTGACAATTGACAAACGTCGATTTAAGAAAGTTTCTTTAAGGCGATACCTTCGTCCGTGCAAAGGTCCCCGTTACTCCAGGCGGAAAGACCCGCAGTGTAAGAGGGACGGAATTGGGAAAAAAAACATAACGTAGCGCTAAACCACAGAAAAATTGTTTAAAAATAAATTACGCTATATGGTTAAAAAGTTTTTTAAGGAGATTTTACGAATACATAATATCAACAATTTGAAGGCAATGCCATAATGAAATTAATTAGAAATTAATTAGTAGAAGTTAGTTATTAATTAGTAAATTAGTTAATTAGTAGTTAAGATTTCAGAATTACAGGAAAAAATAAAACAATTTAGAGGTATTTTCGTAATTAAATTCTATTGAGAATTTTTTATCCAATCGCGTTTTACTTTTGTGAGAATCTTAATCAAATACTCAATAAACGTTAACCCAAAAATCAAACCTGTAGATGACTTCATGGTGGAGTAAATGGATTCGAAAAAAACCCAATTTTTATGTCGTAGCACCTTAATTTTTATACTCATTTACAGTTTCTATGCTAATACATCGGCCAATTGTCCATAGTATGCGATTTGCGCAGCCACGTACTGCGCTGTACCCGCACATACTCGTGCACGGCAAACCATTTCTTCTCACCCGCATTTCTTCTCGCACCCAGATTTACAGCCGCAGTATATGATGTCGAGTACTCGCTTCTAATCTAATTCTTCTTTATTTGGAATGGGTTTTTGCTTATCTGTACTTTCATCCATCTCCACTCTACCTCCGGCAGTCTATCCTCCATCCGAACTTGGACCAAAATAATTCACCAAGTTAAAAACTTTGAAAACCCGACTTCTCTATTTTCTATGTATGAAAAGTCCTCATCAAAACGTTTGCTGGACGGAACCACAAACCAAAACGTCACCTGTGTATATATTTTTTGTTTTTGTTGATTTTTTCAAAAAGCGCTCTATCAATTTTGATAAAACGTATATGGAACCTCTGAAGTATTTATAGTAGTTTATGTGACTGCTACATAATGGAGGGCATTAATACTCGAGAGTGGGTTTATGAAACGAGCCGAAGGCGAGTTTCATAATAAGATCACTCGAGAGTTTTAATGCTTATTATGTACAGTTACATACACTAGTTTATCTACACACATATCATAAGCTCTCTTTGATGTATTCTGGAACCGCATGTTTGACCGGCATTGTGGCTCTGGAGTTGTTTAGCTTGTTCTGTAGTACCAACTTCACGCAGGCGGGCGTCGGCGTTCGAAATTTGAATGTCAGTACCAACTTCACAGACAAACTAGGGCCGGCACGCAGGCGGGCGTCGGCGTTCGAAATTTGAATGTCGTAATATGTAGAAAAATTACACATTATGGTCATAATGTGTAATTTTTTAGATAAGAAATAAGTTTTTACCAAGTAGTTTAACATTATGCTGATCGTAACGTGCGGTTTTTGTACGCAGTAAAGAGGGTTTATGATACGTGTGTAGATAAGATATTTTATGTGTACTTAAGTTTATGTTATCAGTATTTTTTGTTGTTCTTACATGTTCAACCTAACACGAAGATTAAAGGGGGCTTCCTTTGCTCACCCCGTTTATCCTTTACCTAAGCTACCCATTTTGCCCTAAAATTTGCTGTACAAATCAGCATTTTTGATGTGCAGTTTAATATTTCCCTTATAAATATAAGCCTCCGGTCGCAACCAAATGTTACTAAGACGATTTTCCTAACCTGGTGGTCGAATAAATAATTTCCTCGCGTGCGCCATCTGAAAACGCTACTGGATTCCAACTCGGTGACGTCATATTTATGACGTCACAAATCAAAGAGATGGCGTCCAGTCAGCCCCGGGCAAGGACGTTTTAAAATGGAGTCCTTACCTTACCTTACCCTCTGCAGAAGCTTTTGTAAAACAATACCTGTGTGTGTGTGTGTTTGTGTGTGCAAAGATTCATATCGCCTAGTTATGTATGCGTTTGTTGCAACGAGAATCACAGTACGGTTTACGATGCGCATTTGGTGCGCCCACTGCAATCGTTGTATACTCCCTGGTTTACATTGTAAGCACGTAATCTCCCGCATTCATTATAAACCGGTGAAAGCGCGCTTACATCATCCATCTGTCAACTGTCATATGTCATGTCACTCTCCAACAATAGAAATTGTTTATCCTCTACTTTACAGTACTTTACCACCTCTCGCGCTACGTTAAAATTAATTTAAAGTCTAATTGCTTCCATTCCAAGAATAATTCTCAATTCTATTCAAATTTCACAACAGATACCAAATGTCAATTTGACGTTTCCACACACACTGCACTACCTCTTTTTCGTGAGCGCTGTGCGCGCGCTATTATGACGTCACTCATGAGGTCACAATGTTCACTCTGGCCCTCTATGCTACTATGCACAAGCCTCACACACGCCTATCGCAGGCTCGCGCTATCTCTCTCTCTCCCGACTCGATGAAACGTGACTTCCGAGCCTGCGATAGGCTTGTGTGAGGCTTGTGCATAGTAGCATAGAGGGCCAGAGTGAACGTTGTGACCTCATGAGTGACGTCATAATAGCGCGCGCACAGCGCTCACGAAAAAGAGGTAGTGCAGTGTGTGTGGAAATGTCAAATTGACAATTGGTATCTGTTGTGAAATTTGAATAGAATTGAGAATTATTCTGGGAATGGAAGCAATAGTGCTTTAATTTAATTTTAACGTAGCGCGAGAGGTGCTAAAGTACTGTAAAGTAGAGGATAAGCAATTTTTTATTGTTGGAGGGTGGCATGACATATGACAGTTGACAGATGGATGACGTAAGCGCGCTTTCGCCGGTTTATAATTAATGCGGGAGATTACGTGCTTACAATGTAAACCAGGGAGTATACAACGATTGCAGTGTGCGCACCAAATGCGCATCGCTTGTGGTTAGAAGCATCGGGGCCCTGGTGGATTGTAAGCGCATTATGAACCGACTTATAGCGCGCTCACAACGCAAATAGCGCTCGTAAGCGCATCGTAAACCGCTGCGTCAGTCTGCATGTGAAGTTCGGTTTCTTTGTAACTACAAAGAAACCGAACCGATGCAGGCCGCTCCATGTGACCTCCCTTTCTCGCTAAGGGATAGATGGGAGTGAGAAAGATAGAGTTGGCAGCTCGCGAGACGAAGAAACTTCACAAATGAGAGACTTTATCTGTAGGGGTTATTTCCCGCCTTTTACCAGAAGGGGTGGTAGAGGCACAGTTGAAAAGATGCGTGAAAAGGCTAAATGTTGTTTTCGTTGGATATTTATTTCGGAAGACGCCTCCAGAACTAGTTATTCGGGGCCACAGCCCCGAGAGGAAACGTCACCGGAAGTGGAAGTGATGACCAAATATTTTGTGTATCTGAGCAGAATGTATGTTGCTTTGTTTCGTAACATTGATAAATGCTTCTCACTGTGATATGAACGGGGATAAAGATTGGATCTATGGAATTTTACATTTCGCCAATTTTCGAGGCAAAATGTTATAATAATAAAAATAATGACATGCGTATGCAATTATAAGATTTTACTGAGACAATAGAAAGTGGCTCAGCTTGGCAGCAGAAATTAAACTAGCTGACCATATTTTGCGGATAGAACCCATCATTATGAACAACTTTCCCCAAGAAACGTATGGTCGCAAACGAAATATTTTTTGGGTCTCGTACCTTGTACCTTGTAATCAGCTGATCGGGTCAATGAACTGAGGGACGATTATTTTTTTCATTTGCGACCATATGTGTCTGGGGGATAGTTGTTTATAATGGGTACTATCGTTCCCCAAAAATGTTGGTTGGCTAATTACATGTCAGGACCATCGTCTACAATTAAATGAAAATTCAATTATTGAATGTACTTGAAGATTCTTGACATACATATTAAAATCTCACGTGGTTACTTCAAGGCTTTCAGGTGGAGTTTTAAAAGGGTATTTTTTTCATTTGTAGGGCTCTTACATACTAAACACTTTGAACATATTAAAAGCAAATATAAAAGTTTTTGGAAACAAATATTCATCACCGTAACTCGTCGACTTCGATTTATGTCTCGCACAAATCAAAAGTACGGGCTAGCTGGCAACTGGCAAGCTTCCGGGCTATTCCTATGTGCTGCAACGGATCGTCTCTGTTTGCAATATTTTTCTAGTTTGATTCACGATAAATAAATGAATTCATTAGATAGATAGATAGATAAATTCATTTATTCACTGAAAAGGTACACACACAGACACATAATAAAAAGAAATACAAAATAGAATAAAATCTGGAAGAACATAACACAAAACAATTTACAAATAAATAATCATTTTCACTATGTGGTATTGTGAATGTACCGCGACAATGAAATGGCCCTGACTCAGCAATGTCACAGACGAATCTGTGACGCTGGTATTCGCTGAAACAACATTACAAGCACTATCAATAGTAGTTAAGATTAATTTTGGTATTGTCTTGACCAGACGTAGCGGTCGACCGCCCGACCCTATCCCCGTTAGATTAAGGGCGACTTTCGATAGCTATCCTTGCTAGCTAGGACCTCATACAGTACGAGGACATGCTCTATTAATATCCTGCTTGTCATCCTGTACCGGTACAAACTAGAAGTCAATCTAGTACTGTATACATGAGGCGAGATTCACTAGCTTATCTCTGCCACTCACCAATAAAAGCCGGGCGAGGTGGCGAGGTTGCAATATAAATGTAACAGTAACAATACAAACAAACTAACTCACAAACAAACAAAAAAACAAACAAACAAACAAACAAACAAACAAACAAACAAACAAACAAACAAACAAACAAACAAACAAACAAACAAACAAACAAACAAACAAACAAACAAACAAACAAACAAACAAACAAACAAACGAACAAACGAACAAACAAACAAACAAACAAACAAACAAACAAACAAACAAACAAACAAACAAACGAACAAACAAACAAACGAACAAACAAACAAACAAACGAACAAACAAACAAACAAACAAACGAACAAACGAACAAACAAACAAACAAACAAACGAACAAACGAACAAACAAACAAACAAACAAACAAACAAACAAACAAACAAACAAACAAACAAACGAACAAACAAACAAACAAACAAACAAACAAACAAACAAACAAACAAACAAACAAACAAACAAACAAACAAACAAACAAACAAACAAACAAACAAACAAACAAACAAACAAACAAACAAACAAACAAACGAACAAACAAACAAACAAACAAACGAACAAACGAACAAACAAACAAACAAACAAACAAACAAACAAACAAACAAACGAACAAACGAACAAACAAACAAACAAACAAACGAACAAACGAACAAACAAACAAACAAACAAACAAACAAAAAAACAAACAAACAAACAAACAAACAAACAAACTAACAAACAAACAAACAAACAAACAAACAAACAAACAAACAAACAAACAAACAAACAAATAAACAAACAAACAAACAAACAAACAAACAAACAAACAAACAAACAAACGAACAAACGAACAAACGAACAAACGAACAAACGAACAAACGAACAAACGAACAAACGAACAAACGAACAAACGAACAAACGAACAAACGAACAAACGAACAAACGAACAAATGAATAAATAAACAAACAAATAAACAAACATTACCGAATTGACCGAGTGGTCAAAAAAGTGCTGCTTAAATATCATGTTGGCGCTGTCATTACCCGAGAGAGAGACAGGGACAGCATGACTTTGTCTATCAAACTTTGGGCACTCGGTGTTTTGTCCGGGCCGAGTAGGGTCATTGTTATAGGTAATATTTGTCATCTGTCTGTCTCACACTGAGGTGCAGAAACGAACTTTAAATTTTAAACCCCCAAAAATCGCTAATAATAATAATAATACCTTAGACACTATTGACACACATTGAACTAGCTCCAAACTAGGATTCCCTGTATCTTGGTTACTAGACAACGATACACATACTTGTATAAATAAATATTATACTTAGATAGATAAACAACCATAACTAGGGTACAAACATCCATTCTCATCAAACAAATATTTGCCCCCAACGGGACTCGAACCCGGGACCATTGGTTTCGTAGGCAGGGTCACTGCCGACTCGGCCATTCGGGTCGTCTTTGAATTTAATGAATCTATACGGATTTTGATCATCTGTGAATTGAACGCAGTTATCATTGCATTCAACTATTTTTGATCGATTTTTTGGGTACCATACATAACCTAGTTTTTTAAAAGAAAAAGTGTTTAGCGACTTAACATCACGTAACCTTATAAAGGTGTTCAGTTTTTAAAGAACAAAGAACTAAGATTATGAACGAATGAATTGTTCAAAGTAAATCGTATAATTGCCTTATTTTGTCATTATTATAATAAATGTTTATTTACGGTTGAAAGATTAAACTTTGAAAAATATTTATATTGTCTCCCCTCCATTATAAAGTTCCGTTGTAAAATTTTGTGTCAAATGGGATATCTTATCTTGGCCCCACTTTAGAGTACGCTGGTAGTCCGCTTGTACGGGAACAACCCAGGGGCTAGAGGCGTGGTACTGACGTCACGGGAAATGACGTGTCGGGGCTGCCGGGCGAGCCGCAGCCCGCAACTTGGACGTTGCACTTCCGGTCGGGGCGTCAGGCTGTTTGAATGTTTGAATTCGGAATCCGATAGTCAACTGATATTCTGGGTCCGGGAAGTCTGGTATAAACCAGATCTCGTACCTTCTAGCTTCCGTGGCTCAAGCAGAAATAATTACCAGAATGTAAAAGTGTTCGAGTTCAGATAAATTGTAAATAAGAGTCACTGACAGTTCGATTAGCATACTTTTTCGACGCGTAATTATTCCTGCTTCCTATACTGTTCCCTTATTAGCTAATTCAAATTTACGGCAAAACCAACAGGGTGTCAAGTTGTAGTGTGAAGGTGGGCAAAACTGTGTCTCTACCTTGTTTAATTAATTAAAATTTCTTATGCGGCAATTCGAAAATCGAAATGTGGCCGAAGATGAGAGTAACGTCTAAAGAAACATAATTTTCAGTTTTAGTCGGTCGAGTCGGCAGTGACCCTGCCTACGAAGTCAAGGGTTCGAGTCCCGGTGGGGGCAAATATTTGTTTGATGAGAACGGGTGTTTGTACCCTAGTCATGGTTGTTTATTCTAGTAGTATAGTCTAAGTATAATATTGATCTATATAAGTATGTGTATCGTTGTCTAATACCCAAGATACAGGGAATCCTAGTTTGGGGCTAGATGTGAAAGTGATATAATACACACTTATATCAAGGAATAGTGTCCAAGATATTATTGTTATGTTTACGTTGTTTCCGTTACAATTTCGAATTTCAAATAATGATCTAGTTAAATAAATTTTGATACCCGTATTGTTTTGTAGGGAAAGAGACGTAAAATAGTAGTTTATCTACACACGTATCATAAACCCTCTTTACTGCGTTCAAAAACCGCACGTTACGATCAGCATTATGTTAAATTACTTCACATAATCTATTATGTGACTGCTGCATAATGGAGGGCATTAAAACTCGAGAGTGGGTTTATGAAACGAGCCAAAGGCGAGTTTCATAATAATATCACTCGAGAGTTTTAATGCCTAATTATGTACAGTTACATACACTAGTCTATCTACACACATATCCTAAGCTCTCTTTGATGTGTTCAGGAACCGCATGTTTGACCGGCATTGTGGTTCTGCAATTGTTTAGCTCGTTCTTTAGTACCAACTTCACGCAGACGGGCGTCGGCGTTCGAAATTTGAATGTCAGTACCAACTTCACAGACAAACTGGGGACGGCACGCGGGTGGGCGACGGCGTTCGAAATTTGAATGTCATTATATGTAGAAAAACTACACATAATGACCATTATGTGTAGTTTTCCAGATACGAAACGAGTTTTTACCAAGTAGTTTAACATAATGCTGATCGTAACGTGCGGTTTTTGAACGCAGTAGAGAGGGTTTATGATACGTGTGTAGATAAAATAACTTATAGCTTATATAATTCATAATTTCTTTATTGCACACAAACAACTGAAAATACGAGAAGTACATTGTTTTTTGTAAGCCTGAAATAAAAATTTATATTATTATTATTATTATTATTATTATTATTATTATTATTATAAATCAGTGTACAAAGGCGTGCTTATTCTAATAAGAGATCTCTTCCAGTAAACCAAGATCTGATGAGAAGGGGAGTTGGAGTTGGGGTGTGAGATGAAGACTAACTCGAGAAAGATTGATTGTTGAGTATGGGTAGACCTATGATATATTTACATACATAGCACATTTATAAATTGCTCCTGGCCCTACACTAAGATTACTTTTATCGTGGTAACTAGAAACGCGACGAAGGTAACAAACATATAAACCTCCAACACCGGCGTTTTTTTTCCTTCCTCTTCCTCTCACTTGGGATGCAAAGCCTGGACCGATATACCGAAGAGGTCCTAATTAGAATTACTATCGTACTCTACCTAATAGTACTACAGCAGAGACCACGGGCGACAGTTTGAATAGGTCGGTGATGGATTGGTTCCTCTAAAGACACACTGCAGTGCAGCTCTCCATTCACTAAGCCCGAACTCGGAAAATGTGGTTTTAACTTTCAACGAAACAGTTGATCTTCTTTGATCTGAATGTAAGCGCCCGTTCCGGAGTTGAGAAATTCACTAAGTTGATACTTAAATCATTCCGTCGCGTTATTTGTCGTGACATCTGCAGAATCAGAACGATACTGAAATATTTCATTAGTGATATTCTCAAGTCAGAAATCGGAGGTTAGTTTTATTTTAGTAGAAGTTAGTTCGTTCTGCTGAAATGTTTGCTGCTGAATTGACCCTTTACTACCCAAACTAGGATTCCCTGTATTTTGGGCACTAGGCAACATACACACACTTATATAGCTAAATATTATACTTAGATAGATAAACAATCATGAATAGGCTACAAACATCCATTCTCATCAAACAAATATTTGCCCCCACCGGGACTCGAACCCGGGACCCTTGGCTTCGTAGGCAGGGTCACTGCCGACTCGGCCATTCGGGTCGTCATGATTGACCTGACGGTGACCCCAAAATTGGCTTGGAGCAGTGAAGTAAAAAGGTATCTCAGGCGGGCCTGAGACTCATCGTTCGTCGGAAGCCAGAAGGTCTACATAAGACCCTGTCAGGTAAGAAAGCGCGGTGTATCGCCTTGGGTTAGACCCCCTTACGGCAGTGAGCCAGATTTCCAGCTGTCGTATGGACCCGCTATAAGGAACGTTTTCCTAGGGGAAAGCCTAACAGACACCAAATTTTCAAATAACTTGGTAAGTCAAATATCATTTTAAAAAGTTGCATGCTAATGCCCCTCAGGGGGTTACAAAATATCGTTTATCTACACACGTATCATAAACCCTCTTTACTGCGTTCAAAAACCGCACGTTACGATCAGCATTATGTTAAACTACTTGGTAAAAACTCGTTTCGTATCTGGAAAACTACACATAATGGTCATTATGTGTAGTTTTTCTACATATAATGACATTCAAATTTCGAACGCCGACGCCCACCCGCGTGCCGTCCCTAATTTGTCTGTGGAGTTGATACTGACATTCAAATTTCGAACGCCGACGCCCGTCTGCGTGAAGTTGGTACTAAAGAACAAGCTAAAAAATTGCAGAACCACAATGCCGGTCAAACATGCGGTTCCTGAACACATCAAAGAGAGCTTATGCTATGTGTGTAGATAAACTAGTGTATGTAACTGTACATAATTAGGCATTATGCAGCAGTCACATAAACTACTAATATGTGTATTTTAAATGGGGTTAATTAATTATTTGTCTTCTTAGTACCTCGCCAAATCCATAATCATTCTTAAGACTATTGAAATGGCTCCTTTTTTAGATTCACTCTGCAAACTATCAGTGATTATGCGTAAAAATGTTGATTCATTATATATTTTATTTATTTTTATTTTTCTCCATGTATAAGTGTCTGACTTGTAAAATATTTGAGTTTGAGTTATCGAGTCTCCAAATAATTACGCATTCTGTACCTACGCCCCTTCGGCAAAAAAACGTTAAAACCCTTGACAGTGCGGTGTACCGGGAGCCGGACAAAAAGTTTCATAGGTTCTGAACTTTATTACCAAGCAATAAGGTTGAAAATCGGGCTATTTTTTTATGGCCGCACCAATATAATTTTGGCATACGCGTCACGCCTTTACCATTTACAATAGGGAATATCGTTATGATTTAAATTTGGCTGAAATTATATTTTTCTGAATATTTATCGTCCTTACAACCTATCTCTAACATATTTTTATTATTTAGTCTCCATTTAATAGTCTAAAATATTAAATTAAAATTGAAAAATAAGTCAGGAAATCAAAAATGGTCAATCGGTCGAAACGGGGCGTGACGTCAGGTGCCACGGCCGCAGCCGGGGCGCGCCCTCAGTTGAATCAAACTCTTTGCAGGTACTACTACTTATTATGTGTCTTTATGTAAGTCCTTTCTTAAGCCGAAGTGTCACTTTCTCCCCGTGTTCTTTCATTAGTTGTATCGAAGATCATTTCCTGTATACTCCTTGACTTGAAATAAATTCAATAATAATTATCTAAACACTACCTTCGATGATAAAACAGGTACAGTTTTCCAGTACTATAAATTGTAAGAATTCAGAAGAAGAAGAAGAACAGACATTTTTAGTCGTATCAAATCGAAAGTTTTGTTGTAAAAACTAGGTGTTAAGCCGGTGACAAAGTTTAACCTACGCAAAACTTACTTCGGACCATAAGACGAATTAAAACAATGCTATCTACCGAAATGTAACTTAATATACTTATGTTCGCGTGATCTTCACAGTAATAAAAACATGATGTTGGCGATACTTGACCTCTCCTCATTATTTTAGACTGTGTTCGTATTTTCTGAACTCTGAACTTGAAAAAAATATATATGCGATGCACTTCTAATTGTCTTATTGCACTTTGGCACGGTGCAATACCTATAAAAAGATAAATTTATCTTGTGTCATTTTTCGTAAGAGCCATCAATATATCATTCAAGAGCCAGAAGATCGTTGTAGCACTCTACTGAGTGACATAGCATATGACGTCATCCGCCGCCTTCGTAACAAGTGGCGGCGTTTTGCCCCAAAAATTTACTCCGTGATTTTAATAGTTAAAATGATTTTTTATAGTATTTTTTTTAAATTTTGTTTGAATAGAAAAGGAAAAAAAATACATCGATATTCTCTATTGTGCCAACGTTAAGCCAGTTAATCAATACTCCAATTTGCGTGAGAGGGGGCTATCCCATCGCCGCAGCTATGGAGATTGAAGGTTTCCTCAGAATTTATAATTTCGTTCCTTTAATTAAAATGGCCGAATTCCTGCCAATATACTAGACTAAGTTAACTTAATAAGCGTGTTGAATGAAAACTAAGTAAATGCTTCTGCCTTCCGGGGCGCTAAGATTTATTAACGTTTGCTAGAGAGCAGTATTTTATCTTGTTTGCTTTCCAACGCAATTAATGTCCGACTCTTTTAGGTGATTAATACTCTGTTTTTTGGTGATTTACGAATTAATTAGGCATAGGGTGTGATAAAGTTACTAGCATAAAATCGGTCTCGAATCGCCGTTTTTGTCCTATGAAGTTTCGCAGACTTTTTGTGCTGTAGTACAATAATTGCTGTCCATACTATTTATTTTATCTTATATTTTATTTTGATTTTCGTCGATACTAAACATGTACTTGAATAACTTTGTCAGAGCTCAATAATAATAATAATAATAATAATAATCATAATAGTAGTCCATTAACGTCCCCGACGAGGGGCACAGGCCTTTATCCAGATACGAGTAAGAATAAGCCATACGCCACCACGATGGCTCAATGCGGGTTGATGTAGGGGTTTTACGACCACTACCACGTAGCGATAGTATCCGGGACCTACAGCTTAACGTGTCATCCGAAACACTGAAGGTCCGATACTATACTAAAGATAAATTAATTATCATATTGGTACATAGTCAGGGTTCGAACCTGCATCTCCAGTGTAAGAGGCAAACAAAGCTCAATCCGATAGGTAATAATTTCTTCATGAAGGGGAGTTACCAAACGATCTCCCAGACTGTAGCCTACTCTATCCTAGAACCTATAACAAGTGGTATATTCAAGGTTTTGTGTATAATAGAAGCTTTAAATACACCCACACACATTTGAAGAACTCCGTCGCGCAGCGGTAGTGGCCCTGCCTACCATGCGAGAGGAGCCGGGTTCGATCCCCGGCTGGGGATAAAGAAAAATGTATCCTAGTGTGGGGCCAGAAGCAATGTATGTGCCTGTATAAAATGTTTAAATGTTTATGTTTAAATGGTGGTCATATTGGATTTATAGTAAACAGGCCTTACTTGCGGTGGTTTTCCTAAAGCCTAAAGACCCTACCAAATTTCAAAGACTTGGCCCAAAGTCCACGATTCTTACGAATTCCCCCTCAGCTAATATTCAGACGAATATCACCGAAAATAATAATTTCTAAGTTAGAGAGTGTTGGAGCACGCGACCAGTGGGCGCGCTATTTTCGTCGGTCTATTCTGGGACCGGCGGAAATACACCCAGTTTCCGCCCGCAGGGGGTCGGTTTGTCGGCCTGACAACTGCGAGTGCGTTGATCTTACTAACAAGTACAGGCCCCGCCGGGATTCTAGGCGTTTGAGCAATCTTTCATCTCACTCTCGCGTCCTTACATGCATCTTCCGCTCCAGACGGCATTCAAACGCCAACGAAATTTGCGATAGCTGTACTAGCTGTAGTGTCTGTTCGCAGAAAGTTGATGAAAAATACTCAGTACTTGTGCGTTTTGTTTAGAAAACTATGTTCATAAAGAAATTTCGTAAAAATAATAATGGTTCTGTGAGTGCGCCATAAAGAAATTATTAATTATAAACATTTACATAAAGGCACATTACATTGCTTCTAGCCCCACACTAAGATACCCTGTGTCGTGGGAACCAGAAAGAGCGACGTCACGCACATATACAAATCCCAGACCTGGGGTCTTTATCTGTATACCCAGCTGGGGATCGAACCCGGGACCTCTGGCTGGTAGGCAGAGCCATAGCACCAGCGTCACAGTCGCCGCAATTATAAATGGACATTATGCCAGTGACGCCCCCAAATATTCTGCAATCGCAACATATAGCGGCTCGTAGTAAGGGTGGGTAAGGTTTATTATAACGATCAAATTTAAATAAATAATAAATATAAGAGGACAATCCTACAAAAATCTAACTAGGCCCACAGTAAGCTCAATAAGGCTTGTGTTATGGGTACTAGATGATATATTTAATAGAGATAAATCCTTATGTAAATACTTAGACAACATCCAAGACTAAGAAACAAATATTCATGCTCATCACTGAAATATTTGCTTTTACCGGGATTCGAACCCAGGACCATTACCTTCGTTGGCAGGGTCACTACCCGCTAGGCTAAACTGGTCGTCAAATATTTGTCTATACTTATCTTACTCCGTTATAAGCTTGACAACACCATGAATAAGTATCGCACCGCTAAAATCTCAGCGGTGATACGCGACACCCGCCATACATTTCAGCGACAGCCGCAATTGCGAGACGCTTTGATAATATGTATCAACTCTCGCTAAATAGTCTCTATTTTGGGTAGCGACGGCCCCCCAGCAATGGTGTATTTTGGCTGTTTTAGCTCCATAGGTCGGAGGTGAAGTTTGTTGACAGACTTTGGTATTTAGATGAGGTTTGGCTTTGGAGTTATTTTGATGTAATTGAAATATTTTGAGGGAATTCAAGTGAAACTTGTCTGTCTATTCTTGATCCCGGGGCAGAGCCATTCTGCATACTAATTTAGGCGATTTGTTAAATGTGGACTCAATTGTGCCACTGCCACCTCGCGCGGGATAAAGTGTGTCGCTATAAGTGTTAAGGCTGATGGCTAGTGCGTGGAATGAAGCTTATAAATGGCTTTAATACGCTTTTATTAGTTTAATTGTGTAAGTTCGGAGCCATTTACGACCAGCCTATGAAGCCAAGGGTCCCGGGTTCGAGTCCCGGTGGGGACAAATATTTGTTTGACGAGAACGAATGTTTGTACCGTGTCATGGTTGTTTATCTATCTAAGTATAATATTTATCTATATAAGTATCTGTATCCTTATCTAGTACCAAAGATACAGGGAATCCTAGTTTGGGGCTAGATCAATGTGTGTAAATAGTGTCCAAGGTATTATTATTATTATTATATCTGATCTGATGATGGTGCCGGATGGTGGTCACAGGAACTCTGTAGTAAAACAATACTATTCCGAGTTTGGGCTTTTTAGAATCGTCTCAGTAAGTAGTTGATGGATTAGTGAGGGTATCGAGCTTATCTGATGATGGAGCCCGATGGTGGTCACAGGAACTTTGTAGTAAAGAAATCCTACCGAGTTTGTTCTCTTTAGAATCGCCTCGGTGAGCAGTTGATGGATTAGTGAGGGCATCTAGCTGATCTGATGATCGGACCTGAAGGTGGATAGTGGAACTCTTCAACGGCTACTAGAAAACCCCTCAAGTTTGGACTCGTTTGATTTGTTTTAATGTGACAACTACATGCGTGTTTTTTAGTTTTTTAAATTACCTAATTATTTTATTGACAATCATTTACTGTGACTAAATTGAGCGCACCAAATGACATTGCCTTAATTTGTCGAATCCACCTTTCTTTTGCATCATCGCTTTTTTTCATAACAAATCTATCTCTCTAACAAGAAAAGTTTATACCTTCCCATTATACTTTAAAATGCCTATAAAAAGTGATACTGCAAAAAGCTTAGACCAAGAAAACCTATAAAACTCTTGGCAGCGAAGCGCCTCTTTTTATGAACTAGGACACCAGCACTTAAAAGAGCTCTGTCATTACCAATTAACATCACCCCTCATTCAAACAAAAGTAGCCTCTAAACTTAAAGCCATAACGACGCGAAGACAATTTCAGTCATGTGGTGCTACAATGAATTTCCCAGTTCAGTCCGGAAGGGTGAATGACCTCTTCAGTGAACCGGATATAAACCATCTTTGTTCTGAACGAAAGAGAATGGCATTCATTTCCGGAGAGATTCCATTTTCGAACTTGGAACGGGTTCGTTTCGATACGTCAGTTAAGTTAATGCTGCTCCATGGATTTTAGTTTTCAACTACCCTTTTAATAGAGATGTAGAAAGCAATAAATCTCGAGTAATATAGAGCTGAAATGTAAGAGGCGACAATCGAAAAGCACAAAGCGACGGATTTCCGGTCAGCTGGAGTTCTGTAGTGTGTACGAACGTACAAAGCGACAGATACATTTTGTCTGGCGCCACTATGGAAACCCACGTACCTATGTAAGTGACTGTTATTGTCGCCATGATTCCTAGAATCCTTATTCACAAGTTTCTAAAAATCTATACGCATACCTTTGTAACGTTACGTACAATCGATTGCTACGTCATATTTCTTCATTTCGCAAATTATTTTCAAAAACCACGAACTCTAGCGTTGTTTAGGCCTCACGTGCGATCCGAATCCTTGCGGGGGAGGAATAATAACAAAAACCCATATCTTACAACTAGAGATACATATTAGCTAATCCAGCTAGGGATATTCTATATTCTTCGTTGTCGCTTCTCTGCAGCGTCGGTAAACGATTCCCTCCGGCCAGTAATCTTTGGCCAGGAACATCGTCTTGAGGTCCGTCGGCACCCGAAGTTTGAAGAACAGGTTTTGGATCTTTCTGACTCCAGAACCTCTATCTGAACCTTCGCCTCCGTAAGACTAGACGGCGGTTTTTTTTTTCAGCTTTTCCGGGATGTGACGTTCAACGTCCTCGCAATCATTTTATCGTCGATCATGGAAATGTATATCTGAGGGATGGGAGCGGCAACTTGAAGCTCACCGGCGGGGGCGGTGCCACGCTGATTGCAGCTGCGTCTGGAGCGGCACAACATTACATACATATACATATTTGTGATGGCACTCTGTTTAGTTGTAGGACGTTGTGTGCAATTTACGTAGGTACTTGCCTATGTGTGAATGTAGACAAAAAAACAAAAGAAAACAAAATTTTATTTATTCATGCTGAAAAATTTCATAGATAGGTACTATCGAACCATCTGAATCATGACCCACCATAAGCTTATTTTGCTTAACTCCTTAAATGCGAGTAGGTCGAAATTCGCTTGAAGGTTTATTTCCTTGGTAACGAACTTGTTATCATTTGATTAGACACTGACATTTTGATAGATCTTACAAGTTTGAAAGTTTCAAACGAATTATCAGGCAAGTGGGTCATGATTCAGTTGGTTCGATTGTACAATAAGTATAGCATTTAATTATTACAGTGTTGTTCGTTTTGCGTACCTCAGGGTAGCTCTGTCCCTACACTAAGTAAACCTTGTATAGTAGGGTTACAGCGTCTCTTTTCGGCTGTGTTTTATGCTCTTATTTATTGACATTATATTTATTTAGGTGATACATTTTGATATGATATTTATTAAAAGTATGAATTAAATTTATAAATTAATTGATTAAATTTGTAGGTAAAAAGGTAATAATTGATTATTATAGATATAGCCTAAGACTTGTGCTATGGTATTTTCTTGGGTATGACAGTATGGGTGAGGGTATGTGGGTGTGTGTGAGGGTGTGTTTACTAGAGTAGTGTGCGTGTGTAGTGTAAAATAAAATATTTAGCCAATTACGCAGGTATAGCAAATAATTTCTCTGTTTCCTCAAAATTAAGTTGCAACAAGTACCGTGTGATTGTTCTGGTGCGTTCATGCCGACTCAGTGTTAATAGGCTGATATATTTACTGACTCTGTTATATATAAAGGGCCCTATTTTTTTAGATATCTGTCGTGCAACAAAGCATGTTGTAGATGGAGGAACTTTGAAAATAATGTCTTTTCTCCTTTTTTGTGTGCTTTGCTCTATGCTAACCGTTGAGATGTTTGTGTGTTGTTTAAGGGCTGAACAAGGGCCAATGGCATTGAGAATTAGACAAAGAAAACAAATACCCGTCGCATCGCGTCGAAGCAGACAGACGCATGCTCCCGCGCAGAGCCCCGCGGGGCAGCCCGAGCTCCGAGACCAAGAAAATTATAGAAAATATTACTAAACTCCTGTAATAATAACATTAAAAATAAAATAAAACAACCAAAAAAAATTATTTTTTTTTTACCTGTTTTTGCGTGTAAGTTTCATATAGGAAACTGATTTCGTCTCCGAGCGCTTGTTCATTTAGTTGAATAATAATGCATTGCGAAAAATATTTTAAGTATTAAATATATAAGATATCCGGTAATTGTAAAAGTCCATTCTTATCTCTAATAGACCTTTTATAACATATATTTATCCTAAATTTTTATGTTGTCTAGTTTAGCCTGGAATTGAGGCTAAAGATGCATTTCTTTGTTCGCGCCCCCTGCCGCTGGCCATATTTAATCCCTTAAGTAGAAGTGATTGAAAGTAGAGTTGTCGCACTGTCAGCACCGAACACTCCTTGTACAGGTTCTCAGTGGGACACATTCTGGGCTTAAAGAACATAACTTTAAGTAGCGCCCGTTGAGCTCCGTCCAGTTGCAATAGATGTATCATCGGGGCAGCTCCCCATGCAGTATGTCAGTACCTACTGATTGCGCCAGGGCTCTGTACGCCATGAGAAGAGTATCTGAGCTGACAATGTGTCTCATACCCATTTGCACTAAACGTAAGTTAGGCTTGTCCTAGTTAAGATACTCCTAAGCCTAAGAACAGCCTAGCTAAAAAAATATATTGCACTGACAGATTTATCTTACTTATGTTGTAGCATAGGCATTACCTAGTTAAGAGAATGATTGAATGAATGTAAAGATTGATTGTTTATGGTTTTATAAACCAGCTAGTAATGTCGACTATAGAATATATTTTGGCTTTCTCTTTACAATGATTCAGTTGTGAGTTAGAAGGAGATGAAAGATAAGGCCTTGGTATATTTTGTTTGCGAACGTATTGACGTTCGCAAACAAAATATACCAATACACCGAAAGTCAATGTCAATTGTCATTGTCAGTCAAGCAACAAGGAGGCAGACAAAGAGTACATATATAACTTACTAGGCAGACCTAACTCATAGCAAAATACTATTTTTGACCGACAAATTATCCATAGATTACAAAACAAACACAACTTATGTATTGCCTAAACTTAGGCGCCTCCTAATCGGGCTCACAGAGTTAAGAATCTCCTAAGTAGACTTAGGAATGGCTTAGGGTTAGTGCAATGACTTTTTTTGCTAGGAGTAGCCTCAACAAGTTAGGAAAGAACTTAGGCGATTCTTATGTTTTAATTTACGCGTTCTTGTTGTTAAGTTCTTGATGTGCTCTATCCAAGACAGGTGTTTGTCCAAAGTTACCCCTATAGGTATTTGATTGAGTCTGTAGAACTTATGGACGCACAGGGACAACCGGGAGATCTATCACATGACTCATTGTGCATTTTTTAAATTAACGGTCTATTCGGTTGTGTGCTTGACCCAATAGAAAAAGTTATAAATTTAGTTTTTGTCACATTGAGCGTTAGATGATTGGCGCTCAGCCACTTTGTCACTGTGTCGAGTGCTCGATTAAAAATTGTGTATGTGGGTTCTAAGGCAAGTAGGCCTTTACCGCCATGTTACAAATGCTTTTGCTCTTCCTATTCCTTAATTAAACCGAACCCGTCACGTCCGTGGCTCGATTGAAAATTCCCGCTTGGACGTCATGGGGTGCGGTATTTGTTCTATTTCATTATTATCGTCTGTAGACTCTTGGCAAAATGTGAGATTGTTGGTTCCTTTGGAATTCCAACCTACACACTGTCATGAGACATATGTGGTGATTACAAACATAATATACACTCGACACGCTTTTCCTGTAAGGGATGGCAGAGACACTTTCTAGTGACAATGGCAGAGTTATAAGTTTCACGTTGCTCGGCCAGTATATATTATATGGAAAAACGACATCAAAATCCATCAATTGGCCATGCATTTTTCTGATATGTATATTTTTGAAATTTTATTTTGAAAATAAAAACCATTTTAGAAACATATTTAAATATTTTTGGGTTTTATTCATTGCGTCTATTTAAAAATCAAAGCTAAAAGTTTACCCGCCAAAAGTAAACGTGACGTCACTAAGAGACGTAATGGAATAAATTTCTTTGCCTACCACAAAAAAAAAAGTATGTATAGGAGTGAAGTCAACTCTCAAACAAACATCACGTCACTCACGTCAGTCCTAACCTGACTAAAAATATGTTATTGAATCTTATCGTGACATGATTTAAAAAAGCTAATTGTTTTTCAAAAAATCTCTGGTCTGCATCGAATCTTGCCAGCTTGTCTGCTTTTCATTTTCTTGGATCCCTTCGATCCCAGGTTCCCATAAAATAATAACTTCTTTTTTTTATTACCTTAGGAAAACCAAGGTTTACAAATTTTAATAAGGTTCCAAAATATTCACATAAAATCCACTAATATGTTCTCACCGATAGAAGTTACATATTAGTTAACTTCCGAAACACTTTCCAAAGAGAAAGGTTGCCTTGCACTCTTTGACTGGTATAGATTTATTCATTATTTGCCTTGGCGCCTTGCCACCATTAATAAATCTAAACATTATCCAGAAACGGCGAAAGTTGGCGAAAGTACTTTATAGGACTCGCCAGTCGGGTGCAAATCACAAAAGGTGGGCAAACCGTACTCCAGCGCCGAGCATTTACAGATAGAATAGCGAGCGCCGCCGACTCGACTAGCGGGTTCTGACGTCTTCCAGGGTTGTGCCAAAAACTCCCAACTTCCGCTTCGATTTTCGAATTATCGCCTAGGTAACTTATATCTTCAAAAAGTTTCGAGTCAAGTTGCAAATCGAAATGGGGCAAGAAAGCGGGGCTCACTTACTTACTGTATTCACATTCACATTTCCATTCAGATGCCAACATACATGTATGTACGTCATCTAGTGTCGAGGCATTGAGCTATATAACTAAAAACTAGACATAAGAATTTGGATAAATACTCCAGACACAACGCGTAAATTTATGAATTAATTAATTATTTTATTATAAAAAGTAGTGGAGGGGGCGTAAGACGGGCAGATAAAGTATTTTATCTTCACACGTATCATAAACCCTCTTTACTGCGTACAAAAACCGCACGTTATGATCAGCATAATGTTAAACTACTTGGTAAAAACTCATTTCTTATCTGAAAAATTACACATTATGGCCATAATGTGTAATTTTTCTGCACATTATGACATTCAAATTTCGAACGCCGACGCCCGCCTACATGCCGCCCCTATTTGTCTGTGAAGTTGGTACTGACATTCAAATTTCGAACGCCGACGCCCGAAGTTGGTACTACAGAACAAGCTAAACAACTGCAGAGCCACAATGCCGGTCAAACATGTGGTTCCTGTACACATCAAAGAGAGCTTATGATATGTGTGTAGATAAACTAGTGTATGTAACTGTACATATTAGGCATTATGTAGCAGTCACATAAACTACTATTTTTCATTCATCCTATGACGATGTCATAAAAGGTCAAGTTAATATCATTGTGTTTTATGAACATATCTTAAAATATAGTTATATACTTATTTATTGATCTGATAACTAGAAACGGTACAGAAGACATATTTCTCGAAATGGTTTTGGGATTTACCTGTCCAGAAGTAAGCAAATTGCGATTAGCGAGTTCCATCGTACAAGAAAACTTAACCACAAAAAATAATCATAAAAAAGCAGAGAGAACACGTCCGAACGTGGATTCGAACCCAGAAAGAACCATACGACTGCGAAACCAATATCAAACCAATTGCGCTACCACAACCTTGTGAAAAGCCGCGAAATCTACCATCATATTTCAATCATATCATGGTTTGTTACATGGTGTTAAAATCTCGTGTAAACAGAAATTCACAATAATGTGAAAATTTCAACTCTCTTCCTATTACGGTTCATGAGAAACAGCCAGCTGACGGACGGACGAACAGAGGGATGGACGGACAGCGGAGCCTATAGTAACAGGGACCCGTTTGGCAGCCTTCGGGTATGGAACCCTAAAAATAAATAAATAGCAAAATATTTTTAGCTTCGTGATATTAAATTTCATTATCTATGTCACATTAAAAGGAATTAGTTATGAAAACATGCAAGTAATTTTTTACGCAGATTTTTTTTATGTTTGTGATAATTTAGGTGGTGGTTTAGTACGAACTTTGTGGAATTGGAATAAGGTTAATAGAAGATTTTTGTGTCCATTTATTGCAGATGCTACGTGCAAAAGTTTTTATATTTCTAATGCCTTGATGGTATAAGTAATTTGTTTAGTAAATGTAGTGATAAAGTTAAAGATGGAATTCATTTGATAGGGTTTCGATAGACAGTTTGGACTGATCACACAATAATTAGATTATAAAAAAATAATTATGTGTTAGGATGGTTTGATCAAATTGTATTTAATAAAGTAAAATGGTACAAGTCTTCATTTCGATCATGATGAGAGCTGCCGTAACCTTTGTGAGAAAGTTTGAATCTGTGAATTCAATTATCTATGTATGTAGTCCCATATATGGTACCAAAGGACTTAAAGTGTGAAATGTTATACTCATAAAAGGCCTAGCCTAGCAAAGTAAGTCTGTGGTCTCTGAAAGTTAAAAGAAAATCAAAATTCTAGATCAACGCAATCAAAATGTACGGCCGTTAATACCGCAGGTTTTCTGAATTTGTTCGATACTCGCAAGCAATCACAAAAACAATGCAATTTGTACGGAACCCTCGGTGCGCGAGTCCGACTTGCACTTGGCCGATTTTATTTTGGGGATTGTATACTTTTTGACGGCAGGTCAGATTTTCAGAAGAGCGAAATATTCCCATACTTCTTCCAGGTTGAACTTCCCGTGCTGTTTAGATTTATTATATTATTTAGTCTAAAATGAATGCCAATAAATGGAAGGATTTATAATAAGTATACGTCGCGCCACGAGTTATGAGCGGTGGCCTTGACTGCGCAAGTAGTCACTTTTCAATACCTGTACATATGCGCAGTAATTCCCGCAAACGTCGCAGGTATACTCGCTACCAAAGAGCTTGTATGAAGAGACTTGGAAGCCTGATATGCAGGTTTGTCAAGATGAGGACGGTGGAGGCTTATATTATCTGACAAGATGTATATTTATATAACACCGTATCAAAAAATATTCAGCTCCGTGGATAAGGAATCTCATTTCCCGAACCGCCAAATCTCGTCACCGAAGGGAAACACAACAAAGGGATTACAGTACGCAACTTTGATGCCAACAATGTGTCAAGCAAAAGTAACTTCTGTACTTAACGGATCGATTCACGGAGACGAGGAGTTGTTCCAACTTTGCCGCGAAACCATCTGCGGCAAGGGTTCGTCAATGGAAGGTTTTATCAATCAGATACGGGTAATGTTCTGTGATTTTATTCTTAATGAAATAAGATAGATACTCACAACAAACATATTACACATACGCTCATACCTTTTACCCGGGAGAGGGGTAGGTAGAGACTAAAGACCTCCACTTGCTACGATCCTGGCATTCACCACTAGCTTCCTCGCCAAAATGCACTCTTAAGGGATTAAATATGGCCAGAAATGCATCTTTAGCTTCAATTCTAGGCTAAACTAGACAACATAAAAATGTAGGATAAATATATGTTATAAAAGGTCTATTAGAGATAATAATAGACTTTTAAAATTACCGGATATCTGTTATATTTAATACTAAAAATACTTTTCGCAATGCATTATTATTCAACTAAATGAACAAGCGCTCGGAGACGAAATCAGTTTCCTATATGAAACTTACACGCGAAAATAGGTAAAAAAGGGAAAAATTTTGGTTGTTTTATTTTATTTTTAATGTTATTATTACAGGAGTTTAGTAATATTTTCTATAATTTTCTCGGTCTCGGTATTTGTTTTCTTTGTCTAATTCTCAATGCTATTGGCTATATATGTTCAGCCCTTAAACCCAAAAAGGGTTAACCTCGTCACATAATTTTATTTACCCTTTTTTTCCAAATGAAAAGTTACTTCGATGTTGTGTATTCCCTACTAGTAGTAGGTTAAGTAAAGATACATCATACTCATATTGATAATTATTTATGGTCCTTTTATAGGACCCGATAAACCTTATGACCTACATTATTTTTTTTATCTACACACGTATCATAGACCCTCTTTAATGCGTCCAAAAACCGCACGTTACGATCAGCATAATGTTATACTACTTGGTAAAAACCCATTTCTTATCTGAATATTGAAACATTATGACCATAATAAATTTTCGACAAATTATGACATTCAAATTTCGAACGCAGACGCCCGCGTGCCTGCCGCTCCTAGTTTGTCTGTGAAGTTGGTACTAATGAACAAGCTAAACAACTGCAGAGCAATGATCAATGCCACAACGCCAGTTGAACATGCGGTTCCTAAACACATCAAAGAGAGCTTATGATATGTGTGTAGATAAACTAGTGTATGTAACTGGCTGGACATAATTAGGCATTAAGACTCTCGAGTGATATTATTATGAAACTCACCTTCGGCTCGTTTCATAAACCCGCTCTAGAGTTTTAATGCCCTCCATTATGTATCAGTCACATAAACTACTATTATATTTTATACAAAATAATTGATTTATTATTGATAAAATCTTAAGTTATAGTGCGACATACAGCGAGATGTAAGACAAGCTTCATAAAAAAATCCAATTCGCCAACTGTTGCCAAAGTCTTACTAGCGGTGGGAGAAAAAACAGTAGGAAAAGTGGAAATTGGAGAGTTGGAATGAATTTTTCTGAAGGATTTCAAATGCACCTTTCTTGACAGTTTCGTTGCGACCTACGGGATGTTGTTTGCTCGAACTAACTATATTGCGATTTTTATTTAAGGCCAGAAATGTAAAAAAACAACTGTGATTTTCCAGTACAAAAAGTACGATATGAATGTCAAAGTCAAGTCAAAGTAACGTTCTGGCCTCAAATTAAAAACCGCAGTGTAAGAAGTCGTGCCACCAAAAGAGTGGCTATTGGCATGCTCGCGTGTTGCTAAAACTGACGTTTGATACTTCTGACTTTTGTGGGGACTTTTGAAAAATGGCTCGTGATTTTGAACCTTATTGCTTTGTAATAAAATTCAAAACCTATGAAAAATAAATCATCAATATTTGATGATCCCACAGATCAGAGGATATTTGACAATTACGTCATAATAATTACTCTCTTCTTTTTAATTGTTCTGTGTAGTCGCGGGTGGTATACAACTTATCGTAGTTGAACATTTTGTAAAGGTTTTTTTTTGATATTACATCTGATTCTTATATAAACACGTTATTTTTTTTGAGCAAATAGTGTTTATTTGCGTTGATTCACCTTTCTAAAATATAAATTCATCGAAAAAATCAACAAAATTACGCGAAAATTGCTCCGAAAGTCACATTTTGGGTCACTTTTTTTTTGGGTTTCTTTGAACAAACTTTACCTAGGTACCTACCTCATTCATTAGGTACCTGGATCAGGCTGCCAAATTTTGCCACTTTTTGCACTATCTAAAGTTTGCAACTTATTCTTTATACATTTTACACTTCATACCAGCTGAAGTAATTTTATCCTGTAGGGTGGTATTTAAGATAAAAAGTACAGCTGTACTACTGTGAGCTCACAATGTAGATGCGAGTACAAACGTTATTCTCGACTAAAAATTGCGAGACTTGTCAGAAGCTACGGTCACTGGTGACAAAACAGTGCCCGAAATCAACAATAACTACATATATCGGAATATAATAATAATAATTATATAATAGTACATTACTGCACAGACCAGTAAAGCAAGGCCGAGCCGAAGGCGAGGTCCGGCTATAATACGAGGCCAGGATGGCACTTATTGTCGATGCGTCTATAGTGCTTTTCTCAAAAATAAAACCATTTATGTTTATTGTGAATATTTTATTTTATTCTTCTTTTTCTTCTGTTCGAATTACTAATTCCTAATTAGTATCAAAATAGTAAAAAATACAAATTAACTAAGTTTGCCGCCATTTTACATCGTGCAATATAAGTGCAATTTGGAGACGTCAACCCCATATGGTACCTAATTTTTATTAAAAGCCCTTAACTGCCAATAACCTTCTTAGTTTATCTTTGCAGGAAAAAAAACTATATTTTAATATTATGATATGTAATGGGATTTCATACTTATTTACTGGACACTTTTATAGTTTTATCTACACACGTATCATAAACCCTCTTTACTGCGTACAAAAACCGCACGTTACGATCAGCATAATGTAAAACTACTTGGTTAGAACTCATTTCTTATCTGAAAAATTACACATTATGACCATTAAATGTTATTTTTCTACATATGTATGACATTCAAATTTCGAACGCCAACGCCCGCCTGCGTGCCGCACCAAGTTTGTGTGTGAACTTGGTACTACTGAACAAGCTAAACAACTGCAGAGCCACAATGCCGGTCAAACATGCGGTTCCTGAACACATCAAAGAGAGCTTATGATATGTCTGTAGATAAACTAGTGTATGTAACTGTACATAAATACGCATTAAAACTTGTAGTGTTATGCTACTTACATGCCATTTTCCAGTCTGCGTTGATGGGCTGCATTCATCTCATATATCTCTGGATATTTCGTATCACCTTTATTTTCATAGGACCCTGTAACGTTTTAAACCATAAGAACACAATAACAAATCATTTTCACTTCGTATTTTCATACTATCAGCACTTCTAAATCGATGTCGACGGGGTTTACCTTTGGTGACCTTGTATTTGGCTTTCTCCGAAACTCTCGGGCTTCGTGCGCGCTGGTGCGCTCTCTTTTTATATTCATTGTTACTTCATTTTACTTCATGGTTTTCTTGTTGTTTTCTCTATTACGAGCCTGAAACCAAAATCTGACATATTGTGATGTCGTTGTTTATCTGGTTGTTATGGCAATGTCCATTGAAACTCATTAGCGGTCTGATATGATTACTTCAATACTTTTACAAAAATACTGTTTCCCTCTTGGCCATTCACAAAAATTGTTTTTAATTTAAATAATTTTTAGAACTCTCCAAAAAGGGTATAAGAGCGGAACATTTCTGAAATTCGGGAGTCTCACTTCAGCTCTTGGAAAAGAAGCATCACCTAAAGGCCTTATCCCGGGGCCGCACTGCCCCGGGATCCTGCGAGCCTCTGTTGCTACGTCTCCTGCCTACAGCTGCTACGGAAGTAAGGCTGCTACGCCTCCTGCCTACTGCTGCTACTTACTGTGTTGCCTGCCTCTACTGAACGGCTCGCCAGACGGCTGCTACACCTCCTGCCTACTGATGCTTACTGTGTTGCCTGCCTCTACTGACCGGCTCGCCAGACGGCTGCTACTTCACCTGCCTACTGCTTCTACTGGAGTAAGGCTGCTACGCCTCCTGCCTACTGCTGCTACTTACTGTGTTGCCTGCCTCTACTGACCGGTTCGCCAGACGGCTGCTACTTCTTCTGCCTCCTGCTCTCCGTGTCCTCCGCTCCCCTTTTTATATCAATACGTGTATTTTCTAAAAAACCTGTCTCACCTCATTCATTCTCATCTTCCTTTCATTTTTATAAAAATAGTCACTGTAAAATACGCATAATAAACTGTCGTTTCTAAATTTTATCCTGGTTGTTGTTTCTTGTTAGGTTCTGTTTAGGTTCTTGTCGCTACACTACAAACTCTCGAGTGATATTATTATGAAACTCGCCTCTAGAGTATTCATGACCTCAGTCACATAAACTACTATTATATTTAAGTATTATGATATGTTTAATGGGATTTCATACTTACTTACTGGACACTTTTGCGTTTTCCTAGACACTTCTAAAAATTGTCCAGGACGAGTCACTTTCGGATACCATCTTCACAGATGTTATGGGAACATTTCATACTATTTTTGAGAAAATGGTTTTTTCATTATGTACAAATTCCCGCGCCCCGGCTCGCCAACAAACCGCACCAGCTCTGCCGCTAAGCCACAGCGAAAGAACTTTCCGCCACCTCCCGCTAAGCCTTTACTAACAAACCAGCTCCATCTGGTTTCACTGAGGGGGCAGGGGACGCGTTCCCGGTGCTACCATTAGTTTCTGGGCCCAGATATGTGCTTAAAATACCGCATATGGGAAAATTACGTGTATGGGTTGGATACTGAAACAGCTGTGTATGTGGTATACAACTTGACCAAATGCACAGACTGCTGCTCCATTTGCTTAAAAAAAGCAATTAAGCACCGCTTAAATGTCAGACTGCCGCTGTCAGTTCCCGAACGACATAATGGCTTTGAGTCCCCGTCAAACTATGAGACGTCTGTTGTGTATTGGGGCCTAACAATAAGGGAAAGGCATGACCTGCATATTTTATTACCTGACTGCACAAGAAGGAGGGCAATGTTATTCAAGCGTTTTTTTATTATTTATTTATCTGTTGATTTGTAAACAAGGATTGACAGAATATTTTGTATGTCAGTATGCAAAATTTAAAAATAAAATAAGAATGTTCTATGACTATACAATTTTGATTAGCCTAGTAACTAACTAACAAGGATACAGCTGCGGATATTATAATTGTATCATTGAAAGAAGGTTGCCGAGACAAGTGGCTGCAAGCAGCGAAGGAGTGGAATAATGGCAAACAAAAACATGAACAAATATATATCCGTGAATCTCTTACGCCGAGCAACTCATACCTACTGTGGAAGGCTAAACAAGAACTTAAATTCACCAAACTATACAAATACGTATGGTACAAAGGCGGATCAATTCTGGCAAGAAGAGAAGAGAATGACAAGGCTAACCTGATAAGATCTGAAGCGGATATAGAAAGACTTGCACGCGAAAGCAACAAGAACCAAGGATGAATAAAGCAACGTATAACCCGACAAAATAACTAACGGAAACAGAGGGCAGCCTAAAGACAATATCCGAAGAAAATCATAACACATGGAATGAATTCACCGATGAGATTCCCTTTCATCACAACACTATGACTGTCCTACACATCAATATAAGATCCATGATCATCAACTTCAATCAGTTAGAACACATCATAATAAACAGCTCGCGGCTCGTACAGGTCGTGGTAATATGTGAAGCAAATATTTCAGACGCAAACACATGTATGTTTGAATTGGAAGACTACACCATGTACTCGGAATTAAGATACGCCAAGAAAGGAGGGGGGATAATAATATACATACATAAAAGTGTTATATTTACGAGGCATTCGGTATTTACATGTAACTTTGAGTGTATCCTGGGTGAATTAGAATTAAGTAATAATAGTGTCATAGGATTGTGTGCAGTGTACAGACCACCTAGTTTAAATAAATGTCAATTTATAACGGAGCTATCCAATGTCCTAAGTAAGTACCCAATCAACAAAAGCTATGTAATAGGGGACGTCAATATCGATTTAAAAATACAAAATCCCACTGTAAATAACTACCTTAACAGATTATGTGGATTAGGGTTCGAGTGCGGTATCAGTCAATATACGCGGATTGAAAAGAAATTGGATAAAATCACGAAATCATGTATAGATCATATTTTTATGCGAGACGCGGATAGATATGAGAACAGATTTGCGAGCAGCTGTGATAAACAATGCCCTCGCCGACCACTTCATAACTGGCCTGTCAATTGTAAATAACCAAAAACAAAACAACAACCAATACAAATACACGTACAGATTAGATAACAAGAAAGTACTAAAAGACTTACACGAAACTGACTGGAACCAAACTCTAACCTTTCACAATCCCAATGATATCTATAACTTTATATCTGATAAATTCACAAATGTATACGACAAAAATAGACTCAAAATTAAGATAAATATAAGTAAAAGAAAACAATGCCCATGGAACTGTAAAAGTATAACAGAGATGTGTGCAAAAAGAGATGAATTATTCTCAATATGGAAGATGGATGAAAGTAACCTAGATAATAGATTATTATATAATAAATACAGGAATAAAACTAGTAAACACATCAATAAAATAAAAAATGAATATACCAAAAATATAATTTGTGAAAATTTTAATAACCCAAAAAAGATGTGGGAAATTATAAATAAACTGTGTGGAAGAAGTGTAAAGTCAGTAGACGAGGTAATATCAAAAGCTTTTAAAAATTGTGAACTAGATGACTTAAAAAATAAATTTGCAGACGAATTTCAAAATAATGTTAGTAAAATATGTAGCCAATGTAACATACCCTTATTAAATAAAGATACATATGAAAATATACCTAATACGTGTATGAGGCTTAAAAAGGTGAGTGACAGGGTGGTGCACGTGATAATCAAACATTTGAATGGTAAAAAAACCCGGGCGCCGATGGGGTAAGGGCGTCGGACATAAAATGTATAAACGAAAAAATAGCCCCGGTAATAACCCACTTAATTAACACATGCATCTCCACATCACAGTACCCGGACGATCTCAAACTAGGAATCATAAGACCGGTATATAAAAAGGGTAGCCATCAGGATATTAATAATTATAGGCCAATAACTATATTATCGTGTATAGATAAAATAATAGAAAAATACTTTGGTCACGAGCTAAATAAATACCTAACACAGAATAATGTCATACATGAGAAACAATATGGATTCCAGCAGAAGAAAAATACTTGTCAATTACTCAGTAAATTCACCAGCGAAGTAAATGGTTACCTACACAATAAACAACATGTTTTGGCTATTTTTGTGGATTTTAGTAAGGCCTTTGAAACATTAAATTACTCAACGTTGTACCGAAAATTACAGCAGGCTGGTATACAGGGTCCATTGCTCGGATGGTTCAGGGATTACCACGAGGGCCGGTCCACCTCGGTGAGCATAGCCGGAAAACGCAGCAAGCAAATACCAACCGAGGTGGGCTCGGCACAGGGGTCAATCCTTGCACCGACCGAGTACCTAATATACGTTAACGATATGTCTAACAACTTTAATGGAGGGTCGGTATACCAATTTGCAGATGATACTTGCCTACTGTATGCACATAAAGATATTGAGGAAGCGCAAAATAGACTACAGATAAATTATGATATGCTATGTAAATGGGCTCATGATGTTGGGTTAGTTATCAACGAACAAAAAACTAAACTCATGCACATTCATTCCCCATATCTAAAGTCAACAACAATACCCAGGATCGTGGCCCACGGGCACCAATGTATGCATCAAAACATCATTTGTAACGGTACATGTGCTAATCTGGAACTAGTCGACCAACATACGTACCTAGGCATGATAATAGACAGTAACTTCAATTGGGGACCCCACATCGAACTTATATGTAAGCATCTAAGGGCTATAATGGGAAAATGGTTATACTAAAATATAAAATTCCTTACAACATACTAAGATTGTTATATTTATCATTGGCTGACTCTGTAATAAGTTATGGACTAAGTAGCTACGGTAGGACATATAAAACATACATAGATAACATATATAAACTACAATTAAGTATTCTAAAAAAGATTGTACCATCAAAGATAAAAATTCAATACAAAGACGACAGCACAGCAATATTTGAATACTGTAATATTATCAATATCTATAATAAAACTAAGTTCCTAATAATGTGTGAAGAAAAAGAAAATATAATTAATGTAAAACGCCATGCTCGGCCGAAATCATTGCGCGCACTATCTTATATACCTACATTTGTTGTACCTAGATTTAACAATGACTACGGTAGGCGAACGATAGAATGTATGCTACCGCTAGTACTCAATGAACTACCGAGCGAGGTCATTGATTCCCTGTGCGTGGACAAACAAATGTAAAACTGTATTAAAAAAGTACTTCCTACAACAGTGTAAACACGGACCGGCTTCACAGGTGGCGGAGGGACCCGGCGGCGGCGGCGGCGGCGGCGGCGGCGTAGCAGGCGAGCCGTGAATATTCTACTAAGAAATCGCGGCTTGCCTGTCGCGCGGGGAATATCCGTAGCCTGTGAAACCGGCTCATAGTATTTCGCTCATAGAAAAAAATATTAGATTAAAATGTAAACAGGGTAAAAGCGGGGGACAGTGGTCACACTTAAACCTGTCAAGGATTGAGTGGCCACCTAAGTAATGTAAAGAATAATTATAATTTGTTTTTGAATAAATAAATAAAATAAATAAACTACTAAAGAGGTTTATTGCTACAACACTTTAATCAACCCTTAATCAAAATTCCCATGGTAAAGGAAGATAATTACAGAAAATTATCAACTTAATTACTTAGTTTGCTAACCCTAAACTACTCAAGTGGTTTGTTACTACAACAGACTTTAGTAAATTAGGTTTCGTTGAATTTTTCCCATTAGTGGGAGTGACATAAACTATATTTTAGTGAAAAGACAATAGGTTAGATTTTAGATAGAAAATTGTAGTTTGGCCTCTTGAATACCACCGGTGTTAGCTTACGCCACTTGTCCGTTATAGGTTTTTAATTTTATTACCATGGCCCTTAGGTTCACAATCGCGTCCCGTCCCAACTACCCTCGGTTTTTGAGAGGTTAAAAAGTAATTCGTACGGCTACTTTTATCGTCCATGTATGTACCAGGTGCATTCATATGTTTGTATGTGGTATTGAATGCACTCGGATTATTATTTTTTATAATGAAGCCACTAATTTATGATAATGGTAATAAATGTAGCCCATTAATGTCTCCACCGAGGGGCACAGGCCTTTATCCGAATAAGAGTAAGATTAAGCCATACTCCGCCACGCTGGCTCAGTGCGGGTTGATGGAGGGGTTTTACGACCACTACCACGTAGCGATAGTAGCCGGGACCTCCACTCCACAAATTTAGGCAACTTTTTTGTGTAATATCATTGGTTGGTTCAAATGAGTGGGAGACGAATTTTAATTAAAAAGTTAACGCTTTGTTGTATTTCCGGTGAAATCTAGTTTAAACTGGCGCAATTCCATATTCAAAGCCTTTGTCAAATACTTAAGCATTTGGGTGGAACCGGATGATTGCTCGTGTGATGGTTTTACAAATACCTATGTAGTAACTTCTTAATTACAAACTTCGTTACTCTGTACGTACCTGTAATAATTGGCTTTATGAAGACCTATGTGACATTGCGGTTCGGGGATCTGCCTCCGAAGTGAGAGGTTCCAGGTTCGAACCCCGGCTGGGGAGAAAAAGAACCCCAAGACCTTGGAAATTTATTTGTGTGTGATGTCGCTGATTCTTCTTCTTAAACATTCATTGTAATAAAAAAATACTAGACCCAACATCTTACCTTGAAGCGACAGACAAAAGCATGAGGCTTAAAATGGCCACCGAAGAAGACATAAAACAACTCATACAGCAACTGGATGATAACAAATCCCCCGGTGCTGATAAAATAAGAGCTAAGGACATCAAATACGCATGTAACGCTATTGCTCCAGCTATTAAAAACTTGATCAACACTAGTATACGCACAGGACAATATCCAGACTTCTTAAAACTAGGAATAATAAGACCTATTTACAAAAAAAGGCGATCATCGAACTTACTCTAACTACAGACCAATTACTATCCTTTCATGTATCGATAAAATATTTGAAAAATTCCTAGGACAACAAATACAAAAATACCTACAGAAAAACAACATTATATCAAGTAAACAGTACGGGTTTCAGCGTAACAAGAGTACCTCTCAATTACTGGCAAACTTTGCAGACGAAATTTATAATCATTTAGATAAAAAAACATGTCCTAATAGTTTTCATAGACTACAGCAAAGCTTTTGACACGTTATCTCACTCTACCATAAATGCTTAAAATTACCTATGCGGCATAAGAGGTCCACTCCAAAGCTTACTACAAAACTATCATAAAAATCGGAAATCTTTAGTTAAAATTGATAACGTCGAAAGCAATGAATTCTTAATAACTGAGGGCACTGCTCAAGGATCTGTCATCGGGCCAATAGAATATTTGATATATGTCAACGACATGCCAAATGTTGCTAAAAAATGTTCCATGTACCAGTTCGCCGATGACACAGCAATGATTGCAGCCCACAATGACCTGATGGAAGCCCAAAAAATGCTTTAAGATGATTACAATAACATTTGCAAGTGGTCACATGATGCCGGGCTAGTACTCAATACTGACAAGACCAAATTACTCCATGTACGATCAAGCCACATCAAAAGTACCCACAGTCCGTCCATAACCGCACACACTCATGATTGCATGCACTCCCACTGTAGTAATTGCTGCTGCGCATCACTAGAGCTGGTCAGAGACATTAAATACGTCGGCCTTATAGTTGATGATAGGTTTACTTGGTCCAAGCACATAGACTCCATATGCACTAAGTTAAGAGCTCTGCTTCTAAAATTCAAAATTCTAAAACACAGATTACCCACCCACATGTTACTCACACTATACAAGACTATGATTGAATCAATTGTAACCTACGGATTGAGCACATATGGAAGAGCATCACCATATCTAACTAATGAAATTCATAAACTACAACATAGAATACTAAAAAACTATAGTTCCGCTATCCATTAAGTTAGAATGTAGAAGTAACCCTCTTAAACTTTTTAATTATTGTAAAACCATGCCCCTGTCTACCCAATTTGATTACTACATACTAAAGGAATACAAAAAAATTCATGACACATTATTGCTTAAGAAAATATGCCATAAAATAACAACACGGAAAACAACTGAAAATAAATTTTATATACCAAACTTTAATAATAGCAATGGGAAAAGAACAGCTTCTTACCTTATCCCAAAAAAACTAAACGAACTGCCTTATGACATACGAACACAATTTCAAGATCATAATTTAAAGAAAAAATTGAAAAACTTTTACTTAAGAACTTTAGATACTGCAGAATAACCCAAATGATATTTTTTTGTTAAGACTGGAAGCAACTACATGCGCGCGGAATGTATGATAGACGTTCAGCAGTAAGTAGTGCACAGCTACATATATCCTACTCGCTCTCACAACACACACCTCAACGCGCATGGGTTGGTTCCCGTCTCTTTCGCATTAAGAAATAGTTTAAACTACCTACATAATGAATGTAAACTGCCAGACCGACACAAATAAACCTTTTAGGTTTCGTGTCACAAATTTGTCAATTAGTACTTAAGATTTTTTATGTTAATAAATAAATAAATAAAAAGAAATCTGGGCGCTCGTGGGGCGTTGCTCGCTGCTAGTGACCGAAACCGGACAACCACTTCTTGTTGATCGCTTAGGCCCTGGTACTTTTTCCTCTCTTGGAGCGATGGCGTGCAGGGTATGTAGCCTCGACATTGTCGCCTTAGAGTTGTTAAAATGTTCTGCATGCCAGGGCCTACTCCACTTCAAGTGCGCGGGCCTCTCTGAGGCTGAATTCAAGCGAATGTTGCCGATGAACAAAGGCAAATGGAAATGCGGTGAATGCAAAATGAAGAAAAGCGGCACCCCACTGCCCTCTGCCGCGCGGCTGGACTCCCCCGTAGTAAACTTGGATTCCGCGAGTCAGGCCTCCATGATCAACGTGGACTCCGCGGCTCTAACTACATATTTGGATGACAAGTTTGACACCCTGCGCAAAGATTGGAAGTTTGATATCTCCACAGCCCTTGCCAACCTACAAAATCTAATTAAAACGGCAGTTGCGTCGGAGATCGCTGCTCAATATAATGACCTCCAAAGCTCTATGGAGATACTTCATGCAAAAAACTGTGATTTTCAAAAGGAACTTGATAGTCTGCGACTGGAAAGGAAGAAACACCTTACTCAAATACAAGAATTGGAGAACAGGCTGGAGAACATAGATCGACACTCCTGCTCTGCCAAGATTGAGATAAGGAATGTCCCAAAGATAGAGCCCAATGAAGACAAAGTGTCGCTCTCGAACGTCACAAAGAAAATCAGCTCTACCCTTGGAATAAATCTAGATTCAGCTCAAATTAGTGACGTCTACCGAGGCTACGCCAAGACAGATAAGTTAAAGCCAATAGTTGTTGAATTTACATCAGTTGTCTTGAAAGATAGTGTCCTAAAAGGGCTCAAAAAATTCAATCACAGGAAGACTAACGAGTATAAGCTCAACACAAGACACCTTGGGTATGACGGACCGGCTAGTGCAGTTTATATCTCGGAGTGCCTTACCCCAAGAACAAGACGGCTGCATTTCCTCGCCCGATATTTCGCCAAGTCGTACGACTATGAGTTCTGCTGGATCTCCTACGGCAAAATATATTTGCGAAAGGCGGTTGGCCTACCCTTCGTGAGAGTGGACGATGTGTCAGTCCTTGACAAACTAAAGGTAGATTCTACCCTAGTTAAGTGACTAGTTTCTGTCATCACTGCAATTTATAGTTTTTGTATCCCTAACACTTGTATAAATGTTACGTTAAATTTTATTAACTCTTTCACACTCCAATACACTTACACTGTACAACATTTTCTCCTTATAGCCCTACTTAGTCCACAATTTTATGACAAGCTTTGTATGCTTCTCGTCAGTTGTAATTTCACTTTCCTGATATGTATTAAAATTCTTAAATTTACTTTGCTAATTCAAAATAAGTATAATATATCAAATTACTTTAAAACGATATACCACAATCAATCTTTCTTGCAACCCGATCCCTATGACACTTGTTTATTTTATTCATCCAGAGCTTGATACTATTATTACTGACGAGCTTGATAACATATTCGTATCGGAGTCAAGGGCCTGTGAGGTCGAAGAATGTAAACATCAGCTGCCAACTCTATCAACCTGCCTCACTGTAGTTTCCCAGAACATTCGCAGTATTTCATGTAATATGAATGGATTCCTGGTATTGCAAACGAGGCTTAATTTTGAACCTGATGTCATAATACTGACTGAATGTCGTGTATCGAGCTGCACTGTTATTCCCTACTTGCACAATTACGTTCAATATGCCACTATGTTTAACCACCTACAAAATGATGGCGTCGTCGCATATATTAAAGACGATCTAAAAGTTATAGTTGAGGAACCGCAATGTTCTGGGGCAAATTGCCTCTTAATCAAGATTGGGATTGAAACATCTATAGTTGCAATTTATCGCTCTCCTTCGGAAGTCAATGTGGATCCATTTCTTGACTCGTTAAATTATATCTTAGGTACACTAAATTCATATAATAATATTTCTATAATAGGCGACATTAACATAAACATTATGCAGGATGTCACAGCCACTAGAACTTTTGACTATCTAAATCTGTGTGCCTCTCATGGTCTCCTTCCAGCGCACACTTTACCTACGAGATTAGATAAAACGTGTTTAGATCACGTTATGCTAAAAACAAAAAACCGCGCTATAACCCTAGTTGCAAATTCCAGCTTGACCGACCACAGTCTTGTCCTTTTGTCCCTCGACAGCAACCAAATAAGAAAACTCAGCCAGACCACTGTTACTAGGCTTAATTATAACGGATTAAGTTCTGACTTACTTAGCATCAACTTGCAACCAATATATTCCTCATCTGACCCTAACTCTGCTCTCAACTACCTTATATCGTCTGTCCAAACATCAGTTGATCGTCACACCTCTACTAAAAAACTCTCATGTCGTTTCAAAGTTATCAAGCCATGGATCACACCTTGACTTATACGATGCATGCGAAATAGAGACAGATTACATAAAAAATCAATAAATTCTCCGGAAAATGAAATACTTCTTACTTCGTACAAGAGGTATAGAAATTTCTGTAACAATCTGCTCAAAAAACTTAAAAGGTGTCATGAACAGAATGACCTCGCAAAGGCTGGCAATAATTCCAAACGACTCTGGGCATCCATAAAAGGGATCACCAACACTTCTACCGTAAAGAACTCGGCGACTGAGTTGCTGGGTTCTACAGATAATCCAAATGCTACCGACAATGTTAATAAATTCTTCGCTGATGTTGGTGAAAATCTCGCAGATAAAATAAACTCTTTGGGTTCATCACATTTTCCAGTTGATTCAACTCTCCCCACGCGAACCCCCAACACACTCAAATCATTTGTCCTATTAGAGACTGATATGGGTGAGGTTGGGAGATTGATTTCTGGGTTAAAGAATGTCAGCGCTGTTGGCTGGGATAACATTTCAAACCGTGTTTTAAAAGTTTTTAAATAATTCTTTGTCCCTCCTTTAACTTATATTTTCAATAAGTGTCTGACTCAGGGAATCTTTCCCAAATCCCTTAAGCGATCAGTTGTAATCCCTGTACATAAAGCTGGTGACAGAGACCGTGTCAACAACTACAGGCCTATCTCTATTTTGCCTTCTATATCTAAATTACTGGAGCGAATTCTAAACTCTCGACTTACTGACTACCTTGAGTAACAGTCTCCTTTCAGATAACCAATTTGGTTTTAGAAATGCGTTATCCACCAGTGACACAGTTCATGAACTCACTGACTACGTGGTTAAGAAACTTGACTCTGGACAGAAGGTTTTAGGGATATTCCTTGAGGTAGACGTTTGACGGTAGAAATAGTGAAATAAATAAAGTGAAACAAGAGCTCTCCAAAACTACAACAGCTGTATCTCAGAAACAAGACCAAATTAATAAAGAGATAGATAACATAAACAAAGTTATAATAAATCTAAAGAAAGAAAACGTGCGACTACAAACAGAAATACATAAAATTAACAAAAATATATAAGTAAACAAAAATACTGTACCGACACGAAAATCCTGTGAAGGAAGTAGAGACAAGAAAATAATTTTATACGGATTGGAAGAAAACAGATGGGAAGAAAGTGGACAATTATACGAAAGGGTAGTCTGCATGCTCCAGGATATACTAAACATAAATATACAGGGATATGTAGAAAATATGAAAAGAATAGGAATAAAAGGCTTTGGAAGACCCTTAGAAATTGAATTGATGAGTAAGTAAGTAACACGACAAATACTACAACACCGAAGATATTTCAAGAACACAGGGCTTGCTGTATCGGAAGTATTGGGAGAAGAATCCCTGCAAAAACGAAAGAAATTAAAAGAAACCCTAATAAAAGCACGTCGCGATGGGTATCGAGCCAATATAATTGATGACAAACTTATTATAAATGGAAGACATTATAATCCAGAGCCCCTTGATGACAATATCATCAACAGAACAAACATGAATGTTGTAACTCAAATATTAGACGCCACGGTGGCATCCCCACCAAACACAACGATTTTTGCAGATTTTTTTCGACCATAATATTAAAATTTTATTCCAGAATATACAGAGCTTCAAAAATAAGCAACATTTAGTAGAAGCCGCAACAGAAGAAGATGAAAATATCCAGATGATGTGCCTTACAGAAACGTGGCTATCTCCATCATCGATAGAACTGCTGCGTGTAGACGGCTTAAAGCTAGCAGCATCCTTTTGTCGATATCATCATGGGGCAGGAGGAACTTGCATTCTACTCGAAGACAATATTGAGTTTATTGAACTGAAAGAAATTGATAGAATGAATATAGAGTTTATATTTGAAACTTGTGCCATTGAGATACGTGAGTTAGAATTAATTGTTATTGTTATTTATTGGCCAGATCACACCAGGATGCCTAATATTTTCTTTAATTCCTTAACAAATCTCTTGCAGCACGTAAAGAAGAAATATTTAAAGAAAAATGTTATAATAGCAGGTGATTTTAATATTGATATGCTAGTAAATTCTATGCTAAGATCAAGCTTTATTGATCTAATGAAAAGCTACAACTTTCACCAACATATAAAAGAAGCTACCAGAATAACTAAACCCTCGTCTACTTGTTTAGATTTAATATTTACTAACTTTATTGTGAAAAAAGAAAACATCTCCGTCCATGAATATGATTTTTCAGATCATAAAGGTACAACAATACTAATACCAACCGATCATAATAACGCTCGAACTACATGGTCAGTAAAAAAAAGAATATTTAATGACCAAAATATAAACAATTTCATCTCAGAACTTAATAATGTTGACTTTAATAAATTAATCACTAGAGATAAACACTTAAATGAAAACTATATGTCATTTCAATCAAAATTAACTTACATTCTAAATAAAACTATACCCCTAAAAATGTTAAAATAAAACTTAAAAGCAATAAAACATGGCTAACAAAAGGTATAAAACAATCCTGTAAGAATCAAAGACTACTAAAACTACTTGTAAATAAAATAGATAATAAAATTCTAAATAATGCCTATAAACAATATAAACTATTATTGAAAAAAATTGTAAAAACGTCTAAAAGGATCCAAAACATTATTAAAATCAAAAACTCTGATAACATAATAAAATCGATTTGGCACTTAATAATGGAGCAAACTAACAAAGTTACAAAAATAGATAGAGTTAACATTAAATTGAATGAACAAAATAAAATAATAGATAACCCGCTTCGTATAGCTAATATTTTCAACGACTTTTTCCTGAATTTTGCAAATTCAGATCCCTCGCTCCCCGCACCAAAAGGAAAACCTGTAATTGAGCCGTCTGAAAATTCAATGTACTTAAAACCAGTTACCATCCCTGAGGTTATTAAAATAATAAAAGAATTAAAAAACAAAAAAAGTTTCGGTCATGACGAACTGCCCCCATTACACATTTGATACATTAATTAACTGGTTAAATGAACACAATTTACAAATAAATTATTCCAAAACAAAACTATTACAATTTAAACCACATCAAAAACGTCCCTTAGAAATAAACTACTCATATCTAAGTAATCAAATCGAATGTGCTAAAACTTACCCTTTACCAGGTGTCTAGAAATCAAACTATACCTACAATTCAAGATGCATACATACAAGATACATTCATACAAGATACATTCATCCAAGCCATACATACAACCATACAAGAAGCTTTCATACAATTTCAAGAAAATCATACATCATACAATGCAAACATGAACTAGGCACCCTATACAAATCAAGATGAAAAAACGACGGCGTCGCGCTGTACCAGTGCATCGTTCATTACCTCGCGAGCTACGCAAGCGCACGCGCACGTGTTCCATACATTATTTCGAATAATCATCATACAAGCAAAATCATACAGTTTTTTCATACAATCGTAAGTGCATCAAGAAGCTTCTAAACGCCATAGTTTACATGGTCCTTCGAGCCGGATTTCAAGAAGATCCAAAAACATCCAATAAATCAGCCGTATACCTAAACAGGAGTGGAAACAAGAGACAAAGTGTTGCATTCGAGTGAGTCCGTTCCAATATATTAATTTTTCAATAAAATCATAAAGTACCAATTTAATTTATGCAAATTTTCATATCCAACTAAGCTACCTTGCTATCTAGCTTCATTTATTCATTTATTTTTGTCGAATTCCAACAAGAAAGTCAATAATTTTTCAATACAATTTCGCAAGTAATAAAATCATAAGTTGTTTACGACATAAAACTGAGCACCGTCCTGCTGACCTTGAGTGCCGCATAACTCGCCCCATTGTCCTCCGGCCGCCGCCCGCTGGACAAATTTTTCAATATTACCCTCTAAACCCATTAGCTATTTGAGTGTGAGTTATTCGATTTGGGAGTGAATTTGCACGACTTTCTTGCTATAAATACATTTCACTTTAGGACTCAACCTCGACACAGTTCGTCAAGATGTCATTGTCCGAATTATCGCGAAAACGAGGTGCATACAAGGGCCAATTAACCAACTTTGTTAACTATGTAAACAGTTTGCAACCAACCAACAATCAACCAAATCCCGATTCACTGCAGTTGATTGAGCTACGTTTGAGAGTGTCAAAAATGGAATCTATGTTTACGCTATTCGACGAAGTACAAACAACAATTGAATGCCTTGTTGATCAAAAAGATTCTGACCAACAGTTCGCTGAGAGAACCTCATTCGAGTCCTTGTTTTATTCAAACTTAGCAAAAGCAACTGAGTTATGTGATCGCCTTAACGTGAATTCCTCTGATGGCCACCACTCGTCCTCTGATTCCGAGGCAGGGACTGTCACGCACAAAGTTATGAAACAAACAAAACACGGCGTCAAGCTGCCTACTATTCAGATTCCCAAATTCAGTGGCGCTTATGAGGAATGGCTGGAGTTCCGCGATACATACTTATCACTGATTCACACTAACACAACAATTACAAGTATACAAAAATTTCATTACTTAAGGGCGTCCTTGCAGGGGAGCGCTGCTCAAATAATACGGTCACTTGAATTTTCATCTGACAATTACAAAGTTGCCTGGGATTTGTTGTGCGATAGGTATAATAACACCAAATTGTTAATCCAAAACCATATACAAGCCATTTTTGCCCTAGATTCGATTAAAAAAGAATCTGCCCAATCCATTAGACAGATTATAGACACTTTCAATAAGAATCTTCGTTCACTGGAAGTATTAGGTGAACCCACTAATTCGTGGGACACACTGATTATATACATCATGTCAACAAAGCTTGATCAGAAAACCCTACGAGAGTGGGAAGAACACAAAACTACATTAAAAACAATAACATTGAACGATTTTCACGTATTCTTAAAAAATCGGGCTGATTTATTAGAAACCATACAATTAAGTCAAAAAACAGAAACACGACACAGACAAACAGAACATGTTAAGGGATTTGCAGCTGTAACAAACAGTGCAGACAGTAATAATAACAACTCATCGAGCTGCCCTCTTTGCTCAAACAATCATTACGTATACAACTGCGAGATATTTCTCAGTCAATCGAACCACGAGAGAGTCGAAACTGCCAAAAGATACAAATTATGCCTAAATTGTTTAAGACCAGGTCATCAAGCTCGTGTGTGTCGTTTAGGACCGTGCAAGAAATGTCCTCGCTATACAAAACACAATACATTAATTCATGAGGATACATACAAAGACAGAAATACAAATACACAAAGATATACAAATGCCTATGGAGATACAAACACACAGAGATACACAAATACATACGGTGATACAAATACACATAGATACACAAATACATACGGTGATACAAATACACAGAGATACAAAAATACATACGGTGATACAAATGCACAAAGATATACAAATACATACGGTCACATGAATGGACAAGGACATACAGATACAAATGAACAAGATTATACAAATACAGGTGAAATTGCAAATACACAAGAATATACAAATACAAATATACAACGAAACAATCCACATACATCAAATCAAACACAGAATCATACATCACTCTCAGTCCAGAATACGGCAGAGCAAGTGCTACTATCCACAGCACTCATATACATCATAGATAAAGATAACCAGCGGCACGAAGCTAGAGCAATACTTGATTCAGGAAGTCAAGCTTCATTCATGACAGAAGCACTCATGAAAAAACTTAAACTCAAAGCGACTAGCATACAATCTTCCGTCACAGGAATCAACCAATCAACCACGAAAATATCCAAACGTTGCAATACATCTATAGAGTCAAGGATAAATCCATACAAGGTCAATATGTCATTCCTGATTCTACCCAGCATTGCGACCATAGGAAACAGTACAACAAACATAGATAAACTAAACATACCAAAACACATTACTTTGGCTGACCCCGAATTCAACCATCCGCCAAGAATCGATATTCTTCTTGGCGCAGACATTTTCTGGGAAATCCTGGATCAAGGACAGGTGCGTCTAGGTACACGTAGTCCTATCCTACAACAAACCAAATTCGGATACGTGGTATCGGGGCCCACCGGTGGTCACACACAAAACGTAACATGCAATTTTATACAACAAGACAATATACAAGAAACACTATCCAAATTCTGGACTCTTGAGGAGGTACCCGAACAATCAAAACACATCTATTCAAAGGAAGAAATACAATGTGAAGAAAACTTTAAACAGACATTTACAAGAATGCCCGACGGTAGATTTTCTGTCGAAATACCTCTCAAGAAACCAGAATCTGAACTTGGAGATTCGTTCCAAAGAGCAAAACAATGTTATATGTCGCTAGAACGACGATTGGCTTGCCAGCCACTGTTAAAACAAATGTACACAGATTTTATGATAGAATACGAAACATTAGGCCACATGACAAAATTAAACTTAAATACATACACTGATCACAACAACAAAGTACCGTTCTATTTGCCGCACCATGGAGTTTTAAAGGAAAGTAGTGAGACCACAAAGCTACGTGTTGTTTTTAATGCCAGTGCATCAACGACCAGCGGAGTGTCATCAAATGACATTCAGATGGTCGGTCCAACTATCCAAAGCGATTTGTTGTCTCTTTTACTCAGATTTAGGCATCATCGTTATGTACTAACAGGCGACATCGAGAAAATGTACCGGCAGGTACTTATACACCCAAACCAACGGCACTTACAACAAATACTTTGGCGAGCTAATCCAAATGAAGATTTACACACTTACCAATTAAACACAGTGACATATGGAACTTCGTCAGCTCCTTATTTGGCGATTCGATGTTTGAAACAATTAGCTGATGAATGCAAAGATGAAACTATAACGAAGATAATCAACGAAGACATGTATGTTGATGACCTCTTAACTGGTAGTCAAACAATCGAACAATTGATCAAGATTAAACATGCCGTCACACAAGTTTTATCTTCCGGTGGTTTTCCACTTAGAAAGTTTCGATCAAATGTTCGGGATATTCTCACTCAAAACCATTCAACACTTCCAACTCAAAATCTTAATTTAACCGAACAAAATTCCTCGAATACACTGGGGTTAGGATGGTCACCCGACCCAGACAATTTATATTTCACAATCAATCTACAATTAAACACGGTATACACCAAACGATCTATTCTATCCACTATCGGACAGATATTCGATCCATTAGGTTTACTAAGTGTTTGTGTAATTCAGGCGAAAATTATTTTACAAAAACTTTGGTTATTAAAATTATCATGGGATGAGACACTTCCCCACGACGTAATCACTATTTGGCGAAAATTCATTACAGATTTGCCCAAACTAAATCAAATTAAAATTCCTCGTCGCGTTGTCTGTGACAATCCGAGTGTGATTGAATTGCACACTTTTGCTGATTCGTCACAAGATGCGTATGGCGCATGCTTGTATGTTAGGTCAGTATCTAACGACACTGTTTCAGTGCAATTGCTATGCGCAAAAAGTAGGGTAGCGCCGTTGAAGCCGACGACTATACCGCGTCTGGAGTTGTGCGGAACCCTCATCGCAGCGCGATTAACTGACAAAGTGGTTAGAGCGTTTAGATTACCCATAGATAGATGTTTTTTGTGGACCGATTCCACGATAGTACTAGGATGGTTAAAAACTTCCCCTCACAAATTAAAACAATTCGTTAGAAATAGAGTATCTGAAATTCAAGAACTAACTGAAAAATACACATGGCGTCACGTGCCTACTTTAGAAAACCCAGCCGATCTCTTATCTAGAGGTGTGAATATATCCGACATTGAAAATTCGAAAAAGTGGTGGACCGGACCAGATTTTTTAAAACTTACACAAGAATTTTGGCCTAATTTCAATCAGAATATAATTCCAAATGATATTCCAGAAACAATTTCGAATGTTGCAACCAATATATTAAATACCCACACATTCAATTTTGACGCATTTTCCAAATTATTAACAATGAAACGATCATTCGCTTGCGTGTTGCGTTTTTTGAACAATTGTAAAAAGAATACCAACAAAAAATATGGTCCATACAACGTTGAGGAGTTAGAAACAGCATTTACACAGTTGCTCAAATGGTCTCAGATGGAGTCATTTGAAGAATACAATTTACTTATACAAAACAAACAGTTACCAAACAAAAACAGACTTTTACACTTATCACCATTCTTAGACAATCATGGCCTTATGAGGGTAGGTGGTAGGTTAAACAATTCAGACTTCGAATTTGAGAAAAAACACCCGATACTTATTTCATGTAAACATCCCATTGCACGACTTATTTTTACCGATAAACATATTCAGTTGATGCACGCAGCACCCCAATTATTGCTGGCTTCTATCAGGGAAGAATTTTGGCCTATCGGGGGGCGAAATATGGCTAAACTTGTCGCACACAAATGTCAAAGATGTACTAGAATGAAAGCACAAACAGTCAGACCTATCATGGGTCAACTACCGGAGCAGCGTCTTAGTGCCGGTTACCCTTTTCAAACGACAGGCGTTGATTATGCTGGCCCAATGCTAGTAGCTGACAGAAAAGGACGTGGTTGCAGACTATCCAAAGTATACGTTGCGGTGTTTGTTTGTTTCACGACAAAGGCCATTCATCTAGAGCTGGTTACAGAGTTAACAAAGGAAGCCTATATAGCTGCGTTGCGCAGATTCATCGCACGCAGATCTAAGCCCACCGCCATTTTCTCTGACAACGGAACCCAATTCGTAGGAGCAAAAAACGAAATACAAAGATTCTTTAAACAAAATGCATCCCCGTTAGCAGAAACAATGGCGAATGAAAATATACAATTCAAGTTTATTCTGCCTACGCTCCGCATTTTGGCGGACTGTGGGAGGCAGGAGTCAAATCATTCAAATATCATCTAAACAGAGTCTTATCCAATTCACACTTAACATTTGAAGAACTATACACTACATTAGTCCAAATTGAAGCAATTCTCAATTCAAGGCCGCTCTCCCCACTTTCTGCTGATCCTAGTGATCTCATCCCATTAACTCCCGGTCACTTCTTGGTCGGACGATCCCTCACTGCTTTGCCGAGTCCGCCGTTACTCCTTAGGAATGAGAACAGGCTGCAACGATGGGAAAGAGTCGAACAGTTACGCCAGCACTTCTGGAGCAGATGGCATAAGGAATACGTCGCCGAACTCCAACAGAAGACAAAATGGAAATCTTCCTATGGACGTCTAGAAAAGGACATATTGGTATTAATAAAGGATGATACATTACCTCCCATGAAATGGAGTCTTGGTCGCGTCGTTGACGTACATCCAGGCAGCGACGGAGTTAACAGAGTAGCAGATATACAAACTTCAAAAGGAATTATAAGAAGAGCATTTAACAAGATATGTCCTTTACCAATGGGAGAAGAGAAGCTTGATGTTGAAAGCCAAGCATTCAACGCGGCGGGACATGTCTAGAAATCAAACTATACCTACAATTCAAGATGCATACATACAAGATACATTCATACAAGATACATTCATCCAAGCCATACATACAACCATACAAGAAGCTTTCATACAATTTCAAGAAAATCATACATCATACAATGCAAACATGAACTAGGCACCCTATACAAATCAAGATGAAAAAACGACGGCGTCGCGCTGTACCAGTGCATCGTTCATTACCTCGCGAGCTACGCAAGCGCACGCGCACGTGTTCCATACATTATTTCGAATAATCATCATACAAGCAAAATCATACAGTTTTTTCATACAATCGTAAGTGCATCAAGAAGCTTCTAAACGCCATAGTTTACACCAGGCATTAACATAGATAGCAATATAAACTGGAAAGACCACATTGCAAATATATCAACCAAACTATCAAGATTCACTTACGCGCTGCTCGTATTAAAGAAATACACAGATGTGAAGACTGCTCTCTCAGCATATTATGCCTATGCTCACGCGTGGCTACAATATGGTATAGTGGCATGGGGAAACAGTACCAAGGTACCAAACTTGTTTTTATTACAAAATAAATGCGTCAGAATAATTGCTATTATAGACAATATGACTAGCTGCAAGCCCTATTTTAAACAATATAAAATACTTACACTAACTTCTATCTATATATTAGAAATCAGCAACTTTGTAAAAAAAAACATACATATGTTCCCAAAATATTCCTGTCCAAATAATTTAAGACCTAAAAGCTACTTATCCTGTCCCCAGACAAAACTTAAAATGGTACAATGTGGTCCCTTTACCATGGCTACAAAAATATATAATAATTTACCCAAAAATCTCCAGGAAATGGAAGATTTAACAAAATTTAAAAAGCTTTTAAAATATTACCTCGCCGAAAAATGTTACTACGTGCTGCAGGAATTCTTCGAAGATAAAAATGATTAGGAAAATAAATTTAGTCTCTTTAACCTGTGAACAGCTGATCGGGTCAATGTAAAAGTTATGTGTATGTGTAGATAAATTTGTTATACCCTGTCAGGGTGCATGTACCCTACATACATGTTCCATACTAGTGTGTATTGTACAAGTTATATGCAAATAAATGAATATGAATATGAATAAATAATCACAGACTAGTTGCGCCCCGGTTTAGACTCGCAAAAGTTAGCAATTTTTCAAGGGTCAGTGCATTCTCTACTGCAACAAGATACCTCTGGAGATTTTGAAATTGCCATTTTAACAATTTAGAAACCATGTAAAAGTGACTTTGTCAAAAGAGAGATATTACAATGTTCAAGATCACTTAAAGGACGAGACTGTATGGGGTTAATCTAACTCAACACAGAACTTGCTGTTAATAATTTTGTAATTATTTATTCCTCCTTATTATTTATAATAATTAATATTATAAGAATTGTATTAATTAAACACAATCAATTTTTAAAACAGATCTACAAATAAATCTGTGGGATTTTCTTAGCCCTTCTACTCCCACAGCGGTCCAATGTAGAAAAGAGTCAAAAAAAATCGAAGTTTGCTAAGCGTATGTAAATATCTACATAAATAAAGCTTTTCGAATTTTTCTTCGAATTCTTCCAGATTGCAACATTTTCCCAACTGATGGAACATCTATCAACTACCAAACAGATTTAACATTAAAATAAAGATATTCGGTTTTCTCACAAAATTCACAAGGAGAGCGTAAGCGTAGAAGTGCGAACCAAAGATGATAAAATCACTACCGTTTGAGCGTACTAACAAACCAACCACGAACGAATGAATGTGTGAATGAATGGAAAGGACATGAAACAACAAAGATGAGGTGAGCTATTTAGAGTTGTGCTTAACGTTTGATTGAATCAATCAACCGACTCATATCCTTCATTCGCGATGAATTTATAAAAACTCGAAAGAAACCCCATTTGTTTTTTTTCCCCTCAAAATTCCCCCCGGAGGCTTAAAAACCCCACGAATTTGCAGGAAATCCCCCCCATCTGGAATCACTGCGTGCGCTCAAAAACATCCCCATGTGGGTACTAAACTAATAAATACTAAACCACAGATACTCAAAGCGCGTGGCGGGCGGCTGCCGGCGCCAGCGCTGTGTTTCTTGCTCACTCTGTCACACTTGCATGAACGTGGCTACTATCCTGCTCACTCACAAGGGTACAGGTTACCTGCTCCACCCATACCAACTGACTGTTAACAAAGACGATGCACTTCAAAAATATCGAATTATTTTGGAATAAATATGAAATTCGCAAAGTGCTTTATGCATTTAAAATGTTGCTTAACTTTTTACCCTCCAAGTTACGAAGTTTAACTTCATAAAATAAAAAATGGATTTCGAAAGACTTTTCCATACATGTAGGCCTTAAGTTGTTACAAGGATGGGTACGGGGCCCATACAAAATTACCCATTGTTCTTTGTTTGGAGTTTTCAAAGTTATTCCGAGAATAAGGCTAACTCGCGATCTATCTTATAAGCCTGAGAGAGAATAGATTGGAATAGAGAGAAGACATTGAATAAATAAACGCTACATAACCCAAATGATACTAACTTTAGCAATTGCCATAAAATACAATTCACTTAACCTAACAAACAGGCAAATAAAGTGGATTGCACCATAACACAATTTTCTTGGCAATAAAGACTGGTAAATAGGTCATACATTCATGAAATTCCATCGAGGTCAAAACAGTACGACTACGACTATTTACACTGCATTATTGTGGAAGGAGAAAAGAAAAGAGAGAATGAACTCATAGTTCTGTCCTTTAGTACGTGCAGATATCGTCGCGAGCTTAAAAGCAGTTTTTACACCAAACGGATCAAGACTCTAAGGCCCGTAAACGTACTACACTGACGAGCAATGAAAAAGTTCCACCCACAAAATGCCGACAACCACCTTAATATCTCCTAAGACATAGAACCTTTTGATTTGAACACAATATTTACGTTTTTAATTGGTAATATTCTGATGCGCTGTTAAATGTACTTCAATATTGCAGACGGCGTCATTAAGCTAGCCTTTCCCGTTTAGGAGTAATTTGGTGCTATTTCACTGGAACTTTATCATTGCTCGTCTCTTGGATGTTTTCTATGTATTTACATAAGTAATTATCTCTGGCCACGTCGCCCGTAAGCAACCAGACCGATGGGCAAAACAAACAACTCTCTGGATCCCAAACGCGAAACGAGGACGTGGTCGACCCAGGAAGCGCTGGAGTGACGAATTGAAGAACCAAGACAACAACTGGTGGGAGGTAGCCCAGGGGCGTGAAGAGTGGAGGAGGGGAAGAGAGGCCTTTATCCAGCAGTGGGATTATGTAGGCTTATAATAATTATTATTATCTTTACTAAATATATCGTTTAGTACATACGATTTGTTTAAGATTGTCCTCAAATATTTATTTCTTTATCTACACACGTATCATAAACCCTCTTTACTGCGTAAAAAAACCGCACATTACGATCAGCATAATGTTAAACTACTTGGTAAAAACTCATTTTTTATCTGAAAAATTACACATTATGGTCATAATGTGTAATTTTTCTACACATTATGACATTAAAATTTCGAACGCCGACGCCCGCCTGCATGCCGCCCCTAGTTTGTCTGTGAAGTTGGTACTGACATTCAAATTTCGAACGCCAGAACAAGCTAAACAACTGCAGAGCCACAATGCCGGTCAAACATGCGGTTCCCGTACACATCAAAGAGAGCTTATGATATGTGTGTAGATAAACTACTGTATTTAACTGTACATAATTAGGCATTAAAACTCTCGAGTGATATTATTATGAAACTCGCCTTCGGCTCGTTTCATAAACCCACTCTCGAGTATTAATGCCCTCCATTATGTAGCAGTCACATAAACTACTATTATAAATTTTGTCTCAGCTATGTTAATCATAATTTCAATCTGTCATTTTCACGTGCTTGAGATAGCTCTCAGAGCTGAGAGCGGTTTATTAATAATAATAAGAACAAGAAGGCCGTAAAGTACCGTCCGCGTTTTGGCTGAGCCAAATGGAGACATGACGTGCAGATAAATGCGACACAATTATGTGAAAAAAGCAATTTACGGACGTGCCACAGTGGTGACCAGTCTGTTTAGTATTATTTATCCGGATGCACCGATGCGGGCGCTTTCAGTGATATCTTGAATTTAAGTGTCCATAAAACTTTAAGTTGAGGACCGAGGACTGGCTAATTGCCCCATAAAGTCGAAAATAGGTGATTGCCACTCTCATGACTCAGTACATTTTTAAGTCTTACTCGGATAACACAACAGTACTAAGTAGTCTGCCCAGCCCAGTTCACACCGAGCTATGTCTTGCCGGCAAGATATTTTCCTGTTATAGGTTTTGAATATGTTACCATGGCATGAGTTTAAAATAGTGATGCCTGAAAAAGGATTGGGACAGTGAGAGGTTGGTTGAATCTAACTTGGACTTAAATTTGGATCTTCTTTCTAAAGAAAATGCCTTAAATCTACTAGAGGCACGCATTGGATTCAAATACCTCTTCAGCCTCTTCTGACCTCTACAGCCCGAGGTCTCCTCAGATTTTCCGGCGTAATTCTCTCATTACGGAACTCTCATCTGCAGATTATTATTCGCGCTTAGCGCGTTTTAAAAAGTCATTTTCCCGCAAGTGGATCTGCTTGAATAAAATTTATTCAGGGGAATCCTTCGTTGAAGTGTTTCACAGAGTTGTTGTGCGACGGCAGGTTCACTGGAAGATAGTTTCCACCGATGGAATAGTTATTTGTGTCACAAGGGAGCAAAATGATGTATTTACGGCGAGGGTGGTACATTGAATCCAGAGTGAAGGGAAGGATTCTACGATAGAATCCTGTGCGTAACGAAGGATTCAAGGTTCAAGAGATTCACACCGACTATGAGGAAAATTTTAATTAAATGCTCTAAAAAAATAACTATACTTTAAATTATACTTTCACCACTTTTACAGTAATCGAACAACGTAAACAATGCTTTTTTTATATTGTGAGGGATTAGGGAAGGTCACCACAGATAAAATATTCCTGTGTACTTTTACTAATGTGTAAAATAATCGAATCGAATATTGCAATGGTTTCGGATATCAATATTCATTATATCACAATAACAGTCATCGATAGTTTTGATTTCAGTAAAACATATAATTTTTAGACGACGCGAATGGCTGAGTCGGCAGTGACCCTGCCTACGAAGCCAAGGGTCCCGGGTTCGAGTCCCGGTGGGGGCAAATATTTGTCTGATGAGAACAGATGCTTGTACCCTAGTCATTGTTGTTTATCTATCTATGTATAATATTTATCTACATAAGTATGTGTATCGTTGTCCAGTACCCAAGATACAGGGAAACCTAGTTTGGGGCTAGATCAATGTGTGTCCAAGGTATTATTATTATTATTAATTTATTGTGACATTTTTTTTTAATTTTTACGAAAAATTCATAAATTTTCATATAAAGTTGTTAAAGTTAAAACTTGAAACATGTTCGTTTTTAATCGATTACGTATCATAGTCGATTGTAATGTAATTTCATAATTACATTCGATTATTTTAATCTGTGTTCAATTGGCACATTGCGTTAATGCTACATGCCAATGAATATATTAAAAAGTAGCTTGAACAGAACAGCAGCCCTTTGCTCCCTCTCGTCGTGGAGAAAAACTTACTTTTTCGAATGAAAGGTGTGAAAAATATATTTCATTTGAATATTTCAATACCTGACATTGAAATATTCGCATGAAATATCTTTTCATGGAACTTGGTTGACTCCCTCTAATGATAAAACTCATATAGTCTGGGCACTGGGTTTTTGTTGGAGTTTCGTCTAGAATATCGAGACGAAGAACTTCATTGGACGTTAGTTACATCATGAAATCATGACTAAATTTCTGTGCCCCACTCATATGTTTAGAAAACGTATTGTGAACAGCTTACGTTTTAGCAAGTCGGGAAAGGTGACAAAAAAATACGTTTTATTAGTTCAGGGTATTGAAAATTAATCGCGATTTTAACTTTGGCAAATGGATGCTTGTTGTTATGGTTCAAATCGTATGATAATTTCAAAACGACGGTGGTAACAAGTGGGTTAAATACCCAGATTAGTGCGCCTTTTGATAAAATAAAAGCATAGAGTTCGTGATTCCAGGCCCGTCAGAGGCATTAGCGGACGAGACGATTCAATTTCAAATCGTTGCTTAGTATAGGTTGACGCGCATAATCGCGCAATGGGGGCTACTAATAAGAAGAATATGGAACCCTTTTCAATTGATGAATGATGTTCTATCAACATTTTTCCCCCTTACTCATATATTTACCATTACTTGATCAACCATACACACACACACACACACACACTTACACACACACACACATACACAACACACACACACACACACACACACACACACACACTTACACACACACACTTACACACACACACACACACACACACACACACACACAAACACACACACACACCCTCCCTCACACATCTACACACACATACACCACACATTCACCCGCGCATACACAACTCATTCACTTGCTCATCCACACATACACATTCCTACTCTTTCTCAAACATAAATTCCAACAACCTCCCATTATCTTATCATGCTGTATTATTCACCTACTGTAGTTTCCACCATTGTTCAGAGTTGGAGAGGCTGGTGATCTGTAATGCAGGTCTCCTAGCACGGACACCAGTCCCTCATACAGAAAATGATATATAGGTTAACTGTATACTAGTTAAGATAACATTTGTTATGTAAATTTACTGTGTGAGAGAGAAATAAATAAACTAATTATTATTAAAAAAAAAAAATATTATAATTGTTATTAAGTCGCCGAAGCGATTATTATTTGGATGACTATGTTGTTTTTGGCAGAGTAGTTTAACATAACCTTGTGCTGACAATGGTAATAATGGACGTTTTCAAGTTGGACGTGCGTCAGGAAACCTGCGTATTCGATATAATAAATGATAATTAATATAGCCCATTAATGTTCTTACCGAGGGGCATGGGCCTTTACCCGGATACGAGTAAGATTTAGCCATACTCAACCACGCTGGCTCAGTGCGGTGCTTGTGGCCAAGCCGACTGTCAGAAGTTATCAAGCTGCCCTATAGGGTCTCTGACAGCTTTACGACTATTACCACCAAGTAGCGATAGCAGCCGGGGCCTACATTACATACATAACATAACTTAACGTGTCATCCGAAACACCGAAGCGTCCGAAACAAATGCCACATAGAACGGACACCCATCCAGTACCCGTCTCGGCCAGATGTTGCTACCCGCACTATCGTTTCCGATGTGCGGATACCACTTGGCCACGGACCCTTCTTCAGGAACTTGACTTATAAACCCAAACTAGCCTCTGCCACTCCTAATAGGAAAAAAAAACATTTATTTATATGTCAATCATCAGCCTAAATAATCATCTTCAACCCGTCAGTAGAAAGCATTTCTTACACGAAAAGTACTTTTGCTTGAAAACGGCGGACGTCGCCATAAGAGAAGATCATCAGATAGTCAAGGTCTATTATCTGAGAAACGATTGAAATCTGTTGGTTGATGGGAACGACTTTTTGCAAAGCCCTTTAATCATAAAGTACTTACTTCCAATCCTCTGTGGGGAAAAAGAGATGAATCCATTACAGGCACACACCGCGCGCCAAATTCCAATTTTCCAATGTAAACATGGGAGGATCAGTGCTAAAGAGTTTGTGCAGCGTCTTGTAAGTGTGTGCCGCAATAAGGTATTTTGTAATTTAGTTTAAAATTCGAAGTTAACCTTCAAACCTTGCATGACAACCTCTTTGGAGTAGCTAAGCGGGAGCTCCAAGGTTTGAATCCTGGACGGGGAAGAAGAAATAAAAAACCGTTTCTTGATTTTTATGTTTGCGACGTCACTGTGCAATGCTGTGTTTATGTTTGTTTGGAATTCCGAATATGTTAGTCCTGCTCATTTAATAAGGCTAGTATTTAATCGCACATCAAAAATACTGATTTGCCCAGCAAAAAAGGATCAACAATACACTTTTTGTTTTAATTATTTAATGGTTTCTCAAGTTTATGTTTTAAGTACTTTTTGTTTTTCTTGCATGTCCAACCTAACACGAAGGATAATGGGGGCATCGCTTTGCTCACCCTCTTTACCCTTCACCAAAGCTACCGCAGCATTTTGCCCTGATATTGCTGTGCAAATCAGTATTTTTAATGTGCAGTTTAATATTTCCCATTTAATAATATCTGTCGCCCCAACGTTCACAGTGTGAGCCCTGCAATAAATTATTAGGTATTTAATAAAACCTTCAATATACTTCACTCCATGCTAATCATTACCGAAAGTAAAATTGCTAAGTAGGCCTGCTCCTACTCATAAATTCAACCGAACCCTTGAAACGCAATCAGGGTGAGTCTCAAAAAATCCTATTACATTCCCGTTTCAGATTATCGGATTTGCCCATCGACTGCGAGGAGGTAATATGGAGCTAAGTACGCAAAGCAGATTTTCTAAGATATCATTGGGGTTATCTACTTACAATGGAGTCTAAAAAGCAAAGGATATATCCCTTTGCTTCGCATCATTGTGTGTTGACTAATTTTTATTTGCATAATGAGTTTTGTCTTACTTCGGCGTACTGTTTTGGTTGCTGTGATTTTTTGGTTGTAACTTGCTTTTGGTATATTTTCAGCTGGACTTCTTTTGAGTCTAATATTGGATATTTTATACATATATTTTTTGGCTATTAATGATTTGTTAAGTGCTCCAAGTGGTGGGTCAGGGTAGATGATGGTTGACATGTAAGAATAACAAAACCTCATATTGCTGATGCTGTGAAATTATGTATATCATATCGTGAAGGCTGATTAAAAATAGCTATAAATAAAAAAATGGAATACTTTGAGAATAATATTTTTTTCCTGATGGAATCTGGCGGGAATTTGCGGTTACAATGCATCTTAGTGGACGAGATTTTCGAGTTATGATTTATTATGACTTTAAAAAAAGCCTTAAGAATTTTAACCATGACTATTGATGAGTCTGCTTGTTCTCGTGCATCTGTCTTTAATTAGTTACTTGAATTTAAAAGAGGGCGGGAGATCTTTGAAGATTAGGCGAAGACCGCCAACCGCAGTTACTCAAAAAAATGTGCAAGCCGTGGGAAAAATATCCATGAGTACCGACGAACTACATACGTAGAGCTTGAGCGAGATCTAGGCATTGGATCAGCTGCACTGCAAACCATAATTCATGGACAACTGATCCTCCATAAGCGTTATTCGAGATGGGTGCCGCATCAACTCAACGATTTGCAGAAAGAATGCCGCGTGGATTGGTGTAAATTTATGATAAATAAATTCGACGCTGGCGAGAAGAAAACTGTGTATGATATACTGTCAGATGACGAAACCTGGTTGCATAACTACCCTGAAACAAAGCGGCAGTCAACGGTATGGTGCTTTGAAGATGAACCGACATCAACAAAATGTCGCCGAGCACGAAGCACCCAGAAACAAACAGGGCATATTGCAACTGTGGTGCTAGAGAATCAAAGAACTGTCAACTCAGAATGGTATGTGACAGTTTGTGCTCCACAAGTGTTGTCAGCTTGGTGTGACAAGCGGCCAAAGTCAGGAACCCAGCACCTTCTCTGGCACCATGACAACGCCAACCCGCACACTTCTGCCAGAACACACGACTATTTTAGTTCGAAAAATGTCACTATACTCCCAAAATGTCACTATACTCCCTCACTCGCCATAATCACCTGACCTGGAACCCTGTGATTTTTACCTGTTTCCGAAAATTAAAGAAAAAATAAAAGGAAATCGATTGGAAAAACCTGCGTATAATTATGAAATTTCTAAGGTACCCAAAGAAGAATGGTCTTTGACATATCCAAAGTGGGCCTGATGAAATATGTATACATGCTCACTGTATTTACTTCAAAAAATATATAGCGATAATTAAGAAAATTTTTGTAGTTTTTGAATATCTAATTTCTTTTGGCATGAACCTCGTACTTAGAACATGTCTTTTCTTTTGCCTCTTCTCTACATTGGACCACTGTGGAAGAAGGAGGGCGACGAAAAGGTGATCAACTAAACTAATGAGTAACTGATTATGGTTTGAGTTTGCAAAAAGGAAATTCCCCTTTCGAGTGGTGATTCATGGCTGAATCTCGCACAGGAAAAGGAAACTCCATGAGCTCTACCAGCGCTTCGGAAATATGCCCGTCAGAGAAGACAGCACCAAGAATCTCTACGGGGATTCATCATTTCTTTTATATGCCACAATGTACAATATAATAATAATAATACTACCTTGGACACCATTTACACACATTCATCCAGCCCCAAACTAGGATTCCCTGTATCTTGGGTACTAGACAACGATACACATACTTATATAATCTATATAGATAAATATTATACTTAGATAGATAAACAACCATGACTAGGGTACAAACATTCGTTCTCATCAACCAAATATTTGCCCCCACCGGGACCGAACCCGGCGGGACCCTTGGTTTCGTAGGCAGCGTCACTGCCGACTCGGCCATTCGAGTCGTCAAATATAAAAAAAATCTAATGACATTATGATAACATGTGTACATCTACAAGTGCCAATGAGATGTCCCAAAATAACGATTTTACAAATGTTATCGTTAAAATAATCTTCTCAAGTTCTAATTGGACCACCTTAAAATTACTATTCCGGTAAACTACCTTTATGTTTCTGAGCATCTCGCTCACTATTGCTTTAGGAATCTCAGTTCACCTCTTAGATGAATTTGAATATTCTCGAGCATAATGTCTTCAAAGCCGCGATACCGCTCCCTGCTAATGCACGGAATGCTTTGTGAAACCGAGCCTTATAATATCGGTTGTAAGTACGTGATGAGGATAGCAAATAAGGCGATATATGTATTTGAAAAATCTCTCTAGAGACTGGCATGATATTGGATGTAGAGATCCACTTAATTTTAGTGGAAATGGAGTGAAAATAAAAACTTTTATTTAAACTTGTGCCCCCTTATTAATAAAAAGCTTTACTCCGGGACTAAAGTTAATCCGGAAGCAACTACGGGACAGAGCTAGACAGCTGTCTAGCCTGTCTAGCTCTGTCCCGTCTGTAGTTACTCTTGGATTAACTTTACTCCCAGAGTAAAACTTTTTATTAATAATGGGGGTGGGTTCTCGTTACTCGTTACTGATTTCGTTTTGCTGAAAGAAAAAACGTGTAGAAACTGAAATTGTCAACTAAGTTGTTAGTTGAAAATTAGTTGATAATTATCGACCTCTGTGGCGCTGCAGTTGTATCTGCCTACCATGCAGGAGGTCCCAGGTTCGATCTCCGGCTGGAAAAATCAATCCTTGATCCCCAGGTCTTGGATGTTTATATGTGTGTGACGTCGCTGTTTCTGTTCCCACGCTGGTTCCCACGACGCAGGGTATCCTAGTGTGGGGCCAGAAGCAATGTATGTGCCTGTATGTAAATGTTTATGTTTACCTAGACGCACAAGTTTATGAGTATTTTCATTTGCTCAACGTCTTGTCGTCGAGACCCATAAAACCCTTTAACAACATTTCCAACGTATTTTCCAAGTCTTTACTACTTACTTATATCCTTTATAGTCCCTCTAGACCCTCAAACCAACCCCAACTTATAGTTGTACGTGTATACATATAACAACGTCAAGGGACTTGTACACTATGAATTTATTGCACCACTCTAAGCGGCTGTATATTGTCGTAAGAACTAAAAGCATTTAGGTACCCATATGTCATATTTCGCGTGTCCATAGTCCAGGAGCCAATAAAGTTAGTAAACTCTGGTTAATATCTGTTTTTTTAAATGTTGCAAACATACGGCTGTTTAACCAATGAGAGATTTTACCCTAGTGTCTAGAGCTGTAGGATCACACAATCACCTTCAGGTTCAGAAAACCATGTGATTTTAAAAGTTAAGTTTGATATTAAAATGATGGGACTGTGTGGGGGTTAATCTAGTTCTGCACAATCCTTGCTGTTGATAATTTTGCAATGATGTATTCCTGGTTATTAATTATAATAATTAATATTGTATTAGTTAAGCACTTTAACAAAGATCTCAAAATCAATCTGTGGGAGTTTCTCCGTCCTCCTTCTCCCACAGTGGTTCAATGTAGGGAAGAGGCAAAAAATGACGTTTGCTTAGTATATGTAAATATCTACAGTAATAAAGACATTTGATTTGATTTGAAAAATTATAGTAACAGGTATTATATTCATATTCATATTCTTGAAAACATATAGGTAAAGAAAGTTACAAAAAATGCTATCAAAGGCGAACTTATCTCTAAATAGATATTTCTTCCAGCAAACCGCCACCCACCCGCCAACATTGCCTTCGGAGTATAACTTTGCCCAAATTCCAAAAATAACTTCAACTGTCGATTGCAGTTTTTCCTAAAGAAATAGCAACATTTGTATATTTTCTGGGTGAATGTAACTATATATATGGCAGTACTGCTCGCCCGGTATGTGGCTGAGTTCGCTCAGTTGCCCGTGACACGTGTTCAAAGCCCGTGACACGTGTCAAAATGGTGTGTCAAAAACTACTGCTGTCGTTTTAGGTGCTGTGACCGCATTACGATTATTTATTGTTGTAGACATATAATCGCCATTTCTTTGAGATAATGCCTCGGGCTATTTTACCCGAACTAGCATTGACCTAAGGGTGACAAAATAGTCTGAGGGTTGTCAACAGTTTAATGAAAATAATTTTACAATAATATCTATGAGTGAAATTTAATGAGCTGACCGTATTTTGACCGTATATGATATTACCCATTATAATGAATAACTTTCACCTAGAAACACATGGTCGCAAACGAAAAAAAATATTGGTTCTTCCATACCTCAATCGGCTGACAGGCTCATACCTACCTAAGTATATTTTTATGTAATTAATGTCATTAGGTATATTTTTTGATACAATTTCAAATAAACATATTTTGCCTCATTAAATATATTTTTATTTCCGTAGCAAGAAGGTGCCAACCTTAACCCAGTGATTTACGTAGTATGAAAAACAGTTGTAGTGGAGTGTAATATTGCCCACACCAATAACATAAAAAATACAAATTATTCGTATATAGTGTCATCTTAATGGCATCTTTAAATCATTTACTACAATATATCTTATTACCAAAGAAAGCCTCAGGGTTGATATTCTTGGAGAAATCGAGACAGCGCAATGTTGTAAGGTTTCACAGGTAATTTTGCCCGCCTCTTTAAATGCATTTTTTCGGGATACTATTGAGGGGATCTGTATATAATGAATAAGAGAGGTTTTTATGGTGGTAAAAAATGGTTTTGTTTGTTCTGGGTTACGGCGTATATTTTTCGAAATATGTTAAAAAACGGGGAAAAGTGGGCAATGTTGGCGTGTTTGACATTATGTCATACTGGCGCTATCAATTTTTGAGCGACAGGCATTGACAGCATAACTTTCAAACTTTGAGTTGTATTAAGTTAAATATTTTGGATGGCTGAAGATTTTCGTTTAACAAATGAATCTTATGTGGCTCCCGGGCTATACGGACGAAAGGAAATGTAGATCATACTCTCAAGACATCCTTGTGAGTGCACGAAGAGTACCTCTGAAACAAAAATGATAATGGAAGCGTACTGTGTGGTTTCCGTGATCAAATTAGTGGTAAGTAATATTGATGTTAGTAGGAAAAAAGTGTGTGCTACCAGAGGGGTGTCACTTGGCATTGTGAGAGGCTTGTCAAATAGTAGCATTACCCCCCAGGCGTGGTGATGCGGCGCAATCTAGCCCAGCACGAGTGGGGACGCGTTTCTGTAGCTGTTAAGCGATTACTGACGTAGCGCAGGTGAGAGTTAGATTGCGCCTTATTGATTTATTTAATTATTTCTGTACCGCTAGGTACTACTACTTACTCTGTGGTACTTCTCTATCCAGAGCAGAGTGGAAGGCACTCGAATGCGGGGTAGATCACCAACGAGATGGAGGGACCAAATTAAATCCGCTGTGGACGATCCCTTTCATATATGCACCAGAAAAGCAGCCCTCAGAGACGACTGGCGAATTGTGAGGCGGTCCACCCAAAAGAAGTGACGACCACGACCGTTGCATCAAGAGTGATACGACGAAGAAGAAGAAGTACGACTCCACCAAGCTAACTAGACTCCTGTCATTGAAAGACAAGTCTGACATGTGACGAATGATGACTGAGAAGCAAATAGTTGGCTTGGGGGAGAATTACAAGATGTAACAGAAAAGGGAATTACTGACTTGCGCGCCGCGGTCAGTTTTTACACCCTTTTAATTATATTTATGGCTCTTTTCTGACGCCCTGCTCGGCAATGGGACACTTGCGCGCATGAGTATCAGTGACTTGCGCGGGTACCTGTAGGGTACATGCGTGCTTATATGGCTGGCTAAAAGGACACTTGCGCGCTAAGGTAATAGTCACTTGCGCGCTGCAGTCAGTTTCCTCTTATTACTCTAGCACCTTGGTCGGCAATAGGACACTTGCGCGCAAACCTTTTAGTCACTTACGCGCTGCGGTCAGTTTCCTCTAATTACTTTTATTACTCTAGCACCTTGGCCAGCAATAGGACACTTCCACGCAAGGATATTAGTAACTTGCGCGCTGCGGTCAGCTTCCTCTAATTTCTTTTATTACTCTAGCACCTTGGTCAGCAATAGGACACTTGCGCGCTAAGCTATTAGTCACTTGCGCGCTGCGGTCAGTTTCCTCTAATTACTTTTATTACACTAGCACCTTGGTCAGCAATAGGACACTTGCGCGCAAAGCTATTAGTCACTTGCGCGCTGCGGTCAGTTTCCTCTAATAACTTTTATTACTGTAGCACCTTGGTCAGCAATAGGATACTTGCGCGCAAGGCTATTAGTCACTTGCGCGCTGCGGTCAGTTTCCTCTAATACTTTTATTACACTAGCACCTTGGTCAGCAATTGGACACTTGCGCGCAAGGCTATTAGTCACTTGCGCGCTGCGGTCAGTTTCCTCTAATTACTTTTATTACACTAGCACCTTGGTCAGCAATAGGATACCTGCGCGCAAGGCTATTAGTCACTTGCGCGCTGCGGTCAGTTTCCTCTAATTACTTTTATTACACTAGCACCTTGGTCAGCAATAGGATACTTGCGCGCAAGGCTATTAGTCACTTGCGCGCTGCGGTCAGTTTCCTCTAATTACTTTTATTACACTAGCACCTTGGTCAGCAATAGGATACTTGCGCGCAAGGCTATTAGTCACTTGCGCGCTGCGGTCAGTTTCCTCTAATTACTTTTATTACACTAGCACCTTGGTCAGCAATAGGACACTTGCGCGCAAAGTTATTAGTCACTTGCGCGCTGCGGTCAGTTTCCTCTAATAACTTTTATTACTCTAGCACCTTGGTCAGCAATAGGACACTTGCGCGCAAGGTTATTAGTCACTTGCGCGCTGCGGTCAGTTTCCTCTAATAACTTTTATTACTCTAGCACCTTGGTCAGCAATAGGACACTTGCGCGCAAGGTTATTAGTCACTTGCGCGCTGCGGTCAGTTTCCTCTTATTACTTTAGCACCTTGGTCGGCAATAGGACACTTGCGCGCAAAGCTATTAGTCACTTGCGCGCTGCGGTCAGTTTCCTCTAATAGCTTTTATTACTCTAGCACCTTGTTCAGCAATAGGACACTTGCGCGCAAAGCTATTAGTCACTTGCGCGCTGCGGTCAGTTTCCTCTAATTACTTTTATTACACTAGCACCTTGGTCAGCAATAGGACACTTGCGCGCAAAGCTATTAGTCACTTGCGCGCTGCGGTCAGTTTCCTCTAATTACTTTTGTTACACTAGCACCTTGGTCAGCAATAGGACACTTGCGCGCAAAGCTATTAGTCACTTGCGCGCTGCGGTCAGTTTCCTCTAATAACTTTTATTACTCTAGCACCTTGGTCAGCAATAGAACACTTGCGCGCAAGGCTATTAGTCACTTGCGCGCTGCGGTCAGTTTCCTCTAATTACTTTTATTACACTAGCACCTTGGTCAGCAATAGGACACTTGCGCGCAAAGTTATTAGTCACTTGCGCGCTGCGGTCAGTTTCCTCTAATAACTTTTATTACTCTAGCACCTTGGTCAGCAATAGGACACTTGCGCGCAAGGTTATTAGTCACTTGCGCGCTGCGGTCAGTTTCCTCTAATTACTTTTATTACACTAGCACCTTGGTCAGCAATAGGACACTTGCGCGCAAAGCTATTATAATATAATATAATATACCTTGGACACCATTTACACACATTGATCTAGCCCCAAACTAGGATTCCCTGTATCTTGGGTACTAGACAACGATACACATACTTATATAGATAAATATTATACTTAGATAGATAAACAACCATGACTAGGGTACAAACATCCGTTCTCATCAAACAAATATTTGCCCCCACCGGGACTCGAACCCGGGACCCTTGGTTTCGTAGGCAGCGTCACTGCCGACTCGGCCGTTCGGGTCGTCATTAGTCACTTGCGCGCTGCGGTCAGTTTCCTCTAATAACTTTTATTACTGTAGCACCTTGGTCAGCAATAGGATACTTGCGCGCAAGGCTATTAGTCACTTGCGCGCTGCGGTCAGTTTCCTCTAATTACTTTTATTACACTAGCACCTTGGTCAGCAATAGGACACTTGCGCACAAGGCTATTAGTCACTTGCGCGCTGCGGTCAGTTTCCTCTAATTACTTTTATTACACTAGCACCTTGGTCAGCAATAGGATACTTGCGCGCAAGGCTATTAGTCACTTGCGCGCTGCGGTCAGTTTCCTCTAATTACTTTTATTACACTAGCACCTTGGTCAGCAATAGGATACTTGCGCGCAAGGCTATTAGTCACTTGCGCGCTGCGGTCAGTTTCCTCTAATTACTTTTATTACACTAGCACCTTGGTCAGCAATAGGATACTTGCGCGCAAGGCTATTAGTCACTTGCGCGCTGCGGTCAGTTTCCTCTAATAACTTTTATAACTCTAGCACCTTGGTCAGCAATAGGACACTTGCGCGCAAAGATATTAGTCACTTGCGCGCTGCGGTCAGTTTCCTCTAATAAGTTTTATTACTCTAGCACCTTGGTCAGCAATAGGACACTTGCGCGCAAAGCTATTAGTCACTTGCGCGCTGGGGTCAGTTTCCTCTAATAACTTTTATTACTCTAGCACCTTGGTCGGCAATAGGACACTTGCGCGCACACCTTTTAGTCACTTACGCGCTGCGGTCAGTTTCCTCTAATTACTTTTATTACACTAGCACTTTGGTCAGCAATAGGACACTTGCGCGCAAAGCTATTAGTCACTTGCGAAGCACTTGCATTTTCCTACAAATACTTTTATGACTCTGACGTTCTGGTCGACAATGGGACACGCCCACTGAAAGGTGGAGTTACAACTACGAAGGCATAAAAACACACTTTGTTGTGAGGGATTGTTAGGCATATCTTACTGAACTTTCACTGTGGAAGTTTGGATTTGGATTTGACCAGACCCACTTCAATTTTCTTTTACCCATAGTATCGCTCGACTGCTTGGCGTTAATGCATGCTGATGTCAATAAATAAAGTTGCTCTGATTGATTCGGTTTTATAGCGAAAGTTGTTCTATTCTAAGCGATGTCCCTAACACGTTTATAATTGATAAAATCTTTATTACACACACAGCTATAAAAATGGTGGTCTCTGATAAGAGATCTCTTCCAGCCAACAAAATTAGGATGACGACGGTCGTTTGCTGAGCAGGGGTGGACCATGAGTACAACAATATAATTTACCTAGTACATACCTAAATAAAGTTGTTAGTAACAACGTCACTTTTCTGTTGCAAACTTACAATGAAACCAATAAAAGTTAACTCTCTGCTCAACATCCTATCACATCATCGACATACATCAAGATACTACAAATTATATGTATAGCGTCCCGCCTTTTTCCGTACACGGTAGAAGAGGCACGTACGTGCCCTCGTACAGCCAGTTATTCGGGCCGAGTGAATAAAGCAAAGTATCACCAGTCAAGTGTCCGTGGCCTGGCGGTATTCGCACGTCGGAAACGATCGTGCTGGTAGCAACATCTGGCTGGAGACGGGTACTGGATGGGTGTTCGTTTCTATGTGGCATTTTTTTCGGGCGCTCCCGTGTTTCAGGTGACACGTTAAGCTGTAGGTCCCGGCTACTATCGCTAGTCGATGGAGTAATCGTGAAGCTGTCGGGATGGCCCTAGCCCGGCACTCCTCCACCAACCCGCACTGGGCTAGCCTTTTGGAATGTGTATGCCTCAATCTTACTCGTATCTGGGTAAAGGTCGGTGCCCATCGGTGGGAATGAATGGGCTAGTTTATCATTATTATCACCTCCTATATTATCTGACGGTCGCTCACATCAATGATGAGCATTTTGTTGAAATCTTTGAAGTATCCGGGTATACCTTTCTTTACTTCTTCGGATCATCTACACTTCAATACTACAAACTAACATATTTACAAAAACACTAACACTCTCTGAACTAAAGAAGGAAGTTTTCTGAATATGTTGATTCCTGAGAAATACAGTACGAAGAAGTTACAGTATGAAAATCATAACATACAGGCACATACATAGCTTCTGGCCCTACACTACGATACCCTGTATCGTGGGAACCAGAAACAGCGACATCACACACATATAAACGTCCAAGACCTGTTTTTTTGTAATTTTCATACCCGGCCGGGGATCGAACCCGGGACCTCTCGCATGGTAGGCAAAACCACAATCGCAGCACCACAGAGGTCGTGGTCTGTCATTGGAGGGAAATTCTTCATTCTACTCGACGGTCGCCCATATCAGTCCCAGACTTCTACGCCATTATCAGATTGCGTATCGCGTCATTCTGGGACCGGCTGCGGGACTCGAACAATGGTATCCTAGCCTGTATTATGGAGAGCACCAGCAGGTATTTTTTTCAATATTGGAACACTGTGCACCACACTGGGAATAGGAAATAACATAGTTTCATTATTTTATTGGTAGGTATTATTATTTCATTATTATGTTGACAAAATTGCTATTGTATCATTTCTCTATTGTAATTTGATTTTGCACCATTGTTTTTTATATTTTGTATTGTAACTCGTGTTTTTTCTATGGGTTTACACCTGAGAATAAACTATTATTATTATTATATCAATGATGACCAATAACTAATCAAATATTTGAAGTATAATGTTATACTTTTCTTTATTTTCTTCTTCTACTCCAATATTACAACTAACACATTTACAAAAACACTCTCTGGACAAACGATTGAAATTTTCTGAATATGCTAATTACAATACTATAGAAAAATACTTTTAGCCTGTTAGTGACGGGATATTGCTTAAAACATCGATTAAACAAATGAATCGATACACTATTCAAAAATTTGTGAAAACGATGCAGCATCGACGTTCTTTTGTCAATTTCGATTATTTCCGATTGTTTTGGTAACACCCAGTGTTTAAAAAGATTTTTTTTAAGTTTTAGGTTATCTGTCTCATCACCTCACGCCCAAAGCAAATACTTGGCTTCCACGGCCCTTCACGTCCTTCCGGGTAGTACTAAGGAGCAACATCATATTGCCCACAAGACGTTAATTTCTAGGTTCTCGATAGAAGAGACCCTGACCGTATTTTTATCTTTCAAATACACTTGACAATGGTATAATTAACCTCCAAAGAGGTTAGCAGGCCATAATAAAAAAAAACTGCTAAAATTTTATGAACTTTACAATAGGAATATCATACAAAACAAAACATCAGTTTATAGCAAGCGGACTCAACCCACGGGATGCTAGCGAATAATTCCATACATATTCAATGCTTATTCCACAGTGTTACTCAAACTTTGCGCTTGTACGATCCGGCTTCAGCATTATTAATGACTTGTTCTATAGTACCGTCAAAGAGAAGGCATGCATGCAGCTTTAGGTGAAATATCTAGCATTATTTATCGATGGATAGGTTAAGGGTAATGCTAGAAGACAGAGTAAACCTAGGTTTATCCGGGTTTACTTGGGATTACCCAAGGTCTTTGGGTAAAGTCCGAATATTCATTTATGTTCGTACTTTACCCGTACCCAACTAAATCTACCCAACAATGATTGGATAATGATAGGTGGTGGTCTGAATAATAATTGAACAAAATTTTTATTCCGAGTTTTCCCAAACTCACCCAGGTCTACCCAATGCTGGCTGGGTAATGTTGTAATAATACGTGAAATTAAAAACAAAGAGCACCGATAGCTTATATTTAATAAAAAAACATACAAAAGAACATGGTGATAGTTATAGCTTTTCTAAGCATACACCACCTTGTTAAAGTATTTAAAGGCATGTCAAAAATTAAACAATTCATAAAGTATATGATGTCGTCATATATATTATTTATTTAAACTGCTATAACACTTCTTCGATAGGTCCATTTCGTTTCCTAGTCTATAAAGATCATCAGTAATTTCTAATTTCAGTAAGGTCAAGGCTGTATAAAAGGTGTAATTGCAAAACAAAATTTACTACAAAGAAGTGTATATGCAAGGCTGTAGGAATAATCTGCATTTGAAACTGTCACAACAGTTTAAATAAATAATATGTATTACGACATCATACACTTTGCATTGGGTAGACCTGGGTGAGTATGGGTAAACTCCGAATTAAAAAAAACAATTACTATTCAGACCATCACCTAACATTACCCAACCAGTGTTGGGTAGACCTAGTTGTGAAAGGGTAAAGTCCGAATACAAATTAATATTCGGACTTTACCCAGAGAGCTTTGGTAATCGATCATGAACGAGCTTTAATAATGATAGATGTATATTTAGTTTGCAGGGGCCTGTCACCTACCAGTGTTGCTAAGTTTTCCCTACTGAGATTAAGTAAATACTTAGCCTTTTTGAGGATTTTCCTTAAGATAAACAATTAAGACTGCCTACAGTCTTTGGTGTTCTTCCACTCCAGGTTTGCATCTCGCGTAGCTATCATTTTGAAGATCTTCTTTGTGACAGACGCTGATTTAGGTAATCTTGGTTCTGGTCGAATAAAACGCTCATCAGCACCGTTTCTTGCCGGCTCATCTGCTTTTTCGTTACCTTGAATCTCTTCATGTCTGGGGACCCATGCGATAATTATTTCTGATGTTTTTCCCAAAGAGTTTACTAGTTAGACTTGCCTTTTCTGCTTAAAATCTGCCTGACCATCAGAATAAATGACTACTGTTTTATTTTAATTTAAAGATTAATGTTGTTTCCCTTAGTGCTTCAGCACATTCCATTATGGCGCAGGTATTTCCTCTTGGAACACGCTGGCGTATAGCCTCAAGGCAATTGGCCCCAAGACCGCCACGGTAATATGGCGGATCAAATTAGGTTCCTAATCTAAATCGGCATAAGACGTTGCGGTGAACCCCCAGGTCAATTACACATGTCACCGCGGGTCAGGGACAGCTCGACCCGAGTCAACTCGACCCGAACTTTAGTACCAGAAACTATTCTAAAAAAGTAGTTTTTACCGTCGGCACGAAAAGTATCTTCCTCTTATAGTAGTTTATGTGACTGCTACATAATGGAGGGCATTAATACTCGAGAGTGCGGCGAGTTTCATAATAATATCACTCGAGAGTTTTAATGCCTAATTATGTACAGTTACATACACTAGTTTATCTACACACATATCATAAGCTCTCTTTGATGTGTACAGGAACCGCATGTTTGATCGGCACTGTGGCTCTGCAGTTGTTTAGCTTTTTCTGTAGCTCCAACTTCGGGCGTCGGCGTTCGAAATTTGAATATCAGTACCAACTTCACAGACAAACTAGGGGGCGGCATGCAGGCGGGCGTCGGCGTTCGAAATTTGAATGTCATAATGTGTAGAAAAATTACACATTATGGTCATAATGTGTAATTTTTCAGATAAGAAATTAGTTTTTACCAAATAGTTTAACATTATGCTGATCGTAACGTGCGGTTTTTGTACGCAGTAAAGAGGGTTTATGAGACGTGTGTAGATAAAAATATTAAAGATTGCTTTAATTTATTGATACAATTATATATTTACTTTTATGAATAAATGAAATAAATATGTATATTATTTTATATAAAATTTAATCACAATGAGCTCATAATCATAATGATGACCTCTGTGCTTATGGCTGAACCTATCATGCGAGAGGTCCCGGGTATATGTGCTCTGTAGTCCCAGGTTCGATCCCCGGCTGGGGATGCAGAAAAAAAAAAGGTCTGGGATGTTTATATGTGTGTGACGTCGCTAGTCTGGGGCCAGAAGAAATGTATGTGACTGTATGTGAATGTATATGTTTATGTTTATTATAATCATATCAAATTTAGTTTATAATTAATTACATATAACATAACATTACATAGCGTGATGCCTTTTCGCATACGGGGTGGAAGAGGCACAGTGTGTGACAGGGGGTGGGCCCATCGCCGCAGCTATGGAGATATTAAGGCTTCCGATGTTTTCCATCACCGTTAGAACGTCCGTAACATATGCGATATAACATATGAACATGTAACATTTTTGGCATACCTACTATTTTGAAAAAACATTTTCTGCGGCTAGAGATGAAACCAGTGTTTTTGTACGTAAACGTACTTTGAACTCGGTTTTCTCGCAAGACATATAGTTTACGGAATTCATAAAAACAAACTTTTGTTTGTTAACATTTATGCAGCATACATAGCAACATTATTCTCTCGGATTCGTCTCTGGCCTGGTATTTTTTTCTAAATAGCTGAAATAGGTATGCCAGTCTCTATACAAAAATGTTACAAACCTTTTGGGAGCCACTGGTCGTTACCGGGAATCTAGCCACTAATTCCACGCCAAACATACCGCCAATCAGGTAATTTGCACAATACATATCATCACCTGGGCCCTAAATCTCGATGTTGCTAAACCTCCCGATTTGCTAAGACACTGTCTCTGCCAACCCGCACGGGAAAAGGCGCGACGTCATGTTTAATTTCATATATATATTTTATAAATGTAGTCTATTAATGCCTCCACCAAGGGACACGCACGGGCCTTTGCCCGGATGCAAGTAAGATTGAGCCATAATCTACCACGCTGGCTCAGTGCGGGTTTGATGGAGGGTGTCGGGCTAGTGGCCGACCCGTCTGTCAGAAAATATCAAGCTGCCCCATTGTACGAGTAGTTACAGTAGTTATAGCTTGTCAAATTTGTACGTAGCACTCCCATGGTCTCCGGGCGATGGGGGACGAACGATGCGGGGGCGGGAATGAAGAGCGCGGGCGGTTCCTACCACGCGCCCCGCCGCCCGCGCCCTTCTTTCCCGCCCTCGCAGCCCCCGCATCTTTCGTTCCCCCGTCGCCCGCAGACCATGGGAGTGCTACGTACGAATTTGACAAGCTCTAGACACAAATGCCACATAGAAATGGACACCCATCCAGTATCCGCCTCGGCCAGATGTCCCGACCCACACGATCGTTTCCGATGCGAACACTAGGCCACGATCGCTTATTATTTTTTTAATTTAACTCATAACAAGACTAACAACTAACACAATTGAAGTAAAAACTAAGCCACACATTTTTTAGAGTTACCAAACGGGACTCTAATACTAAGCCTCCGCTGTCCGTCCGTCCGTCCGTCTGTCACCAGGCTGTATCTCATGAACCGTGATAGTTAGAAAGGTGAAGTTTTCACAGTTGATGTATTTCTGTTGCCGCTATAACAAAAAATACTAAAAAACAGAATAAAATTAATATTTAATGGGGCTCCCATACAACAATTCTTTCATTACCACATACAAACTTATGAATGCACGGTTACGTGCATGGAGTGTGAAAGTAGCCGCACCAATAACTTTGTAAACAACATTTTGCTATGTAAAATCCAAACTTTTCACTCCACACCATCCCTACCATTGTACGGTTGTACGGAACCCTTCGTGCGCGAGGTGACCTCGCACTTGACCGGTTATATTTTTATACTCGAGTTAACTAAGGTTTTTGATAACAAGCGGTTAGTAACAATAATGAATTTGGAGCTAAGAAACATGTCATCATATTTGGTTAGTGCATTTCATGAATAACTTATTCCATATGTTCGGCCTATTAATTGCACTGGGTAGGTAGATGATAACCATTATGGATCAGCAGCCTTATGGCGTAAGTCGTCTGAGCTATGAACTTCATAGCTCAGACGACTTTTACGTTTGACACCTTGCACCAGCTTCATCTGTCAAATGGTATCACGCAAATAGCATCATAATGGAGGCCAAACCCAAGCTCATTGAATGAAGCCTAGATGCCTTCGGTGATACCCCGCAATCGATGAAATTGTATGAGCATGAGATGAACCATAGACACACGCTATGAACTTCAGAGAGTTACGCCATAAGGCTGCAGGTCCTTTGGGATCTCACATCAGTTTGGTCGGTTTATTAGAGCCAAATATACAATTTAAACAGGGATTGTTTATTGAAAGTAGGTGTACGGACGAGACTGTTGTCTGCCCGTGCATGTCTTGTTGTTACTGTTGATTTTGTTGGTTGAGTAGCCAGAAGATAAACCGCTAATTTCACTTTAAACGGTTTATTAATTCTCAATTTTATGTAAATGTATGGCTAATGGCTAACTGGTGACTGAAGCGCCGATATGCTTACAATGCATTTTACTTGCGACTAGGTACTAATGTACGTAACCTTACAGTAGGTACAGTACGGAACGGATTTAACTGAGCCGGTCACCGTACCAGGGCCTCGTCGCTCGCTCAAGGTCGCGAATTATTTGCCTACTCGCTCGCGTGCCCCCGGGAACAATTCAACGTTCAATTAATGAACGTCATAACATAATCAAGAAAGCATAAATATAACATTAAGTAGGTGCCTAATTATTACAAAGAACATAATATATAGGGTGCAATGAACTGGTTTAATGCCAGATGTCGGTGTCTTGTAAGTCATTAATTTTGCAGCAGGCCTTAATGCATAAAGTGTGCTTTATACATTTTTTGAATCGAGCTTCAGTCAAGTTTTGTATTTCTTGCGGAATTTTATTGTAGGAGCGTATACATTGTCCCATAAAAGAACTACTAACTTTTGTGAGCCTGAACATTGGAAAAGGCAATATCACAGTGCTGCCGATGCAAGCCGCTTGCCTGAGCTCATGACGTACGGAAGAGGGTACAATTAGTTAAATTCTATTGATATTCCTCCACTTTGTTTTCTTGTTTTCTGTTTTCTGTTTCAATACTTACTTGAATTATTTACAAGATTCAGATTATTTTTAACCCTTAAATTTGATATCAGAGAATTTCGGTCAGGACAACAAGCAATTGAACATTTTATTAAATTAAAACATATACAACAAGCAATAATTTGATTACTTTAGATTTTTTATTTCACTTTGTCATCTTTATGCAACCCTATCGCGTACGCGTAAATCGCGATTAAAATCAAGCATTTAAAAAATAACATTGATAGATCTTCTTCTCTCTTGATGATGTAAATTCCGCTGTGGAGGCGTTGAATGCTGACTTAGCTGGTATTAGTGGAAAGGCATCATCATTTGGGTTGATGGTTAATCCGAATAAGTCCCAGGTCATGATTATAGGTCCCAGACACTCTTTAAACACGTTGCAGCAATTGTCTGTCCCTTCTGTAACTTATAAAGGTACTGTAATCATGTATAGCGATAAAGCTGAAAACCTCGGTGTCATCTTCGATAATCAATTGTATTGGTTAATGCATGTTAGTGAGGTCAGCGGGCGAGTTTACGCAACCTTTCACTCTCTCAGGAGACTTCAGAACTTTCTATTCGCCAGACCAAAACAACTCTCGCTCAGGCCCTTCTTCTTCCCCTCATTGATAATGCTGATGTTTACTGGGTTCGGCGCAAAAGAAGAACAACTGAACAAATTCGAACAACTTCAAAATCTCGGGATTCGGTTCGGTTCAAGTATGACCACGTATCTCAGCATTGCAGGAAGCTGAAGCTAAATGAGCCAAAAAGTGTCTATGGTCTGACCCCCGACATAAACTGTGGCTAAAAATGAACCTAAGAGGAATCAGATATAGTCAGTTGCTCCTTCAGCTGGGTTCGAAAGAGTATTTTCGGCATTTTTGCAGCAGTAGGCAGCCAAATTAGTCTTCGTTGATTTCCTTGTTCATATTAGTTAGATATGACAAAATATACAGTTTTAGAAGAATTTTTAGATTATACTCGAGAGTTTTAATGCCTAATTATGTACAGTTACATACACTAGTTTATCTACACACATATCATAAGCTAGCTACCGCATGTTTGACCGGCATTGTGGCTCTGCAGTTGTTTAGCTTGTACTGTAGCACCAACTTCGGGCGTTCGAAATTTGAATGTCAGTACCAACTTCACAGACAAACTAGGGGCGGCAAGAAGGCGGGCGTCGCCGTTCGAAATTTGAATGTCATAATATGTAGAAAAATTACACATTATGGTCATAATGTGTAATTTTGCAGATAAGAAATGAGTTTTTACCAAGTAGTTCAACATTATGCTGATCGTAACGTGCGGTTTTTGTACGCAGTAAAGAGGGTTTATGATACGTGTGTAGATAAATAAATTAAACGTTTCTGCATAAAGTTGCAGTTGTGACATACGGACGGACGGACGGAGGGACGGACGGACGGACAGACAGACTTGACGAAACTATAAGGGTTCCTTGTTTCTCTACGGAACCCTAAAAAATTATGTCAAAATCTATCCAATTTTGCTGCATTCACAAATGTTTGAAGATATATAAATTAATTTGATTAATCGTTGGTGATAAGCAATATCCCCTCACTAACAGGCTAGACTGACACCTGTCATGCACCATGTTATCTTGTTCAATCTGTAATCCTACGTTCCATCGGTATTATTTCCAGTCGTGCCAATATCAATTAGTTACTTAAAGCGTACCAACCTAACCCACATCACTCTTGAAATCGTATTCACAAATTAACAGTACCCTCTTCGTTTGTTCCAAATTCAAAATAGTTTCAAGAAAATTAACAGTTGGACTGCTGAGAGTTTCCGCTTCTACTATTATTAGTAATGGAACCGCTTACAAGTACGACAATAGTTCAAGGCATGCATTATTTTCCGATTATGTGTCATAGTGTCATTGTTTGTTATCGTGTTATGTGTCTGCATTTGTTGCGCTAAAATAGTTGTAATGATACGTACTGTGCAAACATTTACAAAATTTTCTATAGGAACGCGGTTTGATGACAGTTACTTGAAGACTTGTGTTGCAGCTGAAAAAATAATGATTTTTAAGTTTTAATATACACCGCCAACTTAAAGAAATTGAGACGTAGCCAAAATATTTCGTACAACTTCGACAACCTCTGTGGCGCTGAGCCATGCGAGAGGTCCCGGGTTCCGGGCCGGATAAAAAAAAATGGCAACAAATATTTTTTTCTTACCCAAAATGGGTAAATGATCACCAAAAGTTGCAGAAAATATCAGGGCAAAATACTTCGGTAGCTTAGGTGAAGGGTAAAGGGGGCGAGCCAAGCGAAGCCCCCTTTATCCTTCGTGTTAGGTTGACAATGTAACAACAACAAAAAAATACTTAAAACATAAACTTAAGAACAGAAAACATAAGAAGAAGTTTGGTGATCGTTTATCCAAACACAATTTGGTGATCATTTACTAATTCTGGCCATCATTTCGGTTTTGGTAATCGTTTAAACACGAGCCAAAAAAAATCCACAGGTCTTGGATGTTTATATGTGTGATGTCGTTGTTTCTGGTTCCCACGACACAGGATATCCGAGTGTGGGGCCAGAAGCAATATAAGTGCCTGTATATATATATATATATATATATAAATATATACGTTATGTTATGTTACGAAAGGCGGATTCAGCGATACTCGCGCTGAGGTTCCGCCGGATCTCAGTAAGGGCTTCACACTTCCCTAATTGCGGTTGACTTCCTGCAGGGATGCCCTTAATATCCCGATTAAAATTAGACCTTAGATTAAGGCTCCCGAGTATCTCATTTAGGCAGCTCGTAATTAGTTTAGCACTGGCGGCGGCTTGACGCTTTCAATAAATATATAAATATTATACTTAGATAGATAAACAACCATGACTAGGGTACAAACATCCGTTCTCATCAAACAAATATTTGCCCCCACCGGGACTCGAACCCGGGACCCTTGGCTTCGTAGGCAGGGTCACTGCCGACTCGGCCAGTCGGGTCGATGGATAGGTTTGGTTTTTATGTTTAGGTTCAGTTTTTATGCATGCTAACCGGATAGTATTCATACTTACCAATATCGGTGGTTAAAGTAATTAACACAGCAAGATTTATCACATTAACGCTTAAAATATTTACAGAATCGTTCACTTTAAAATAAATAATTAAATCAAAACCAAATTAATATTTAAGCGGGTGTCCCATACAACTAACGTATTTTTTTGCTGCTTTTATTGATAAATCGTACGGAACCCTTCGAACGCGAGTCCGACACGCACTAGGCCGTTTTTTACCAATTAGCGTTGTTATCTATGTATTGTTTGTAGTACATATTTCTCGTAATACTTATAGGGTTCTATTGTACGCGCAGGTCTTCCTCTGCTGATCACGAATCCTACACATCATGGTTTGCTGGTAGAAATCCCTTGTTAGAGATAAGCTCGCCTTTGTACGTGTTTTTTTTTTCTATTATAAGTTATCATTATGTCTGTTTTGTGTATTACATAAAAATAAATTACGAAATAAACCTGTGGAGGAATCGGACAGCTGTCTTTATAATACACCAAGTTAGAACTTAAAAAAAACTGACTACAAATGTAATCGTTGTTACTGCCTCCCCGGTCGTGATGCGATTGTCATCGAAACTTTTGCTGCACGGAACCACAAACCAAAACGTCATCTGTGTATTTGTTTTTGTTGATTTTTCAAAAAGCGCTACATCGATTTTGATAAAATTTATATGGGACCACCTCTAAAGTATAGCCTACCAACCAAGATAAGAATCATCAAAATATATTCATAATTGACGGAAGAATCGCGAAACAAACATACAAAAAAAAAACAGTCGAATTGAGAAAATCCTCCTTTTTAAGTCGGTTGAGAAGTTAACGTTTCGGAGGTTGTCATCATCATCACTACGCTGCCATCAACATCGACCCACTGATGGGCATATACCTCTTCTTTACAGCGTCATGGTCCAGTCCCTTTCGCATTCAGTGGCATCCGGACGGCTTGATGATCTCGTCGGACCATCGGGCGGGGTCTGCCCACTGGCCGTGTCGCTCGCCCTGGCCGCCACGGAGTTTGTAAAGGAGAACGGGTCCGAAGGGGATACTCTGAACCTACAGCCCTGCTCGTCCCCCCGGGTAGTGTTAAGAAGCAACAAATGAACACTTAAATTTCGTCTAAATACAGTGAAATCTATAAAAACACGTGACTTTGGCGAAATCAACCCAGTTGCTAGACCGCCATTAATTAAAAAAAAATGAAAAATAACAAGAAGATTCGGTCAGCGACATCTATGGAACCATTAGTAACCAGTGCCCAGACACTGGGGGCGTTACCGCAACAAAAGAATAGTAGATTGTTAACCGAGGGCTGAAAGGCACCCATTCCTGACGAGATGTTTTGGCGCTCGAACGAAGTGAGAGCGCCAATAGTTCGAGGCAGAAATGGGTGCTATCACCCGAGTAAAACACTCTACTTTTCATTACGAATACGAGGAAAGTAAACACAAGTCAGTTAAAATCAAAATTATTTTATTAAAAACAAAGTCACTTGAAATCAAAATTATTTTATTAAAAAACAAACAACAAACTCAAGTTTAAAAATACTACTCATAAAAAAAGTAATTTCGGTGCCCCCGTTGATGTCTTTTACTTTGAGCATAACATTAAAAAAAATACTTCCGTTTTATGGCTGTATAGGTTACTACCATTGCGTTGTTCAATATAAACTGCGATTCATATATATTTTTTTTAATACTTTTCTGCTTTAGAGCAGGCATGTACCACTTTCAGCACGGTGCCTGGATGAACAATGACCCCCTTTCAGAGTATGAGTAATGAAAACTACTTTCCACACTTGTTTAATAACAAAAACATATGGGATTTGACCTTTGTTTTGAGGTTAAACGCTGTTTAATATTGTTTATGGTAACACGGTGGGAATTTTGTGAAAAAGTCATAGAGGGCCGATTAGCCTTCTCTCTGTATTAGCTAAGTATTGCGCGGCTTGCAATTGGTTGAAACCACATTTGTACGACCCGAATGGCCGAGTCGGCAGTGACGCTGCCTACGAAACCAAGGGTCCCGGGTTCGAGTCCCAGTGGGGGCAAATGTTTGTTTAATGAGAACGGATGTTTGTAACCTAGTCATGGTTATTTATCTATCTAAGTATAATATTTATCTATATAAGTATGTGTATCGTTATCTAGTACCCAAGATACAGGGAATCCTAGTTTGGGGCTAGATCAATGTGTGTAAATGGCGTCCAAGGTATTATTATTATTATTATTACTTTACTCCTACTAAAATTTAGTTTGTATTACCTTGAATTTCGAAGACGTTAAAAGTATCTATCATCAGCCTGTCAGTGAACTCACTGTGGAGTAAAGGCCTCCTCAAGTGCAGTACTCACGTCCATGCGTCCAAGGATTTCCAGCTGTCCTGGAACTAAATTGTTACATTTCAAAGCATAATGATAATGACAGATGCTTAAAACGCAATTAGACGCACTATACGCAAAATGCGCAAACGCAATATGCATAACGCGGGTTTCCCAAAAAAATGAAATAATAAGAAATAAGAAATTTATTTGCTATGTCAAGGGTATTGTACAGTAATTAGTTTTAGTACATAAATTGAACTCCTTATGCAGCTAGTCAATAGCAAGCAAATATTTAGTTGACTGGTATTAATCATTTTTTAAATTTTAAAACTCCTGCAGTGAATAAAAACAATTGTCTAAGAACCATTTTCGTAGTTTAGATGTAAATAAGTAAACAGGAAGATTTTTAATATCTTGAGGTATCCCATTATACACCGTTAAACACATTGCGTTACAATTCTTTTTGTACAGTGCTGTTCTGGGACAGTGTTTTAAGACAAGCCTATCAGGATTTCTTGTATTCTGGGATATAGATCACTTGCTTTGGCAAATAGATTAGTGTTAAGTTTAACAAATTTAGCCACTTCCCTGATATATAGACAGGGAAATGGTAGTATTTTCAACTCACGAAACAATGGCTTGCAAGATACGTGCTGCGGTACTCCAACTATTGACCGGATGCATTTTTTTGAGCGATAAAAACAGCTTGCTTGTCGGTACCGTTCCCCCAGATGATCAAGGCATATCTGAGTATTGATTCTAATATCCGTAGTAGGCCGATATCGCTGTTTGTCTTGATGCAATTTTACTTAGCCTTCTCAAGACAAATACAAATCTATTTAATTTGCTGCACACTTTCTTGGTATGTTCCTTCCAATTTAGATTCTTGTCAACTATTATACCTAAGAATTTTGCATGGTCTGCATTTTCTAATTGGTGTCCTTAGTGATGAATACTCATTAGTTTCTTATTTATATTATTATTAAAATTAATTACATTAGTTTTTGATAAATTTACTTTTAAATTGGAATTGATTAAATATTTTACAACGGTTGTCACAGTTTCATTAATGTTCGAGATATGATTACTTAAATTTTTATTTTTTGTGTCACTATTATTGAAATGTCATCGGCGAATAATATTGATTTATGTTTGATGCAATATGCAATAGGTTGGGTTGCAATAGGTTCTATTTTCAAACTCGTTTAGATAGTTGAGTTGTTATGTAACACATTCATTGGTCCTAGTGTAAATTGTTGAGAATATTATTACTAATGTCGTCAAATACAACTACAATGAATTATACAACACGTAAACTCTGTTAAAATTCTACGCGATATTAAATTTAATCTTAAATATCAACTTCGGAAAGCGATCACGAACTTAAATGAGAATTTGAATTAGGCGAACTAATTATGAGTTCAAGTTCCCACCTACAGGGTGCTACGGGATGCTACAGCGTGCCCGGGGTGGGGGGGGGGGGCAACAGGCAGTGGCAAGCGATAGCGAAACATTCATGTTAAATAGGTGAGGAATACCGGGAGAACCAAGTACCTAGTCGGTCCTTAAGTTCTGTCACAAGGTTTTTGATAGATAAAACTCAGCAATAAACTTTTTCTTATTCGTATTATACATGATTAAAAAAAATATAAGTAAAAAAAAACTATAACCCGACTACGTGAGTTAAGAGGTTTAATAAGTGCGAAACAAGGAAATAATTCAGAAAGAAGTCAAGAAATGCGAAGGTACAAAAATGGTCGAGGTAGAGCGTGGTCGCACCTACTGTATTCTCATTCTCCACGAGACCACGGCTCTACCTCGACCATTTTTGTACCTTCGCATTTCTTGACTTCTTTCTGAATTATTTCCTTGTTTCGCACTTATTAAACCTCTTAACTCACGTAGTCGGGTTATAGTTTTTTTTTACTTATATATTTTTTTTTATTTATTGTTTTTAGTATTTGTTGTTATAGCGGCAACAGAAACACATCATCTGTGAAAATTTCAACTCTCTAGCTATCATAGTTCATGAGTACCAAACATTTACCTAATTAAACAGAGTTTTTCATGGCCGCTAGAGGGCGCCACATCAGATCTACATAGAACATCCCGCAGAATTATTACAAATCTATTGACACCTCATTTACTAAAATCGGTTCAGTAGTTTAGGCGCTACGAGTGGACATACATACATACCCACCCACATACATACATAGACTGCCAAAATCATTACCCTTCCTTTTGGCGGTCGCCGTAGTCGGGTAAAAAGCTTATTTTATACGAATCAACGGGTTCAGGGAGGGTTCTGACTAAAATCTCACGTAAGTTTGAAAGGTTTTAAGAGTCATGGAAAAAAGATAAAGTGAATCACGTCCGTATTTTTCATTGGGTAAAAAAGTGCAAAATCTCTGAAGAAACTAGCATTTGTGTAATATGGCTTTAAGCATTTAAATCAAATAATCGTTCTAATTTATCAGTATTTAATGAGCTATCAAACCATATATAGTATTAAATAAAATAAAACTTGGTATTATTTACTATGCGGCAAAATATTTGTGACAGAACTTATGGACCGACTAGGTATGTACTTGATTTTTGACTATTCATAATTCAAAATTCTTTATTTGCTTTATAGTAGTTTATGTGACTGATACATAATGGAGGGCATTAAAACTCGAGAGTGGGTTTATGAAGCGAGATGAAGGCGAGTTTCATAATAATATCACTCGAGAGTTTTAATGCCTAATTATGTACAGTTACATACACTAGTTTATCTACACATTTCATAAGATCTCTTTGATGTGTTCAGGAACCGCATGTTTGACCGGCATTGTGGCATTGAGTTGTTTAGCTTGTTCTGTAGTACCAACTTCACAGACAAAGTAGGGGCGGCACGCAGGCGGGCGTCGGCGTTTGAAATTTGAATGTCATAATATGTAGAAAATTTAGACATTATGGTCATAATGTACAATATTCAGATAAAAAATGAGTTTTTACAAAGTAGTTTAACATTATGCGGTTTTTGGACGCAGTAAAGAGGGTTTATGATACGTGTGTAGATAAAATATTTTTAGCAACCATCATGTTTTGCCTCATCTGTACATTGGACCACTGCGGAAGAAGAAGTGCGAAGAAACGCCCCCAGTTTTTTTTTTTTGATCTCTTTTAAAAATAGGTTTTGTTTAAATGGTACAAATATTACATATTATAAATAATGCGCAGAAATAAATTATTACAAAATTATTAAGCAGTTCCTGTTTTGAGATAACATCCTGCACCCTTGTCATTAATGTAATCTTGATTATTATAAAATCCCTTTTTAAATAAAGCAGTTTAACGTGGTTTTTTAAATTGCCAATATGCAAATTCGAAATATCCAGAGGTATCCTGTTGCATTAGAGAATGCATTGACCCTTGAAAGAATTGCTACCTTTCGCGATTCTCAAACGGCGTGCAATTTGTCTGTTATTATTTTATAACATTCAGCTAACATTACAGCTATCGCAAATTTTGGAAAATATTGTATGGTTCTTGCCTTCAATATATATTCAAAAATAAATTGACTGGCTCTATGTCAGTTAATTTCTTCACCATAAAAGGCAGAAGGGCCTAAAATGGGACAGGTTACTTAATTAAACACAAGTGGTATCTTATATCCTACCTTCATCAACTCTCTTAATTAACTCTCAGTTTGTGTAAAAACGTGCGATGAGAATCTGGGCTACATTTTCTGCCGCAGAGTATGTACTGTCAGTGGCTGCCCACCCCGTACAGATTATAATAAGTAACCCTTCGTAATCCAGAGATGGCGCTGGGAGTAACGATTGTTATTTAAATGCCATGGCCCCAGTCAACATACTTCTAGATTGCGCTATTTATTTAGTATATACTTTTAATCATATAATTTATTAAATGAAAATAAAAGTGTCAAAGGAAAATCAGTTGTTCTCTCGAAATTGTATGTCATAGGGCCATGTCAAGGTATTTACATAATTGTAATAGTGCTGCACCAAGCGGTAAAAGACTCGAACTAAAGATGCTTTCGTAGCATCTCTGATTACACCCGGTGACATATTTTGCTCTGCGTCGTCTGGACTGAAGGCGACTCCTGTTACAGGTATTCTTTACTTAAAATGTGGCTTCTGGTAAATGATTATAAGTGATATCTTTTGTTAAAGGATAAAAATTAAAATAAAGTATAATATTACAGTATCTGTGGTACTGTATATGAGATAGAATATTGTTTGAAGATAAAGTTTATTTTTCAGTGGATCGTTGATGTTGTTTACATGGAAACAGTTTAAAGAACTATTTATTGTTCTATTGGCATTATGGTTTCTTGATATGTTGCAAGCAATATTCGACTTTAAGGAGACAAACCTTTACATTCTTCGATTGCACTTAACTGCATAATACATCCATATCTTCACGACTGTGTTCCAGATTTCTTCCTCAATATACATGAAAAAGAGGAAAACTCTTTTTTGTCTTAACCTTTGTGTCATCACATCATTTTAGCTCACCCTTGCTCTACCTTAAGTAACACTTAAGGTTCATTGCTTATTAATTGCTAAATGCATTCCGACTTCGAACCAGTGCCTTCTGTAATTGCATTAGCGAATATTAAGCAGGCACCATTTTGCTGTGCTTTGTAGCTCTGCAATCTTCTAGGTAGTACCGAAAGGTCAAATTTTAAGGGGTTATTAGGGAAATTATTCTGAACAACATTAGCTTTCACTTGTATAGTTTTATTGTAATAATATATGATTTAACCATCACCTATCCTATCCCTCAAGGTTTGCTGGAAATCTTTACAAATATAAAACCGATTATGGCTAACGTTAAATTTCAGATCTCCATTACCGGTCGGCTTCTCTCCATACTAAAAAAAAATATATGAAAATAGTTACACTAAAATAACTACAAAATTTGTCTGTATCATTTAAGAGCCTGAAATAAACATTCATTTCGTGTATCAAGATAACTATATGAATAGAAATAGATTTTGTTAAGGAACTATCCCCTAAAATGGTAAAAACATTAGATAGAGATCTCATTTTAGAGACAAGATCGCCTTTGTACATTATTATTATTGTAAATGTTGTTCGCTGTTTATTATTTTTATACAATAAAGACATGATGATTTATGAAACATTGTTATGTTAGCTTTCATATTTGAAGTTGTAACTGATTAAAAATGGGAAATATTAAATTGCACATAAAAAATACTGATTTGCACAGCAAATATCAGGGCAAAATGCTGCGGTAGCTTAGGTGAAGGGTAAAGGGGGTGAGCGAAACGATGCCCCATTTTTCCTTCGTGTTAGGTTGAACATGCAAGAAAAACAAAAAAAAAATGATGTGCAAATCAGTATTTTTGATGTGCGATTAAATACCTAGCCATTACAAATTTTAAATGAAACTGTCAAACCACTGATTCTAATTCTCCAAAAGTCATTCAAAGCTTGTGTCAAATAAATCTGAAGTTGCCGAACATCATTAAAGATGACAATTTGAAAGCAATCTTTATATTTGCATCGAAAATTACTCTTTCTTTTAAATCTCAACCTTACTCTTTGACCAGAAAGATGGCACTACTGGAGACCTCTCTATAATCAACTGTAATAGCCGACAGCATTGCTTCTGATACCCGACAACCCGGTAGATTCGGTTCTCGGTTAATACTCAGTAACGGGTACACATTACTGGTTTTACATCCTTAAAAGAACCTGGCTTAATCGTCTGCTGCACATGGCTGTGATCGTTGTGAGTTCCTGCAGCACAGGCTAATACTTACAGGGAAAGTGTAATAAAACAAACCGACCTTTTCTAAACATTCAGTGCTGCGGTTGTAGCTCTGCCTACCATGCGAGAGGTCCCGGGTTTAATCCCCGGCTCGGGATAAAGATAAAAAAAAACGCCAGGTGTTGGATGTTTATATAATAATAATAATAATACCTTGGACACTACCGACACACATTGATCTAGCCCCAAACTAGGATTCCCTGTATCTTAGGTACTAGACAACGATACACATACTTATATAGATAAATATGATACTTAGATAGATAAACAACCATGACAAGGGTACAAACATCGGTTCTCATCAAACAAATATTTGCCCCCACCGGGACTCAAACCCGGGACCCTTGGCTTCATAGGCAGGGTCACTGCCGACTCTGCCATTCGGGTCGTCCTGATATGTATATGTGTGGGATGTCGCTGTTTTCGGTTCCCACGACACAGGGTATCCTAGTGTGGGGCCAGAAGCAAAGTATGTCCTTTATATAAATGTTTATGTTCATATTTAACCACTTAACAAATGTGGCAATCAGCAATGCAAATCGGATAAAGTGCGAATTTGGGGTATTCTGGGGTAAAGGGATAATTTGTTATCCCAGTTAATACCCGGGTATTTTACGGTCACCGAGTAACCGTTATACGGTTCCAACCACCGCCCACCTAACTTCAGAAGAGAAGGAAATAGATGAGGAACCGACACTCTGAATAACAATGGAGTTCATAACGCTTTCTCAATGCGACGCGAATTTTAATCAAAAATCATCATTAACGCGACGGCACAGGGAATAAATTCACAAGGAACGTGATGAAAGGTCGTTTCTAATTTCAAAAATACAGGAAATTGGATATTGGAGGGAGAGATGATGGGATATTAAATTGCCGCAAATTATTTGTTTACGCAGTTGGTATTGCTATTAATTATTAAAACATTCTGAAGAACTTTTAATAGTTTTTACTGATCTGAGGTTTTTTATAACTTTTCTTTACACCAAAACTTAGTTACCTGAAATATCACATAAACAACTTGGTATCCCGAAAAATTCCACAGTTTATATGTCGCAGTTGGTTGGTTAAATCAGACACTTAATTAACTCTCTAGACCGTTCATTAAATGCCGACGTTTAACCAAGTCACTAGCATTTTGATTTAAATAAAGATTCGTCGAAAAAATTTAACAATCTGTCTTACTGAAAGCCGGCTATTGGAAAACAAGATGGCGTCACGACAACAGCTGATTTGCACAGCTTATATCAGGGCAAAACATTGCGGTAGCTTAGGTGAAGGTTAAAGGGGGTGAGCGAAGCGAAGCCCCCTTTATCCTTCGTGTTAGGTTGAACACGTAAGAACAACAAAAAATACTTAAAACATAAACTTATTTACGCATAAATATTTATATTGTTAGGAACGTTTAGACAACTCGTTAAACGTTTCGTTCACTCACTTGTCTGACGAAATTTTAGAGACTTGGTTAAACGTCGGTATTTAATTAACGGTCTAGAGAGTTAGTAGAGTGTCTGATTTAACTAACTAACTGCGACATATACATAGGAAGCTGTATTCTATGCTATTAAACCGCAGGGTAGAGCTAGTAATGGATGTCGTCGGCCACTACCTATAGTGCTGGTAAGTACAGATGCCTATCTGTTTGTGAATAATTTAGAGTTCTGCAAACTTTGATTCGTACTTCTCTACTCGGCACGGTTCGCCACTGGTTATGGAGGCACGAACAAGCTCTTGAAGCAATAAGATATATACAGAGTGTCCCAAAACTAATAATACCTTGGACACAATTTACACACATTGATCTAGCCCCAAACTAGGATTCCCTGTATCTTGGGTACTAGACAACGATACACATACTTATTTAGATAAATATTATACTTAGATAGATAAACAACCATGACTAGGGTACAGACATGCGTTCTCATCAAACAAATATTTGCCGCCACCGGGACTCGAACCCGGGACCCTTGGCTCCGTAGACAGAGTCGCTGCCGACTCGGCCATTCGGGTCGTCAAACGAAAAAACTGACACTTGAAGGATGCTTGAAGGTAACTCTACGTCAGATGTGTGGAATACCAAGCACAAATATCAAAGTGTCAATGTTCGAGGTATTGGGACCGACAAGCTGGAGGCGACACAGCTAAAATAATTAAAAAACCGGTCAAGTGCGAGTCTAAATCGCGCACGAAGAGTTCCGTATCACCGTTCAATAGAAGCGATGGTGTGGAGTGAATAGTTTGGATTTTACACAGCAAAATATTGTTTACAAAGTTATTGGTGCGGTTACTTTCACACTCCATGTACGTAACCAGGTGCATCCATAAGTTTGTATGTGGTATTGAAAGAATTGTTGTATGGGAGCCCCCTTAAATATTTCTTTTATCCTGTTTTTTAGTATTTGTTGTTATAGCGGCAACAGAAATACATAATCTCAACGAAGTGAAAATTTCAACTCTCTAGCTAGCTAGGTTCTTGAGATACAGCCTGGTGACAGACGGACGGACGGACGGACAGCGAAGTCTTAGTAATAGGGTTCCGTTCTTACCCGTTGGGTACGGAACCCTAAAAAGGGAAATACTAAACTGCACATCAAAAATACTGATATGCACAGCATATATCAGGGCTAAATTCTGCGGTAGTTTAAGTGAAGGGTAAAGGGGGTGAGCGAAGCGAAGCCCCCTTTGTCCTTCGTGTTAGGTTGAACATGTAAGAACAACAAAAAATATTTAAACCATAAACTTAAATACATAAAATATTTAAAACATAATAGGTGTTTTTGTTTAACCTTTTTTGCTGTGCAAATCAGTATTAAAATTTTTGATGTGCGATTAAATACTAGCCATTAAAAAAATATGTTTGAAAATGGAATCTATGGCTACCGCGCAACAGCTGCCGGATTTATGGTTGTGAGTTTAGTACCCTTGATACCTGAAGAAATCGCACTTATCGTCAATTTAAAATTGTATACTATTCCCCAAAATACGGATTAAATAAAATTGCGAGGAGTCTTTTTGTTTCACAATATCATATACTGAGCTCGTAATATCTCACATCACTTACTAAAAAAAACACTGTACCTCAGTTACAACGTATGGGATAATTCACGAAGTTAAAAACTTAAAAAAACCGACTTCAAGTTCAAGCCCTATTTCTTTCGTTGTTCGTGATGTGAATGAAGTCTGTGTACATGGAAAGTCCTCATCAAAACTTTTGCTGCATGGAACCAAAAACCAAAACGTCATCTGTGTGTATTTTTTTAGTTGATTTGTTCAAAAAGTGCTGAACCAATTTTAATAAAATGTGTATGGAACCACCTCTAAAGTATGACCTGCCAATCAAAATAAGAATCATCAAAATCAGTTCATAATTAACGGAGTAATCGCGTGACAAACCCACACAAAACAGACGAATTGAAAACCTGCCCTTTTTGAAGTCGATTGAAAATGACTGAGGATATGATGACGACCTTGATTTTGTTAACATAACGTTACCTTAAAATTCCACGCATTTTTATATAATAATGATACCTTGGATACTAGTTACACACATTGATTTAGATCAATGTGTGGGGCTAGCCCCAAACTAGGATTCCCTGTATCTTGCATACCAGACAACGATACACATACGTATATAGATAAGTATCATACTTAGAAAGATAAAAAACCATGATTAGGGTACAAACATCCGCTTTCATCAAACAAATATGTACCGGGACTCGAACCCAGGACCCTTGGCTTCGTAGGCAGGGTCTCTGCCGACTCGGCCATTCGGGTCGTCCATATTCTACCAAGAGTATTGTTCCTACTCCTACTTACGTCGCCGTAGCCTGTAACCCAGCGTAATTTATTGTCAAAACTTCGTCTAATTTATGTGCCCCAATAATTCAGAACCATTTACCGACAACTTTTCGGCCTTCTTCATTATTTGTACGGGTTTTCGGTTTTAAATTTATATGTTCGAGTTCGCTGTTTCGATGCCGAATGCCGCACATACCTGCCCGCCGTGGCTTGATTTATAATCAGGGAGTTTCTAGAATGGAGACACCATGCGCTTACCCCTCTGCCGAACTACTTTTCTAGGGTTCTGTTCTAGGGTGCCAAACAGGACCCTAATCGTGCAATCTATCACTCGTTTCGGGGGTGGTGGTGCTTTAGTTGTCTTTCACGATGGCACGGAACCCTTCGTGTGTGAGTCTGACCCGCACTTGACCGATTTTTTTGTCGTAGCCAGTGATGTTTCAAACTTCTGGTTAAAGGCCACCACACTTAGTCTATAAATCCCTATTTTCTGCCTTCTCTTGTCAATCCTCAGGATATCCGCATGTATTTGGACAGAACCTGCAAAGTTTAGGGTCGATTTGTTGCTCGTTAGCAAGGCCAAGGGGACCGTGCACGGCTGTGGGATCCAAGTATTTCCCGTGGATGTGAGCAACTAATCGCAATACGCAACGAGCATTGAGCGGTTCGAAAAAGTAAGCCAGTGAAGATGAAATTATCTTAAAGTTATTAAAGTTCCAATAAACGCCAAAATGATACAGCACCTGAAATATGCTTACTGGAAAGAGTTTAGCATAAAAAACTATTTCTAAAGTAAGAGCCTGGACAAGTCAGTCAAGCATTCTTCTCACGCACCCATTCTGGGGCGTGGGGAGTCAGGGTCAGATCATCGGATCTCTTCCCGAAGAAGCGCCTCTGTCCACTCCTATGGACAGGTCATCGGGGGGCCCTCGCGGGCGGTGGAGATGTTCTCACGAGGGGTGTTCCTTTGGATGATCGCCGGCTAGGCAACCAGGTCGCGTGGCAGGCGGCGGCGGTCGGGCGGGCGCGCGTGGTACGGCGCCATGTCGCGGATGTGCGGATGATGTGAGCTATCCGCACGCGCGAACATGCCCTTCGCCAGCCTCTGGACAAACTGGTCCACTGGTTCCCATCTGAGGTCCCTCTGGATCGTCGCATTCCTCACGTAGCGGGGGGCGTCGACGATGGTACGCAAAGAGAGGTTCTCTTGGGCTCGGAGTCTAGCCTGGACAAGGAAACACAAACTAGCTAATACACACACACACACACTCTCACACACACTCACACACCCTCTCTCACACACACACACACATACACACACACACACACACACACATTTAAACTCTCTGGCGACCCTAGATGACAAGTTACCCCGCTCAAAACCTCAGGGAAGAGGGATAGGCTGAACATCAGCGCTTCACGGAGTCCCGATTCCGTGTTAGCAGGAGCTGAGCCACTTCCTATTGTCTCAGGCAAATCTTGCATACATCAAAAAACTGTATTCTTTATGGCAATAAACGTATATTATTATTATTCGTAAAAGCCACTGACAGTTCAAATCGTTTATCAATTCGATGCCTTTTTATCCAGGGTTTTGTAGTTGCTAAACTGCGATTTTTAATTTGAGGCCAGAAATATAAACAAACAACTGTAATTTTCTAGAACAATACCGACTAGACTTTAACATTCATAAGTATTCATATTCATATTTATACTTTGTGTACTGGAAAATGACAGTTGTTTGTTTACATTTCTGGCCACAAATTAAAAATCGCAGTATAGTTGTCTACTGCAGCTACGTTGCCTCGTCTTCCGCAACAAACGACGGATTTTTTCTGTAATGCATTCCACTCCAGTCCTAATTATTCTGAGTTTATAATACAAAGCAAGTAATTTCGCTACAAATGTTTGTTATTTACTTAAATTGCTTCGTTAGGGGCTTAAATACTTCTGAAGAAAGGTTGTATTGTGATCTTGTTGAACGCTGAATAGGCATTGTCTTGCTTTGCAGGCTTTCAAAGCAGACTTTCAGTTCAACATGAAGAGTGCTAAAGTTCATGACTTTTTAAAATTACTTTGGACATAAAAGCTTTGTTTTGTTCGTTAATTATTTCGTACTGTTTTTTCTTGTTGAAGTAAATTTCCATGTTTTCATAATGTCTGAGATAAGTTTGTGATACGAGTTCAAAATTAAACAAAGTCACTCAATATTATGCAGATAATACTATTAGTATAATATAATAGAATCTGTGGTAATAATATTGCTACTTAGAATAAGAATGGTAACTGCTACAGTCGTGCGGCTATGGGTTGTTGTTGCACGAAGGACCGTATTGAATACTCATTCTCAGTTTTACCGTACCTACTGTTTTACGGCTTTACCCACCAATATCGGCTGGTTGCAGCCAGCGCCAGGTTTCTTGGTTTCCTCTCTCTCTCACCCATGCATGCACATGCGCCGCCAACTCCTTCAGGCGGCACTCAGAAGCCAACAGAATTGCTGTTACCTGTATAACTCAACAAAATATGAAGCCGCTTATATTGCAATTCAAGGTACTCGTGTAAAAACCTACTCCCGAGAGCTAACCGGAGCGAGCTAAGTTGGCACCTGGGTCGGTAGTGGATACTCCTCCCGCTTCCCCGCACGTGGCCCCGCAGTCGCCCGCCTAGAGCAGAGTAGATAGCATCACACTCCCGAAGCATGCCCCCGCGACATTTTATAATGGTAAAATAACGATAAGTAATCATCAATAAGTATTGAATCGTAAGCCCAGAATCGTAATACATTCGCGACATTAAAACTTACCTGATAAATCGCTAAACTGACCGACTGACAACGCTGATCATTTTCAGTTGAGTTCTAAAGAGGCGTGGAGCTGTCACCGTAAGATAGTCAAAACCATTAGTTGATAAACTAACGTTTTTTTTCTCTATAAGTTGATCAACTATCGAAAGATAGTAAACTGTAGCGCACTGCTTACTATATGACACGTTAGTTGATCAACTAACGGTTAAAAGCTTTAAATAGTAAACTGATTTAAACTTGAATTGCAAACGAAATACTAGGGCAAACACTGCGGTAGCTTAGGTGAAGACTAGAGGTGGTGAGCGCAGCGAAGCCCCCGAATAGTATTCGTGTTAGGTTAACGTGTAAGAACAAAAGAAACCTAAATTCTATACCCTGTCGGTCTGGTTTACTATCTGTCGATAGTTGATCTACTACCGCGTTAGTTTATCAACTAACGGTTTTGATTATCTTCCGGTGACAGAAATACCCTCCATTTTGTACACGAGGAATCCGTCAGCGTGGCTCGCGAAGGGCTAGCCGCGTTGTGAACACGAGCCACTAGCTGTCGGCCGCGAGCTGGTCAGGAAGCATACGAAAAGCCATCGCGTGGACGAGGTCTTGCCAGCCGTCTAAGTAAAAGAACAACCAAGTGGCGACCCGTAGCGGTTTTTTAAAGGCTTGTGTTTAAACTGTTACCAAAAAATTCGAAAATTTACTACCAATAAATTCGAAATTACTGCCAAAATGGATATGGATGTCCACCAAATTGTGTTTGGATCAATTATCACCAAACTTATTTTTATGTTTTGTGTACTTAAGTTTATGTTTTAAGTATTTTTTGTTGTTCTTACATGTTCAACCTAACACGAAGGATAAAGGGGGCTTCGCTTCGCTCACCCCTTCACCTAAGCTACCGCAGTATTTTGCCCTGATATTTTCTGCAACTTTTGGTGGTCATTTAGCCATTTTGGGTAGGAAAAAAATATTTATTTGTTACCTTTTTTAATGGAGGTCAACGCGAGGTCAACGGCCGCTGGTTGCTTCCCATTTCATTCCACCGCTGTGACATTTCTGAAGATTTTTGTCTAAATTAAGTTTAGTTTGTTAGATGTAAGTAAAGCCCGGCTACCAAAGAAAGTACTCTTTATTTTTAATGATTAACCTGAAAAAAAAGGCTAGTCGCACATCAAAAATACCGATTTTCACAGCAAAAAAGGGTCAGCAAAAACACTTTTTATAATATATTTTTTATGTGTACTCAAGTTTATGTTTTAAGTAGTTTTTGTTGTTCTTGCATGTTCAACCTAACACGAAGGATATACTTTACCCTTCACCTAAGCTACCGCATCATTTTGCCCTGATATTTAATATGCAAATCAGTATTTTTAATGTGTAGTTTAATATTTCCCAAAAAATACACCACTTTGACCACCAGTAAATGTTTTTATTGGCGATTTAGTATCTATTAGGAAACTTTATATTTTTGAACACTGTACTTAGCATGAACGTCATCCGAGCCAGGTGCCAACTTAGCTCACCCGAGTATCACACATAGCTCCCCTATCAGGGGTCGGCAACCTGCGGCTCGCGAGCCACATGCGGCTCTTTGGATGTGAGGCTGCGGCTCTTTAGTTCCATTCGCAAATATTATTTATTTTATAAAAAAAAATGTTCTGAAACGAAAGGTTTAGGCATTATTTCTATCTCTCAGCCACTTATACTCGCTTATCACCGCAGCGACCCTCCCTCGCGACCCGCGTCGTCACTGTCGTCAGTCCGCGTGGGAAGCTCTCGAATGACGCCCGCGCCGTCGTATTCGGATGTTTCTATGTAGGTTTTGATTCACTTTCGATGCAAGACAGTTTGGCGTCTTCACCAGTGCGTTGGTTGTGACGTATAGTTTGGTGTCTCTCGGGACAAACTAGAGGGGAAGATGTAGCGAATGCCGTGCAAAAATGCTTCGAAGATAATAAGATCGATTTAAATAAAATCGTTTCAATAGCAACTGATGGAGCCAGAAGTATGACAGGAAAAAATAAAGGGACAACAACGATTCTTCAGAGCAAAATAAACCACGAAGTTCTTACGTTTCACTGCATAATACACTAAGAAGCGCTTTGTGCCCAAACATTTCCGGCCGAAATAGTAGAGGTCATGAATTTGGTAATCAAGATTGTTAACAGCATCTTGTCAAAAGCACTCTACCATCGTCAGTTTAAAGAATTTTTAAACGAAATGGAGACTCAGTATTCCGACCTCCTTCTTCACAATAAAGTGCGATGGCTTTCCAAAGGTAAGGTGTTGAAGCGTTTTGCTTTGTGCTTGAATGAAATAAATACATTCCTCAATGAAAAAGGCATTAATCACCCTGAATTGGAGAACGACAAATGGTTGCAAAAATTTTACTTTATGGTGGACATCACGGCGAAATTAAATGAGCTGAATCTAAAACTGCAAGGAAAGGGAAACCCAGCCTATGTTTTGGTAGAATAATTGATTTGTTTCGAAAAAAAAATATATATTTTTGCAGAAGATATTCAGAGCGGTAAATTACTTCATTTTCAATTTTTAAAGCAATATCGCGATAAAACCAGTGCAACTGTCGACACGAATTACTTCAGCACAGTTATACAAAAAATTAAAGATGAATTTGCTGGCAGATTTCAGCAATTCAAAACCAACAAAACCACTCTAGCATTCATAGTAAATCCTCTCAACACAAACAGTAACGAAATACACATTGAGCCATTTGGAGTTGATACTGCATCTCTAGAAATGCAATTGATCGATTTAAAAAGTAAAGATTTGTGGAGTAGAAAATTTACAGATTTGAAAAGTAAGTTAGAAGACTTGGAGGTCCAGAAATGTATGTACGTAACGCAACAAAAATGGACAGCTTTAAAAGAAATGCCCCGAGTTGAGGCACTTATATTCGACACATGGAACAGTCTTCCAGATTGCTACAGTGAGATGAAGAAGTTGGCATTTGGAGTGCTGACTATCTTCGGATCGACATATTCGTGCGAGCAAGCGTTCTCTTGCATGAATATAATTAAAAGTAAAGTAAGAAGCCAACTAACAAATGAAAATTTAGAGTCGTGTTTGAAACTTAAAACAACAAGTTATGAGCCAAATTTATCCCAACTTTCTCAAAACATGCAAAGCCAACGCTCCCATTGAATTGGTTGCTTAAATGTATGTTATCGTTATTTTTTATTTTTAAGTACAAGTTACATCGTTTAGTAAAGTTTAAATTTTCTACTTGAATAACCATGCAGAGCCATCGCTCCCATTGAATTTGTTTGTTCAATTGTTTGTTATTGAATTACCTAAAAGTAAGTCTTATAAGTAAGTAAATGTTTAATTGTTTTCATTTTTATCTTATTGATTATCATGTGATTATTTGTTGTGAAAAACACTACTTATATATGAATAAATAGATATTTTTCTTATGAATAAATAGATCAGTTTTTTTATCAACAAACTTTATTTATGAATATTGAAATGGCTTTTTATTGTTGGCAAGAAAAAAAATTGTGGCTCTTTTATAATAACAATACATTGGACACCATTTACACACATTGATCTAGCCCCAAACTAGGATTCCCTGTATCTTGGGTACTAGACAACGATACACATACTTATATAGATAAATATTATACTTAGATAGATAAACAACCATGACTAGGGTACAAACATCCGTTCTCCTCAAACAAATATTTGCCCCCACCGGGACTCGAACCCGGGACCCTTGGCTTCGTAGGCAGCGTCATTGCCGACTCGGCCATTCGGGTCGTCAAAGGTCGTCTTTAAAAACTTGAAATTTTGTAAATAGTAATTTTTGGCTCTTCCGACTCAAAAGGTTGCCGACCCCTGCCCTATGTCATACATAACAATATTCCATAAACTAAGACGCCGCGGCCACCTACGTGCGAGACATGTATCTGGCAACTGCGACGTTTGCACGGCATGTTCTACCCAATCGGCCATGCACACTTGGCATATGTCAGGTACATCTCACGTCATATCACTTGAAACATTCTTGTCTTTGAACACCAGCCTAAGCCCTTACTCCCGCTGTTGACTCTTACTTGGTTAAAACACTTTTCGACATATCTCGAGAACCTTCTAACAGGGTTTTTACCTTTTCCTCGAGTAAATACTCTTTTGCTTTTACGTAGGGCCTATTTAAATATGAATGAGGGATAGAAGTGAAGGGCCTCCTAGAAGTTACAAGTTTTGTTGCATTTCTCTGAAACTCGGTTTGAAAGTCCGTGCTGTACTGGTTAAATAAACAAACATCCAAACGTTTACATACAGGCACATACATTACTTCTGGCCCCACACTAGGATACCCTGTGTCGTGTGAACCAGAAACAGCGAAGTCACACAAATAAACATCCACGACCAGGGGTTACCACAACGTCTTATGCCGATTCAGATTAGGAACCTAATTTGATTGTAATTTTGCAATTACCGTGACCGTCTTAAACCAAGTCTTAAACCAAGTCTTGCTATTAGGTAAATAAAACCCAATAAGGCGAATTGGAATGGAAATGGTTGCCATGGTGATGTTCTTGTATTGAACCTAATTTGAATCGGAAAAAGATTGTGGTAACCCCCTGGAGTTATTTTTTTGTATTTTTCATATAAGTTTGCGTAAGTTCATTGTCGGTCATTCTAAAGGTGATGGAAAGGAAACATCGTGAGAAAATATTCATGTCTCCATAGCTTGGCCGCTTGAAGATGTTACGCAAAATGGCGTTTAGGTCAATTTTGACAACGTTCCATCAGGACAAGGTTCAATGACAGGTTCCCATATAGGGTATTTCCCATTGGGACAACTTCCCATATTGGCAAGTTCCCATGTCGACAACTTCCCAATTTGACAACATTTTACGTACATTTAACCCTTGTAACTTGTAAGGAGAGAGAAAGTTAGATATACGCCATGGTTCCAGGGGGGCGGTGCTGCTAATTTGCACAAATTTATATCACTTAAGAGTGTTTTATTGAAGTCAGTTCTTGTCAAATATCATATACTTACTCCTCGAATAGCCCAAATAGTTTGTTTCAGGGTTAAAATAGTGAAATGTTAAATGGGTATTTGCCCTATGACTCACAGCCGATTTTTGTCGAAATGGGAAGTGGTAATATTGGGAAGTTGTCAATATGGGAACTTGTCATTATGCACCATTTCATTCAAAAATGAAATGTTGTCGAAATGGACCTGAAGGATGGGCAGTTTGATTACTTCAATGCCTACTTTAAAATAATGGATTTAAAGATTAAGCAACAAATAACAAAGTTCTATCTTCTCACCTATTGATTATGCTTAAACTTTAAAGGAATCTAAAGAATCCTCAGTGCCTCCAGTACGAAGGCGAATCAACACTCTTCTCTGAATAATTTTGAAAACTACACAAAAAGGATAAATGCAAACTATTGGAATGATTTACTTTTTTCTTTCGCCAGAAATGAAACCTTGTTAGCGGACAATATGAAAAATCAACACCAGATAGAACCGGTCTTGACCGTACCGAACAAAGATAATTATGGGAGTATTGCTTAGTATCTTGGTATGGAGTATTGAGTGGAGAGAACAGAGTTTATTCGCCCTCGTACTGGCGGCACTTAGATGAATATTTAAGTCCTGTTTTCCAGTTTGGGTATTTGGGGCCGCTTGTAGAATCTGCTAAAACCTAGATTTAGCGACTTTAATCGATTGCGCATCTATCAAAATGTATGAAAAGTAACTTCGATTAAAGACTCTAGATCAAGAATGAATCTATCTACGGCTACCTACCACCCAAAGTTTAGGTAAATAGAGTAGAAGTAGGATAGGGTAGGTAATCGAAAAACAGTAAAATTTCTTCACTTCACAGAGCTACCTACCAGTTTCGATTGTAGTGTAGATTTTAAAAACGGAGGAGGTTAAATAAGGACAAGACTAAATTACGCAAAAGATAAATGGCGCCATCTGTTATTCAAATTAGAAACTATCAGCCACCAGCCAACGAACAGACTTACCACGCTCCGTAGAGATGCAAGTTAACAAATAAGGGACTCGTTTACTGAGCTTTCGTGTCTAGTTCGGCGGCGTATTAGTAGATGGCGCTACTTACAATGTATTTATTTATATTACCATGGTCCATTACTAACAAGGCAGCCTAACTTACTATCGTTTTGATTATCTTTTGTAATGTGTGTACTTAATTAATGCTATTTATCTTTGTTCCAGATTACGACCACCACATCTGGACCAGCCAATAGCGGCCCAAACGAAACGATTCCATGTTTATTAGTCAAACTCTCAAAGTTCCTAAAGTTATGTAAATAGGCACTAGTTAGACAAAATATACAAATTAAATACAAAAATGTACAACTCAAGCGAGTTTATTCAGAGCGCAGGCGTGAGCCGAAACATGCAGGCGACAGGGGAGATCCCATCGCAAAAAACCAGCATGAAACGACGATCATGCGAAGTGCCCTTAGGCGACATAGCATCAGCCAATTTCAAAGTGTCCTTCGGAGACATAACAAATACTCCCCTCGACGGACCAAACTACGATTGTCGGTCCCTTCGCTCCTTCAAATCCTCAAACGAAGATACCAGATCTCTGAGATCTTATAGACCAATCGACAGCAGGAGTGTAAAGAATTTTCGATCTTCTCTGATTGATCTTTCGAGCTATTCGAACTTGTCGCGGCCTCCGAGTTATGACCAGCTCTCCAGGAGGTCCATGATTGAGATGCCGAACGAGGGTCCGAACACGTCCAGCATCGAAGGTGTGCTTTGGTCTGATGAGGAGGAGAACGAGTACTTCTACCATGAGAATATTACGTCCGCTTGGAGTCAAGGTGAGTTTTTTTATTATTTGTATAATAGTAGTTTATGTGACTGATACATAATGGGGGGCACTAACACTCGATAGTGGGTTTATGAAACGAGCCGAAGGCGAGTTTCATAAAAATATTACTCGAGAGTTTTAATGCCAAATTATGTACAGTTACATACACATATCTACACACACATCATAAGCTCTCTTTGATGTGTTCAGGAACCGCATGTTCGACCGGCATTGTGGCATTGATCATTGCTCTGCAGTTGTTAGCTTGTTGATTAGTACCAACTAGGGGCGGCACGCAGGCGGGCGTCGGCGTTCGAAATTTGAATGTCATAATTTGACAAATTTTGGTACATTATGGTCATAGTGTACCAAAATTTAGATAAGAAATGAGTTTTTACCAAGAAGTTTATCATTATGCTGGTCGCAACCTGTTGTTTTTGGACGCAGTTAAAGAGGGTTTATGATACGTGTGTAGATAAATCAATTTAAACGAGTATAGGTACTTAATACTACTACGCGTTAGAAATCAATCCTTAATCATCAATTTGAATTTATTTGAGAGTAGGATAGAAATTAATTTTCAGTGGGTCAGAAAAGGAACTGATTAAGTGGTCCCTTACAGATTCATATCGAACGCGATATTAAATACAATATGATAACGTAATACAACTGAAATAACATAACAGAGCGCCACGTATTTTCCCATACGGGGTGGCAGAGGCACAACAGTGCCCACTTTTAGCCCTCCCTCTGCTCTGCAATCCGGGCAAAAGGTCGCCGCCTCGACTCCAAAACCGGCTGAGCTAGTGCCTGTGGCTGCGCTGACAGGTTGCGCGGCACCCGCGGCAAGCAAGCAGCGAGAAATCAGCGCTAGGCGTGCCGCCGCCGGCCAGACGAAGGCAGGAACTAAGAAGAAGTAGTGGAATGTTATTGTGTTGTTGTACTCGTGTGCAGTGCAATCTATGTCGCGTGATTTGGTCGGGTTATTTCCTGTAACTTATTTTTATTTTACGTAAAGGGTAGTTAGGATTCACTTTTTAGCTCGCCAAGTCATTTTCGTATGTCATGTCAAGATTGTCAAGTCAAGCATAGTGACATTACGATTTGTGTTCTGTGATCTTATATATTTTTTTTTTTTATTGTACGGACGGACAAACAGCCGGATGGAACGGACGGGCAACCGGACGGTATGAACTGTAATCATTTTATGTTCGAATTTAGATTTATTTTGCTGTTTCTTTATTTTATTTTTTGTTTGTGCTGCCCGCCAACGTCTCATTCTATTGTTATATCGTATTTATTTCCATACTGTACTCATGTAAACCCAGGGTATGGCTGGGTTCGGGCTTTCTGTTTTTTAGATTGTTGAGAATTTAGATACTTTTAATTTTTTTGTGATTTTAGTAGATTTAATTGTATTTATTTTATTATTTATTTATTATATGATATTTACTTATATGAATACCTACGACTTTAGTGATAGTTACTTCTCCTGTTCCGATAGTGAAGATTCCGATAGCGTGGGAAGTGGATTGCCGTCCACGAACGACGTTTTGCCTATTGCCCTCAAACGTGTGTTTTCCAACCTCGGTAGGAACTTCAATGTCGTTCACATAAATGCTCAGAGCATTCATTCCAGTCATGCCGACCTTATCGACTCCTTCAGCGATCAGAGCATTCATGGTATTCTGATCTCCGAATCATTTCTTAAACCCTCTCTTCCATCTACCTTGTATGCTCTGCCGGGGTACAGGCTCTATCGGAATGATAGGACAGGTAAGGCTGGTGGCGGTGTTGCTATTTACCTTCGTTCCAACATTTCTTGCAAAGTCATCAGCCACTCACCTAGTCTGTACTCTGGATCCGCTGAACACCTCTTTCTCGAGTTATGCCTGCATCACAATAAGGTCCTTCTGGGTGTCTTCTATAGCCCCTCTCTACTCATCGACTACTTTGATTCTTTTGAAAGCATTCTTAATGATCTATCTCCTCTTTACAGTGACACAGTTATCCTAGGTGATTTCAATACCTGTTTACTTAAAAATGATGTTCGCTCAGCCAAACTCCAGTCTATCATCAGCTCCCTAAATTTAAATATTCTTCCCTTGAGTGCAACTCACTTCCAGCCCCACTGCACCCCCTCTCTTCTAGATCTTATGATTGTTTCTAACATATCCAAGGTTGCTACGCATGGCCAACTTAATGCCCCCTTCTCCTTTCACGATTTGATTTATCTCTCGTTCAAGTTAAGGCCTCCCAAGCGCGCAGCAAAATTCCTGGATATTCGCAGTTTCAAGGGTATGGATCTCAGCTCCCTTAAGTCTGACGCCGCTTCCATAGACTGGTCTCCTGTCGTCTGTAGTGAGACCGTTGATGACAAAGTCCAGCATTTCAACTCGATTGTCTTAAGTTTGTTCGACAAACATGCTCCTGTCAAAAAGGTTAGGGTCAAACATCTCCCTGCGCCTTGGCTTACCGACACCATCAAGGGTCTGATGGCCCAGAGAAACCGTGCCAAATGTAGATATAAGAAGGATCCGACGGACGATAATCTCCTTATATACAAACGTCTCCGTAATCGGTGCACCCGTCTTTGTCGAGATGCCAAACGCCGCCACATCTACGAGAGTATCGAGAGTTACTCTCCTGCACAGGTTTGGAAGTTCCTGAAGACCCTTGGTGTTGGTAAGTCCCAGGACGCAGTTGCCGGTAGTGTCGACCTCAATGGTCTCAACAAATTCTTTGCTGTCTCCCCTGTCGTGATGGACCCCTGTGTCAAGGATGCTACCCTTCGTAACTTGCGTACCAGAACGACATCCAGTTGCTTACCTTTCAACCTCAGGTCTGTCGGAGTTGGCGCAGTAAAGAAAGCTATTCTAGAAATCTCGTCCAAGGCTGTAGGTGATGACAATATCTGCTCTCAGATGCTATTCAGTGTACTCGATAATGTTTTACCACCTATAACGCATATAATTAACGCGTCGCTGAGCGAGTACTGCTTCCCAAGCCAGTGGAAAAGAGCATTAGTGATACCCCTGCCTAAAACTTCTAACTCGTCCTCCTTCAAAGAGTTCCGTCCCATTTCCATCCTACCAATCCTTTCCAAAGTCCTTGAATCAATTGTCCACTCCCAGCTGTCCTCGTACCTTTCCTCCATGGATTTACTGAACCCTTTTCAGTCTGGTTTTAGGCCAGGGCATAGCACCACCACCGCACTGCTCAAGGTAACTGACGATATCCAACTGGCAATGGATAAGAAGCAGCTCACAGTCCTCACTCTCCTTGACTTTAGCAGCGCCTTCAACTGCGTCGACTTCGATATACTTGTTGAAATCATAAAAACACTCAATGTCTCTTCACACTCGGCTCGCTGGTTTGACTCCTACCTGAGAGACCGCCAGCAGCGCATCAAGTCTGAAGAAGTTACTACGGAATGGTGCAAGCTCTCTACTGGTGTTCCGCAGGGTGGCATCCTTTCTCCTCTTCTTTTCTCAGTTTTCATCCATTCCATCTCGGATGTATTGTCTTCCTCGTATCATCTCTATGCAGATGACCTTCAAATTTATCGGCATTTTCCCCTGTGTGATCTGACTTCGACTGTAGAGGCTTTGAATGCTGACCTCGACAACATCAGGAAATGGGCTCTTTCGTATGGGCTATTAGTCAACCCGGATAAGTCTCAGGCGATGATACTGGGTACACGGCACTTACTTAATTTGTTGCAGCATAGGTCAGTTGCTCCCGTGCTTTATGACGGTACCATTGTCAAGTACAGCGAGAAAGCCAAAAATCTTGGGGTTGTTTTTGATACTCTTTTATCCTGGTCGCCCCACGTTTGTGAGGTCAGCAGACGAGTCTTTGCATCCTTTCATTCCCTTCGGCGTTTGCAGTACTTCTTGCCTAGGCAGACTAAAATCATGCTAGTTCAGACCCTTCTTCTGCCTTTAATTGACTACGCCGATGTTTGCTGGGCCAGCGCGAACGAAGATCTACTGAACAAACTCGAGCGACTTCAAAATCTCGGGATTCGGTTTATCTTCGGTCTCCGCAAGTACGATCACGTGTCCCAATATCGCAGGGAATTAGGCTGGCTCCCGATCCGACTTCGTCGTGATATGCACATTCTCACCTTCCTCTTCAATATTTTGAGAAATCCGCGCTATCCCGCATATCTTCGTGAACATTTTGAGTTTCTTTTCTCTGGGGATAGACTTCGAAGATCTCACACGGTGTCACTTTTGTCAATTCCTCAGCATAACACTGTTGCTTACGAGCACTCGTTTAGGTTAAGGGCAATACGTTTGTGGAATGCACTTCCTTGCGCTATTAGGGATTGCACATCCTTGTTCTCTTTTAAGAAAAAGTTGAAACTGCATCTCCTCTCTTCCGCATAGTGGGTATCTTATAGTATGTATGTGTATCTATGTATTTATTGTATTATATTAATTTATTTTATAGTATGTGTAGGATGTATTGTGATTTATCTGATAGTATATTGACTTTATTTCTTTTTTTTAAATCTTAATTGTACACTAGGACTACCTCTCTATAAATATTTTTCCTTTCCTCACAGGTTAGCTGTAAGAAATTTCTTTTTAGAAATAAGCTCACCTTTGCATATTGTTCGTTATATTTTTTCCATTGTGTTTTCTGTGCAATAAAGAATTATTATTATTATTATTATTATTATTAGCCAGTTATTCAATCTCCATTTCGCATGACAGGGGCTAGCCCATCGCCGCAGCTATGGAGTTTGCTATATGAATTAAAAAGGGCCGCCAGTAATTCCTACTAACTATGTGATGCCTTAACAAGTATATAAGTAATTAATATGTGAATAGGTAATTTTATTTTTTAATAAACCATTATCTGATCTTATCTTAGAGGCTATATGTTCAAAACTGTCAAATTAACTGAAAAATTACAACAAAAAAAAACATTGCAAATTTACTGAATGCTCATCAAATTTTAAATGTTCATCAAAATTGTATACCATATTTTATACGGCTTATGTTTATACGGCGGCATATTTTAAACGATTACAAAAAACGCACCTATTTTACTTCCAATAAATTCGAAATGACTGCCAGAATGGATAAATGTCCACCAAATTGTGTTTGGATAAATGATCACCAAACTTCTTTTTATGTTTTGTGTAAGTACTTAAGTTTATGTTTTAAGTATTTTTTGTTGTTCTTACATGGTCAACCTAAAACGAAGGACAAAGGGGGCTTCGCTTCGCTCACCCCCTTTACCCTTCACCTAAGCTACCGCAGTATTTTGCCCTGATATTTTTTGCAACTTTTGGTGTTCATTTATCCATTTTGGGTAGGAAAAAAATATTTTAGTGATCATTATATTTGTTGCCATTTTATACTAAACTGCATGACTCCGCTTCGCTTCGTCTCCAAGTTGTCCTGTTAAGTTGTGACCTAACAAACTTAACTTAGTATTGAGACAGAAAGTTATCTATAGCCACCAATATGATTCTTTGAAACTACATAGCGCTAAATTTGATGAACATTTAGTATATTTGGTAGTCAAATCAAAACTGTATTTTCGTAAACAATGTATTTGTTGCCTGTTACACCAAAATAGCTCTACCGATTCCGATCACTGTAGATAACCCTGCATGCCCGTCATGCAACAGCAACACAGACTTCATTTCTATACAGGTTTAGGCTCAAACAGTTTCATCTTAGTCCCATATTAATCAAAACAAACAGACCATCTAGGTCCCTATTCTGTTATGAAAAACTCATAGCGATAGCCCATATCCTATCGCTCTGCGTTTCCCATAAGATAATTGAGCCCCTGATACCATTATGCTCGTAAACATACCCCATGAATTGCCATAATTTTCAGCTCCTTACCCACGATATCTGTGTTATTACTTATTATTAAACTAGTACTACTAACCTAGTTTATATAAAATGGAACCCCAGTCGGGCAGCCGGCTCAGTTAAATTACGTCCAAGTATGCGCGTGATTGAAGAGCAGTCGTCGGCAGATAAGTGGAGATAGTCATCAAAATACTCATAGCTAGAGGCTTGTGGGGTTACCAGTTTGCCGCAACCTTTGTAGCGATACAGATTAGGTTCAAAACACGAGCATCAGCATGGGAATCATTTATATTCCAATATGCCTCTAAACGGTTTTTATTTACCTAATACCAAGACTTGTTTAAGACGGTTTTGCGGAACAGTCTAGGTTCTTAAACAGAATCGGCATAAGACGTTGCGATATCTAATCTGAAAAGCTCATTGCAGATGGCGCTGGTGTCGTTGGATCTATCTCTCAAACTCGTAAAACTCTTTTTGTTTCTTCCAATAATAGAAGGCATCCTAACATCATTTTAGAATAATTTTGCCAGTGTCAAGAGTAATTTTGCCAGTGTTAAAAAGATAACGTGGCGTGTTTTCGAACCAAACCTCAGATTAATGAAACTCTTTTCCTCCAACTACGCCACCGCCGCCAAGCGGGAGCAACGACAGGCATAGGTGCCATTGAAGCGATTTTAATAGAAGAGACGATTTTTTTGCTGAATTAGGCCTTCGATTCTAAGAGTTCAAGTTCAGTTTTATGAAATTACTTGATAATTGAATGAATGAATGCGTGGTGCCTCTCCCGCCAGCGTTCTAAACCTGTCCCGGTCTTTCGGCCGGCATACCAGAGGGCACAAGTTTTGAAATGGAGGACTGACTTGTGGGGTTGCCACAATATTTTTCCGATTCAAATTTGGTTGAAAACAAGAACATCACCATGGCAACCATTTCCATTCTAATTCGCCATAATGGGCTTTATTTACCTAATACCAAGACTTGTTTTCAGACGGTCACGTTAATTTTGCGGATCAAATTAGGTTCCTAATCTGAATCGGCATAAGACCTTATGGCAACCCCCCTACTCGTAAGGATGGGAACAAGGTTGATTTAAATCGACCGACTGTTTAGCCTAAAGATAGATAAATAAAGCTTTAATGTTTCTTTTTGCTCATTACTAATCTAGTGGTTACGAGCCCTTATAACCGTTCAAAAATCGACACCTTTCAGAGTTTTTAAACCAACCTTCCTAATGTTGGAGAGAAAGTAGAAAAAACCCACCACCCCCTACATATTTGCCAGCCTATTTAATCTTTCTTCCTCCTCTATCCTTAAAAGAAGAAGTTTCATCGTACCCATTCTGGTGAGGCGGTGAAGATTCCAGGACTCCAGGTCTCGCATTTCCTTGGTCCTAGGAGGTCAAATCTAGTGTCTTAGAGTTCGTCTCTTGAAGGCGCAGAGAACTGCATAGTCTGATTAGGTATAAGTTTTCCGAAATAAAATCAAAAACTGAAATCCGATATAACGAATTCGTTTGCTACAGCATACGTATTCGTCTACAGGTATTCCAGTTATTTCGTCATACATGCTGACATTTAATTACCTGACCATATTTTGGGGCATAAACAATTTTCCCCCAGGAAACATATGATGGCAAGCGAAAAAAATGTGTGTCTCCCATAGTTACTTGGTATCAGGTGATCGGCTCAAGTATTGAGGTATTTTTTTTTTTATTAGCGACCACGCGTTTCTTAGGGAAAGTTGTTCTTAATAATGGGTGTTATCATCCATATGGTCAGCTAGTTAAATATCACCCTGTATGAAGAAACTACAAAATATTACTTGTATCAATTAATCCTCCTCTTATTCATATAAGGTTATATTCTCACAACCTGGTTGCCTGGTAATTTTAAACTTGTATTCCTTGATATGATGATACCACGGGTACTTCATTTAATCACTGTCTTACGATCTTTAGTAGCATGACCGAAGAGTTAAAAGATATATTGATAGCATCACTGCATCAGCGTACTTTCGCAAGACCCCGTGTTTATTGAAATGGTATTTGATGACTTCCTTCCACCGTGGGTGTTTCGAAACGAATGACTTGAAGTTCTCGTCAAACGTGTAGTGGTGAGATTTTCTTTATTAGACCTTCAGTTTGAAACTTCTGATTCTATATTGACCCGACTGCTACTGCGAAACGATTCATACATGGTTACCATGGTAACAGTCGGCGACAGCTACCATGATTCGCTACATTACAGTAATTTCGAACTTTGCACGCAATAAGTAAGTATCGTTAACCCAATCATGAGTGTATATTGGTAAACAGGAGTACATATACCCACTACATATAACAAAGGATAGTATTTAAACGAGTGACTGTAAATTAAAGTTTGAAGTGATAAAAATAATTAATTTAGGTTATTGTATTACTAAGAAAGCGACTAACTGCGGGTGATGAGAAATTAACAGAACAGCAACTTACAAACATTAATTTGAGTTACTTAAAATACAAAATGAGGAGATTTTCTTTGCATACGCTCCGATCTTGTCCGGGGTTGCCTCTTCTAAGTCACAACCTAACCTATAACCCAATTGAAATTTAGCCACAATAACCTACTCTAGCCAATTTTATTATTTCTTTGAATACGCTCCGCTCCGGGGTTGCTTCTTCTAAGTTCTAACCTAACCTATAATCCAATTTAAATTTAGCCACAATTACCTACTCTAGCCAATATCGGCTTTCTGTGTTCCATTATTGAAGTTGCCCTCTCTGTATTTCTAGTCGCTCACTTAGTAATTTGGTCGCACGGTTAGAATTTTAATATCTGAAATGCCCACTTTTTGAAAGGCCGTTCTGAATTTTATTATTATCAGAAAAAAATGCTCAATTTAGTGTTTTTTTTTCGCTCATTTCAAGTATTTCGGCTGTTCATGGCCATTCGCTCAGTGATCATTCGCTTAATTCGTTTTTTATTCGATCGTTTTATAATTCCCCTATAACAAACACCAGTTGATTGATTATTCACAAAAATTACTAAGTAATTGTAAAAACCAATCTAGTTAATGCGCCATAAAAAGGCGCATCTTTCAGTTCAGAAAAAATACCGTTCCGCACACTATGGCTTTAAGCGTGGCATCCAATGTAAGCAGCAAATAAATGTAAAGATACCTGCTAAGCTATAAGAAACTCAAAACTAAAAAATTAAAACCCATTAGAGTTCCCCCATCACCAAATTTTTTTTGAGTTACCACTAAAATGATCATAACAATAAAGGTATTGAACTCGCCAAATGAGTCATGAATGGTCAAGCAAAAAAGGGCATTCCATATCTCTTAGTCACGCGCCTCAATGTCTAGCAGAAAGTTCTCATTTGTACCAAACTGAGATCGTGATTCAAGTTGTTGTTTACAAAAACAAAACTACCATAAACAATAGAAATAAAGTCGATCCAATATTGCAGACTCCCAAACCAGAACTTAAGTCTAGAATTAAATTACATGCATAATATCATTGACGCTAGCGACGCCGACTCCATGTTAGATTATGTTTGTGGCAATAAATATAAACATAAACATTTGCATACAGGCACATACGTGGCTTCTGGCCCCACATTAGGATACCCTGTGTCGTGGGTAGCAGAAACAGCGACGTCACACACATATAAACAAACATCCAAGACCTGGGGTTCTTTTTCCTTATCCCCAGGCGGGGATCGAACCTGGAACCTCTCGCATGGTAGGCAGAGCGACAACCGCGGCGCCACAGAGGTCGTCAAAGGTGGCAATGTGCCACTGTTAAGGTGATACGAAAAAAAATGGGGTTTTTTTCGAATCCATTCACTCCACCATGAAGTCATCTTCATCATCATTCTTCCAAAAATCAAATCTGTAGATGACTACAGATTAGATTTTTGACTATTTGACTAAGATTCTCACTAAAGGAAAACGCGATTGGATTAAATTTTCTCGATAGAATTTGATTACGAAAATACCTCAATTTTTTTGCCTATAATTCTGAAATCCTAACTAATTTCATTGTGGAACTGCGTTCGTCAAATTGTAGATAATGTATATTCGTAAACTCTCCTTAAAAAACTTTTTAACAAAATACCGTAGTTTATTTTCAAACAATTTTTCTGTGATTCCGTTGATTCGGTTCAAACGATTCCGTCCCTCTCACACTGCGGGTCTTTTCGCTTGGAGTGACGGGGACCTTTGCACGGACGAGGTATGGCCTAAGTAGCCATTTTTTTCTTAGTAGTTTAAAGAGCATAAAGCTATATTATACCTACATACATAGGTACTTAAATAGCAGTACGATCGTAGTCCGCTTCTTCAGAAGTAGATATGTAACGAGAAATTCATAATTTCTCTACATGATTTACTGAACCGTGATTTATGTCAGAGATACGATCAAGGATTTTAATAAATTGATCCAGACATTGATGGGAGGATCAAAAATTGTTATCTCAATCTCTCATTATTATTTTTAAAGCCTCTGCGCTCTCTTTCTCGCTTCCGGGTTGAATTCAATATCTGGATTTCTATCATCATCATCACCGATCAGCCCACATTCGCCTGGGTCAATTCAATTCAAAATTCTTTATTTTCTGGACATATCAACTTTTATTTTGAAATCGTCATTTTTTTGTCTTTTCTCTACATTGGACCACTGTGGGAGAAGCACAGCGAGAGCGGGAGGGTATAGGCCTCATCATTACTTTGCCGTTTGATTCGGTCCTGAGCCCCCAGCATCCACTCCTCCACTGGCTACCACCTAGGTCGATGATATCATCCGCCCACCTGGCTGGTGGTCTGCCCTGCGAGAGGTGGCGGGTTCGATCCCTGGCTGGGGATACAGAGACAAATCCCCAGTTCTTGGATGTTTATGTGTTTGTGACGTCGCTGTTTCTAGTTCCCACGATACCTATCCTAGTATGTGGCCAGAAGCAATGTATGTAAATATTTATGTTTATGTCTTCGACACGGTTTTCTATGACTACATTTGACATCGAAATGTGCCTTGCTGATTCAAGGCTTACAATATTTTGAGGCCTTTGTTCAAGTTGCATTGCATAATAGTAATTGAAGAGTATAATGTATTGTATGAAAACTTATCGAATCAGAACTTTTGAGCGATAAAAATATTGGTGGTTCGATAATTATATGTATTTTTTGTCGATTCAGTTTTTGGAATTTTTTCAATGGCGGAGCTCTGGCGTTACAAGGTTATTGGTGCGGCTACTTACTTACACCATATACGTAACCTGGTGCATTGATAAGTTTGTCGTATTGTAAGAAATTGCTGTCGGGATATTTCTGTTTATAAAAAATCCACATGTTCATCCGATAACTTCAAGGGGTCGGGGGTGTGAGGGGATAGTAAATAATAAAAAAAATAAAAAAAAAAAAAAAATGTCACTCGCGAGGTCTGCAGCTCCCACAGCCACTAATTGGTACATTGTGTTCCTGTAAATTAAATGGAGTCCGTTGACAAAGGAACCCTAAAAAGGAAAAAATACATTTATTTTAAAAATTTATGATAATGCATAAAGCGTCCGTGACCTAGCGGTATTCGCACATCGGAAACGATCGTGCGTGTAGCAACATCTGGCCGCGACGGGCACTGGATGGGTGTCCGTTCTGTGTGGTATTTGTTTTGGACGCTTCCCTTGTCCAATGACAAGTTAAGATGTAGGACGCGGCATCTATCGCTTCTCGGTGGTAGTAGTCGTAAAGCGGTGTCAGAGGTCAGAGGAGCTTGATAACTTCTGACAGTCGGGTTGGCCACAAGCCTAACCCTCCCATCAACCCGCACTGAGCCAGCGTGGTGGAGTATGGCTCAATCTTACTGGTATTAATGGGCTACATTTACATGAGTCGGGCCATAAATTTTGTCACATACCTCAAACGTCCAATTTAGGACGCGACCAAAAAAAAATTTTTGGGCGTTCGTAATACGAATATTTTAAGAAACTAAATACATAGAATTTCTGTAATAAAAATATTTTCAAAAATGGAGTGGACGCGAAAAGACGTTAGAATCGCGGTAATTGCATTGCATCGCTGTAGTCACGCGCCAATTGAGATTTTCAAACTGAGGTTCGTTTATCGTAGTATCAAGCGATTCAGGGAAGATTCGAGATTAGAAGATAAGCAGAGGAGCGGTCGCCCTCATACTGTTCGGAGTTCGGACTCCAGCAGTGGTCAAAGCAGTGAAGGCGCGAATACAAAGAAATCCCGTTCGGAAGCAATAACTGTTGGTTCTCCAGTTGAGGGTATTAAAAGGGTTTTGAATTAAAATCTTGGACGAGCTTTTCGGAAAAAAAAACTGCACATTTGCTAAACTCACGATTGAAGAAAATCAGGCTCAATAGGTCCTGAGTTTTGCTAAAGCGTTATGCGGGAAAAAAATACCGCGAAATCCTTTCTTCGGAAAAATGTTTGATGTCGAGGGAAGCTTTAAAAAACAGAATGGTAGAGGGTAATATGCGCATAACATTGAAGCAGCGAGCAGACGTATCCCACGTGTTCAGCGTGGTCACCATCCTGCGTCATTCATGGTTTGGCTCGGGGTTTCCTATTCGAGCCCTATGAGGTGTATTTTTGTGAAAAAGGAGTTAAAACAAGTGCACTCGTGTACTAAAACACAGTCCTAACAAACCTCGTGGAACTTCTTTCACGGACAATATTCAAAAAACAGACACTGGGTATTACAGCAGAACTCAACACCAGCTCATAAGGCAAAAAGTACTCAAAAATGGCTCTCCTCCTGTGGAATCGACTTTATCACCCAGAGACTGGCCCTGCCCGAGTCCAGACTTGAATCCATTGGATTATAAAGTATGGCAGTACCTAAGTACTAAAGGAGAAGGTCTGCGCTAAACCTCATTGCAATTTGGAGTCTCTCAGAGCATCCCTGATTCAAACAATAGCCGATGTCGTGCGGGCTTCTATCGATGACTGGCCTTGCAGTTTAAAGGCTTGTATTTTAAATAGGGGAGGACATTTTGAAAAGTTTATATGTCATTTAAATCTGTGTTTTGTGACCTTTCGCTTGATATATAAATATTTGTATTACAGAGATTTTGGTGTCATTTATTGCGTGTGACAAAACTTATGGCCCAACCTAGTATTTATTTATTTTAGATGCACAAATCCGCTTCTAAATTGGAGGTACAACTGACATAATCTTAAAAAAAACCGGTCAAGTGCGAGTCTAAATCGCGCACGAAGGGTTCCGTACCACCGTTCAATGTAAGCGATGGTGTGGAGTGAATAGTTTGGATTTTACACAGCAAAATATTGTTTACAAAGTTATTGGTGCGGTTACTTTCACACTCCATGTACGTAACCAGGTGCATCCATAAGTTTGTATGTGGTATAGAAAGAATTGTTGTATGGGAGCCCCCTTAAATATTTCTTTTATCCTGTTTTTTAGTATTTGTTGTTATAGCGGCAACAGAAATACATAATCTGTGAAAATTTCAACTCTCTAGCTAGCTAGGTTCTTGAGATACAGCTTGGTGACAGACGGACGGACAGCGAAGTCTTAGTAATAGGGTTCCGTTCTTACCCGTTGGGTACGGAACCCTAAAAATTAAACGATCGTAATACCAACGCTGAATAATTTTACCACAAATCATTCAACGCACTGTTTCTTTTGATGTAACCCATCTGATGAGGTTTAATTATGTGAATGCGCTCGACGTCCAACTATTAAAAGCATCATTGATCTTGCCAAAGACTAAGTAACATCTGCGTGTACAGAACAAAACAGACGCGGATATGAAATGAAGCTAATAAATTCATTTAATGACTTCTTCTGGCTTTTGGATCTGACTATACTCAGAACAAGTAAGTAAGCAGGTATCGTTCTGTGGAAGTGTACTAAAAAAAAATTGGTTGTTTGTAAAGTAGGTTTACGATCGAGATGTTTACGTGATAAGCCTCCGCTCGTGAGGATTCCGCGTGACAAGTTTCACGGAATGACTGGCAGCGCTCGAGATGAGACGGGAGATCGGTCCGTCTCTCTCTCGTTATACCTGCGATCGCGCTCGTGATGTTTTGGTGTGACACAAGTTTCTGAACATGTCACCCGACTAAAACGATTTTAAAGACGTTATCACGTCAAAAAAAATACCTTGGACACCTTTTACACACATTGATCTAGCCCCAAACTAGGATTCCCTGTATCTTGGGTACTAGACAACGATACACATACTTATATAGAGAAATATTATACTTAGATAGATAAACAACCATGACTAGGGTACAAACATCCGTTCTCATCAAACAAACATTTGCCCCCACCGGGACTCGAACCCGGGACCCTTGGTTTCGTAGGCAGCGTCACTGCCGACTCGGCCATTCGGGTCGTCTAATTCAATAGGTTACCAGCGCCGTGCAAAAGTTGTCAGTAACATAAATAATATCATATAAATAATATCATATAAATAATGTCATATGATTTGGTCAGATTCTACATCAAAAGCTTACCGGTAACAATTCAGAGTGAAATATTTAACTTGTTATGAAAGAACATTTAATTTTTATCTCTGAAACAATCTAAGGTAAACCTTAGGAATGCTAAAGCTGATTTGTGATTGACAGTTCAACCAAGTATTACTTAGTTTTCATGTTTTTCAAATATTTAAAACATAGCATTAGCCCATCGACTCACGAAAAAATAATATCCAAAAGTCCAGAACATAAAATTTATCACTTCATGATGAGGCCATTCATTTCAAGATCTGGCCGACCATTTCATGAAACGGTCAAAAATTATTGAATTCCATGATATGTTTAAATACTATAGGGAAATATTACACTGCACATCAAAAATACTGATTTGCACAGCAAATATCAGGGCAAAAATGCTGCGGTAGATAAGGTGAAGGGTAAAGGGGTTAAGCGAAGCAAAGCCCCCTTTATCTTTCGTGTTAGGTTGAACATGTAAGAACAACAAAAAATACTTAAAAAATTAACTTAAGTACACATAAAATATTTAAAACATAAATTTGTTGTTCCTTTTTTGCTGTGCAAATCAGTATTTTTGATGTGCGATTAAATAATAGCCAATATGGCTCTGCCTAGCATGCGAGAGGTCCCGGGTTCGATCCCTGGCTAGGGATAAAAAAAATAAAAAACCCCAGATCTTCGATGTGAATAGGTGTGTGATATCGCTGTTTCTGGTTCCCACGACACAGAGTATCCTAGTGTAGGGCCAGAAGCAATGTAAGTGCCGGTATGTAAATATTTATGATTATACAAATCGAACTAACACGAAGACTATTCGAGGGATTCGCTGCGCTCGCCCCCTTTCGTCTTCACCTAAGCCCCCGCAGTGTTTTGCTCTAAAAGTTATCTTCGTTCAATGAAACTCCTAATTCAACCTTGGTTAGCCACATAATGAAATGATCGATTTTATGACATGGCCACGACATCTAAACCGACAATATAGGTCGTTCAACCGAAGCGCAACATCTTACACAAGGCATCCTTTTATTTTCTATCCTAATGGATGTGATCAGTGCTGGGTTGATTGACGAACGAATTTTAGTGGAATAACACCCATGTTTTCTTTCGTCGTATTGAACCGGAATGATAAATTGTTATCTTAACACAAACACACACATACATGTACACACGTCACTCATTTTTCCATACGGGTGGTAGGGGCACAGTTGTGGCCATGCTTAGAAAGATGTTCAAAACTCTACTTAATTTAACTTTGATTTAAATGACGGTAAACATGAGATGAAATTTGTTTATACCCAGATATTGGACATAATGGTAGGAAATGAGCACCGTGGTCTAGCGGGTTTCACGCTTGCTTCTCACATAGGAGATGCAGGTTCGATTCCTGACCATGTACCAATGAGGTAATTAATTTATCTTAAGTACATTATCGGACGTTCAGTGTTTCAGATGGCACGTTAAGTTGTAGGTCCCGGCTACTATCGCTACGTGGTGGTGGTCCTAAAACCTCTCCATCCCGCACTGAGCCAGCGTGGTGGAGAATGGCTTAACCTTACTCGTATCCGGGTGAATCCCTGTGCCCTTCGGTGGGGACATTAATGGGCTACATTATTATATTTATTATTATTATATATTACTGGAAAACATATAAAACCTGTGGAAATCATATTTTATGTGGGCTGAAATCGCATTTATGGTTAGCTAAACATGATTACGAAGCCAACACTAAAATAGTTATAAATCAAGTTTAAAAGATCAATAAAATTAATTTACTTGGTAAACGGTAAGACTTAAGTATGTCAAAGCAGTCACAGTTAATTAAGCAAAGGAAGTTAGATAATAAAATTATTTTCTGCCAAAACACTAACTAAACTTAAAATTTATCTTTAGCAATAAAAGTACCTATGAATTAATTTTAAAGTTTTTCTCAAATTCATCTATACATTTTCTTATTAGTGACTGAGAATTGGTAGATATAGTCGCAATAGAGGATCGATCACTCGCCTGTGCTTCAGCAGGCGTCCCACCTCATCATCTATCATCTATCATATAAGATCATACCTAAGCAATAGAATTCAAAAGGCAGAAGTTAACGGCGTAAAATCTGATGGATCGGGTGTTAAAATTGGCGTTCCACAAGGTTCCATATTAGGCCCTTTCTTATTCCTGGTATATATTAATGATCTGCCTTTCATGGTGGAGAAATTAACTGACATAGTGTTGTTTGCTGATGATACTTCAATGGTCTTCAAAATTGAAAGACAAAAAGGAGATTTTGATGATGTTAATGGTGTATTGTCTTTAACCTTGAATTGGTTCACAGTTAATAATTTATTGTTAAACGCTGGTAAAACCAAGTGTATCAAATTCTCACTTCCAAATGTCAGGCAAGTTGAGACCAGTTTGGTGTTAGACAACAGCACGTTAGAATTGGTAAATGATACGAAGTTTCTTGGAATAACCATTGATAGTAAATTGCAGTGGGGACCCCACATAGATAAATTGGCTGGTAAATTAAGTTCTGCGGCTTACGCTGTTAGGAACATGGTGTGATGTCCTATGGTATCTTGTTGTGGGGGAAAGCAGCGGATATTCAAACTATTTTTATTTTACAGAAAAGAGCTATTCGAGCAATTTATAATTTAAAACGAACAGACTCCTTAAGAGAGCTTTTTAAAGAAATTGACATACTAACAGTAGCTAGTCAATTTATTTTCGAAAATATAATGTATGTACGCAAGAACCTTACAACATTTTCCAAACTTAGCGACAGCTGTAATGTTAACCTAAGAAATAATCACAGACTATGTGCGCCCCGTTTTAGACTCGCGAAGGTTAGCAATTCTTTCAAGGGTCAGTGCATTCTCTACTACAATAAGATACCTCTGGAGATTTTGAAATTGCCATTTGAGCAATTTAAAAAGCATGTTAAAGCGACTTTGTCGAAAAAGGGATATTACAATGTTCAAGATTACTTAGATGACAGGACTGTATGGGGTTAATCTGGCTCAACACAGAGCTTGCTGTTAATAATTTTGTAATTATTTATTCCTGCTTATTAATCATAACAATTAAATTTTTCATATTTGTATTAGTTAAGCACAACCTATTTTTAAAAGAGATCTAAAAATAAATCTGTGGGAGTTTCTACGCCCTTCTTCTCCAACAGTGGTCCAATGTAGAGAAGAGGCAAAAAATGACGTTTGCTAAGTAAATGTAAATATCTACAGTAATAAAGTACTTTGACTATTGACTATTGACTATGGCTTATATCGTAACATCCAAGCACTAGTCAACGAACTATTCTAGATGGAAAAGTCGAAAGCAGAAAGTTGCTTCGGAACTTTGTTTGGACTAGTTAGGGGACAAACATACTAACGGTAACCCCTCTGAGGTGAGCCCTAGGAGAGGGGGCACAAAGAAAGTCCTTTTTTTGTTTATTTTTGCTTACATCTCGAAACCAACGCGTTATAGGAAATTTTGTTGTACTACACTTATTGAAAGTTGATAAAATTCTTTACAACCTTGATTATGCACTTTTAACCTTTTCCTAATCGTTGACTAAGATACGATCTCCGTTTTTTTAATCAAAATTAACTTGTTTTTTTGTAATAAATTGTTTTTTAACTTTAAAACAGTTCATCTAAGAAAAAAGTGCCCGAAAGAAACTAAGAAAGTTAAATTTATCTTCTAAAAATATTTACATATGCTAATTCGTCATGTGCCGTTGAAAAATTCGAAGCTCAAATTTTTTAAACAACTATTGGGAATATGTAAAAAGTGTACAGAATCAAAGTTGTGTAGAATTTTATCAGCTTTCAGCACAACCAAATTTCCTATGATTGTCGTTTTTGAGATGAAAGCAAAAAACCCTAACAACGAGCCCTGCTCTGACCTCTGAGGGGCAGGACTTTTAGTATCTGTTCAAGCCTCTCGGCACCCGATGACCTCGCAGGGGCCCATAGCTACGAGGTAACGTAACGATCAGATGCCAAGAAGCAAGAACGTCGGCGATTCACCGAGCTAAATAAATAGATTCTATCTGACCTGGTCTGTGCTTCGTTCCCGTCAAACTCCTGTCTCTCTGCAAGGCCTGGGTGCACCCTAGGCTCTTCTTGGTAGACAGGTTCTTCAGCCAACCAGGTATGGCTGGCAGGCCAGCTTCGACCGCACAATTTACTTAAATACGTACAGTATCTGGTTCGGAGAACCACAATACACTCAGCTATAAGACAATCCTGAGGGGAGCCCGAATACAACTCCAGATGGCTTACGATTTAATTTTAATTGCCCAAAATCAATACACGTCACATTACGGGGGCTTTTCGTCAGTCAGTTGTCAAAAATCTGCTCTGTGGCAGCTCCGTCAAATTCAAAAATGGCCGTTCCGGAACCATAGATCGAGTATCGATTTTGAATCGAACAATCACCCGCCCGGACAGGCACCCACCTGTCCCTTAATCTACGGGCAGCCGAGACAACGTTGCTACCGCTCGTTTTAGTACCGAGCCTCCTACTAGAACCTCTGCAGACCGGGGGGTCCCGTCCCTGCCAGGGAACAAGTTAACAATGCGCCCCCTGCGCCAACGCAGTGGCGGTAGGTTAGCATCCTTAACCAGCACGAGGTCACCAACACTAGGGGGTCTGGTTTTGTCAGTCCACTTAAGGCGCTGTTGTAAGATATGCAGATACTCGAGCGACCAACGCTTCCAGAAATTCTGAGTAAACTGCTGCAACATCTGATACCTTGACAACCGATACAATTTCACTCCCTCGAAGGGGTGCTCGGGCAACGCGTTAAGTGGCTGTCCTATCAAGAAATGGCCTGGGGTCAGAGCCTCCAGGTCATTTGGATCCGAGCTGAGCGGACACAACGGTCGCGAATTGAGAACGGCCTCGATCTTACAAAAAAATGTCGCGAGCTCCTCAAAAGTCAGCGCGGTCTGACCTACGATACGCCCTAAGTGCGTCTTCGCTGACTTAACTACGGCCTCAAAAATCCCACCCCAGTGGGGGCAACTCGGTGGGCTGAAGGTCCACTGTATACCCCGACGGGAGAGGGCCGTTCCAATATCCACTTTATTTACATTCAAAAAGTTGACTATCTCTCGTAAGTATCGTTCCGCACCGACGTAGTTAGTGCCGTTATCAGAGCGGATCAAAGTTGGAAGTCCCCTTCGAGAAACAAACCTATCCAAACAAGCAATGAAAGCCTCTGTCGAGAGATCAGCAACGAGCTCGAGATGTACCGCCTTGGTGGATAAACAAACAAACACACACAGGTACGCCTTGTATTGCTTAGCGTTACGCAATCGTGAACTCTTCACCATAAACGGTCCTGCAAAATCCGTACCAACACCTGAAAACGGTCTGACCTCATTCACACGATCAGGGGGCAAGTCCCCCATGAGAGGTTGCATCGTGGCAGCCTTAAGTCGATAACAAGGCATGCACCGAAACACGATGTTCCGTATGACACGGCGGGCAGATAAGATCCAAAACTCCCGCTGGAGCGTGGCCAACAACGCGTTACAGCCGGCATGCGTGTTTTTAATATGACGATCAGTCACCAGCAATTCAACTAACTGTCCCCCCTTGGGGAGCAGAAGTGGGTGACGAGCCGAATACGACAGATTCGCATTGCGCAATCTTCCTCCTACCCGAAGTAACCCGGTCGAATCAACAAAGGGGTTGAGACGCGCGACGGCTCCCTTCAATTTCGAACGTCCACTTCGTATAGTCTCCAATTCTGCCCCAAACTTCGAGGACTGTACCAACCGGACCAAATTCAGTAGCGACTCGTTTCGCTCTGCCGGAGTCAGAATAGGGTTCAACGTTCGCTGATCGCGAGGAGTACGACAATTTCGAGCGAATCTCCTAATCCAAGTGGACACGTTTATCAACTTGTCAAGTGAGCTATACCGGTCCAGCAGAAACCCGGCGTCAGGGACCTCAGCCTTCTGGGTAACATGCACGGCCGCTCTGGGGCCATGATCCGAAGATACTACTACATGGCTGTGGGGCCAGTCCGATTCTCTCCTGGCAAGCCAGGGTGGTCCCTACCACAAATGGTGTCTAACGAGTTCAGGAGCCCGACATCCCCTGGATGCACAATCAGACGGGTTCAATTCTCCTGGTACATGTCTCCAAGTCAGTGGGACCTCAGACGACACAATCTGGGAGACACGGTTCGCGACAAAAACCTCTAAGTTATGGACCGAAGCCTTCAGCCAGCACAAAACAATCTGGCTGTCCGTCCACGCGTACACCGTATCCTCCAAAACCACTGACCCACGCAACACTGTTAGAGTGTGATTCAAAAGTTTGGTCAAAAGAGCAGCCCCGGACAGTTCCAGTTTTGGAATCGTCATCCTTGTCCGAATAGGCGCTACCTTGCTTTTTGCCAAAACCAAACGCACGTCGACCTCCCCGGTGGAGGTGACGGTTCGCAAATAAACCGCTGCCGCAAACCCTCGTTCAGAGGCATCACAAAACCCGTGAAGGGTTGCCCTGTAATCCCCAGCAGGGACCAATTTCCTCGGCAGCGATACATTATTTATGTCCGATAGCGAAGTGAACATTTGCGTCCAATCAGTCAACAAATCACCTGAGAGGTGGGTGTCCCAGGTCAACTGAGCCGCCCATAGCCTTTGCATAAAACATTTGAGAGCAAAGGTGACTGGAGAAATCCATCCATTCGGGTCGAACGTTCTCGCAATCGTTGATAGTACTGACCGCTTCGTCCAGGCCTTCGGTGTTTCTAAAACCACCCGATAGGTAAACTCATCATGGACGGGCCGGTACTGAATTCCAAGCACTGACAACATGTTAGGGTTGTCAGGATTCTCAAAAACGTGCGGGTCTTGTTGAAACTCATCTGGGAGACCAGCCATCAACTCAGGGGAGTTGGACATCCACTTGCGTAGTTCATAGCCGCCTCGTTCCAGCAATTGAACGAGCTCGTCACGTCGGTCCAGAGCTTCCTCTACACTGGCTGCCCCTGTGCAGACGTCATCGACGTACAAATCTTGCTCCAGGATAGCAGCGGCTCTAGGATAGCTCACACGGTCACGCGACGCCAACTCCCGCAGGGTACGCATCGCCAAATACGGGCTAGACCGTAACCCATACGTGTTCGTGTTCAACTCATAGACCTTGACTGGCTCGGCCGTGGACTCACGCCAAAGTATCAACTGATACCTTCTGTCAGCCGGATGAATTACCGTTTGCCTAAACATCATCCGAATGTCTGCGACAAATACAACCTGGTGCCTCCGAAAGCTCGTGAGAATATCCGAAATATCACGACTCAACTTGGGTCCCGAATGTAGACACTGATTCAGGGACATCCCGTTCGAGGTAGGTGCTGACCCATCAAAAACAACTCGAATCTTGCCGGTAGGGGTTCGTAGGACGGCATGGTGTGGAAGGAAACAATGATCCTCAGATCTCCAGTCCACACCCGATACCGACATGTGTCCTAACGACTCATACTCCCTCATGAAATCGACGTATTTTTGTTTAAATACGGCGTCCCTTGACATCCTACGCTCCATCGACATCAATCTCGTCTCAGCCATCTTCCTAGATTCTCCTAGTGGCGGTCGATCGGCCCTGAAAGGCAGTCGAGTTACAAAACGACCAGAACGAAGGCGACCAGTACTATTCTGGTAAAACAACTCGCACTCTTCTTCGTCTGCGTCGACTCGACGAGCGGTGGGAGGTTCCTCTATCTCCCAGAACCGTTGGATAGCGTCTGACAACGCTGAGCCAATAAGTATGCCATCTGACTCGGCAGGCCTAACCATTGGCAATGCCGGACCCATGATCACGTGACCAAACTTAGTATCCACAGCAATCAACCCGTCCGGCTGAAGAACTCGCCGATCCGACAACAGAAACCTGCCCAAAACGTCTGCTCCCAGTAGCAGATCGACCGGGGCTGGAGTGTCAAAATCGGGATCCGCCAACTTGAGTCCTGACGTCAGGAGTCGAACGGCCGGATTCAACTTCACCAAGGGGTGTTTGCCCATGACATGCGTCATTACTAAAGCTTGCACGGATGTTTTTGTCAAAATGTCATAACGTGGAGAGAACGTGATCACCGATTGACCAACTACATTCGTAACCGTAACATTCCCCACGCCCCGTATTGAATTATTATACCTATTTACCTTGAGGCCCAACCATTTTGCTAAATCGTTCGATACAATGCAGCCCTGAGCTCCAGAATCTAACAGGGCGCGAACGTATGTTGGGTTGCCCGCCAAATCCCAAACAAGCACAGAGGCGATCGGTAACACCACCGTCTCCGGTTGGGGGGCAACCAATGGTTGGGCCGCAAATTCCTAGCGAGGACCCCCGGGGCCCCACTGTGCCTGTAACCGATCAGGTAGGCAGCTATACGCCAGCGGGTCCCACTGTACAAATGGCCCACGCGCCGGTTCCATTGCCACCCTACGACGCCCCCCGAAGGGTTGTGGGCGTGAATTCAACCGTGGCCGCTCCATGAGCGGGGGGGACATCACATGCGACCGACGAGGACGCGGCGACGAGCGGGGCGACAACTGAGGCGGCGTCCGAGCCGCATCCGCATAGCTCGAAGGTGTCCCATGCCACCCGCCCGTTACGGCCTGCTCAACATACCCAATGTCCCGCTGAGTCGGATGCTGAGTCGCAACCGAAAACTCAGGGCCCCCCATGTGATGACCCTGAGTGCGGCCCTGCACCCCTGGGTGGCTGCGTGCTTGTGGCCCCATTGCCCGCTGAGTCGGATGCTGAGTCGCAACCGAAAACTCAGGGCCCCCCATGTGATGACCCCGAGTGCGGCCCTGCACCCTAGTACCGCCCTGTGCACGTGGGGACATTGGCCCCTGAGTTGCGCTCCGAGACGCAAACGAATTCTCAGGGCCCCATGCCGTGTCACCCTGGGTACGGCCCTGTGGTGGCTGTTGGCCGGACCGGTTCATGCACAACAAATTGTGGTGGGCCCCACCACAGTATCCGCACAATTTTGTGCGCGTGCAGTCCCTAGCCATGTGTGGCCCGAGGCACAGGAAGCACCAGCTCCGCTGCTTGGCCATCCGGCGCCGTCCCTCAACCCTAAGTTCCCCGAACTTATTGCAATCGGCCACAGCATGGCCAATCTGCCTACAACATGGGCAGGTCTCACCTGCACCCCTGGGTGGGGTCAATGCACTCACAGTCCCATACGACTGCCGGTTGGTGCGGTCCTTCCTCGTCGGAGGGCCCCTACTCACAGCGCTCCCGGCAGCTCTCTGTGGCTCCGAAGGATGGGTGACCGTCAACCCCAAGTTCTCTGCCCGTCGAGCCTCCTCTTCCAAAAATCCGACCAAGTCGGAGAAGGCGGGCAGGTCCTCGGCCGACCTCCCGTGAGACTGTTCGAAACGAGTCTGCACGTCAGCGGGTAGTCGGGAAAGTACAATGTACAGCAATAGGTAGGACCATTCACCAACCGGAAGTCCAAGATTCTCTAGGGCCTTGGTGACGGACAACAACGGGTTCAAAACCTCCGTCTGTATGGCCCCGACCTTGTTCACAACCGGGATGCTAAACAAACGGTTCAGTTGGGCATCGGCCAACCTCCGTTTGTTGTGGTAACGTCTTACCAACAATTGCCTGGCCGTCTCATAGTTACCCTCCGTAACTGTCAAATGAGCGACCAGCTCCCTAGGCTCACCCCTCAATGCTGCCACCAGCTGAGCCATTTTGACCGACTTGGTAATGTCCGATCGCATGTGCACCAAACTGTCGAACAGATTGATGAAGCTCATCCATTCACCGGACACTCCGTCAAAAGTAGGCATAGTTATGGCCGGTAACCTGGACCCTGAACCCTGAAGCGGCAGAGGTGCTTCAATTTCACCACCATGGCTGGACTCGCGCTGCCTACGTATGTCCGCAGCCTTCTGCGTGATAGCAGCTGCCATCTCCATACACTGGTCGACATCCCCTAGCAACCGTGACAGCCTGTCAGGTGAGCAACCATCAACTGCTTCCGCCTGCGCGGACAATTCGAGCACCCTGTTGTAGCGTTCCTTAACGTCCATAGACCGCTCCAATACCACATCATGCCTATCTAAACGGTCTATCAGACCGTGTGCGGAGGAAAACCATCTGAGCTCCTTAGAAACACCCTTCTGTATTTCAGACAACGACATGATCGGAACGATACTTACTCACAATTTGCAGTAACTCAATTATATTGGACCCTCCAGTCTACAACACAAACGAGGGAACCCTAATCTATAACTTAAACAATGCTGGTTTCCCCAAACAATAGAAACCGAGTTTTATATCTACACAAATTCTGTAAACAACAATTTAGTTTCCCTATATCATATAAAACACACAGATAGTCAATATTAGTTCAAGTTATAAATTGCTATAAACTGAAAACAATGTCCAAACATTCATTAGCATTACTAGACCACTAATAGATTGACTATGCAAACTTCAAACTGCAAACATGATATGACTTCAATGCAAATTTCAATTCACCTACAATGTACCTGTAATGTAATTACTATTCTGAGTCACATCTCAGTACAACTGGTCATTTAGGGAAAACTGTTATGTCTGTCTGTCTACTACCAGCAGTAGACTTATAACTTATAATACTACCAATCTATGTGGATACAGGAACAAAACCAAGTTAGCTAATAACCGCCTATATCTACTGATTGATAGTCCCAAATCGTGGGTTCCTGGAGCCTTGACGGCTGCAAATCTCAGGAAACCACGCTCTTGCTACCAAAATGTTCAAGCCTCTCGGCACCCGATGACCTCGCAGGGGCCCATAGCTACGAGGTAACGTAACGATCAGATGCCAAGAAGCAAGAACGTCGGCGATTCACCGAGCTAAATAAATAGATTCTATCTGACCTGGTCTGTGCTTCGTTCCCGTCAAACTCCTGTCTCTCTGCAAGGCCTGGGTGCACCCTAGGCTCTTCTTGGTAGACAGGTTCTTCAGCCAACCAGGTATGGCTGGCAGGCCAGCTTCGACCGCACAATTTACTTAAATACGTACAGTATCTGGTTCGGAGAACCACAATACACTCAGCTATAAGACAATCCTGAGGGGAGCCCGAATACAACTCCAGATGGCTTACGATTTAATTTTAATTGCCCAAAATCAATACACGTCACATTACGGGGGCTTTTCGTCAGTCAGTTGTCAAAAATCTGCTCTGTGGCAGCTCCGTCAAATTCAAAAATGGCCGTTCCGGAACCATAGATCGAGTATCGATTTTGAATCGAACAGTATCCTTGTCTCCTAACTAGTCCAAAAGTTCCGAAGTCAAACTTTGTACTTTCGACTTTTCCATCGAGACCCCCCTATACAGTACTCATTTCCTAAGATAACTTTGATATTTATTTTATACCATTTTGCGCCTTTGTCTATTAGATTTTCCTTATCATTTGCGGATAGTGTACGCCTACAACAGCTGTTTACTATACTAACAGGGCTTACTGACTACTTTCCTGAGGTATGGGAGGGGTGACTTCATAGGTACACAACACACTAAGGCCTTGGTATAGGCAATGTCCTAACCGCCAACGGACGTGGCACCAGTGTCTATATTATTATGAAGTCCCTTATAAAGGCTAATAACAATTTTTAAACCGAAAAGCGGTGGCTCTTAGAAAAAACCGGTCAAGTGCGAGCAGGACGTGGGACCCGCACACGAAGGGTTCCGTACCATTGTACACGGAAAAACGTAAAACGACAGTCTTTTGTACGGGTATACCTTTTTGATTTTTAATAATAAAATATTAAATAGGTAGGACTACATTAAAGGCCGTCCATCGAAACATTGAAACAGAGTTTTGTGTTTGTAGTAGGTATTGAATTATGTACTCAGGATAACAAAACTCTGTGCTCATTGAAACCGGGAGTGGATAGAAATTGAGTAACTTATTTATAGAAATAAATCAAGTATGATAAAAAACTTAATATTTTTTATTATAATGAGCAATTATTAATCGTTAGTGACAAATAACTAAGAACAAAACTTAATAACTGCAATTAAAGATCTTTTCCGCTAAGATCGGGAGAGTCCAGTTTTCACCGATAAACAAATAAAACAAAATGGCTATGAAAATGGCAATCCCAATAATTTATTGTATGGGTACTTCTTTCAATTCTTAAAAACCGGTAACAGGTCCTATTTATTTATTTGTTGTTATAGCGGCAATAGAAATATACAATCTTTGAAAATTTCAGCTCTACCTTTTTCGGTTGATCCAGTAGACCCCGGTGACAGACGGACAGACGGACGGACGGACAGACGGACAGCGGAGGCTTAGTAATAGGGTCCCGTTCGGCACCCTTCGGGTACGGAACCCTAAAAAGCAAACCAAGGGACGGCTAATACAAAAGACATCATAGAGGGCTCGTGCGCTGTATTCCACCATGATTTGATATACAATAGGTGCATTTTTTTACGAAAAAAACCTAGTGTTTAAAGCCCCATACCTCCGGCGAATATCGTTATAGTAGAAGATAATCATATGGGACGGACGGCAAGATATTTTTGAAATCTGATGGTCAGTGGGAATGATTTACAAGACCCTTCAGTGATGCGGTCTCCATCAAAAGCCAGCGTCATCATCTAGACGTCGTACACGGCCTGTTGACGCTTTGATGGCTTTGAAGTCAGACGTCGCCCTGTGGTGCCCACTGTGGCGTATAGGTTTTGAACTTTATCAACATGTCATGTGGTTCATAATCGCGATGCCTCACAACAAGGTCCAGGGCCCGAAAGGGTACAGAATCAGTAAAATAACTGGACGCCCGAACCGTGAAAGCTTCTTTTTATACATTTTGAAAGCGCACGATACGCACCTAACTTGCTTGCTTGCGAAAAATGTCGACGCACGAAACGAACCCAGATCTAAAATAGGAGGTCAAGGCTTTCGGCTGTGGTCTCCTATTTACGCCGTAAGCCGCGTCTGATGCTTTCTACAGAAATTAACTTTGGGTCTCCAACACCATGTCTGCGTCAAGGTAGTGTGCATTTGAGATAACATGTCCCTTTGCCGTTAAGTTGGCTGTAGTGCACAACTGTCAAAAAATAAGTAAAGCAATATCCGCTTGCCAGACAGATTGCAATTTCCCACTTTCATAAAATAAGATAGCTGATAATTATGTAGTTGTCAGATCATCCTAAATAGAATCCCTTATGTCATGGGGTAATCATACTCCATTCCATAATCACCTTTTATTTAGTTTAATTTGAAGAACCCTGCGGAGTTCGCTGGATGTTATGTATTGCTTTTTTATTTAAAATGCCTACTTGGTTTTACTATAGATAGTTTTGATGCATTAATAACTTTAGGGTACTAGGCATTCTTCTAGTATCTGATAAGATATTTTATACCTTACTTTTCGGTAACATATTTTTTTAAAGCTAGCAACACCAGTTTCATTGCTACCAACTTTACGTACCCACCTCCACCCAACCTCATACCGACATCATGCCATTATGAGGCAAACGGAGGGAGCGAGCCTACGGGTTGGTTTCATGCGTAAAGCTCTCTAGATAGTAGCTTATTCTGTGCATCCCTCACATGTCTGGACTTGCCTTATCTTAACCAACCAGCTTCACGGCGACGAAGAAGAAGTTATCTGAAATTCACTTTGCGTATAAAGTGTCCTATCGAGGCATTGACGCCGTAGTCATCACGGTAAGCCCCACTGAACACTCGAACCACTGACGTCACGAAAACACACCCCTCCCGCACCCCTCCAGTACCGCAGGAACCTATTATGCATAGCATTATGCGCTATGCCCTATCAAGTCTTGGTAAGAACGTTAATGACTATAAGTGGAGGCTTCTTCTTTGCATGCAAACTTTTTCTACGAATGAGTTGGCGCCGCGATCAATTACCGAGTGGATGTTGTGGAGCCTATAGGCTTTGGAATACGAGTCCTTTGATGAGGAGAAAAACTGGCATAGTAGCAACAGTAGTTTTATCGGCTCTGGTAAAGTTGTGCTTGGATTGTGTTGTGTGTATTTCACTTCAAGGGCTTCGACAAATCTTGCAAGCATCATAGAAAATCTCACTTCATTCAAACTTAAATTGATTTACAGTCCATTCTTGCTCCGTCTGAATAAAGGAATAAAAAAACGACGCAAAGGTTTTTGCCAACTACATCGGAAGCTTCATTTTATTATATACTGGCTTTGATACATCTTCAAATTTAGAGATACTTAAAAAAAAAAAAAAAAAAGTGATTTACCGAAAATCTTACCGCTAAGGAATACGCTTAGAAATTCTTAAAATTATTCATTTTGTTATTATGACGCATTCAACGTACAATAAGCTACCGACCAAGAAACAGTATTTCAATTAGATGGGACCGGTTGCCTTTTACGAGACAAAACACTTTTTCAACACAATCTGGCAAGGATGGGGCAGCCATAAAATCATACTCAAATTCAATTGTACACGATAAACGCCAAAAGAGAGCCTTAAAATACTGTGTAAAAATTTAATTTTACGCACCGAAATATAACTTTTAGTCCATAATGGCACAATTAGTCTCCAAGCGACTTCAATTCCGCGAAAGCCTTAATATTAATCTGGTTTCAGTAAATTAATTGCGTTGCGGTACTTTGGTCTGATTAAAGATAACTTCAAAAGGGGCCGAAACATTAAGGGGACAGTGCTGAGAGGTATTACTCAGTTCCTGTCAATGACAAATGAGTGGCCAATGAAAAGGACCACATCCATGTACTTCGTGCGACAAGCAAAATATTTGCTAAAGTCTAGATTTCAATGTAACACCTCCGTTGTTATTATTTTTTATTTTATTTATACTTTATTGCACAAAAACAGAAGTTAAAATAAGAATGGAAACTAGGCGTACAAAGGCGAGCCTATCTCTAAAAAGAGATTTCTTCCAGCAAACCTGGGATGGGCAGGATACATGAAAGAACAGGTAGACCTATGTGCACAACGTCAAAATATTAAAATAATAAACTACTTACTAATATGTACATAAATACATAATATCAATACAAATAGACGAAATATATATTAAAGCAATATACTTACATAAGTCTAGTATGGAAGAGAAAGATAGTGTTCGACTTTTAAAAATAGAAAGTGACGGGCTATCTCTGATGGCGCTAGGAAGTTTGTTCCAGAGCCTGATAGCTTGTTAGTCTGAAGCCATGTTCATATGCGGCTGTGTTGTATGTTTTGCGGAGTTATCAATTTCGTATCGTTTAACTAAATTGACACCATATGGTATTTAGTGTGCTTGTTCGTCCATTTGTTAAAAAAATTAACAAGTGGACGATCAAGACGATACATTTATTTGTCAAAATCTGATAAGTAGTTTTTAGGTGTTGTGGCGGAACATAACAGTTCTATACCGGGTCAAAATCATAACCCTAATAACCTAATAATAAAAAACCACAAAATCTGTCAATCCCTTCATTTATTATTGTAAACAACCTATGCATATAAAGTATTGTACGTGATGCTGTAAACAAGAAAACTTCTAATAGTTAACATAATAACATTTTTACTCTCTGCTCGGAAATCTGGCAAAAGACGGTCAGTAATGGGGCCGCAAAACAATGAAGAAATAACCAGGACAACAATAGTTATTTGTGTCACAAGGGAGCAAAATGATGCATTGACGGCGAGGGCTGTTGAATCCAGAGTGAAGGGAAGGATTCTACGATAGAATCCTGAGCATAACGAAGGATTCAAGCGTTAACGCCCATGACGTAAATAATTTTGCTCCTGAGTGACACATACAACTTTTCACACCGATTATGAGGAAAATTTAAATTGCTCTAAAAAAATTAAATAACTATACTTTGAAGTAATCGAACAACGTAAACAAAACTTTTTTTTTTATAATGACGGATTGTGAAGGATTAGGGAAAGGTCACCACAGATAAAATATTCCTGTCTACTTTTACTATTGTGTAAAAATAATCGAATCGAATATTACAATGGTTTCGGATATCAATATTCATTATATCACAATAACAGTCATCGATAGTTTTGATTTCAGTAAAACATATAATTTATTGTGACATTTTTTTTTCATATGACGAAAAATTCATAAATTTTAATATAACGTTGTTAAAGTTAAAACTGAACCATGTTCGTTTTTAATCGACTACGTCATCGTTGTCGATTGTAATGTAATTTCATAATTACATTCTATTATTTTTATCTGTGTTCAATTGGCACATTGCGTACATGCTGCATTCCAATGAATAAATTAAAAAAGTAGCTTTAACAGAAAAGTAGCATTTTGCTCCCTCTCGTCGTGGAGCAAAACTTACTTTTCCGAATAAAAGGTGTGAAATAACTTTTCTGTTCTGTTCAACAGGCCTAGAAAAAACATTATTGGCTCATGGTTCTGCCACATGTCAACAGATGGCGCTTCATGCCGTTTTACCGACATAGCGTGCGTCATGCCGTGGCGTCATTTGCGGTAGATGGTGGACCAAAGAGTTTCGTCCATCTGAGGGTGGACTCGACCAGGCGGAGCAAAGAGGCGGAGTTCCAAACCTAATTTATCTAAAAAAAAACTGTGTAATTAAATTTATTTCCTTGCAGTAATCGTGAAAACCACTATGTAATGTCTCGACCAAAAGTGATACAGATGGACCGTCTCCTGTGGGACGTCTCTTACAAACTCACCCGTCCATCTATTGCTCACCTTTCCAGCCTTTAGAACAATGTACTATTTCCGCCTTGCACTCAAAATAGCACCGTCGCCGCTTGATTTTGGGTTCTCTTCTTGAAAAGGCTTCTTTACGAACCCCGCTATGACTCTCGCCTTCGGCTCATGCCGTAAACTTCCTCGGTTCGTAAATAGAAGCCGTTTCGAACTCGTACGAAATGTTCTATGTCCACGTACCTATGAAATGATTTGTAAAACACGAAAGATTTCAAGTTTCCACCACTATTAAGAGGCCTAGTGTTCCACCTAGCTATAGCTTATGGCTTAGCTATAGCTAATTAAGCAAGGTTATTAAGTAGCACGGATTATCAGGCTCATTTTCTCCACATTTGCATCTAAATGGTGGTGATATGAGCTAAAGTCTAGACAGTTACCTACGATTTTATGATTAATTTATTAAGCTCTCTTATCTCTGGGAAGGGAGTTAAGCTCCATATAACGTCCTATATTCGTATTATATCGACTGATTTATCATCTTAACATCCTGCTGGTAACAAACTGCTATAGGTACTGCCTTTTCCAGTTACTAAATATAGTGATTAGGTAAAGCAGTATGTTTTAGTCTAGTCAGCAAAACTTTTGCGATACCTTATACACTGAAAGTAAAAAGTATCTCTGCTTCACATGGTGTAAGGAGTCATGAAAAAGAAGAAAAGTAAGAACTGACTTTCAAGCAGTTTTTCTATTCCGGAAATTGACCATTTTTGAAATTCATATTCTCATACAATACCTACAAAACTAATTCGAAGATCTCATACAAATCGTTGTCCCATGTTGTTTTCCATTATAACGTTCGCAAGATAAATTACTTATCTCAGAGGTACATGATCAGCAGGAATTTAAATTATTTTATTTGAGGTTCCAGACACCATAATGCAGCAGTCAATTCTGTCAAAAGTGAATCAATGTAATTCAGGTTAACAACGAAAATAAAACTTTAAGTATAAAACGATAAAATAAAAAAGCAACAATATAATCATCAATAAAAAACATATGGGAAAGTAGCATATTTTTTTACCAGAAAACATTAATACGTTTATCTACACACGTATCATAAACCCTCTTTACTGCGTACAAAAACCGCACGTTACGATCAGCATAATGTTAAACTACTTGGTATAAACTCATTTCTTATCTGAAAAATTACACATTATGACCATAATGTGTAATTTTTCTACATATTATGACATTCAAATTTCGAACGCCGACGCCCGCCTGTTTGCCGCCCCTAGTTTGTCTGTGAAGTTGGTACTGACATTCAAATTTCGAACGCCGACGCCCGCCTGCGTGAAGTTGGTACTACAGAACAAGCTAAACAACGGCAGAGCCACAATGCCGGTCAAACATGCGGTTCCTGAACACATCAAAGAGAGCTTAAGATATGTGCGTAGATAAACTAGTGTATGTAACTGTACATAATTAGGCATTATGTAGCAGTCACATAAACTACTATTTCAAACGATTAGACAGACAGTAACTAAAATATTATTTTATTAGACTCCGAGACATGCTAGATAGGCTAAGAAATCTAGATAATTAGATAATTTCCTATGAGATACTATTATCTAAGCACTTAATTTTAAACGTTAGTTTAACGGTCTGATCGTAAACTACGATGTAATTTGAGATCTATAAAGATTTAAGTTTGAGATGAAAGAAAGTCGAGATTTTAGTCGTACGTTAAAGTCCTCTCTGCCTGCCCCTCAACTGGGAAAAAGTCTGGGTCAGCATACGCATGTATGAATATGTAGTACAAAAGTTTATGACTTGAAGGTAAAACTAGTTTCATCATAGAAACTCATATCAAAGTATTGCATATCTGCATCAGTACCCCACACTTTCTCACCTACAAAGATGTAGCCTACTCCCTGATTGCTCACTTTCCAATACTAATAGCGGTGTCTGATGAAGAAACTTTATTAACAAATACACACCTAGCTCGTTGGAAACTAGTAACACTTTCAATAATGAATGCCTAATTGAGTGGAGTAAATCTTCAGCTTATTTGTCCGCGCGTGCGCGAAGAGTGTTGTGTAGGTCGTGGATCGAACTGTCTTACGAGTTCTGTGCCAGGGCTTATAAAGCTTCAGACAAAGCACGGATGTGGCTACATCTAGGCTAGAATATTTTAGTTACTTTCATAGTGTGATGTCCTATGGTATCTTGTTGTGGGGGAAAGCAGCGGATATTCAAACTATTTTTATTTTACAGAAAAGAGCTATTCGAGCAATTTATAATTTAAAACGAATAGACTCCTTAAGAGAGCTTTTTAAAGAAATTGACATACTAACAGTAGCTAGTCAATTTATTTTCGAAAATATAATGTATGTACGCAAGAACCTTACAACATTTTCCAAACTTAGCGATAGCTGTAATGTTAACCTAAGAAATAATCACAGACTATGTGCGCCCCGTTTTAGACTCGCAAAGGTTAGCAATTCTTTCAAGGGTCAGTGCATTCTTTACTACAATAAGATACCTCTGGATATTTTGAAATTGCCATTTGAGCAATATAAAAAGCATGTTAAAGCGACTTTGTCGAAAAAGGGATATTACAATGTTCAAGATTACTTAAATGACAGGACTGTATGGGGTTAATCTGGCTCAACACAGATCTTGCTGTTAATAGTTTTGTAATTATTTATTCCTGCTTATTAATCATAACAATTAAATTTTTCATATTTGTATTAGTTAAGAGCACAACCTATTTTTAAAAGAGATCTAAAGTGGGAGTTTCTACGCCCTTCTTCTCCCACAGTGGTCCAATGTAGAGAAGAGGCAAAAAATGACGTTTGCTAAGTATATGTAAATATCTACAGTAATAAAGTACTTTGACTATTGACTATTGACTATTGTAACAGAAAGGTGCAGTCGTAATTTGGGGGGTTGTTAGGGACATCATTCTATACAACTTTCACTATGAAACCGATTTGATCCGAGCAACTTTAATTTTCACTTCTGCATAAAGTTCGGGACGGGCAATCAGATGTTTTGTATGGAGAATCGAAAATTGCAGTTGCTCAGATCAAATCGCTTTGATAGCGAAAGTTGTTCAGAATGATGTCCCTAACAACCCGCTAAAATATCTGCATATTTCTGTTACACCCTGGTATAGGGATAGGAAGGGCTTTACTTGATTACTTTGGATATTTTGTCAAGATGCGGCGATGGGCTAGCCCCCTGTCACGAAAGCTGAAGTATTTAATCTGGCTCAACGTGGGCACAGTTGTGCCTCAGCCATTCCGTATGGGAAAATACGTGACGCTGTGTTGATGTTATCTTTTCAAACTACTTCAAAAAGGAGGTGGTTCTCAATTCGACTGATTTTCTTTCGATCGAACGATTTTGATGATTCTAGTTTTGATGGGCAAGTCATACTTCAGAGGTGGTTCCATAATTTTTAATAATAATTTTTGGTTATTTAAAATTAATTCAGCGCTTTTTGAAAAAATCCACAAAAACAAAAATTATATACACAGATGACGTTTTGGTTGGTGGTTCCGTGCAACAAAAGTTTCGATCAGGACTTTATAATGCACATAGACTTTTACACCTGCCTTGCTCGTAAAGACCTACTTACTTACGTTCAAAGAGTGAATGTAAGTTAGTCTTGACGTCATTCATTCATTGTCTGCATTGAAAACTACGTTCCATTTTCAAATTACTTTGCAGAACAAGCAATGCTTGATATGCACAGACTTGAATAGTAGGGACAGGGCACGGAGCGCTTGAAAGTGTCGCTACAAAAACAGTACAAAATCGGGAAAATTGTACTGTTTGCAATCAGTCGCGCTTGGACGGTGACAGCCGATTGACATATCGGCAGCAAAAACAAAAATGGTGACCTGCGACGTAAAAAGGTGTAAATCATACCCAAATCGCAAAACACAAAAACAGGGAGTACCGTATCACAAGTATGTGTTATATTTTCAATTACTATTGGCTTTAAATTGATTATCTATAAAATATTGTTCTCGAAAAAAATCCTCAAACGAAAATCAACCATTCGACTGACGTAACTTTGTAGCGACGTGCGACGCACAGTGAAATTGCCCGCTTCCTATATTTGAAAAACGATCCGATTTGGTTATTTTTCTATTCGTAATGTCAAGATTACTATTCGTAATGTCATTAGATTACTATTCGTAATGTCATTTGGTTACCTCCCCCCCCCCCCATACTGGGTGACAGAGTCAATGTGCTCACTTTTAGTCTGAAAATGTGCTCACTTTTAGTCTGAAAATGTGCTCACTTTTAGCCAGTTATGATGACAGGGGTTAGTTGGGCATAGCCCAGCTATGGAGTGATAAAACAACACATAACATAACAAAGCGTCACGCCTTTTCCCATACGAGGTGGCAGAGGCACAACTGTGCCCACTTTCAGCCAGTGTTTCAATACTTTTAATCGGAACGTGACCGACCGTGACGCCGTTACAATTTTTCGTACTGTCTTGGTTCCGACGAATTCCGACAGGGGCGCTATTTTTCTTAGCCTCAAAATGGTAAGAAATTTAGTACGGGAAGGCCTATCCTTAGTATTTATATCGATGTTGATATGTAATGGATTTTCATACAACTTTACAGTTCAAGCTATGCAAACCTCCTTGGTCAAAAACTCTACCAACACAAAAAAAAAAAAAAATGGCGGTAATTCAATCGGTTTTTATTTGTTGTGTTTTATTTTCCTCGCAAGAAAGGTGTAAAATAGTATACTTCTCTCGGGTTGTAAGTAGCTATTGCACCCTCGAACTATATCCGCCCTTGCTCGCTTCGCTCGCTCGGGCGTCTAAATATCTCGGGTGCACTCGATCCTTAGAGCCCTTTGCGAGCGAAGCTCGCACGGGCACCAAATTGCATCTCGTTCCGTAATAGCTCACTTACTTCCCTTGTAGCGTAATGTACTATAGTCGCATCCGCACCGGAGAGGGAGAAATAGGCCTGAACTTCAAGTCGGTTTTGTAAGTTTGTGAATTATTTTACATACTAAAGATAGGTGCAGATAATATAACCCAACCCAAAAGCGAGACTAACTCTATACGAAATATTTCGGCTTATGTTTAAACGATTACCAAAAACGCGCCTATTTTACTACCAATAAATTCGAAATGACTGCCACAATGGATAAATGTCTACCAAATTGTGTTTGGATAAATGATCACCAAACTTCTTTTTATGTGTTGTGTACTTAAGTTTATGTTTTAAGTATTTTTTGTTGTTCTTACATGTTCAACCTAGTACGAAGGATAAAGGGGGCTTCGCTTCGCTCACCCCCTTTACCCTTCACCTAAGCTACCGCAGTATTTTGCCCTGATATTTTTTGCAACTTTTGGTGTTCATTTATCCTTTTTGTGTAGGAAAAAAATATTTTGGTTATCATTGTATTTGTTGCCAAATATTTCTTTAGCATGGCGACCCCGCTGGGGGTGTTGACGCGGGAAAGAGAGGGACGGAGCTATTGGTTATATAAAGCTCTGTCCGTCACTTTTCGCGACGCCCCTCCCCCCGCGCTACGCTTGATACGGGTGTAGGATGTTCATTAGCGTCACGCCCTTTCCCATACGGAGAGTCAGAGGCAACGTTTAAGGGATTAAATATGGCCAGAAATCATCTTTAGCTTCAATTCTAGGCTAAACTAGACAACATAAAAATTTAGGATAAATATATGTTATAAAAGGTATATTAGAGATAAGAATGGACTTTTAAAATTATCGGATATCTGTTATATTTAATACTTAATTATTGTTCAACTAAATGAACAAGCGCTCGGAGACGAAATCAGTTTCCTATAAGAAACTTACACGCAAAAATAGGTAAAAAAAATGGAAATTTTTTGTTTGTTTTATTATATTTTAATGTTATTATTACAGGAGTTTAGTAACATTTTCTATAATTTTCTTGGTCTCGGAGCTCGTGCTGCCCCGCGGGGCTCTGCGGGGGAGCATGCGTCAGTCTGCTTCGACGCGATGCGACGGGTATTTGTTTTCTTTGTCTAATTCTCAATGCCATTGGCCTTTGTTCAGCCCTTAACCAGTTATTCATATCAAGCCCATCGCTACAGCTACAACTAGACAGACATACTAAAGGTAGAGAGAGCATTAGAAAACAAGGAGTTTGTCCTGGGAAGTTTCTTTGATCTAGCCAGAGAAATAGAAACAGACCAACCGGCTGTAACTTGCTTCACGAATGGCTCAAGAAGAGATAGCACAAAACTAGCAGGAGCTGGCTTTTGCATCATGGACAGCAACACACAAGACAAATCAATTGCCTTGGGGCTATACGCCAGCGTGTTCTAAGCGGAAATCTGCGCCATAACACCAGAAATCAAAAATAAAACAGTAGTCATTTATTCTGACAGTCAGGCAGCTTTAAATGCGCTGAGGCAACTAATGAATACATCTGCACTAGTCAAAGAGTGTAAGGCAAGTCTTAACTCTTTGGGAAAAACATCAGAAATAAGTATCGCATAGGTCCCCGGTCATGAAGGGATTCACGGTAAAGAAAAAGCAGATGAGCTGGCAATAAACAGCGCTGTTAAGTCACAAAGAACATCTTCAGCTGATAGCTACGCGAGATGCAAACCTAGAGTGGAAGAACACCAAGGCAGTCTAAGATGCTTATCACGGAAAGGCCCCAAAGAGGATTTTATAATCTCAGTAGGGAAAACTTAGCAATACTGGTAGGTGTGGTGACAGGTCACTTCAAACTACCTTAAATCTCGTACAGGACCCATCATGCCCTCACTGTGGCTTAGAGGAAAGCAGTCAGCACTTCTTAAGAGATTGCATAATGTATTCGAACATAAGATGGCGACCACTAGGTATGGATCGTTTTAAAGTAGATGGCTTGCCAAAGTTAAGCGACATGATAGAATTAATTAAGCGAACAAGAAGATTTCATCATCATCATCATCATCATTTCAGCCTGTTAACGTCCACTGCTGAACATAGGCCTCTCCAATCGCACTCCAGCGTGACCGGTCCGTAGCCACCTGCATCCAACGAGATCCAGCGATCCTCACCAGGTCGTCGGTCCATCTCGTAGGTGGCCGACCCACACTGCGCTTGCCAGTACGTGGTCTCCATTCAAGGACCTTGTTGCCCCATCGGCCATCCGATCTTCGCGCTATGTGGCCTGCCCATTGCCACTTCAGCTTGCTTATCCTACGGGCTATGTCAGCAACTTTGGTTCTTCTACGGATCTCCTCATTTCTGACTCGATCTCGTAAAGAAATACCAAGCATAGCCCTTTCCATAGCTCCAAGAAGATTTGGGGGGGGACATCTGTTGGACCAACAGTAACCAGTGCCTAAACACTGGGAATTGGGTGAAATATTCACAATAGAGGCTTGTGGTTCAACGGACGTCCCACCTCATCATCATCAGCATCATCACCGCTACAGCTATGGAGACACGAAGGTTTCCTCACGATGTTTTCCATCACCGTTAGAACATCCGTAAAATATACTTGAGAAAAAAAAAACTCGTATAGCATATAGTCATATCTCGTTGGTATATGGTCAGCTTCGAGATTTGAATCCGCATCGCCTTTGTAACGACTAGACCACTGACGTCTTTGGCCAAAGCCTTTTTAGCCCACTTAGCAGGGTCAGTAACCATTGCCACACTTTCCTATACTTTCCTTATCTTTAACCGCTATAAATAATAATGATCTCATGTAAGTAGTACTTATCAAATCAAATCAAATCAAAAATCATTTATTTCCATAGGATGTTGCTACATCACTTAGATCCGTCATTACATTTTTTTGGGTGAGTTCACTAACACAATGGCGGAATCTGTGGAGAAGAGCTCACCGAAGAAACTCCACAGTCGTCGCATCTTTTGCGTTTCCTTTTTTAAAAAAAAAGGAAACGCAATACAAAGTATTACACGTAAATATGAGTCAGCACAATACGAAATTAAGGAACATGTGTCGGCTATGAATAGTTTGTTGGAGACGTGTAAGTATAATTATGACACTTTCATATCTTTGACCGACAATAACATCTGTGATTGTAAACAAGCTCCAGCGGATTGTTCCGTGCCGACCGTGTGTCCCGCCGAGCAGCCGGCCGAACAGCTGATACTGACCCAGGCGCCGCCGTCAGTCGACTTGAGTACTAATAGTGTTATCATTATCAATAACGCCCCCTTCTCTCGGACAAAGGATAGGTATATAATGTACAGCGATGAACTTGGAAAAAATATGGGTTTACAACTTAGTCAGCGCGTGGGCCAGGCAATATTAAGTAACTGTATGCCTGGCGCCACATATTCACAAATATTAAACAAAGTGTTGTCATCGCAGTTTTTAGAACCAACCACCCTAATTATTTTAATTGGTAGAAGGGAAAATGTATCTAAAAAACTGATTACTAAATACTTTTCCAAATAAAATTCTTTACAAAATGTAGATAGAATAATCTTGTTTGCGTTTCCCTTCAGCCAATCTTTGTCACAACATGAAAATCATATAAGACATGATTATAATACATTTATACACACATTGACATGTCGTCATACTGAAAAATTTCATTTCATAGACACCAATATTTGTATTGGAAAATATTTTTATTTGACTAAGGATAGGTATTACCTATCTAGGTTTTATACAAAACAGATAGCACAGTCACTATCTTATTTTATTTTGAACTCAGTCAAGTTTTTGACTAATGAAACGCCTGCTTCTATTGAGCAGTGTATTAATAATGACATGTACTCCTTGGAATCTGTTCCAAGCTCTTTAAATTAATCCATAGGACAACAGAGAGTAACTCTGGCAGTAATATTAATATTTGTATAAATATACCTTCATCTTGCCCATTAAATCAAGTTACTAGTAATGAAAAATGTAAAAGTAAGAATATTTTAAACGTGGTTCATCAAAATATACAGGGCATGTTAAGTAAAGAACTGGAAATTGAGTTATTCATGAACTGTAATAATATTGATATTTTATGTATAACAGAGCACTTTTTAAAGAGTTATCAGTTCATGTTCAACTTTAATAACCACCACGTTGCTAGTTCGTTCAACAGAAAAACAGCTGATCGCGGTGGCTCCTTAATACTTGTAAATAATAGTTTTAAATATAAGGAACGAGTTGACATAGTGAGCCTGTCTGTTGAGCGTACCATGGAAATAGCCTGTATTGAACTTGAACAACTTATTGTAATGAGCGTATACAGACCACCAGATTCATCCTTTGATTTATTCGAAAAGAAAATGGATGAAGTGTTGATTAAAATCAGCGATAAAAACAATTTTTTTATAATTTGTGGTGATTTTAATGTTAATCTGTTAGAGGATAATAATATTTGTACTAGATTAAAATCTTTATTTTTATGTCACAACATGAACTATCTGTTTTTGGAGCCTACTAGAATTACTGCAACATCTGCTACCTGCATTGACAATATATTTACTAAAATTACGCCCATTTTCAAATCGGTCATCAATAAATTAACCTCTGATCACTCTGGTCAGATAGGTATATTCAATATTAAAATAAAAAAGGACCAAAAAGAGGATATTACATGTGTGCCCGTTAGTGACACTCGGCTTGAACACTACAGGAATAATATTTTAGATAAACTATGGGAAATACCATACAGTGACGATCCACATTTGTTGTACAACTCAGTATTTAACCTTGTCAAATAATGAATATGATACGGTATTTAAATCAAAAACTATAAAAGTTAATAACAAAGCTTTGTTTAGTGATTGGGCGACAGTTGGAATTCATAGGAGCAGACGAAGATTATATGAACTCTATGAAGAGAAATCATATAACAAAAATACGGCCTTTCTAGATTATGTTCGTAGTTATTCAAAAATGTTTAAACGCGTTTGTGCCGTAGCTAAATCTAATTTCATTAAAAACAAAATTGAATCTAGTAGCAATGTAATGAAAACGACTTGGCAAATTATAAACAGAGAGACTGGAAAGGCCAAAGCTACACATAATAACTTCAAGCTTAAGATAGATAATCAATTGCTAAGTACAGACCTAGAAGTAGCAAAAGCTTTCGAAAATTTCTTTACGGACATTCCAGTTTCAACAACCAAGTCTTTAAATTCATCTCCCGCTGCTGCTGAATCTATACTTAAACAAAACTTTGAGGAATGTAAAACAGATTTTAAATTTAGGCACGTAAATAATGAAGACATTGTAAAAGCGTTTAAATCCCTGGAAATGAAAAAGACAGCTGACGCCCATGGTCTATCAGTAAAAATTATTAGTTCCATTGTAGATTGTATTGCACCTCACCTTTGTTGTATATTTAATCAATGTATAGATAATGGTGTGTTTCCTGACTTGTGGAAACTAAGTAAAGTTATACCTTTATTCAAAGCTGGTAGTACATCAGACCCCACCAATTTTAGACCCATATCGATACTACCAACGCTTAGCAAAATATTTGAAAAACTCATACTTAATCAATTGCAAAGTCATTTTTATCTCAATAATTTAATTCATATTGCTCAGTTTGGTTTCACAAAGGGTCGTTCAACAGCCGATGCTGGTGTTGAAGTAATCGACAATATTTTTGATACCTGGGAAGACGCAATGGATGCAATAGGTGTCTTCTGCGATCTATCCAAGACTTTTGATTGCGTCCATCATGACACTCTTGTCAGGAAGTTACGCCATTATGGTGTAAAAGATCAGGCACTTGGCCTTCTGGAGTCATATCTAACAGATAGGGTTCAGATGGTCGATGTTAATGGGAAAAGATCACCTGGGTCTTCAATAAGTATGGGCGTGCCGCAAGGTTCAATTCTTGGTCCTTTCTTGTTTTTAGTATATATTAATGATTTACCTTACCTTGTTAAAGCAAAACATGGGTTAGTATTGTTTGCCGATGATACTTCTTTGATATTTAAAGTTAAAAGACAGCAATCAAATTATGACGAGGTAAACAATGCTATCTCTAGTATAGTGAACTGGTTTACTGTTAACAATTTATTACTTAATGAAAAGAAAACTAAATGTATTAAATTCGTGTTACCCAATGTGAACCCGGTAACTACAGACATATTTATAAAAGGACAGAGATTGGACCTTGTGCTTTTTGGGCATTACTTTAGACGCCAAACTACAATGGGATCCTCATATAAATAAATTGTCGAACAGACTGAGTTCGGCAGCGTTCGCAATTAAAAAAATTAGAGCTCTTACCGACGTAGACACCGCTAGACTAGTCTACTTTAGTTACTTTCATAGTCTAATGACCTATGGTATTTTATTGTGGGGTCACGCTGCGAATGCTAATAGTATATTTATTCTGCAGAAACGGGCTGTTCGTGCAATTTATAGATTAGGGCCTAGAGTGTCACTGAGGGAAAAGTTTAAAGAAATCAATATTCTGACATTTGTGTCTCAATATATCTATGACAATCTTGTGTATGTAAAAAGAAATATAACTAATTTTCAGAAGTACAGTGATATACACAATTTTAATACTAGAAATAAAGACAAGTTGGTTGCTTATGTAAGCCGACTACATAAAATTAGTAATTCTTTTAAAGGCAATTGTATACGCTATTACAATAAGGTCCCTACTGATATTAAAAACTTACCTTTAGACAAGTTTAAAATAATAATAAAACAGAAATTGTATAAAAAAGGTTACTACAGGATATCTGATTACTTAGAGGACAGATGTCCATGGGAATAGATTGTTTGAGTAACAGGCTGTTTCGATATATAATTAGCATTCATTTTGTAATTTGACAATATTTTATTTAAAAAAGGAAACGCAAAAGATGCGACGACTGTGGAGTTTCTTCGGTGAGCTCTTCTCCACAGATTCCGCCATTGTGTTAGTGAACTCACCCAAAAAAATGTAGTGACGGATCTAAGTGATGTAACAACATCCTATGGAAATAAATGATTTTTGATTTTGATTTTTTTTTTTGACAAAGTCGCTTTGACATTCTTTTAAAATTGCTCAAATGGCAATTTCAAGGGCCCAAATTCGCAACCTGGTTTTGATTTAAACTTTTTCTGTGATATATTTTTAAACAGTTTAGTATTAACGAAAAATATTAAACAGCGTTTAACCTCAAAACAAACGTCAAATCCCATACTTTTCAGGGTTCCGTACCCAACGGGTAAGAACGGAACCCTATTACTAAGACTTCGCTGTCCGTCCGTCTGTCACCAGGCTGTATCTCAAGAACCTAGCTAGCTAGAGAGTTGAAATTTTCACAGATTATGTATTTCTGTTGCCGCTATAACAACAAATACTAAAAAACAGGATAAAAGAAATATTTAAGGGGGCTCCCATACAACAATTCATTCAATACCACATACAAACTTATGGATGCACCTGGTTACGTACATGGAGTGTGAAAGTAACCGCACCAGTAACTTTGTAAACAATATTTTGCTGTGTAAAATCCAAACTATTCACTCCACACCATCGCTTCCATTGAACGATGGTACAGAACCCTTCGTGCGCGATTTAGACTCGCACTTGACCGGTTTTTTGTTTTTAAACAAGTGTTGAACAGTATTTTATTTTTTTGCGGTAAGGCCCTTTGTTTTTGTTTTATTTATTTTTTGTCCGTTGCCTTGTACAGTACGGCACTATTCGTGAGCGAGTCCGGCCCGTACCAGGCATACGAGTAAGATTGAGTTAATACACTTTATTACACGCTACTTAAATGGTAACAACACAAAATAATTTCAAATCAAATACCATCTCATCTTGGTATTGCTACAGATTTTATTAGCCCTCATCTGAGGCTCTATCGGCTTCAGAATAGTCACTCTTCATACTTTCTCCACGCAATCTGTTCAGTGTAGATTTATTGTCGTGGTAATAGTTTCTGCGACTGCGCAGGATAATGGCGTCTGTCATCAGCGAGCTTATTATGGCGCGTTTCACAAAGCAACAATTTTACAATTTCACTCGACTATGCTATCAACGTAGCGTTTGATACACCAGGGAACATAATGTTCCCCAATATGTCGCGAAACGCTGAATCTACGTAACGTTTACATGCTATGTGCTCCAGCTCGGAGCGCAAGCGCACGTTTTTCGCTTGCAATTGTGTCTTGTGTCTCGGGACATTCAGTAGTCCCTAGCGCATGGCTTTAGAAAGGCTGCCCTTAAACTTATTGGAAACGCTGAGTAGAGCTGAGGCAGCTAGCACGAGATTGGGCGGAGCTGGAAGCACATATTCTAATATTGCACCAAATAGGAAAAGTGATGATACACCTAAAAAATCTGATACAGCGTCTTGGTAACATTATCAAAACATAATAATTTATATAGGTATACTATACACACAAGGATACCCTGTGTCGTAGGAACCAAAAACTGTCACGAGATAAATATCCAAGACCTCAGGTTTTTTCTGCCAGGCGATGCCCACCTTCGAACTCCTTAGTGTTGACTTGTTAAATTATAACTTGTTGCTTTATGAAAGACCCACTGACAGTATAGCCGCGTTCCAGTCTTCAACCTTACTATAGTCAATTTAAGCTCTACAATGCACGTAATAAGGTATAAAAGCCTAGATGGGAACGCGATTGCAGATGCAGATAGATCTTGTTGATGGGTTATTTTGCGATAAATCGAGTGGAATGAAAGCAATTTCTAAAGGTCAAAAATTATGCTTTTGTATATGCTCGCTATTCAACCCTTTCTGACCATTTCAGAAGTGGTCAATTCTATGATATGCGTACGACATTTATATGGGAGGGCCTGTATAACTTGACACCCCTGCCCCTGGCCCCTGAATACATTCACGATCGGGACTCTCATCGAACATGCTCACGTGATTATCAATTAATCAGTGATGAATTGCTGATAAATAATGGCGATGATCCAGTTAGGGGACTTACCGGATTTGCCAACAGTCTATAAGCTCGATTTTTCATCACTTGACCTATCCTAATTACAATCGCTATAAACGACAGATCGTATAAAATTATCCAGTTCTGATTGGTTGACGTCAATGTGAAGTTAGTGAACATAGGCTCTGTTCAAGTTACTCTGGTTAGGGGACGCTACAGAGATATTACATATACTAGTATGTAATTGACAACAACAACAAAACGTCACACATTTTCCCATACGGAGTGGCAGAAGCACAAGGTTCACTGTTGCTTGGCATAACAAGTGTAATGAAATAATATTGTTTGGCATACATCTTTTAACCGAAATTAGGTAAACCCTAATAATTACAATTAAGCATAAATGATAACATTAAACATAGGCAGCATAACCATTATAAAGACTACAATTATACAGCATAAACATAAAACAAAGTTATATTTCATCTATTTAATGAGTGAAGTTATTTTTTTATATTTAAATTTGGCTCCGAGTACACAAACCTTCCATCTTTGAGAGATACACGAAACATACAACACGCGCGTCTATCTTTAATGCGCTGTACTTGCATTGTGTTCATGGTCCGAATGCACAACCACAACTCAAAGTTTGACAGATAGTCAACGTCATGCTTGCTCGGGAACTGACCTTGTCAGTATGACACTTACGGCTCCGGTAGCGGTAAACTTAAAAACTCATAATTCATAATTTATTCCACAAAAATAATATACAGACAACAAGACTTACATAAAATTGTGTACAAAGGCGGATTTATCTCCAATAAGAGATAACTTCCAGCAAATCAAAAACTCCCAACAGACTCGATTCGTGGTTGTTGAATTTTTTGGACACGACCATATTAAAATAAAGTTTATAACAGCTCACACTGCAATATGACCGTGACGTCAGTCACTGCGGCAAAACAGTGCCAAATTGTGTGTTTTATATATTTTTCAAAAACTACACTACCGTTTATTTCTATTATTTCCAACACTATGTATAAGCTGTTTTGAATACCTATTTTTTGAAGCTAGAACCATATCATCAGTATTCCATTTAGATCCCAAGAATTACCAGGTTTTAGGTGAAAAGCATCTATGTATTTAGTTGGTTTTTTTCGCATTGTTCCTATTGACATATGTTTTCAAACATACTAGTCGAAGAAAAAGGATGTCTTCATGTTCATAATTTATATTTTGTCTGGTTTAGGTAGTTTCTTCTTTAAGAGGAATCGCGCTTAAAGATGGGCATTTGACCAAACCCAATTACCCCGTCTCTGGTCCTTCCGGAGCTCCGTGGTCTTACGGGTTTCTCGCTTGCTTCTCACACATGAGATGCAGGTTCGAATCCCGACCATGTCCCATTAATTTTAATTCAGTATTTCGGATGACACGTTAAGCTACCCGGCTACTATCGCTGCGTGTCGTTAAACCCCTCCACCAACCCGCACTGAGCCAGCGTGGTGGAGTATGGCTTAATCTTACTCGTAACCGGGTAAAAGCCTGTGCCCTTCAAGGTAGACATTAATGGGCTACATTTATATATAAGTCAAAGTCAAAGTCAAAGTACTTTATTACTGTAGATATTTACATACACTTAGCAAACGTCATTTTTTGCCTCTTCTCTACATTGGACCACCGTGGGAGCAGTAAGGCGTAGAAACTCCCACAGATTGATTTTTAGATCTCTTTTAAAAATAGGTTGTGCTTAACTAAAATACAAATATGAAAAATTTAATTGTTATGATTAATAAGCAGGAATAAATAATTACAAAACTATTAACAGCAAGGTGTGTTGAGCCAGATTAACCCCATACAGTCCTGTCATTTAAGTAATCTTGAACATTGTAATATCCCTTTTTCGACAAAGTCACTTTATATGCATAAGCATATATCCCGTCTTACTGTCTTCGGCGTAAGTCACTCACTCACAGTTTATTCAAATTACCTGTGGTCTTATCAACAACAAGAGCAAAAACCTTACATTCTTTATTGCAAAATATAATAGCGTCTAAAACCGAAATCGAGAGAATCCTCGCAATTTGCGGTCGATATCATTTTAAATCAACATTTACAAGTTTTATGCCTATACGAAAGCGAAATGAACAATTATTTCGACGTCGTAAACGGAACGGTACCATCGGCAATTTAATACCAAAACAGATGTATGGATTTATGCAATGACACGTTTATTCAATAATCTGCAAATATGTTTGCCTTTTTAATATCATCCTTCCCGCAGTGCATCTGCGCACGAGTCTCGATAGCCCCTTGATGTTACACCCAAAAATCTAAATTGAAAAATTTCGAACAGCGTCGAATGTGAAATCATAATACACTGACGAGCAATGAAAAAGTTCCAGTGAGATAGCACCAAATTACTCCTGAACGGGAAAGGCTAGCTTAATGACGCCGTCTGCAATATTGAAATACATTTAACAGCGCATCAGAATATTACCAATTAAAAACGTAATTATTGTAAACGTAATATTGGTTCTATATCTTAGGAGATATTAAGGTGTTTGGCGGCATTTTTTGAGTGGAACTTTTTCATTGCTCGTTAGTGTATTAATAATCCTTTGTGTTTCACTGTCACTTGCTTAATGTTTCTCAGTACCTATAGTAATATTATAACATAACATAACATAACGTCACGCTTTTTCTCCCACGGGGTGGCAGAGGCTCAATTGTGCCCACATTGAGCCAGTTATTCAATACTCCATTTTGCCTGGCAGGGGGCTAGCCCTTTGGTAGCTAGCTTTGGAGTAATGAAGGTTTCCTCATGACGTTTCCATGACCGTTAGAACGTACTTATAATGTACTTAAGAAAAAATAATTATCTCATTGGTGCATGGTCAGGAATCGAACCTGCATCTCCTGTGTGAGAAGCAAGCGTGAAACCCATTACACCACGGAGCTCACGGCTCACGGATTAATATTATAATAAAATATAATCTTGCCACCAAATATTATGCTTTTCAAGCAATGAAGATTAAGAACGAATATTGAAGAGCTAATCGCGAACCTCCAACAGTGGTGGTTCACAATTAACAGTGGAATCAATTGTAGTAAATATCATCTGAAAAAAAACTTAGCACCTATTGACGACCGGTTTAGGCTAGCGGTTAGTGACCCTGCCTACGAAGCTGACGGTCCTGGGTTCGAATCCCGGCAAGGGTAAATACGTAGTCAGGTCATAAGTTCTGTCACATGTGCAATATGAAATAATTTGGACAAGTTTATTATTTATGTAAACATTTATATAGCAAAATGAACTTAATAAAACATAGATTCTTATGGTAATAAAGTTTATTCAAAATGACCCCCGCGATTTTGAATACAGGCCTTTATTCTGCGCGGCCAGTCGTCTATCGCAGCACGAACGAGGTCCATGTCAATATCGGCGGCTGCCTTAATCAAGGATGCCTTGAGTGACTCCAAATCAGGATGAGGCTTTGAGCAGGCATTTTCCTCCAAGTATTGCCATATCTTGTAATCTAACGGACTCAAATCTGGACTGGAGGAGGGCCAGTCTTCGTGCCGGATGAAGTCGATTTCACGCGCCGCCAGCCAGTCTTGTGTGCTTTTCGCTCTATGAGCTGGCGCAGAATCTTGTTGGAATACCCAGTGCCTGTTATTAAACATGGTATGAGAAACAGGTTCCACAAGGTTCTTGAGGACTGTATTTTGATACACAACTGCATTCGTTTTTACGCCTTTCTCACAAAAATGTACCTCAGTTAAGCCCCAATAAGAGACTCCCAACCAAACCATGAGCGAGGATGGAAAATGACCTCGTTGGACACGCGGAATACGGTTGCTCGCTTCTTCACTGCTGTGTGCGTACACCTTATCATTTTGTTTGGTGTAGCTCTCTTCCACGGTTAAAATTTTTTCATCCGAAAAAATAATTTCCCGATGCTTTTTTCCCGCGTACCGCTTCAACAAAGCGCGGCTTCTCTTCAGTCTCAGGTCCATTAAACGAGCGTCCAAACGATGTCCTGTTTTTCTTCGATATGCCCTAAGCCCTAAGTCTTCATTTAACACCCTTTTCACCGTGGTCCTGCTTAACCCCATCTGAAGGGCCAACAGTTTCTGCTTACGTATGGGATTTCTTTGAATTCACGCCTTCACAGCTTTTATCACTGCTGGAGTCCTAACAGAGCGAGGGCGACCACTTCTTGACCTGTCATCTATACTAGAGTCTTCATTGTATCTTTTATGTTACGATAAACGAATCTTTTGGTTATATTAAAATTTTTCAGTAAGTCGAAAATCTGAATTGGCGCGTAACCGCAACGATGCAACGCAATAACTGCGACACGGTCTTCTTTAAGTGTCCACTCCATATTTAAAAATGAGGAAAATTCTAAAAAGTACACATTTTTATTTTCATGAAAAATTCGAAATTCGAATTCAATAAACTTTTTTGTGGCCAGCGTTCTAAATTCAAAAGTTTTTATTGTGTGACAGAACTTATGACCTGACTGTGTATTTGTGTGATGAGCATGAATATTTGTTTGTTAGTCTTGGATGTTTTCTATGTATTTACATTACTATTTATCTCTGTTAATCGTCGTCTTGTATCCATAACACAAGTCTTGTTGAGCTCAGTATGGGCCTAGTTCGATTTGTGTAAGATTGTCCCTAATATTTATTGGGTGCAAATATAAAGATGAAAAAAATTAAAACTTACCCAAAATGGCAAATTATCACCAAAAGTTGCAGAAAATATTAGGGCTAAAAACTCTGGTAGCTTAGGTGAAGGGTTAGGGGATTGGCGAAGCGAAGCCCACTTTATCCTTCGTGTTAGGTTGAACATGTAAGAACAACAAAAAATACTTAAAACATAAACTTAAGTACACAAAATATAAAAAGAAGTTCAGTGATCATTTATCCAAACACAATTGGGTCATCATTTACTAATTCTGGCAGTCATTTCGAATTTATTGGTAGTAAATTGTCGAATTTTTTGGTAATCGCTTAAACACAAGCCATATTTATTTATTTTATTTATTTAGCAGGGACATTACAGCTCATACCGACCCGTTAGTCACCGAGCCGCATCCGCAGTATAAATGAGCTCAATAAATAAGCATTGGCGAGATTTTGAGATACACCCGCGAATCAACATCCGCTCAGTTCGCACGTAAGCCCGGACGATTGTGGCTCCTGATTAGTTTAATTGAATTCTCGTTCTTTTATGAGGTGGTGGGCTAAACAGTCACTGTTCACGCTGAATCGATCACTTGTGTCGTGCGCATCCCAACTCATTTTTAGGGGTCCCTACCCGAAGGGTGCCAAACGGGACCCTATTACTAAGCCTCCGCTGAAAGTCCGTCCGTCTGTCACCCACCAGGCTGTATCTCATGTGCCCGCCTCGGAGACCTCGATTACAAACGCCACGCTCGAAACAGTCGTTCCAAAACCTAAGCCACAATCACATGTAAACCGTATTGCTTTAATACTCAGAAGTAAGGTCTTTGAATGCAAAACACTCGTTACAATATCGAAGGTCAGATTTATTGCTCTTACAGCGGTATAGTTTGGTTAAACAGAGCTCAAGTGACTATCAACGATGCCGTAAAGCGAATGGCCGGGCGGCGGGCGGGCATGCCACTCGGATGCCCGCTCATTCCTCTGTTACTTACCACTGTCAATGTCTCGACCAATCATAACAAGTCAACACAACTACTTTAATCATAAATCGTTATAAAAACTAATGTAATTATTTAATTAACATGTAAATAATAATAGGCATATTTAATTATTTATAACAATACAGTTTGCAATAAATAAGTGACGGTTTAATTGTTATAGAACTAAAAGAACAACGTATCAAATATAGTGATTGTGTATGTCGACCAATCATAACAAGTCAACACAACTACTTTAATCATAAATCGATATAAAAACTAATGTAATTATTTAATTAACATATAAATAATAATAGGTATATTTAATTATGCATAACACACAGAATACTTAATAGTACGTACTACGTACTAAGTACTACGTACTAATACGACGCGAATGGCCGAGTCGGCAGTGACCCTGCCTTCGAAGCCAAGAGTCCCGGGTTTGAGTCCCGGTGGGGGCAAATATTTGTTTGATGAGAACGGATGTTTGAACCCTAGTCATGGTTGTTTATCTATCTAAGTATAATATTTATATGGATAAATATGTGTATCGTTGCCTAGTACTCAAGATACAGGGAATCCTAGTTTGGGGCTAGATCGATATGTGTAAATAGTGTAAAAAGTGCAAAAAACGGACAGATAAAGTGCAACATGTGCTGCCGCACGGTCAGGACAAAGTTCGGTTTCGCGATTCACATCCGAGCACATGCCAGGAAACGACAAGGTGCCACCCTCGACAGCTACAGTTTTAGATTGTATCTCCTCGTAAAAAAATCCAAAGTTGATCAGCAGTGTAGCCTTCTAAAGCTTTGGTCTCGCGATCGCAACGCACAACGCTGCGGTGTGCGGCTCAAACGCAGCGCCACGACGCAGCGTTTACTGACTCTGCGGAGAAGTGGTCAGTTGGTTTTTCTCGGACTGATTCTATCAAATTATCTTCAAATCCATTGTCAACCCGTGACGCACACCGCAGCGAATGAACGAGAACGACGTGCGGAGTACCCGCTCCCCACTTCCCCGCGCTTGCCCTTCACCACTGACGCATACTGCGACGGAACGGAGACCATTCTAGACTTTTTCATACGACTATGTGTCCTGCACCGCATGCCGCATACCGCAGCGTTGTGCGTCGCGATCGCGATACCAAAGCTTAAGCCTCCTAATGATATGCACTCTGCCCAAACGCGTGTAATTACCCGTCAATTCTTCAGTATGCTCGTAATATGCTGCAGAAGAATTGTATTACAGAGCGATACGCTTTTTATCATGCGGGGTGACACAGGCACCCACGTACCCACGTTTAGCCAGTATTATAGCCCGTAAAAGTCCGCAAAAGGTCCGCGGGGATGCATGGAAGACAAAGTGGGGTGCAGGGAAGTGGAAGAGGGGGTGCATGGAAGTGGAAGAGGGGATGCAAGGAAGTGGATGAGGGGGTGCATGGAAGTGGATGAAATAGTCGAGCACATGCTGTTGGTGTTTCCATCCATCATAAAAACCAGGATGGCTGTACATGGAGATACAACATCCACCCTTGAGCTCCTTGAACACCCAGGCCTCCTACTTCAGTTGGTTCAAGAGTTAGGATGGCTGAAATTGATGAGCTGGTTGAGGGGACTTGCTCATAGGCCCAGCTCAAGTGAGTCAGGTGTAGACACTACAAGAAGAATAGAAGCTTAGAAGGTCCGTAAAAGAATTAAACAATTACGATAATGATAGAATAGGATTGAAAGTTGCAGGTTGCAATGTGTTTCCGCTAAGTTCATCACATCAGTCATCACACAAAATTCAAAAGTAATGTGCAATCAAACACTCGAAGGCAAGATAATGCATCAATCAACAGTAGGATGTAAGGTTCGTTGCTTTGTCAGTGATAGACATCACATTGAAACTACTTACTTTGTATGGAGCAACTTTGTGGTTGTCTAGTGCATAGGTTTTAACATGAACTGTGTTTTTATAGCTTTGATAAAGTTGTTGTTTAGATGATTGATGAATGTGGCTTTTTAATGATCAGTGGCTTTTTTAATGATGTGAGTTGTCCTGTTGGCGTTAAATATTTTGATTTAATGATTCTCCAAAATATATTCCGGAGGACTCGATGTCGTGGCAGAAGTAGTTATAGGTACAAGCTCATACATATCTCTTTATTTATTTCATTCACCCTTACAAACTAACCGAGGATCAAAGAACGAAAGGGTTTATTTTTATTTTTACCTTATAGGTAAATAAGTATTTAGGTAGCTTATAACTGTTATTTTAACTTATAAAACTGCGACAAGAATTTAACGTACCAAGTTAAAATACATATTTAGTTTTTGTTATTGTTTAAACTAAAACATTAATATAATGTAAGTTTTAAAAGGTGCTTAGAGTCTACGAAACAAACGTTTACTATAATGTGTATCCCTAAGACTGTGTCCTAAGTGTGATATGTATATTTAAGTCGTGTCAAATTAAGAACTTTGAAAAATAACAACAAAACAAACAGCTTTAATCCGACCAGCTTAAATTTTTAACACGAAAAAGGATTTTTCTATATCATGACTACTACATACGCTAGAACCGTGTGGTGGTGTAGATGTAGCCATGTGATGACAGCAGAACAGAATACAAATTGTCAGCACCCCTTCTTTTTCGGGTGTCATAAGAGGCGACAAAGGTAATATACCTAAGGGAAATATTAAACTGCACATCAAAATACTGATTTGCGCAGCAAATATCCCTTGTATTAGCTGCGGTAGCTTAGGTGAAGGGTAAAGAGGGTGAGCTATAAGAGAAGCACTCTTTATCCTTCATGATAAGTTCTATATGTAAGAACAACAACAAATACTTAAAACATTAACTTAACTAGCCATAAAATATTTAAAACATAAAAAGTGTTCTTGTTGATCCTTTTTTGCTGGGCAAATAAGTATTTTTCATGTGCGATTAAATACTAGCCTATACCTAACAGAGAGCGGGCAGCAGCGTCTTCTGTAAACAACTACCGTCTACAACAAGTACTGCGATCACCAATCCGTCTGCCCAGATGAAATCCTGAGCAAAACCTTCCATTTTCGGGAGAGGTCTTTAGTCCAGCAATGGACTGCAATAAGCTGACGATGATGGTGACGCCAGAACTTTATTTATTTAAGATTTCTTTAGAAGCTTGCGCCATTACATCAAATTGCGCCATTACATCATCGGAATACCCTTAATCTTCCAGTCTGGTACCTCTCCACTGCATATCTCAATCGGACATTGCCCAATAACTCATTAAACTCACACCGATTCGCCTCTCAAAGTTCGATTAATCACACTTCAACGAATACGTCGGTACAGTTTAAATCGATTCTTGATTCGCTTTTGTGCGCCAACGCCGCCATACGTTTCGCAATAGTTTTTGTTAACCTGACCACCTGAGTTTGTGATTCTAAGCTAAAAGTGAATCGACCAATCCTCTTATTCTAAATCAACGAGATTTCTATAAAATTTACGAATTTCAATCACCAACCCACATAATTTTAGTTAGATATGTTAGTGTTGCTAGCAGTTATCACAGGAAGCTAGCACCACTAATTGACGTTTTGGAGAAAAATAAGTTACTCCACTTACCTACACCTATACGCAGATTGAGTAACCAAGAAATGCCGTTCTCACATTTAGAGACGGAAAGTATCAGTTTGACATTTATTTTGCACTTTATTTCAACGGCTTTTTTCATTCGGCTATTCGTCATTTTTAATATTGGTGGCTCAGTGATAATGCGAAGCATCTCATGCCTCGATTTGATGTGTCTAAATGCGAAACCATTATCTTTTTCTCATGCTAAAACAATAGCTCTCCAAAAGCTGTCATCATCTTCATTCATTGTTAATTCTTCTCCCACGAATTTCTCTGACTGTCATCCATAATTACAATGTTGCTCTTAGAATATTGAAAGCCTTTCAACGAAATGTCATCAAGTCATCAGAGGAACCAAAAGTAGGTAACATTTTTAGCACTCAAAATGATAACACCTTTGACAATAGTCGACTATGTATCTATATATAAGTGTAGTAGTAGAAACCAACTTAATAATAAATCGCACAGTCACCCGCAAAAATATCTGTTTATAATGTTAATACAAATCCCTTATTTGTTTATTTTATCTATACATTATACTTACTCTTAATAAAATGATATACACATATTTATATAATTACTCCAATACGTCTAACTTATTTATTAGTAGTTTATGTGACTGCTGCATAATGGAGGGCATTAAAACTCGAGAGTGGGTTTTTTATCTACACACATATCATAAGCTCTCTTTGATGTGTTCAGGAACCGCATGTTTGACCGGCATTGTGGCTCTGCAATTGTTTAACTTGTTCTGTAGTACCAACTTCACGCAGGCGGGCGTCGGCGTTCGAAATTTGAATGTCAGTACCAACTTCACAAACAAACTAGGGACGGCACGCGGGTCGGCGTCGGCGTTCGAAATTTGAATGTCATTATATGTAGAAAAACTACCCATAATGACCATTATGTGTAGTTTTCCAGATACGAAACGAGTTTTTACCAAGTAGTTTAACATAACGCTGATCCTAACGTGCGGTTTTTGAACGCAGTAAAGAGGGTTTATGATACGTGTGTAGATAAAATATATTTATATACCATATTTCAATTTATTACATGCTAAGTGCATTTAATAAATTATATGTAAAGATATTCCTGGGCTAGCCGTTTATTCACATAGTGTCTGATGGGAGAGGCAGCTGGCCCTTATACCACAGCTACCTATATTGAAACGGGAAATATTAAACTGCACATCAAACATACTGATTTGCACAGCAAATATCAGGGCGAAATGCTGCGGACGCTTAGGTGAACGGTTAAGGGGGTGAGCGAAGCGTAGCCCCTTTATCCTTCGTGTTAGGTTGAACATGCAAGAACAACAAAAAATACTTAAAACATTTAATAAACTTAAAGTACACATAAAATATTTAAAACATAAAAAGTGTTTTTGCTGATCCTTTTTTGCTGTGAAAATCAGTATTTTTGATGTTGCGATTAAATACTAGCCTATTGAAACTTAGTTTTGAGATGTTATTATCTCATTTTCCAATTGTAATTTATTATGGTGAATAAATTGTATTTTAATTTTCATTAGTGTTAACGTTAATACCTGTTATAATGAACATTATGTAATATATTCAGTAGGTATATTATTAAAAAAGAGCAAGACGAACCCCAGAAATACCACTTTCGTTTAAAAATAAACATCTTTACAAATGTAATAGGCACTGCTAAGGCCCTTTTATCGAGCTGCCAGGCTACTACCCGATCGTACTGGTATTTCTATCATCAGTATCGGTTACAAAGTATATCTAGCTTTGTTTACGAGCCGCCGATGAGAAAGCGTAGATAGGTCGCCGCAGTAGGCAGGATTTACCAATAAATCTGGACACTGATCAGTACCGAGCAGTCAAACGGTATACGCCCAACACCGTTGCGGAAAGCTGTAAATATGATCAAACACCCTTAGCCCTTGGGCTTTTAAGCTGGTTTTTTATGGGCTACTAGACTCGGAAATGATCCTAGTGGAAGCAATCGTACAGCCATAAAACACCGATCAGTTGGGCATACGATGGGGAGTACATTTAGAGAAGTCGTTGTAACACCATATTTTAATGAGGATTTTTGTCAACTCCTTTGAACGACTGAGGTAAACGTGCTCGTTATATGTAAATAGTAAAGCGGTAAGACTTTATCTATGGGTTTTAAGAATTTAAAAACGCTTGGCGTTTTCAAATTCTTTTGAACATTATAAATTTAAATGTGGTATATACGTGGTGAGTTTCGTGGTCTAATGGGTTTCAAGCTTGCTTCTTTATCTTTTAAGTGCGTTATCGCTACAAGTATCTATCTACCAAGGAAGTAATAGTCGTGAGACCCCTTCATCAACCCGCACTGAGCCAGCGTGGTGGAGTATGGCTTAATCTTACTCGTATCCGGGTAAAGGCCTGTGCCCTTCAGTGGGGACAATAATGGGCTACGTTTAATAATTTTTATATACCTTACTTACCTACGACCTCTGTGGAGTTGCGGTTGGAGGCTCTGCCTCCCAAGCGTCCCGAGTTCGAATTCCGGGTGGGGAGAAAAAAAACCCTTAGGTCTTGGATGTTTTTAAGGAATGACTTCGGTGTTTCTGGTTCCCACGACACAGGGTATCCCAGTGTGGGGCCAGAAGCAATGTATGTGCCTGTATAAACTTAAAGATCAGTACAACCTGATCAAATAGAATCAGCAGATTCTGAAGGGAAAGCTGTTTTACTGGCTAGGGACACTATTGAAAACCTCGATAAATGCGATTAGTCGGACAGCAATTTCTTACTCTTTCATTATTTCCGTCGCGGTCCGCGCATAGTTCAAAACATTCAATCCCTAAACGACTTTTGCGTTCCATTCCACGCTGACGTTTTTTCTTGCTACCGCACAATTCTCTTCAAGGCTCATTCAAACAAATCAAGCTTCCAGACAAACATGTATTTTCACTCCCTGAGCGAGAATAACAATGCCGACTGGTTGCTCGCTCCGCCGTATATAGAAAACAATTTACTTATTAGAAGAAAAATCAACCAACAGGACCTCGAAGGATGATTCTGCTGGGCCAGCGCTTTTACAGAGCTTTTACAACGTTTTTAGATTAGTACGATTTTAAAAAACGTTTTTGTAAAACACATCCTGAATTCTTCTTAATCCGAATAGTTTTACTTTTTAACCTACACTACATGATTTTATTTCTTAGTCTAACTAAATTAATTTAACGTAATAGTTTTGGATTGATAACACACCTCTCTTTTGACTTTTAGCTAGAGTCAAGAAAAACTGATATATAGAAATCAAAAATAAAAAAATAAAATATGAGAGGACAATCTTACACAAATCAAACTAGGCCCATAGTAAGCTCAACAAGGCTTGTGTTATGGGTACTAGGCGATGATATATTTAATACTGATAATACCAATGTAAATCTACGATTAAGAAACAAATATTCATGCTCATCACACAAATATTGGCTCTTACTGGGATTCGAACCCGGGACCGTCAGCTTCGAAGGCAGGGTCACTACCCCCTAGGCTAAACCGGTCGTCAAAATATCACTGCTTCGTCTAAACACACCACCTATGGGCGTGATTCATCTCCATAACGTTTTCCTTCTTCGCCTCGGTCATCTACAACGACATTCCTGAGGTCAATAAAGGATTTTGCAGCGAGCAGAATGCGCCCTGCAACGTTTTTGCAGTCAACGATCGATGAGTCACGAGTACTCACGAGTGGTCCCGAGTCGACGCACGCAGCCAGCGCTGCCTTTAGCGAGATTTTTTAGCCGAAGCCTTATAAAGCATCTTTCAGTGTCCGATAAGTATCTGAAACCGTTTGAATTTTAATTGCTCATTAGCGGAAAGGTATTAAAAATGGAGTATTTAATAACTGGCTTAACCTCCAGCTGTGTCTCTGCCACACCTTATGAGAATAGGCGTGATATCATGTTTTGTTTGTTTAAAACGGTATTTATTTGTGATTAATTTTTAAAAGACTGATGTTATCTGCGAATTGAACAAAAAATACCTCTTCCCTGGCATAACACATCAGTTCCTTATATTATTTGTTTGCTTCTATTTAAATAATAAAAAAAACATTATGAATTTTCACTCGGTCTTAGCTACTCTCGATTTCTCTAGAGTTAAATACGACAGACTTGTCGTATGAAACAAGAAGCATAGGCTTTATTAGTGGCAGCAGAATTTAATTACCACTTAGATTTATCGTGCTAATACATCTCCGATGTAATAACTTGTAATTGTATACTGCAGGTGTCATGTCTGCAGTCAGAAAATTGCTATCAGACTTTGCTCATAAGTTTTGAACTATCACTGGTTAGATTGAAATGAAAGATAGACAACGCAGGGTAATAGTCATACTTAAGAACATGCATAAACTTAGGTTAGTATTTAATAACATAAGGATTGATGCTTACTTGATTCTTAGCCACATACTTACCGAAATACTTACTATAGGGTACTATTATCTCTTCTGAGCTATAGGAAGTACGATTGGTTTCAACCAAAATGCCAAGACACACCAGTTCAAACCACAGACAAAATAAATTAAAAAAAACAAACCATTAATGTCTCCACCGAGGGGCAAAGGCCTTTATCCGGATACGAGTAAGATTGAGACATACTCCACCACGCTGGCTCAAAAGGATAGGTGCAGGCTGATGGCGGAGTGTCCGGCTAGTGGTCAACCCGACTGTCAGAAGTTATCAAGCTGCCCTATTAGGTCCTCTGACACAGCTTTACGACTACTGCTACCGAATATCGAAAGTAACCGGGACCAACAGTTCAACGTGTTATCCGAAAGACAAATGCCACATAGAAACGGACACCCATCTCCAGTAGCCGTCGCGGCCAGATGTTGCTACCCGCACGATCGCTTCCGATGTGCGGATACCGGTAGGCCACGGACACTACAGACAAAATAAGAACAACAAAAAACACTAACAGGCACACAATACTTATTTGAGGCGGATATTTGGAGTAACTAACCTTCAGTAGTGGAGGAGAGGCACTATAAGAAGAACTATTTCTTATATTTCATACTCGTATAACTGTTGTGTTGCCTCAGTTAATGGTCATGCAACAATACAAATAAAGTTGGGCCAAACAATAAAGAACACTCGTCAAGTGTAAATTAACACACAAAAGAAACATATGAGATCTCTATTAGTCTTCCAAAAAAGAAACACTGCGATCTCTATCAAAATAGCCATAAATTACTTTTTAAATCAACAAAACTCAATTTTTTGGTATCATTATGTATCTGCTGATTTGAGACAAAAACACCAAGGTCTTATCTCCAATCAACTTCATAGCAAATTTAATAACAGCGTGCAAAATCAAAATCAAAGTCTTACCGTGTGCAGCCGAAATAAGAGTAAACAAAAAATATGGAATCCAGATTTTGACCAAAAAATGCGATGGGAAAGGAAGCATGCATGCAGACGCCGAAAAATGTTAGGAGTGCACCGTGAACTCAACGTTGTTGGAATTTTAAACAGGAGTCCTGGTTTATGGTCGTCAGGAATATTGAAATTGGGAGACGAGACGAGGGCAGTTTGGGGACCTATCTTGACCAGACATCAGAATTAGAGGATATGAAAAAAATGGTGTGGTAGTTGTAGATCTCGCACCGATTGTGGGAAAGTTTATAAATCAGACTTTGATATTCACCAAAATAAACATAAACACTAAACAGGGATTTTAAACAGGAACCAGATGAAAATATCTAGTTCAAACTTCGCTTCATCTTCCAATTCAATCTTCCAATCAACACATTCTTGCTTTATCAGACGTTGTCAGAATTTTAGTACATAACTTAGTGTTATTAATTATACCTATGGAGTAACTTAACTTATATATCAGGTTATTTAATCTATATTGTTTCATTGTAATCAAAATGGTGTTCAGTGTAAATAAAGTAGACTTATTTCATATTTGTCTTGGAAGGACAAGAATGGCATGAAAAAGTAAAACTGCCAATCACTTAAAAATATCTCGAGCCAGGTTGGTTCTTATTACCATTCATGATGTCCATGACTAAACTAAGTTTTGCGTAGAAACTTTTATTGCTGGCAGTTGCACAAAAACCTTCGGCTGTACTGTTGCATGTCAAGAAAGGATCATTATGTAAATTGTGCATAATCACAAGTTCTATGGAAGACCATTAAATTTAAACACAAGAGAATTCGCGTTCCATATTAGCTGTAAACTTCATATTTAATATCAAGTTAATATGAATAGTTAATTAATCAAACTATATTTTTTTTAGAAAGTAATTCCTTTTAGGTTTAATAACAAAATTTTAGAAGAATAGATAAATATTTAATTTATTAACTCTTTGACATCAGTGCAATGAAGATTGTAAAACCTCTCAATAATGAAACAGCAGTATATTGAAGAGATTTGCAGCGTACGGCGCTTGAGTTGAATTTATTCAAAATTTGCACTCATTGAAAGTAGTCCTATTAATTTCCATCGAAGTATCGCCCCATTCGGAACAATAAGACAACCTGTCAAAGAAAGTGGGGCGACATTAATATAATAATCTCATAACTCCCCTGATTCAGTTTTTGTGTGGTCCAAACTTTCGCATATCGTACCGTACTTGCTAATTATCCGTTTCTGATGACGCGATGCAATAATTTGAAATGGCGGCGAAAGTGATGGCTTTTCAGAAAATTATTATTTATAATAATACTTGGACACTATTTACACACATTGGTCTAACCCCAAACTAGGATTCCCTGTATCTTGGGTACTAGACAACGATACACATACTTATATAGATAAATATTATACTTAGATAGATAAACAAACATGACTAGGGTACAAACTTCCGTTCTCGTCAAACAAATATTTGCCCCCACCGGGACTCGAACCCGAGACCCTTGGCTTCGTAGGCAGGGTCACTGCCGACTCGGCCATTCGGATCGCCTAAATTACTTAATTACTCCAATATATACTTTATCCTCACTTTAGGTTCCAAATTTAGATCCGCGGTTATTGTTATTATTATTTTCTATGTTTTTGTGAGGAGACCTAATACGATCGAAACGTAATAGTAGGTTCCTTGACAGGCTGATGAGGATGTTTTTGTTGTCTGTTCAGTGTATATCCATGTCTGCTCTATATCTGTGGTCTGTTCCTAAAAAACATCTAATACATCCAACCCTAGTTAAACAACACTATAAACAAGTCAACGCACTCCGCCTTGCTCGATATTTTCTTCATTCTTACTAAAATAATGAATCATGTGCAACCATCCGCTGAGTAGCATTCTAAATTATAAGGTTGCAGCGTATAAAATGGCCCCGAATCAAAGCTAGGGCGGGGGTTCATAAAACAGGATTCTTTGATGGCGTGTGGGAACAGGCTTGATTTTTGTATTATTTTTGGACACCACCCATCAATCGGTGAAGGAAGTCATGCTTGTTAACTTGATCAAAGTTTCACAACGGCGTTATTAGGCATTTATGATTAGGCAGTACTAAACATACCACCTTTCATGCTGTAACTGGTAATTTGGTTCATGTTTTTAATATCGGCTGGAGGCAGCACCATTTCTCATAAAAGTATTATGACTCTATCAACTTGTCCATTATATTCTGGTACCGATTTTAGTATTATGTAGGATTTCTCGCAGAATAAAAATATCAGTAGTTCATCATAAAAAAAACTTAGTTGGTTTCAAATAAAATAAAAAATACATGATACATTATCTCAAATCCCGAAATTAACTTGCTAGCTAGACCTTCAAAACCGTACCAAAATACGCCTTTAAATATGAGATCACCCAAAACTTAAACATCAAAAATTTAAACAACCCTATCAATGCATTGTTATATTTAAAATACGGGGGCTGCATATCAGGGGATGTTTGCTATTGTTTAGTATGCCGCCAAGTCAGGCAGCTTGACGCATGCGTAGTGGGAAGTGGGAATAATTTACAAAGGGTTCTATTCCACCCTTTTGCAAATTATAACGTGCTCTGGCGTTGTGACTTCGAGATGGTTTATATTGCTTGCTGTTTGGAAAACAATAGCCTGGCATTAAGTTCAAGTATATATGTTTACTATCAATAGGTACCCAACAATTTATGTTTATTAATAGTAAAAAAACGAAAGTATTATCTTATAACTACCGTGTAGACCAGTATGGTCTAAAAAACATATAAATGTTGAGTTAAATGATATATGTATGTAATTATGAAGGATTTCAAACAAATCATAATATCAACTGTGCTCGTTAACAAAAATAGACCAAAATAGTAAACATTTGCGCCTATCTACATCGCACTATTGATTCGCAATGCGCGACGCTCTGAGCTGATTAGGGTCCGCTTGCAGGTCAGACTACGTCCGTCCACCAACACCATGAAACTAGGCGCGTGTAGTTTGCGCGTCGCTTCGCATCACTCACTAGTTGGACTCATTTCATTTCATTCGCGTCGATAAGTCGCGCGCGCCGGTTGTCCCTTGCGCGCGCCGTTCCAGCCAACCAACGTTCCAATTTCAAATCGAAATTTAACAGTCTCTTCTATGGTTCTTTTGTTTTTATGAATAATTTCAAAGTTCACAGTGACTATAGTGAACAGTTTGATGAAATTCAATGTATTGATTGTGATAAAAGTGATGGTTAAGTAATTGGTGTTGATTATAATACTGTGCAGTGATATCTACAGGGACAAGTGGATGTTGTGACCTTAGTTTACCAAAAGGATGATGCTATAACAGACAAAACTGTGGCCATGACAATGAATTCGAAGAAACTCGAGTACTTAGATGACGATGTGGATGAGAAGTTAAGCCTCAGCTTTCTAGGTGAGTTTAATCCCGTTTTGCATCATTAACGGAAGCAGCCTTCGAAAGTGAAATGATGATTTATGTGTTATCTATCGAGAAGAAGCCATCAATTCAATTGAGACATTTGCAATGACCACAATAACAGTCTTATTAATTGCTCTGTTATTATGCGTCAACTTATTACTGTTTGATATCAATAAAGAACTGAAGACAGGACTTGGATATCACGAGAATCTTTGACAGTTATTAATGATGATCAATGTTCTGGTCGAATCCTTGCTAATAATCGTACTGGTTTTGTGGGTACCGATCGGCCCTACATTTAGTGTTTTCAAACTCAGTTGTTGTCAATTCGTCACGTGTTGGCCTCGCTAGCTTAATCTTTTAACTTTTTATTGCTTTTGTTTCTTCGACGGTAGTTTTATCTGCAAGTTTTAGGGTTTCATCACATTGGTTTTGGTGGTGTAATAGATCTATGACAAAAATATTCATTTATCAGCGTTTATTAAGGCAACAAATATAATGATCACCAAAATATTTTTTTCCTACCCAAAATGGATAAATGAACACCAAAAGTTGGAGAAATATCAGGGCAAAATAATGCGGTTGCTTAGGTGAAGGGTAAAGGGGGTGAGCGAAGCGAAGCCCCCTTTACCCTTCGTGTTAGGTTAAACATGTAAGAACAACAAAAAATACTTAAAACATAAACTTAAGTATTCAAAACATAAAAAGAAGTTTGGTGGTCATTTATCCAAACACAATTTGGTGGACATTTATCCATTCTAGCAGTCATTTCGAATTAATTGGTAGTAAAATAGTTGCGTTTTTGGTAATCGTTTAAACACAAGCAGTTTATTAACTCTTAAGGCGCGAGCTGTGTGAATCTTCATTGGTTTTGTGGTTAATTACCAAGCCCCCAAACTGATTAAGGGTCAAGTAAGAAGACCTTCTAAGGGATTGCAAAGTACCACGTGGGTATCTAATGTTAGTAATGTGGCTGATGAATCAAATGATCTATGTGATTTCACTGTTGGAGTCAAATAGGTCCTGGATGTTTGGTCGGTCCTCTTTACGACTGTCAGAAGGATGATTAATCACATTCTTGACAGGTGACCAACTTACTAATCTTCTACTCGTATAGTAACTAAAATCTCCCGCAAATTGACCCGAATCTCATGAATTATCTTGTGAATTGACAATTTGTAACTTAACACTAGTGTCAAATAAAGCGGACGTCAAATGAGGAAGCTTTATAGAAATATCAGATTTTGCATAAATTATCGTGAGGCGATAACCCTGCGATCATAAAAACTAGTTTCATATTCATACAGATGGCTCGAAGACAGGTTTAATTAAATATAATGCAGAAAAAAATAACGTCGGATCGTGACTATTTTTTTGTATCTGGTGCAGGCGAGAATTGATGGGATCGTGATTGTAAAATAACACCATGTGAATATTGGTTATTTATCCACACAAACCATATTATTACCACCAAGTGCTTGAGTTAATCCAACTGTCTAGAATAAACAGGTACACAAGAGCAATAAAAGTTTTGAAGGAAACTATCGGCATCGTACAATGTTCTGTAAATATGGGTAAATTATGGCCATAACACGGCATTAGCTCAAGATAAACTGCACAAATAAGCTTTCACTGCTTTCAAATACCGTTCGGAAGGATTGTAAATTGATAGGGATTACAAAACCCAGCGACTTGACTATGATGATAACATTAAAGAATCGGTAATAAAATAAGCTTTCTTCGTCGTAAAGGCAGACTAATGGTCCACGCTCAACAATTGTCTCTAAACGTAGGAAACAAGTCGATAACTTTCTTATAATTCTACCGCAAAAATTCGGAATTCAAAGAATTCTTGACCATCGAGTGCGGTTCATTCAACGAAATGAATACAAAGGGATGCTTTGTGAAAATGAATTGCAGCTTTGGCTCGGCATCACTTTGACATTCATAATATTCATGTGGAAAGGATTTATGAATATATAATACTTTAAGTTGTCTTAGTTCAGAATATAATACTTATGGCTATAACACTGAAGCAATGCAGTTGTTAGCTGGATGGCTGAATGCAGTACTTTGCAAACAGCTCCAGAATAATATGTTACATACTCTAGTTATTACTAGAGTAGGAACATAACATGCATCTGTGTGAACTCGTCGAAAACGTCGATAGGAATCTAATTGGTCGGAAAATATTGTATCAACATTTTAGGACTTTTACCGTATCTTCTCCAGGGTATCGTAACTTGATAATTTGTAGAAAGAAATGGAGAGCCACCTGCACTCTTAAGATATTTGCTTTCAAAATTAGAACCTGTCTGCATGCCCGGGTAATGTATTGATGAGAACAAAAAAACCGGTCAAGTGCGAGATGGACGTCGGACCCGCACAAGAAGGGTTTCATACCATTGTACACGGAAAAACGTAAGACGTCAGTCTTTTGTACGAGTATACCTTCTATGTTTAATAATAAAATACTGGCTAGGACTATATTCAAAGCCGTACTTACATTGAAAAAGAGTTTTGTGTATGTAGTTTGTATATATTGAACTGTGTACTCAGGTTAACGAAACTCTTTGCTCATTGAAACCGGAACTTGATTGAAATTGAGTAACTTAAAAGTAACAGAAATTAAATCAAATATGATGAAAAGCTTAATAATTTTGATTATACTTCGAATGAGCAATCATTAATCGTATAATGACAAGCACAAGCATGACTAAGCACAAAACTCAATACATGCAATTAAATATATTTTCCGATAAGAACGGGAGACTCCCGTTTCCACCGATAAACACATAAAACAAAATGGCTAAGAAAATTGCCATACTAATAATTTGTTGTATGGGTACTTCTTTTAATTCTTAAAAACTGGTATGTATCATTATTTGTTATTATATCCCGTCCCGTTTGGCACCCTTCGGGTACGGAACCCTAAAAAGCATATGGTTTGGTTCACAAACATGGAATAATTATGAACATGGCGTAGATGGCTAAGGTGGGTGAGTAATTTACGACTTTAAGTATGATAATTGTAGATGTAGTTATCAATTAGTTATGTTTGGTATGGATTTCAAAATACTTTCAACTGTAATTATTGTGATTTAAATTGGCAATGGTATAAATCAGTTTCACTATACATGCCGATATGTAAAAAATATATAATTATCCAGTTTTAAACGCATCTATTTGTGTAACGCGAACATGAAACTTCACTACTAGATGTAAATAAAAGTAAGTATTATAATAAATTTTCTTCCGTGATTGGAATGATCAGATCTCAAGTCTGTTTAATAGAAACAGGTACATCAATAGATCCACAGGAGACTACGTCCCACGATCATCGCTCCTACCTGCTAATGGGATAAAAAAGGAATACCTGTAAAACGTATACACGTCCAACCTTTCCGTCAAAGCGAAAGGTAGAATTTAGGAAAAAACAACCATCTGTTGTCTCTATGGTCTAGTGTTGTATTTCGAACGCACCTAATTGAAATAGGAGCCGCGGTCCGGAATCATTATCGCGTCGATAATTCGGTTGGATAATACTTTTGTGATACATTCTTCGAATCTCTATTACGACCCTGGGGAGTCTGTAAAACTGACCATGATTGCTCGTGAGTTAGGATTTTTATTACAGCCTTTCCTTAGAAACTTTAAACGTATCTCTCTAATATCCCGGATTCCTGAAAAAAAAATAGGTACTATGTTGTACTCCTTTGGTGATAAAATCAACAGTTATTGTGTACAATCTAACAATAGACATTTAATTTAATACTTGTCTCTCCTTGCACTTTAGACGTTAGTATCTCGATGATGATCCTAATATATATGGTTTTGTCTTGTTTTTTAATCAGCGAATAAATTAAATTGCATTATATTTTAGTTGGGGTGTTGTCTCTGTTTCTCTATTTTTTTTAATTAGTATTTTTCAGCTTCACATCCAGCTATCATTACTAAAAAACAGTCCAATGCAGTTGTGGTTCGATTTTTTTCACACTAGCAATGTCGACACAATTCAATTACATTTCTTATCTCACTACAAGTATGATAGCAACATTATTAAGGTCTTTACAGCAGTTTAAAAGGCGGCCATGGGTGGAATACGTCAACCTTGCGCTGTTTCTTATAGCATTCCACGTACGTACTTTCAACACTTGTAAAACTGCAACAAGCTTTTATTTTTTCTACTCTACGTGTTGATGGAAATCTTAATTTGGTTGTAAGAAACCTGTAATATGACAGGTTCCTTGATTCTACGCCACACTTGACAATAAGATTTTGATGTGAGATTCATGGCAATTGAAAAGCTCTCGTAAGAAACAAATCCATTTTACAAAGCTTTCGTATGCAGTAAGAAAACTCTTGTTAGAGATAAACTCGCCTTTGTACATGCATCTTCCAGTTTAATATGTGTTTCATTGTTTTGTGCCTTAAAGTATATTGGTAAACTAAATACTGGAAAGTAATGAAATATCCGTAGATTGTGAATGTTTCAAAATAATGTAAGAGTAATTCACGAGTTCATATTACATACAAATTTCAAATATCATTGTAATACCTAATTCATAGAAACTCATTGCGCCTTAGAGATAAAACATAGTTCTTGGAATATGGATCGAAATACAAATTTCTCTTAAAAGAGATATCAAGGAAGCCAGTTCAGACTAAAAGCCATCTATCTTTCAACTGGACAAGACCATTAGATTTATATCAGTATTGGACAATTAAATGGGTTTTACATTGAGGGTTGCGTTTGAGATGACTATTCTTCATATGGTCTATTAGCATCCCAATGGGAGACCTTAAATGAGGATTGCCACAGCAGGGGATGGAAGAAATCGTTGGAAACAAGTATTCCTGTTATTTGGATATCATCATGGTTATAAATGACATATTGATAATATCTTTGTTGAAATATTCCTCAAGCGTAAGTATTATTCATGCGAAAGTGTTCTTTGCTATAATTTTGTGACAATAATAATCAATCATATGATCTGATGGTTTTGAAATTAATTATCGCAGTAATAACATCTACCGAGAGACGAAAAAGTTGCCAGAAATATTGCAAACAAAAAACTTTAATGGTCTACCAAAGTACGTCGCGCAGTACATTAACGCGTGCATTGGCAAAATTTAAATTGGATGCAATAAGACAGTTATGCAACGTGTTACCCACTGGCATAAGCTTTATGCAGTGTATACTCCTTGATATAAGAAAGGGTTAATTATTTATTATGTAAGCCACTTTTGACATTATCCATTGGGTGTAAAGAAAGGTGCTTGAATCAGGGTCAACATGTTCTCTATTTTCAACCGACTTCAGAAATTAGGAGGTTCCCAATTCGTCTGTTTTTTCTTGTTTTCTTTTTTATGTTTGTTACCCGATTACTTTGTCAATTATGAACCGCTTTTGATGATTCTTATTTTGATTGAGGTCATACTTCTGAGGTGGTTTTATACACATTTTATCAAAATGTATTAAGCACTTTTTAAAAAAATAAAAAAATACACAGATGACGTTTTGGTTTGTGGTTACGTGTAGCAAAAGTTTTGATGAGGACTTTTTATGTACATAGACTTCATCGCATCTCGACGGGGGAGGAAGAAATAGGGCTAGAACTTGAAGTCTACTTGGTGAATTATTATTGGGATCTCTCCTCTGCTCGAAAGCACAACCAATGGATTTACCAAGAATGTTCAAGAATTTTATTGAACGCAATTATATGGAGGCAATATTTTTACCAATAAATGTATTCCAAAATGTGACTGTATGATGTATATTTAAGCCATAAAGTGAAAGATCAGTTAAAATAAAACTTCCTAAGCGATTTTGTTTGTTGTGTCTGCTTAAGGTTTTAATAGAGGAAAGCGCGGTTTAGGCGTATTTTATAACGAAACCTTATTTTACGATAGGCAGTAAAACAACCGGTGGTGCAATATTTACGTATGCCAAAAAGCTTTGAGAGATAAAAATGGAAATATCAATTCCAACTCTTCGTAACATTTAAAGTCTCACACACGCATATATACTACGTATTTCGTACTATACAATACGTATTGTGTGGTTGATTCCATTTATGTATCCATTACATTTCAATGGCCCGTCAAAGAATCATAATACCATTTTACCGTTGCAAGCAATACTACTGAGTCTAAAGCGTTTCGCATTCGTCTTAGACGTGCGGTATTGTTTGTTCCATATGATGTTCATCTTGGCAGTAAATTACTTTGCCCTTCCACGGCCTGGAGGCATTTGCAGTGTTAACTTCTGCAAATGTGTGCCCACAGCCGTTATTTCATTTCCACGGGGAATGTTGCCAGCTTCGGCATTGCTGTTAATAAATTTTCCGCAAAGTTCTTCAATATTATTGGACGCATCTGCCACGACTCACCTCTTGAGGGGTCACTCTCACTTATCCTTTATGTACGCGGGTAAAAATTCAGTTAGTTTTAATAATAATACATTGGACACTATTTACACACATTGATCTAGCCCCAAACTAGGATTCCCTGTATCTTGTGTACACGACGATACACATACTTATATAGATAAATATTACACTTAGATAGATAAACAACCAAGGCTAGGGTACAAACATCCATTCTCATCAAACAAATATTTGCCCCCATCGGGACTCGAACCCGAGACCCTTGGCTTCGTAGGCAGGGTCACTGCCGGCTCGGCCATTCGGGTCGTCAAATTTTTCTGTAACTAGATCAAGTTATAATAGAGATGATGATGGCGAAGATGACAGACGAATCATATCAGTATTAATTGATACGCACCCAATGATGATTATTTTCTGTTCTGATAACTAGAATATTTTACGCTACGCTTTGAGCAAGCTTAAAACAATACCTTGCTAGACGATGTAACTTCAACACAACGAATAATATCCGCCAACTTTCTTCCTCTACGCTTTGAGCAAGCTTAAAACAATACCTTGCTAGACGATGTAACTTCAACACAACGAATAATATCCGCCAACTTTCTTCCTCTACGCTTTGAGCAAGCTTAAAACAATACCTTGCTAGACGATGTAACTTCAACACAACGAATAATATCCGCCAACTTTCCTCCTCTACGCTTTGAGCAAGCTTAAAATAATACCTTGCTAGACGATGTAACTTGAACACAACGAATAATATCCGCCAACTTTCTTCCTCTACGCTTTGAGCAAGCTTAAAACAATACCTTGCTAGACGATGTAACTTGAACACAACGAATAATATCCGCCAACTTTCTTCCTCTACGCTTTGAGCAAGCTTAAAACAATACCTTGCTAGACGATGTAACTTCAACACAACGAATAATATCCGCCAACTTTCTTCCTCTACGCTTTGAGCAAGCTTAAAACAATACCTTGCTAGACGATGTAACTTGAACACAACGAATAATATCCGCCAACTTTCTTCCTCTACGCTTTGAGCAAGCTTAAAACAATACCTTGCTAGACGATGTAACTTCAACACAACGAATAATATCCGCCAACTTTCTTCCTCTACGCTTTGAGCAAGCTTAAAACAATACCTTGCTAGACGATGTAACTTCAATGGTACCGCTCTTCCTCGTATTTACAACAACACACAAACACCCCTCCTGGTATCTACTATGAAAATGACCACACAAAGATAATGGCTTTACAATGGCAGCTTACTCATTTGAATTGAATAACTTATTCATTTGATTAGAAATCACTTAAATTTCTACCATTTATTTGCCCTAAAAATGTTCCAAAAACGACAAACAAATGGTGCCTAAAGTCGACCGGACGTGGATATTACGATGTTCAAGATTACTTAAATGACGGGACTATATGGGGCTTACCTAGCTCAACACAGACCTTAATGTTAATAATTTTGTAATTATTTATTATTTCTTATTAATCATAATAATAAAAAATAAAAAAATCTTATTAGTTAAGCACAGCCAATTTTTAAAAGAGATCTAAAAATCAATATGTGGGAGTTTCTACGCCATTCTCCTCCCACAGTGGTCCAATGTAGAGAAGAGGCAAAAAATGACTTTTGCTAAGTATATGTTAATATCTAGAGTAACTGAAAATTAACTTTGACTTTGACCGTAACCGAATCCTAGTCATTGCGCCGTCCTTTTTCTAGCAGAATCGGGTCCTTCTCAATACTCAGGACCGTAGATGAATTCAACGATTGCTTACTAATAAATTGGCTCGCCGTACGTCTGTTTGTCTCAAAGCACCGTTAACAAGCTGAGAAGCCGAGAAGTCATTCGTATCGACGCAAAATTTATTCGCTCAGCCCTTTCGTGGTGAAATCTGACCAATGGTAGGACTTCGCTTGGAGCCTTCAATTTTACTAGCTTTCACTTATTATATGTATTGCGTAAAGAAATATCTAAATGTTCTTACTCGTAACTGCTGTTGCATTATTCTTCTGAGTGTGGAGAAGCTATGTGATATGTTTATTTTCCTTTTTACGAATTAACTTGGAACTTCCGTGTGCTAAGGGTATTCGCACATAGGAAACGGTCGTGCGGGTGGCAACATCTGGCCGAGACGGGTACTGGATGGGTGTACGTTTCTATGTGGCATTTGCTTCGGACGCTTCCGTGTATCGGATGACACGGCTGTAGGTCCTGGCTACTATCGCTACTCGGTGGTAAGCTGTTTCAGAAGCCATAATAGGCAAGCTTGATAACTTCTGACAGACGGGTTGGCCACTGTCCCGACACTCCTCCATCAACCCGCACTGAGCCAGCGTGGTGGAGTATGGCTTATCACATTATAGTCATTATTCCTAAACCACCAATAGACTTTTTAATTGCTGAAAATCCTAAAGGATGAAACCTTGATTGAAGTACTTATAAGTCTTCCACACCACATTAGATTATATCATTTAATACGAATTCTGTGTAGAAAATTTATAACTTAATTAACTTATTTTAGTATGCAATTCGCATAATCTTATTTGTTTCCTAAGCACCTCTGGATCTCCGGGAACCCATAAACATATAATAATTTCCACAACATAGTATATTTAAAGTTTGCATTCGTTATCGCCAAAGTTATTTTATTTTATGCGTTTTTTTATTCTTGTTAATTGTATTTGAAGTGCATTTACGTGTACGACATCAAAATTTTACTCGAATAGACGAGAAAATATTAAACCAATTAAGGGGTATTTTATCATAAATTAGTTTTTAATTACTTTAAAGCTATAAAATAAACTAATTTAATGCTAAAACCATGTCGAAGTAAGAAAGCAATCAATGAGATGCGAGTTTCTTCCACAAATATAAATTACCTGACAGATGGAAAGTCTGGACTATGTTTTTGTCTAGTTGTGTTGCATTTAAAGTTATTTTTCTGATAGAAGATAATAATAATAATAATAATCCTTTATTGCACAGACAACACAATGGAAAATAGAACACGAACAGTATGCAAAGGTGAGCTTATTTCTAAAAAGAAATTTCCTGTGAAGAAAGGATAAAAATAAAATATAGAGAGTTAGTCCTAGTGTACAATTAAGAGTTAAGTAAGAAGATATATATATTTAAACAACCAGAGATATCTCCACGGTATAAAAGATATGTGTATACTTTATATATTTTCTAACAGCATGATATAGCAGTTTCGTCCACAGTCATCATAATTTCAACTTCAGCCACCAACACAGAAGTTTACAGCCATTCTAAAATATAGGTAATTGCGGCTACAGGAAGCGACAAATTGCTAAGAAGTTCTCTGTAACTGTAAATATTGCAGTGTCAACAGAGATACGTGTGTAATATTGTGATATCGCCCAAGACAGTATCGCGGTGGCGAAAGCTTATTATATTAACAGTAAAACTCAAACATTTATTGTACGAAAACAGCAGTATTTCATCCAGCCGCATAATAACAATAATTTATCTCATCCCATCTAGGATTTCTAAGCACATTTGCGGTTGTGTCACCTATTGTCGCTCGGTTATATTTCATCATTATTCATCAAACCACCTGACATCCTTCTGTTAGTGCTTTCTTACTGTTGTTTATGATGTCATCTCATAATATTTATTCATAGCACTACCTACCTACTCACTATTTCGTCACTCGCAGTAGTGAATCGATTAACTACTCTCTATAAATAAATTCCATTATCGATGCTTGAGATCGTCTACGAATACTATCGTCATTGATTTAAAAAAAAAACTAACAAACAAACAAACATTTCCCATACGGAGTAGCAGTTCACAACTGTGCCCAAATTTATAAAAAAATAGTTTAAGCAAAAGTCATTAATTTGTTACAAATTCGTTTTGTATTGGATATTGATTGTAACATCCAAAACGGCCTACGAATAAGAAGAGATTCCGATTCGGATTCGGGTTTCATTTCACTTTTTGTGTAACTGTGGCTCAAGCAGGAATAAATACCAGAGTGAAAAAGTGTTCGAGTTCAGATAAAATAATAATAATAATAATAATAATAATAATAATACCTTGGACACCATTTACACTCATTGATCTAGCCCCAAACTAGGATTCCCTGTATCTTGGGTACTAGACAACGATATATATACTTATATAGAGAAATATTATACTTAGATAGATAAACAACCATGACTAAGGTACAAACATTCGTTCTCATCAAACAAACATTTGCCCCCACCGGGACTCGAACCCGGGACCTTTGGCTTCGTAGGCAGCGTCACTACCGATTCGGCCATTCGGGTCGTCATGAACCTTATGTCATTGCACATAAGAGTCACTGACAGTCCGATTCGCATACTTTTTCGACGCGTAATTATTCCTGCTTCCAACACTGTACCTGATCTGCAGTTCTTTTATTTCTGTCGGTACTTATAGTACCACTAAACAAATTCAGGTCACGATTGCATCGCATATCTACATTATTGATTGGAACTTTATTTTCAAACGAAGACTAACACGTGTTGCCACAAAAAATATTAAGCAGCGTTAACCTCAAAACAAACGTCAAATCCATATACTTTTGTTTTTAACCAAGTGTTGAAGAGTAGGTTATTGTTTTGTGGTAAGGCCCTAACATTTCCTAGGGACTGTGTTGTGGACCTGTCCTGTCCATGAAGTATACCCGCCGCCTAGTCATTTTGGGGAAAAAAACATTTTTTTATATGAATTTTCTTTTAGGACATACTGTACCTATAGTATGTTTTTTATAAACAACATAATATAGCGTCACGCCTTTGCACATACGGAGTGGCAGAGGCAAAACTGTGCCCAGTTTGAACCTGTTATTCAATACTCAATTTTGCGTGACAGTGGGCTAGCCTATCGCCGCAGCCAAATAGTAATGAAAGTTTTCTCACGATGTTTCCATCACCGTTAGAACATCCTTAAGATAAATTAATTATCTCATTGGTACATGGTCAAGAATCGAATCTGCATCTCCTGTGTGAGAAGCAAATGTGAAACACATTAGACCACGGAGCTTACGGAGTATGTTTTTATGTGACTGACTATCTTGTGCGGACGACTTATCTCCGATCGTTAACTTTATTATATATAAAGTTAAATAAATTGAATACTAAGCTTATTTACAAAGACGAAAAAGCAGAGACACTAACGAAAGTTTGAAGTAGGAATCAGGCGACAACTTGATTATAGATAATTATTTTGATTAGCAACTTTCTACCGGCCAATTAGTGTTGCTCACTTAAGGGCATCCGACTCGAGGATCCTAGCTAAATTATAAGTTGCCATACTCAATTTAATTGCAAGCAACATAATTAGATTGGATGGTAAGTTCTGCGATGTTGGCGATAAGTTTCGTCGTGGGAATAAATGTTGGAGCTAATAGATTAGCGAAGATTGTTTCTACGAGATTTTGCGCTTATTAAATGCATCAATTATAATTATTTATGTTTATGAAAATATCATATTTTTTTCCTAAAAACTGAAAATGAATATTACTTAAAACTGATGATTTATGAAATCAGATACAAATGTTTTATTGCAAGAACATATCAAACTTAATACAGAATTGCACTAAAAAAAGCTCTTGATATCAAATAGGTAAAGGATGAATCAATGGCGTAGCATTTCTATAGACTTTAATGGGTTCTTTGATCTTTGATGGCTTAAAGGGGTCGTAATAATGCATGTCTAATTTAATATCTTATGAAGGTCTTGAAAGGAGTGCAGTGATTGTAAGTAGGTTCATATTGTATGGTAGCCTACTTATTGAAATAAATGGAGAATTTCTAAGCAAAATTGTGTTACAATTTTACGAGTTCACAGTTGTATTTTGGTTCAGGACCGAGTCTGATAAAATAATTATAAAAATCTACAAAATAATGGCGTACACTATTTACTTACAAGACAAGTTTTTGATTCCGTGTCGGTATATATTCGGGTAATTACACTCTTTTATTCATAATAACGTTAAAATCTCACAGTAAACATAAACATAAATGTTATAAATTTACTTAAAGGCACATACATTGCTTCTGGCCCAATACTAGGATACCCTGTATGTCGGTAACATCCAAAACATGAGGTTGTTTTTTTTCGGTATCCCCAGCCGAGAATCGAACCGGGGATCTCTCGCAGCCACAACCGCAGTGATTCGCATAAGTTTGGTTGCGATTATTCAAGACATCTAACAGAACGCACAATTTTACTACGCACCTTATAAACTACAAGGTCTATCGTTTGCTTAGCACGAGGGTCATTAATATACTAAAAACTTAACATATTCTTTTGTGTAACTTTTCAAAGGGCTCATTTATCTATCTCAAAGTTAATACTATCTGATATCATATCTCGTACAAGCAATACGTCTTGCGCAAGCTTTTAAATAAGTGGTTCTACCTTGTCGATCACTTTTTACTAGTAGTTAGTCAGTTACAGTTACTGATGTTGTTATAATTTGGTTCGAAACATGTACGTACAATACATCTTTTCTGAAATATTAAAACGAGATCATTCATAGAATAGACATTTAAAAGAAATTACTGATTACGAGATATGTTTTTTGTTTAGTTTGATCTTTTGTTTAAATTAAAGACAATTTCACGTGTTGTGGAAATTATTATAAATTATATAAATATATATTATAAAAATATATATTAGTACTAGTATATCCTTATTTATTAAACAACTATTCAATTCAATGCAGTATGTCTCTCATATTGTTTTAAAAATGTTTGATATTGTTGTTCCTATATTTATAAGAGCTCTACGGTCTAGTGGGTTTAACGCTTGCTTCTCACACAGGTGGTAGTGGTGATGATTCGAATCCCAGTGCTGGACCGTGTACCAATGATATGTTATTTATCTTAAGTGCTAGGACGTTCTAACTGTGAAGGAAAAAATCTTGAGGTAACCTTCATTACTCAATAGATGCGGCGAGGGGCTAGCCCCCAGACACGCATTATTGAATATTGATTAACTGGCTTAAAGGTGCCTCTGCCACCCCGTATGGGAAAAGGTGTGACGTTATGTTATGTAATGTTATATTATTTAAAGTCGTATCGCTTTCGTTACGACACACTTTAATCTAATAATAAATTGAATTTTATTACTGTCATTAACTCTTAATTATTGACTAGTGTCTGCCTCAACAAACTTCATATCAGGATCACAAATTATGTAACTACATCCACCAAATGCTCAACAGCCTACTCGGAGTTTGACTCACATAGAAACATGCTGTCAATGGGCGAAATGAATAAGGAAAAGTGCAATGCACTTCTAATATTAGAAGGAAAATTATCATTATTGATGTGGGCGAACGTCAAAAATTAAGGTGATCCATAATCGCCACATTTTGAAGCTATTTCTCTGCTGTTCAAAATAAGTCCCAAGTTAAATAAGTTAATATAACAATTTTGGTACTTTTTTAGATTTTGTGTCATCAGAAACGCGATTGGAGGAATTACATATATTTTTTTCTGACAAATTGGCATAGCACACAGACTTCAAAAATATTTATTTAGTTGAGTTTTGACAATACCTTAATTTTCATAGATATTTTAGTTTAGTTAATTTTTTAATAATTTTAAACTAACAGTCATTTCAATCTCGAGTTTTAATGCCCTCCATTATGTATCAGTCACATAAACTACCATTACTTATTTTCATTACGAAATCTGTAAAAACACAAATTCCTCTGTTTGTTTACGTTCTGCGAAAACATATGACTTCCGAAGATGCCGCCCCCACCCCGGGGCAAATGACATTCAAGTTCAAACAATCAGCTCGCAAGGTGCATACCGCGGTTCACACTGGTTTGACACGAACAGTTTATAAACTATCGAAAATTATTAGTTAAATTGTGAAGCAGTCAAGTTCAGTTCACATTTCATCGTTAATTTACGAACTGGCACGATTTATTATAAACTAACGGTTTTCACAACCTTACGGTGACATATACATCTGACGTTAAAGTTCCGCTTGAATTGAGTATGAGTATTGCATTTGGTCATAACTTAATTGAAACTTAGGTGTGTTCAGTAATTTGTGGAAACTAATACATTTATTTACTCGGATTATCGTGAGGTTTATGTGCAGATATAAATAAATCATGGCATTATGAATGCGTATTAAAGTAGCTAAGATGGCTATAGAATGCAAAGAGAATGACAACAAGCTTAGATTTACGAAGTCACTATTTCGAAAAGCAAACCGAACTGCGTTGATGAAAATATATTGCTGTCAATACTAAATGGTCTTGGTTGATGCAAACAGGAAACTGTTTTATCGCACCTAACTAATACATTCCAATCGTGTAGTTCTAGATGTCGTTTGTAGGGTTCCGTACCCCAAGGGTGTATTTCGGGTCCCTATTAAGCCTCCGCTGTCTGTCCCTCTGTGCCGGTCGACTATGTTAGTCATATTTCCACGTAATGTTAAGATAAGTTGACGACCGTCACAGATAAGGTATATTTATATTCATCACGCACTATGTCTTATGCACGTCATTAATAACATGTACCAACCTAGTATATAAGCTAGGATTTCCTATAAAAAATTAGTCTAGTATAGTCTGGTATTTGCGCGCATCTCAAGCCTTTTACTTTACTCCCGAAGATGTCGCTCTCCTTTTAATTGCCTCTGGCAAACGACGGCTGCCAGCGACTCATGAAATATATGTAGAGGCTTTAAATATTCACAGAGTGGGTATTTCTATTGCCGCTATAGTAAACAATAATGAACCACACGCGTTTTTGTGTATTTAGTGTACGGGACCCTTCACATACGAGCCCGACTCGCACTTGACCGTTTTTTGTCTAGCTCACTTCGCCTATTAGATGTGTCCGCTGCTCATCTTCATGCTTGATTACCTTGCTTCAACACATATCACCATGGTCTGAACCAGCCATCGCCATCTTAATACGTTTTCTAAAGCAACAAAAACAATAAGCTTAACTCAACTTGGCTCCTTAAACTAACTGTACCGGACTCTTCTTCCATTTATGTGAGTACCCCACCATTGTATGGTAATGGTGTTGTTAGAATATAATTTCACTCATGTTTTCCCTTATTACTGCGTATTTAAGAGGGTCTCAAGTCGCACGTATTTTGAGTAATGTCTTGTGTTCTGTTAAGTCTCACGGTTGTTGTTATGGGTGCTTAATGATAAACGTCATATCTAAGTATAAATAATGATGATGGCAGTGAAAATATTCTGGATATGGAAATGGCGTTTGACTTCGTAGTCATCGATTTGATTGAGTGAAACTATACTAGTACAACTCGTGTTGCACATACAATATTACATTATGCGTGACAGGGGGCTAGCCCATTGCCACAGCTGTGGGGATACGAAGTGATATGAATGAACCTATTGATATTCTATTGCTGCAAAATGATCGAGCGGCGAATAAGATCGCCTAAATCGGAATGACAAAATTGTTACAAGCTTTCAGACCGTTACTTAGAGCACAGCCAAGTAGTCTGAGACAGGCCGGATCATAATTGGTCCTATAATTAAGGCCCTCAATTACAGGGTGATGCAAACACCAGGTGGCTTTATGTTATATCCAATTGTTCCATTAATATTAATGGGGTTGTACATGGTTAAACGTACGACTGTAAATCCAGTTTTTGTTTGGCAAAAATACCGGTTTTGCCTAACTGAATAACTGAATAGCGACAAGAATTGGCGCGGTTAGAAATACTGGCTTCGTCTGACAAAATTACTGAATCGCGCGACTAGAAATCTAAAAACCGCAAACTGACTACCTTAATTCGAGAAAAATAAAATACAAAATGAGCGCTGGACATTGTACCATGTTAAACCAAACAAGATGGATATTTTTCCTTCACCTACCCTGACCCACCACTTCGCCCATACAGTCTTTATTTAGCCAGTAAGCGTTGGCCAAAACACTCATTAATTTAGTCGCGCAAATCAGTAATTTTGTAGCGAAATTCAGTATTTTTTTCGGTCATTTCAGAAAATTCCGCTGTTTATGGTCATTCGCTCAATCAGTTTTTTATTCGGTCGTTTTATTACCTCTCATATTAATGCACGTTCAAGCGGCCCGTGCCTCGAAATTGACGAGGACATGTTTAAACCCAAACAGATGTATTGGATAGAAAGGCTAAGAGATCCTTGTTTTCTTTTTAAGTATTGCACGTGTATTGCATAATTTCTGCCATGAATAAAACATGTGGAAGTGTAATCACCACACCAGTAAGTAAGCATTGTTCCTATCGTTAATCACGTTGAACGATATATAGGCAGAAGTTTCTTTCCTTACCTCCTCAACGATATTAATTTCATTGCTGCGATGTTGTTTGCTTCATTTTCTTTTCTTAGCATCAAACCTGGACATAATAATAACAGATTCCTTCTATACAAAATTCTGATCAATTCCTATTGTACACTCAAACTTCGCTGTCCACTGACGAAGAACAGATTCACCGAAATTAAATCAATTGGCTTTTTCGCTGCGCACTCAATCAGGTTTTTGTGAACTCGAATAAGGTCAGGGTAACTCCATCGCTACCGTTTAAGGTCCTTGGGATAAAGGACCACATTTCGGGGCTGAGCCTTCAAGGGATGGCCATATTCAGAATTGCATACCTCATGAATTATCTGCACTGGGAACGTTACTTTGGGTACATATTTTTGCCTCAAATGAGTGTCATTGGTATTGTGGTTTTATAACTGTAGCATAAACTTTACTTTCGTTAAAACGGTGTATCCTCACATCCTTTTTTCTCAGATAAAAGGTAGATAGAGATTGGACTTCCATTAATTACCATACTTACCAGACCGACATAATTTACTTCAATCATCCAATGAACCATGACTCCCACGTGTATTCAAATATTCAGATGAACTTTTTTGGGAATGTCTCAAGGCAAACAAAAAAAATGTTTAAAAGTTGAGTAACAACATTTATTCTAACCAATTCATATGTAAGCTTTGGGTATACTTAACAGAGTCTGCCTTATCATTAAGATAATAGGTGTAATTGTTGTTTATATATTTTTTTCACAACTCGTTTTTTTATGAATGGGCGTTATCTAACAGAAACGGGGTCAATGACAAAATACTGCTTCGAGTTATATATATATTGAACACGCTCGAGAGTCTATTGGTAACTGACAAGTATCTATTGTCAACATTTAGATGTTTTGACGATATGGACTTGCGGAGATATTTATTAATACAGTTAAATGCACAACATTACAGACGATGTCCAATTTGTTGCACACATACAAATATACAAATTACATATATACCCTTCCATTTAAACCAGATTGAAATATAACAAATATATATATTTATATATAATGCAACTTATCGTCTTGATGTCCCAAACACAAGTAGAATTACTATAAAAAGATATAACCGGACTGCATTTCTTTCAATACTACAAACAAACTTACGAATACTGAATAGTTACCTGAATACGTATGAAAGTAGCCGCACCAGTTATTTTGTAAACTACTTTTTGCGATCTAAAATCCAGCCTATTGGCTTTTTACTAAAATTATACAGCCTATAACAAACCTACAACTGTGTTACACTGACGAACCGAATGGCCGAGTCGGCAGTGACGCTGCCTACAAAACCAAGGGTCCCGGGTTCGAGTCCCGGTGGGGGCAAATATTTGTTTGATGAGAACGGATGTTTCTACCCTAGTCATGGTTGTTTATCTATCTAAGTATTAATATTTATCTATATAAGTATGTGTATCGTTGTCTAGTACCCAAGATACAGGGAATCCTAGTTTAGGGCTAGATCAATGTGTGTAAATGGTGTCCAAGGTATTATTATTATTATTATTATTATTACAACTGACACAAATTCAACGACACTTCATTTATTCAAATCGGTCAAGCCGTTTGGTCTGTAGCGCGTGCTCACGAAATGGTCATTCATACCTACATACAAACATACATACCTACACACATACGCTTGAAAAACATTACCTTCTTCTTGTGCTGTCGGGTAATAAGTACCATTGTACGGACCTAAGGGTGATAGAATATTCATGTCTGCCAAGCTGCGGTGCTGGGCCATGCCCTTATCACGCAAAATAGAGGATTGAATAACTTTCTAACGTGGGTCACAACTTGGGAATTCGATCCCGGTGATAGAATACATATAGAGGAAATATTCATGTTTGCCAAGCTGCGGTGCTGGGCTATGCCCTTATCACGCAAAATGGAGGATTGAATGACTTGCTCACGTGGGTCATAACTTGGAAATTGGATCCCGGGATTTTTTTCCGATCCCAGGATTACGGGATTGACGAAACGCAATTCAGGATTTGTATATTAAAAAAAAACGAGCATTAGAATAGAATAGAATAGAATAGAATAAACTTTATTTGGCACATAAAAATACAATAGAATAAATTAACTTAAAATTATTACAGTCTTATGTACGAGTATTATGCACCAAAAAGGTCTCCACTCAGCCTTATGCCATGGTTGGGCCACGGCGGTGATTTTCAGTGGATGCCTTACACTTAAATATTAAACGTATTGGAACCATATGAAAACAGTGCAGATATTAAAGTATTATGATGCATCACTATCACATTTAGCTGAAGCTCAGTCTCAGTATTTATGTAAGTACGATTTATTACAACTGGATCTTAGCATTACATGCGCAGAAAAAATATAATTAAAACCACAACAGCTTATGTAACACTATAACAGATAATTTAGAACAAACAGTTGATAATGGGTATGAAACAACTTTACTGTAGGCCTTTTTGCTTAGTAAGTAGATATTTCTTATATTTTAATTTAAAACTGCCTATTGAAGGGGACTGCCTAATAGGGGGAGGGATATTGTTCCAGCATTTCGTGGCGCAGTAACGGAAGCTTCCCCGAAATGCTGATGAATGGTGGGATGGGCAGACCATTCTTAATGGAATATGAGACTGACGATTACAAAATTTTAACTAACATTACGTAAAAATCAGTATTTATTCAGTGTTTGTAAACAATTGCCAATTACTATAATGATGTTTGGGTACTTATTATTTAAAACAATCACTAAACAATAACTTTCCCAATTTGTAACATAATAACAAACAACCCTTTGACTTATGTAGGAAGTGACTTAGGTTTTGTATTTAGACATATTCATATTAAACATAGAATACTATATATAGCTATCAGTCATACAAAGTTACAATAATTATTATACATCAATTATACACAATATCTATTTAAATCATAATCAACGCAAAAATATTAATTAGGTCGAACCGTACCTTACTTATTAACTGAAATAGTATTTCTTTCTATAAATAATAAAATTAATATAAGGCTAGTATTCAATCGCACATCAAAAATACTGATTTGCACAGCAAAAAGGATCAGGAAAAACACTTTTTTATGTTTTTTTTACCCTTCACCTAAGCTACCGCAGCATTTTGCCCTGATATTTGCTGTGCAAAGCAGTATTTTTGATGTGCAGTTTAATATTTCCTTTTATATAATTAACACAACTCATCCATCATTTTAACAGTAGGTAACATTTCACTCACGTTTTTGTATTTAATCATAGAAATATTAATCTCGACACACACACACAACAACCGCATTGCATTTGCATTGCGGATCGCGCTATAGAAAAGAGGCCTATGCCGAGCAGTGGGTTGAAGTGGGCTGAGCTGAGAATGATGATGATGATGATTTATTGCATTTCACGGCCTGTATTTGGGGCCTAGTTATAAACTTGCTTTATTTCAAATGCCGAAAATCCCAGGATTTCACAACTATAATCCCGAGGGATCCCGGGATCGGAATCATTGTCATAAAAAATTGTGACACTTATTCTAATGATGACGATTTGTTAGTTTTATTTTCAGTCCGTGCCAATAGGTCCTTGTATTCTGTAGCTGTATATCTCATGTTAGTCATTTGAAGTTGGAATGATCATTTACTTGCTTTTTGTATTGAGTTATGTGAGACACGAAAGTTTGGTGTCATCAATGCTCTGGGAACAAAAATTTGATAGTAAATTATGGAATATAGGTAGTTTAAAATAATAACTGGATCAATTTGGACTCAAGTGAATTTCTGCCAACCCATCATATGGGAAAATGCATGATGCTGCGTATGTGTTTAAGAGTCTAAATAGCCGAATACAGAGTAGATAACCAAATTAGAGTTCCTAACCAAAGACTAAGTCAGTGATACCTAGATGATATGATAACATATATGATGATGTGATAACATTACACTTTTATAAATATTAACATTTTAGAATAAAATTCAAATTTAAAGAGTAAGCTGTTTCTAAAGGCACCAATTTAAAGTTTCAGAACTTAAGTTGACCAAGATTTATCACATTTTGATGGTGAAATGTTAAATGGTGCCATTAGAATTAAACATGTACTTTGTTGCTTGAAGTACAACTGTTCTGGGGCCCTATTCTATTGCGGAAAACGCATCGCGATCGCATCTCGATAGCATATAGACTGCTCCTAAGGGCGTAAAATGCTAGGCTTGTCGGCGGCGCCTATTTTGTTTGAAGACCTGCCAAATACAACATTTCCCCCCCTTGGGAGCAATAGATATGCTATCGATTTGCTATCGGTAGGCGTATAATTAAGCCCGTGTAGAATGAAGGTGTAAGGGCTATTTTAGTGTCGTGCGGATTTCATTAAGCACGCGGGATTGACAAGGAATTCAACCCACATGCGTGACGAAATTCAGACCAATCCCGCGGGCGTGATGAAAACCGCACGACACTAAACGATGTCTTGTGGATGAACTTCGGCTTTTCGGGCCACGTCTTGTTACCTACGGAGAAACGTGATTAAATCTTTTTACATTTTATAGTTTATAATTAACTACAGTATCTTTCACAATTCTACAGACAAAACTTGAGATTTTGAGTCATGCCTGACGTGATATGAGGCGTTGCTGTGAAATTTATAACTGGCTTTGCATACAAGTATTGCATCTGAATATATTTAAGTATCGGTTGAAGCTAAGGTATGCTAAAAGCATAATTACTCAAAGCGTGTGCCAAAATATGCTCATACAGGTGGCTGAGATCTCAGCAACACCTTAGTAGTAGAACGTAGTAAAGTAGTTGCGTTATTTTAGTATCTGGCTAAACGTGTGCACAACTAATTCACGCTTACTGAGCCACATTGTGGACAACCCGTGATGATAAGTTATGACTTTTCTTTGTATAGTATCGTTAGTTCAGCGATCTGATTCTCTTATTGGAAATGCATGGCGATAGCATATCGATTTCTCCGCAGGACGCAAAATGTCGTATTTGGCAGTCAGTCTCGAAAGGAAATAGGCGCCGCTAACAAGCCAAATGCGGCATTTTGTGCCCTTAGGAGCGGTCGATATGCTACCGCTATGCGTTTTCCATAACAGAATAGGGTCCCAACTCTACCAATAACAACATGTACTCGAGATTCTAATTCCTTTTCTTTTATGACACCTAAGTCGAATTGCACAGTATTCGTTAAATAGGTTTAGCGTCTTAAATCGATTTGGCATATGTCAAAATGCATGAAATATGTCAAAGATAATTCAATAGCACGCCAAACTGATTTAACGAATGCTGTCGGAGAGGACCTTAATGTCATTTGATGGTAATGGGAAATGTCGTGAGAAAATATTCATATTTTGACTCTGGTCTGGCGGTCTCCCTTCTTTACGTATCCCATACACTCAGCTCATCACTCCATCTCTTCCTGGGTCGGCCACGCTTTCTCTTTGCGTTTTATTTGAGCTAGGCTGCGGCTCTTTGGCGGGGTAGAGATGCCTTTGCTCAGCAGTGGGACATAGTAGGCTCGTTATAAAAAAAATACAAAATGGTTACACTCGTAATAGGCTGGTAAATAATAGCAACTATCTTACTCTGAATATTCGTTACTCCATCAGCCACATGTTGCTGTCATTGTGCTCGTCTAAAAAAACTTCCTTCCTGTAACGGCTTCAAGTGGGGCCACGTGGAGCGCCTTGTGTGTGTTGTTTTTTTATGATTTTTGTCTATGGGCTTGATATGTGTTTCTTTATTTCGTTTTTTGACGTGTGGGCAGACACCTACACAACACACGTTCTCACGAAGCTATTTCATTGCTTGGTCTTTAACCTATTTCTAAGATAACTTAGAACATATATCTAACAAGAGATTTATTTCAAATCAAACAAACATAGAGAGTTCTAGAGGGGGCAAGCCTTTCCCCATTCGGAGTGGCAGAAGTACAGTTGTGCCCACGAATAGCTAGTTATCGTCATTTGATTTTGTTCACTAACCCTGTATTGTAGAGAAAATTTAAGAATCAAACCCTTGAGTCCCCTTGTGGAAATAGCGGATTCCTCCTTAACAAATGGTACAACAATTTTTCAACAACATAAACGTTTTTCAATTTACAGTGCCTCAACACATTATAGTGACACAGGATATTATGGCAGCCACCTGTGCAAGCAACATGGCGAACTAACGCTAGTCTACTCGCATAAGTTGCAGCAATTTGGCGTTCATTGAACTCTTTGTGGCGTGTGAATTCGAGCTGACGAAGACGTTTTGTTTGTTGATATTCGCAATGAATGCCAGATGTCCTTGAATTTTAAGGTTTTTTATATTCACTATACGGTATTTTATAGAGAGATTACGATCTAATAGGTCTATTATCTGAATAAAATTACCATCATCACCATCATGACGGTAAGAATATCATATCGTCTAAAAACATTATTGTTTGGACATTTGGTAACTGTAAAACAATCACGTTGTAGTACCTACTAATAAATTGATATTGCGTTTCGTATAAGTTGGAACTCGAAAATCTTACGTTGTGATTACAATAATAATTATAGTAATAATGTAACGCATAAAGCTTTGCCATTGTTGGTATTTGAACGAAAGCTTTGGCCAAGTCAAGTCCCATGTTTTAGCATAATCACATTTTGAGTGTCAACAGTTACAATCCAAATTTAAATCGCCGTACACCGTTACGAAATATCAACCAGGGTCTTGTTAAATGTCATTCGTTATTTAACGGTTAACTGAGAGGGTGTACATCAGTTCATTAAAAAAAAGAATTTTTGGTCCCTTGGACCCATTTATTTGCTAAGCGAAAGTGCATAATTGATTAAACAATATAACAAACCCTATGGTTACAACTACGTTCTCTTTATGGTCTACTTATATCCAACAAATCGATTGGTCTTTGTAGGACTTATTTATACAAAAGCATATAAATTATGGAGAGGTACAATTTTTAACCACTACAAATGAAGATGCGTTATATTAGAGTTTAATTATATTAAAAGTTACTATTTACATAATTTATTTCATATCAAAGTCTTTAATAGGTCTTGTGACTTGACTACTCATGACTTTACGCTGACCTATCCTTCGATCCAACAAATCTTGCACTGAAATTCCATTTTATTTTAGTCACTGTCATAAACTTAAATGCTAAAGGCGTGATAATTGGATAACAACCATTATCATCAATTTCTTGTTAAAAGAATATCGAAAATCTGTTATTACATCAGAAATGTCACGTTATTTCGCACTTAAGGAGGTCAGTAGCAACAAAAAGTTGTCATAGGTCCGTAAGGTGTCAAAATTACAGAGCGTAAGTTGTGTTTAAGGATATTGAATGGGCAGGTCGTTAAAGCGCAGGTTTTATGTCAGTAGCCTTATTATATCTGGTATATAATGTTGTTTTTAGCACTTATAAAATAATTATTGATATTTACACTCTGCAAGCCCAGTTTTTTACGTTGACAGAAAAATTGTGATTACTCATTTTATTTTATGGTAAATAAAGATAAGCTTCAAGGCTACTCTAATATTTTTGGATTTAGAAGTAGCTGTGACTTCGTTCTTGAAGAGATCTTCTTCTATAAATTAATAAACCTTCGAAATCATATCAAAACAAAACAGACGCCGTTGAAACTTCTGTAGTTGTTAATGCACCATTTACTGCATTGTCTCTTATCTCGTTCCCACGTATTCTCAGTTGTAATTCAGTGTATTCCACGGATCACTTTCGCAAGCCTCCGACCCTTATCTCTGGTGCGAATCTGAAACTAAAAGACACGTAAAAGGTATTAAATAGCAGTACTATTCTGGTGAAATAGATTTAGTTATTTAGCGAGTACAAAAAGCGTCGACATAACATTTCTCAGAAAATAATGTAAACGGAGTGCTCGGACATATACTGTATACTGAGCACTCCATAGATGCATGACTTTTTGTACTGTTACTTGATGTACCTTCAATTAATAACATCACCAATCGTCATCATATAAATCAGCTTACCGGGTGTAGGACTTCCTAACCTTACTTATATGTATTTTTCAGTTAAAACAGAATCCACTGCTTGCGCTTATCTGAATATCATTGTTCTTCTGAATTTCTACGTCTGCCACAGAACCTCACAACACAGCTCTACCTTAACCAAATGGTATACTAAAACGATTCAACTTTTTGCCCAGCCCTTTAAAAGGCTATGCAGGTTACGGATTAAGATACAGCCAAGGGGTTTATCAGCACAATGGCCTATTTGCCAATTCCGAGCAAGCCCAAGGGAAAGCGAACAATGGACGGGCAATCACACACGTCTAAGGTCTATATTATTATTCTGTAAAGACAGTTCAGTAGCTTCTTTTGGAAAGTGGTGAGGATCGACGCTATTTCAATAATGTTGACGCTGCCGACGCTTCGCTGCGCTCGCCCCCTTTAGTCTTCAGGTAAGCTACCGCAGTGTTTTTTTCCCTAAAATATTTCTTCGTTCAATGAAAGTTCTAATTCAGCCATGATATGGTAAATTCTTCGATATGGTTACGACAGACATATATATAACCAATATAACGTTATATTTTCTTATTTCTAAGGCTATTTTATTTGTCGTACAGGTGGAATATTGTTGTATTGCAGTTGCACTGCATCTAAAAACAAACAACATTCAATTAAGCTTAATTTGATATTTTATTACTATTTCTCCACCGATGGAATGCCAGTAAACTACATCATATAGATATTGCAAATCCCATCAAATCACATTGGATCCCGCAAAAACAATCGTTGTAAATAACGCGGCAAAATCGGGATTGACCTTCGCCCGCAGACACTGCTGTGTCGTAATGACAATGTCAACTTGTCGGATTGTAGAAACATCGCTGGTGACTACTTCAAGTGATTTCATTGAGTCAGACTCACTGTAGGCGGACCGGACTAGACTCGGGCATAGTCCATTCATGAATTGGGCAACAACACACCCACACAGCTAACGGACTGGGGTATTAAACTTCGTCCGTACTTTAAATTATAAGCGCTAATTAAAACAAATTTGTTTGTGCCGTAAATTTTTTGGGAACACGGGAAGCTGTTAATCATTCTTGTACTCGGGTTTTGGTGTGTCGACATTTTCGTGCTAAATTAATGTTTTTTGGGCTGCAAACGATGCATAAGCCCACGGTTTTGGAAACAAGATAACTTTTCAGATAGGTTATACTGATCATTTATACAAATATTTTGCTTACCTTCACAATTAGGCTAACGTCTATAATTCAGCTATTCATCGAATGTCCGGATTTTTCCATAACCGTTATAAATTTACCTCAACATACCAGTTTTTTTTGCTGAGTACTGAATACTGTTTTATAATGCCACCAAGAAAGTATTTTTTTTTTAATTAAAGATATTAACATGGCTACAAGTCCAATGTGCACAAAAGAGGATATTATAAATATCTAATCATAAGATGTAGAACAGGTAGGTAATAATAAGTATGTAGAACGCTCATTTTCTCATTCTTCTCATTTAAGTGTTGCAATCTCACTTCACAGCAAAATACTACAATTATCCTGCTACTGTACTGTAAAAGTTTCGCGTAGAACTCGTGATCAATTGTGTTTTGCCCTGTGGAGGTAATTTTATTACCTTTCCGTCGTCGCCTTCAAAGAGGTCCAAATGATTTTATATTTGCAAAAAATATTTTCAAGGAGAGACGACTGTTAAACACGACAGTGGCTGAAGCTAACGAATTAACATTGGTTTTACAATCGAGAACAAATCGGCTAAATTTCGGTTATTTGTCTAAGCCACTATGTGCATTCTTTTCATCCGAGCACTGAGTAGATATGTTATTTTTTTTTTATTGAATCTCAGTAATTAACGACGACCTCTGAGGCGCCGCGGTTGTGGCTCTGCCTACCATGCGAGAGGCCCCGGGTTCGATCCCCGGCTGGGGATAAAATAAAACCTCCAGGTCATTATGTTTACATAGCGTCACGCCTTTTCCCTTACGGGGTGGCAGAGGCACAATTGTGCCCACTTTGAGCCAGTTATTCAATACTCCATTTTGCGTGATAGGGGGCTAGCCCATTGCCGCGGCTATAGAGTAATGAAGGTTTCCTCACGATGTTTTCCATCACCGTTAGAACGTCCGTATAATGTACTTCAGATAAATTAATTATCTCATTGGTAGATGGTCAGGAATCAAACCTGCATCTCCTGTGAGAGAAACCCGTTAGACCACGGAGCTCGGTCAAGATCTTGGATGTTTACATATGTATGATGTCGCTGTTTCTGGTTTCCACGACACAGGGTATCCTAGTGTGGGGTCAGCAATGAATGTGCCCGTATATAAATGTTTATATTTATGTTTACTGTTCTCTCTCTTTCACGTAAGAACTAAACGTTTAACGCCATGCAATGAACTACAAACTATGCCCTAAAAGTAAGTTTGTACCTAATGGCCGATTTCACCAACAATCCCTATATTTTAGGGGACACTTTATTTCTTTCAGGGGCCACCTAGCGATTGTTTCGATTTGCCCTACGTGTAAGGGTCATCTAGGCTCCTTGGAGACCCCCTAAATATGAGTCCGGCCACCGAAACAATCGCTAGACAGCTAAGAAAAAGAGCTAAGTAATAATAATAATATAATACCTTGGACACTATTTACACACATTGATCTAGCCCCAAACCAGGATTCCCTGTATCTTGGGTACTAGACAACGATACACATACTTATATAGATAAATATTATGCTTAGATAGATAAACAACCATGACTAGGGTACAAACATCCGTTCTCATCAAACAAATATTTGCCCCTACCGGGACTCGAACCCGGGACCCTTGGCTTCGTAGGCAGGGTCACTGCCGACTCAGCCATTCGGGTCGTCAAATGTCCCTTAACTGTTGGTGACATCGGGCATAAGTCCCCAATGCCAATTCGAACCCACTGGCGTTTAGTTCACACACGACCACTTTCACCAACCCCGATTAAACTTTCAATTAAGCGCTAACCCCACCCTGGCACCCCGGCTCATTAACTCGTTGCTGAGACTGATCGTGTTCCGATTCGACTAGTCGAATCGGAATTGGACGAGAATGGAACGGTATTGCTAAACACTTCGTACAGGTTGACAATGTTGCAAGAGTCTTGTGAGGGAAATACTGTTCTACAGAGTGTGTGGGTCTGTGGTGTTAGGCTAGCCCCCTGTCACGTGATATAGAGAATAGGTTTACTTGATAAACAAGGGCACAATAGAGTAGCCTCATTCATCATCATCCTCATCAGCCCTTGTCATCCCACTGCGGGGCACAGGCCTCTTCCAAAGACGACCCGAATGGCCGAGTCGGCAGTGACTCGAATTCGTAGGCAGGGCCTACGAATTCGAGTCCCGGTGGGGGCAAAATTTGTTTGATGAGAACGGATGTTTGTACCATGGCCGTGATGCGATGTGAGAAGCCTCGGTTAAGATTAATATTATAAGACCTAAAAACTGAAAGGTTTGTTTGACGTTACTCAAAATAATAATTTTTTAGTAACGTCAAACAGCAGTTGCTTTTAAAACACGCCCTCAGAACATAATCGTTGTTGCCAGTAAGGGACAGAGCAATACATCAGTCTCGCTTTAATTTTCTATGCGTAAAATGAAAGAGCCGCGATTTTTGACATTAAGTTACAGTATTTCAATGTTTTATGTTCTTGGTCTATTCGACATGATCTACGTGAAAATTAAAGAAAATATAATATTAATTCGTGATTCCTAATGCTGCCATACAGAGACGAAAAGCGTGATTTTTTATTGTTTATCTATTCAAGGAAAAAAAAACGGCCAAGTGAGAGTCGGACTCGGGCACTAAGGGTTCCGTACCATTATCTATTAAAACGGCAAAAAAAAAGACGTTTGTTGTATGGGAGCCCCCCTTAAATATTTACATATTTTATTTTATTCATTTTTAGTGAATATTTAACTAAATATTCTGTGAATATTTCAAGCATCTACCTGTTGCCGTTATCAATATCGAGTAAATACGAGAAAAAAAACGTTTGTTGGATGGAAGCCCCCTTAAATATTTATTTTATTCTGTTTTTCATTAATTGTTGTTCTAGCGGCAACAGATAAACATCTGTGAAAAATTCATCTGTATAACTATCACGGTTAATGAGATACAGCTGGTGACAGACGGATGGACGGACGGACGGCCGGACAGCGGAGGCTTAGTAATAGGGTCCCGTTTGGCACCCTTCGGGTACGGAACCCTTTGACTGTCTGTGAAACTAAGTTGTCGGTTGAGCATCAGGACCAGAATCAAAAAGACTCATCGGGCAAATTAGCTTGTTAGTTGCGGTATCGGGCACCATTCACAAAATGTGTTTTACCGTTCTCCAAATATTTTCTTTAAAACATTTTCTTAAATGTTTCTGGTTCTAAAACTCCATGGTATTTCTAGAATTTATCCTTATGCACAGCTCAATCAACCAAGCATTCATCTATTTCAACTGTATAGTTAAACTCAGATTTCACACACGCTTCCAAAGTAGGGCAAAGCGTTCGTGATTCGCTCCATCTCGTCTTAAACTACTTGCAACCACTCGTATATTCCCAATGACCCTAAAATCATTCAAATAGGCTATAATATCAAAATATATATTACAACTCCACCAAATTGAAAAGAGACCACGCAGTTATTGCATCAATCAAGTAGACTGTACATTCAATATGGTCGCACAGTAAGTAACGATACTCTTAAGTTGCAGCATTGAAAATACATTGTATATTTGACTACCAGTCAGTAAATAGACTACCGTTCTTTTTTAGGAACTGTCAAAGTGGTAATTTTGTTCACGAGTTCTATGAAAACTAGTAAGTGACGTCACGTCAAATGCTGTCTTTAACACAAAATTGAGTTCATAAAATGCAACTGCTGAAAAGGTACAATTCTGATGTTGTCAAACATTTTTGTTGAAATAGGTTCAGCTTGAGACGCGTTTCTTGATCTATTAAACCTTGACAAATACTGTTTTAGATTGTCTGTCCTTTTGGAGTGTATTTTCAATTGGTTGATCTATAATATATATTTATATTGTGGGCGAGTGTGTGGTCGGGTTAAGTTTAACAATAGAGAGAGAGCAATTTAAAAGGCTTCACTAACAGTTAGATATTGACGGGTCTTTCGTCAGGCTCGTCGGTAACATCATGCGGTATTTTTCACGTCTTTCAATTTTGATTGAGATCTGGTCCTCGAACTGTTATGGTTGTCAGTAAATGACGATTGGAATCGATTAATGATGTTATAATACACTTTTCTATTCGTCGTTATGAAAGAAAAATAATACTTTTTCTCTCAAAGTTACGTCATTTCATTACGTCTAATTTAAAATCGTTTTGATGTATAATTTCTTATGGTAGCTTCTTCTTGAAGTAAAACCTATGAATGTACTGGATGACCTGATGCGCAAATAAAGACGCTGTCATTTCCTGAGCATTAGACATTCCATTATTTTGAGTATCCGTCAAACTTCCAAGCCGTTTATCGGGGCTCAAGGCAATTCATCCTCGTAACTATCTGAATTAATTGTCTATTATAGTCTAAATAATGCTGTCAAATTAACCCTGAATTGTAGTAAGAATTCGTTTAATAGCATTCTCTGAATTCGTACTAATGGTAAAGTCAACAAGAGGCCAAAGAAGTATCGCACAATAGAACATGCAGTACGCGGTACATGTAAGAAGTAATGTAGGAAGTGTGATAAAACGTTTAATAGACGCACGCCTTTGTTCGGCCGGGTTATAAACGAAGCATGATTTGTGCACTTGCTTGTAGGGTTGGTAATCCCATGTGATAAAAAAATATTAAAAATTAAAATCAATAGACGATACTACACACTATTAAGCGGACACAATTAAGTGTTGCCACCGTAGTCTGTACTGTCCCATTTTCATCTATCTGTTCGTAAGACCTTTGTGAGGTACTTGGCCACCACAGTAGTTACTGCACTGTGGTGACCAAGACCTCACAAATAGGACAATAGCGACAAACCAGTCTGCACACGATATTTCATTTGCAGGGACACTGTTGACCAGTATCAACATAAATTGTACCGGGATGCGTTTTATACAAACCTATAACCAGCAATGAAAAGTGCCTAATGTAGAGCACCTTTTATTGAGTTGCAACAGTTTGAGTTTGAGACTAAGATGATATATCGTGTTGCTATGAAAAAAATAATAATCATAATAATAATTAATTAATTGAATTGAAGCAGCAACCCTAGGGAGCAGTACTCTAGAGAAACCCAATGCAGGCACGTACAGGATCGCATTGTACAAGATTGCAATCTAGCAGCAGCCTCTCAATGGAACCAATGGCCTATCAATTTATTTGCCAATAGAAAGGATGTACAATCTGACAATATACCCTTGAGATGAGCTTGTATGGGTATTGTTTACAACATTCCATAAAAAGTAGTTATTATAATTAATATTTTTGCGAATATATGAAACAAATAATAATTTGATGTACATAACCATTGCTTGCAACAATAGCAAACAATTCAAATTCAGTCATAACGAACGCCATGTTGATGAGATATTATCAGATATTAGCATCAGTATTATGATATCATAATGAATTCCTACAAACTGAATGAAACGGTAAACAAAAGACCCACAATATGTATTGAGACAGACAAACACAAAAGCAAGGAAACCACACTTTGTGACATGCAACCAGTTACCAGACCATATGACACATCCTGTTGGTGCAACACGAGCGTGCCAATTTGACCCTAGATGTATAAGCTCCAATTCATTTGCGAAAATTTCACACAGCCAAGCAGCAATTTTGTGGCATTCACCCATGTATCTGAACCATCGGATGTCTGAGCATTGGGCATGGAAAAAACGTATCTATATTCATGAGGATTAAAGGCTCTTATATCGTGGCAGGGTTCTCTGGAATTTGCATAATGAGCATTTTAAATGGGTCCTTTTTTAATAACGGACATAATTGATTGTACGGTCAATGCCATGGCGATTGCAGTTTTAAAACGGTGCTTTGGGGTTTTTGATTTTTAATGATACTATGTGGACCATTGTTCTTTAATCTCCCCTTGAAATGAAATCGTGATTTGCTTTTGTTGGTGTAAACCTGATAAATATTTTGGAAAGTCCTGATCATTTCATTCACCTTAACAGAAATAATTTTGCGTCCAAATTAAAAGAGAAGTTGATAGCAATATTGACACCTAAAACTATTCTTCTCGTTCTTCTTTCCATTCAGTGCAACGCCTGGTTTCCATGTTACCAGCTATAATGCTAAAACAGCAGTATGTTTTGTCGGCTTTGCAGCCAGCATTTCGAAATACACCAGCTGGCGTGTAGCCCTTATCTTTAGTCACACTGATAAGATTACATCTTTAGAGAAATACCTCAGGGGTTAGAGAAGGTCCTGGCATTTGCTCGATGGTTATATATTTTGATTACAGTAGAGTATTTTCGGAAGATCACCGTTGGCATTGCTATCTGTGATGATTTGTTAAGTATTAAGTCACGATTCTAATAAATCCTTTGTGCTATTTTGTCATATAATTTAACGGCAATCGCGCTTACTTAGTCATTTGTGCTGATAATTTTGATAATTGTTTTTGGCATTTTTTTCGGCCATCAAACAAGCTTATTAGCATTTTCTTCTAACTCCTTGTAGATTACAGAGCCCGTTAGATTTGATTTATTATAAACATTTGCCTTCTTATATTAAATCAACTTAACCTTACAAGTTTCTGCTGCAGAACTAATCATCCATGAGTCGAGCCAAAGTAACATTCTTCTTATACCTATGCCTTTCTAAGATTCATCCCCAACTATTATCGGATCATGCTCCAGAACATCCATATCTGTTACATCATTTTCAAGGCACTCAAGCACAAGCATTGCGGCGATTCTAATCTCAATAAAATCGTCTAGGATCGAGTCGGTAGTTTTAGTATCGAGTATTGAGGCTAGTCTGTGATTGGTATCAGCCTGACGCCAGTCGAGACCTACGCCACAAAGTACAGACTACAGAAGGGAAGCCCCATTCAATAACGAACTCATAGAGATTAAGGGCCTGTTTTAATATGTCCGGATAAACCCTATGTGACAGAAAACTCGTGTGAAGGTACAGTGGGCTACACGCGCACTCAGAGAGGTTTGGGCACGGTTTTAATGTCAGATGACGTTTCCGTGAAATAATGTCCACGAGTGTGTTGCTCGAATGCGTTTTGTAAGAAGCCTAACTTCTCTAGGGTTTGTGTTTTGTGGCCTAGGCGTAGACAGATAACGCGTGTAGCCATTTCGCATCCTTTAGAAGTTGGCCCTTCTAATAGCCGCGTAAGTAGGAAAGCGGTGCCATAAGTCTATTAATAGCTTTTATGATAAGATAGTTAGTTCGGTGTGAATAGCGGGTAATGTAGGCAATTTCTATGTATTTAACTTGCACGCTTATCATATATTTTAGGCGCTTGCTGCTGTGTTTCTTTTATGCAGATAAGGAGGCATTTTTATAATAAATAAATAAATAAATAAGGAAGACATCAAATGTATAGGTAGGTATTTTGACTCTTGGAGTAAGTACGCAAAACATCTTACTGAATACAAATAAACCGAGATGAAATATGGCTTTGAATTTAAAAGCGAGAACGCAACTATAAAACTAGTAAGTATCTTCTCACGGAATACATAATATAAAGCGAATGAGCGTTCGAGATGTTTTATGGAGTTGTAAACCTAAAACTTTCATAAGCGTTCTAAACCTTAACAGCCTGCAGTTCGGTTAGTTTGCCATAATTTGAGTCTAAATTTATAAGCAACTATAAATCCAGGAAACAAATCCAAAGTTGACACTACCATTCTTAGCTAATACCACTGCGTCTACTGACGCGTGATATATTAGCGGAACCATCCAACACGATAAGTCAAAGACAATCAAAAATTCATTGTCACGCAATTCAATAATGGCCCTTTACAACACAATAATAACCAATAACGTAAACCCAGCAACAAAAAACCCATGCGATTGCCAATTTAATCACAACAGTGTGCGAATTTCAATCCGCGACGTTTCAGCCAGGGTTCAAGAAATAGTGGATGTAAGTAAGGAAGTAGTAGTCAGTGATAAACAGGCGAGGAAAGGCCCAAATCTCGATCGTACACTGAGTAATTACAATTTGTAAAACCTTAAATCACTGGTGCTGATAGCAATACACTCGTTACATTACCATTGATTAATTAAATGATACGGCAAGCATTAATTCAGTTAGTACCTTTTTGCGAACTTCTCTGCGATGTGACTTTTATCTGTGTGAAAGGCAGAAAGTACTCATTATTTTCTTCCATTCCTCTGGGACAATACGTAATTGCCATTTTTATTACGTTGTACGCAAGTGTTTACATCGCCTTGTAAAGTACGCTTTAGGCTTTGTTCTTATTATGGTTGACTTATGTTTCCATATTAGGGGCATGGTTAAATCGATGTGTGGACGACAGCTTCCCGGGAAAATAAAGCTAACAACTATTTATTATTTAATTATTTCATACAAGTCCTGCAAATGAAATGGAGACGCAGTAATTTATGAAATATTATTTCATTATTTTGGCTAGTCTTAATGCTGATAATGTCCTTTAGCCATCTCCTTGAAACGCCGCTAACTAGCGATGTCAAATTTGTAAGGAAAAGACATAGTCAGCGCTGACTGACAGCCGTTATGAAAGACGCGGGCGACATCTTTTGTTTGACGCGTGAGTTGAGGTGTCTTACAAGCCTTTTCTGTGTCGCCTACGTCGTCTGCGTCTCAGCTTACGCGCAGGCTTATGGGTTTCTTCAGCTCCGTCTACCACTTTTTGGGAATACAATGATTAATGACATGATGTTATATAATATATATAATAATATTTCTTTAAATGCCTTGTTTTGTTTGAAGAAATCTCTTTTAAGAGATAAGCTCGCCTTTGCACATGCATTTTCTTTTAATGTCACTGTGAAAATATATGTGTGCAGTAAAATAATTATGAATTAATTAACAAAGATGGCATCACAACTTTCCCCTGTGCCCTGTATGTAAAATTGTAAATGTTTATGTATATGGCGATGATACGGTTGTGATAGGTATCATTCTGGAATTATTGCCTTTTAGTATTCGGAGCAAAAAATATTTTTTTAAATCAATATCTTACTTAAATGCTCTAAAAAGAAAATAAACTTTAAATTGAATCAAACCCATAAATTAATCACATCACACAATTTGTTATGATTGGCTTGCTCCATCATGAGATCAGCTGATTTTCATGACATGCAGCTTCATGAAGATATTGTATAGGACCAAAGGATAGTCAAGACAAATCAAACGCGCCCAAACTCGATAGGGTGGCGTCGTTTGGTTAAAGATTTGCCATAGCCACCTTTCGGCTCCATCATCAGATCAGCTCCATGTTATCAAAATATTGTATTGTCATCCGATTTACATATGCATGCAAAATTCCAGCCCAATCGGAAATCGGGATGTGGGTCAAGTTTTTACCGATATATTTGATCCGAACATACAACATACATGCATGCAACATACATTGCAAGTTAAAAGCTTTTAATAATTAATATTTTTATGTCGCAGTCATTCATAGCTTTCAATAGTCATGTTGCCAAAAACCACAGGTTCTCAAACCTGACAAATCATCAGGAAAACAATAGTAGTTATTGTGACTGATACATAATGGAGGGCATTAAAACTCGAGAGTGGGTTTATAATATTATCACTCGAGAGTAAAACTCCTAATTATGTACAGTTCCATACACTAGTTTATCTACACACATATCATAAGCTCTCTTTGATGGGTTCAGGAACCGGATGTTCGACATCGTGGCATTGATCATTGCTCTACACTTGTTAAGCTTGTTCAGTAGTACCAACTTCACAGACAAACTGGGGCCGACATGCAGGCGGGCGTCGGCGTTCGAAATTTGAATGTCATAATATGTCGAAATATCGACACATTATGGTCATAACGTATCAATATTCAGATAAGAAATTAATTTTTAACAAGTAGTATATCATTATACTGGTCGTAACGTGCGGTTTCTGGACGGAGTAAAAAGGGTGTATGCATACGTGTGAGGATGAAATATTTTTCGAACCGGTGACAAACCTCCAATTAAGAAATAATAGGGTTCCAATTTCGAAATTTCGATAACCCGCCATACCGGCGACAGGCCTTATCGGTACCTATCAACGATAATGCTGATTGGTACAATAAAATTATCGTTCGATATGTTATCGAGGACAGGGGGCCTACTCGTAAATACTCGATCAGGTATCGATCATTACCCGCTGATTCACTAACGCTGAAAATTGTGGAAATCTGACAGTTCTCCCATTAAACAACAATTTCACATAAACTGCGTTTATTTTGCGGCGATACTTCTTCTTTTTATGGCGTTCTAACCTCTTTTATGGGTCTATTTTGCCAGTGTCCAGTGTGTTTGAAAGATCACAATTTGGTCACGTTCTCTTTCGAGACCATAGAATCTTACGTCTTGAGAATGTTTGTTGCTCGTTAGCACTACCCGGGAGGACGTGGGATCCAAGTATTTGTAGTGGTAGGACAACGATTCCCTCTCGGTCTTTCACGGGTGATGGAAAGTTACGTCATGAAGTGGTTATAACCGGTCAACACCTCGACCTGGTTAAGAGGCATCGCGAATTTGAAACTCATACCATTTTAATAAAAATCTAAAGCTATATCGTTAGGCTAACGTATATATGTCACCGTAAGATTGTCAAAACCGTTAGTTGATAAACTAACGTATTTTTCTCGTTAGTTGGTCAACTATCGATAGATAGTAAACTGTAGCGTACTGCTTACTATATTTAAAAAAAAACTGTTAAATAGTAAACGGGTTTAAACTTGAATTGCAAACGAAATACCAGGGAAAAAACACTGCGGCTGCGTAGGTGAAGACCAGAGGGGGCGAGCGCATCGAAGGACCCGAATAGTTCGTATTAGGTTGTCATGTAAGAACAAAAGAAACGTAAGTTGTTAACCCTGTCAGTCTGGTCTGGAAATTGAATAAACGTGAATAGGTTCGAAAAATTAGCGACATTCAGGCGCCAGGTATGTATTGGTTAACTTACATGTTATGCTTCTATATAACCCTCGGCAAAAAAGTGGGGTTTTAAGTTTGAAGCGTCTACGTATGTCTGTCTTTGTGTCTCTGTGTCTGTCTGTGGCACTCTAGCGCTCAAACGGGTAGAAGGCATTTTAATGCGTTTTTTTGAAAATTGTTAGAAAACTTCATCATAATGGTTCTATACTTTAATAAAATCGATTCAGCAGTTCAAGAGTTGTCAGCCTAGTCATGCTTTGTTATTATTGTATTCACTCTCTCTTAATGTGTCGGCAAGGATGTTTTTTTTTATTTATAGTTGTTCAAATCACGTGTAGGTATTAGGTAGGTATACTCATGAATAATACAAGGTAATATTGTATTCTTTCAACAATTGCCACTGCAATTACCTCATCACTTTCAAAGCAATTTCAAGTAACCCAATTTAGCTTGAGCAAAAACGGTACCTATTGTTTTCTAAATTGAAATTATACAATTTAACGGTTCGGCAGATAAGGTTTTGTCTGTAGATAAAAAAGATGAGTAGGTACCTACCTATCTTATCTGTGTTCCGAATTGCTTTGTCTACGCCTATGTATTTCCATTGTTTACTTTAGTTTTTCTAGGTTTATTGTTTAATACCCACCTGTTATTCAGTATCTCTTTAGTGTGAACGGATAATCTGCAACCTTGGTGGTTAACAGATGGCGCTCCGTGCGGGCGTTTCGTCGGTAAAAGCGAGCGTCATGCCGTCTCGCGTCGGTAAAAGCGTGTTTAAGATGTGATGTCAATTGCGGTAGATGGCGGACTCCGCCAGGCGGAGTTCCAAACCTAATTTAGCCAAAAATAATTACCTGTTTAATTAATTGTAATTCCTCGCAGTAGTCATGAAAATTACTATGTAATGTCTCGGCGAAAAGTGCAATAGATTGACTCGTTTCTTAAAACTCACTCGTCCATCTATTGCTCACTTTCCAGCTTCTACAACAATGTATTATTACTTTATAGTATCAGAAATGATTTATAAAGAAGGTGCCTTCAAACTATGGGATCCAATTTAAATTACATCTTAAGATATATTTTCTTTTGTATGAAACCGTCAAATATTCAGTGTGTTGTTTAGTTTTCTTAATTTATTATTGCATACCCATCTGTTATTATAATAAGTTGGTATCTCTTCAATGTGAATGAACGTCTCCACCTTGGTGGTCCAAAATATTTATATTGAGCGTCACGACGCAACTGTCTTTCATCCCTTTCTTCATAACCACAAAAATGAATCATTATCCAAAATTCCAAATACAGATTTCACTGAAACCAAAACACGATCAACCTTTTTTATCTGATAATCAACGGAAATGCCGTCCGTCATAGTTTTGATAGCATAAATCAATTTTATGTATCTGTATCAACAGAAATAGCCTCAGATCATGACACAGCCATAAACAGATAGCGTACCGTAATTAATTATGTTTTCTTTGGAAATTCCTGGCCATAAATAGCTGCTGCCGCGGCGGTAGATTGTATGGCTTGCATGACTTGTATGGCTTGCGCTTCGTATGAATCTGTCGCAAACAATATTTACACGTATAGCCTGTATGTAGTACGGGAAATGAACAGCGCTGTAGCTCTGTATAATCCTTTTATGTATAATCCTTATAGGTGATTCGGACTCCGGAAATCTTACAAGTACGATTGATAACCTATCGACTGTTAGAGGCTATAGACATCTCCCGGCAAAATCCTCCGCAAGTGCTTCTGATAACGATAACGATACCAAAACAAAAATACATCGTGATCCCTTTTCCCACAGGACAGTTGCGCATACAGTATCATCTACCTACCATAATAAATTGCTTCCTAACGCAGACTGACTGACTGACAATGCAAAGCCTAAACCACTTCCGAAAATATTATATTTGTACGTCAAAAACTTGTTTTTTTTTTAAATTATCGATATGAATGACATTTGGGATTAGGTCGAGGTCTGGTAGCGACAAAGCTTTCTTTCTAGCTACTACAAAAATGGTGTCCTTATCTTTAGCAAGCGAATAAACTCTGTAATACCAGTGGACCTTGAAGCATGAAACATAATATAGGGGTTTCTTATTTAGTATAGAGGAGCACTAAGTTGTTTTTTTAATACTTAAAGAGGAAAAAATTGGTCACTAATACAAGCGATAGCTGTAATGTTAACCTAAGAAATAATCACAGACTACTTGCGCCCCGGTTGAGACTCGCGAAGGTTAGCAATTCTTTCAAGGGTCAATGCATTCTCTACTACAACAAGATACCTCTGGAGATCTTGAAATTTCCATTTGAGCAATTTAAAATCCATGTTAAAGCGACTTTGTTGAAGAAGCGATATTACAATGTTCAAGATTACTTAAATGATGGGTCTGTATGTGGTTAATCTGGCTCAACACAGACCTTGCTGTTAATAATTTTGTAATTATTTATTCCTGCTTATTAATTATGATAATGACTAAATATTATATTTTGTATTAGTTAAGCATAAGCAATTTTTAAAAAGAGATCTAAAAATCAATCTGTGGGAGTTTCTACGCCCTTCTTCTCCCACAGTGGTCCAATGTAGAGAAGTGGCAAAAAATGACGATTGCTATGTATATGTAAATATCTACAGTAATAAAGACATTTGGAATTTGGAATTTAGTAATGATCTTTTTCTTTTCAGTTTTCTTACTACACAATTATTATCAGTACAGCTGCAAGTGCAGTCAATGTTTAAATAATGTCTGAATATAGTAGAGCTCTTATCGCAATCGATTTGTTGCTGTTACTATCAGGCGCCAACCTCTCATATCAATTCTAACCTTGTATTAATCTATATATATGAGTCGGTGTTGAGTGTAACCATTTTATATAGATACTAGTATTAGCAAGCTTAATATTAAAAACTTATAGAGCTCTGTGGTCTATTGCAGCGGTTCCCGAATGGTGTTCCGCGGAGCCCTGGGCTTCCGTAGAAGGCTCTCAGGGGATCCGCAAAAATTCAAGATTTCGATGTTTTTTTTCTAGTCTAGCTAGCTATTTTTAATCGCTTTACTCGTACCTTTGATATATTTAGATATAGATATGGGATTTGGCGCCTATCATGGCGTTACTTCCATTTGTGTCAACTTATAGATGCGAGGCTGGGTTTTCAGCTCACGCCTACACGAAAAATAAGTTTAGGAGTAGGCTGAATGCTGCACCAGACCTCCGAATCCAATTGTCAGACATAAAACCTGACTTAAATGTTATTTTGTCAAAAACTATGAAAAGATTTCATCCTTCGCATTAAGTTTATCTAAATTAAATATCTTTTTGTTATAACTAAATAAATATTTTTATCTTAAAAAGTCTTTCTTTTAAAGTTAAACTATACTTACACGATGCGAACACCAAGCCGAAAAGCCTCAGTATGGTGTGATCTCACATACAAAAACAATTTTACAGTAAGTTTTCTTCTTACTTGATCTAGGGTTCCGCACAAAAATGGAGAGCCAAAAAGGGTTCCGTAGCCAAAAGAATTCGGGAACCGCTGGTCTATTGGGTTGTCAATTGTCAATTGTAAGACGGGCTGGTTTCGGCAACTCGACGACGAAAGCGCCTATTTTGCGTGTGGGTGGGAATGCGATATCATTCGAGCCAACCCAACTCCTCCAGGAACGCCAGCAGGCCCTTTACGTTACCGGCTATCCCTGGAAGGTCCCTCGATTGACCGAGGTGTTTAGCCCTGTAGTCCGCTACTCCTGTGCACTCCATGAGGACGTGAGCAGCCGTTTCTTCTGCCTCCAAGCAGGCTCTGCAAAGGGGGCTGTCGGTAACACCTAGCACATATAGATGTTTATTAAAGAAACCATGGAAAGTAAGTGCTGCAGTCACCAGTCGCATGCGCGGCCTACTAAGTCGAAGCAAGGTCTTAGCAAGCCTAGCGCTAGGGGACGGCAAGGCCAGCTTAGCCTGTCTGCACTCCTCATGGTTTGTCCAAAGAGTGGCATGATCATTCCTGGTCGACTCTCTCAGAAATGTGCGTACCATCTTGAAGGGAAGAGGGATGATAGGTTCGGGACCATACGCTGCCAAGCTAGATCCTTTACGCGCCAACTCATCCGCTGCATCGTTACCTCTTGACCCGCTGTGTCCTTTTATCCATTGAAGGATTACGCGGTTATGTTGACATACCTCCATTAGTCGTTTGTGACACTCGTAGATTAGCCCTGAGTTAATAGTGTTGCTATTTAGGGCTTGTGAGACGGCCATGCTATCCGAGAGGATTCGAATGGAGGAATCTCTTACCTTTCTCGATGCTATGGCATTAGCGGCCGAGATGATGCCCATGCATTCAGCTTGAAAGACAGTATTATGGGCACCCAGTGGTCTAGTGGGTTTCACGGTTGCTTCTCGCACAGGGGATGCTGGTTCGAATCTGGTGTGATACGTTCGTGTACGAATGAGATAATTAATTATAATTATAATTATAATCTATTATTAATAATTAATTTATTATAATAGGCAACACAACATTGTTTTTCGTTTGCGACCAGTTTCTTGGGGAAAGTTGTTACTATCATTCCACAAAAGATGGTATCGTCTGAAGCCACCTTGAGGATGATTCTTTTCATATTTTATTCGGTTCACTCGCAGGGGAAATGAGAGCATTAGTATGACATTTAACCCCTTAACCCATGGCGCGAGTCGCGATCTTCAACCTTATTGCTTGGTAATAAAGTTCAAAACCTATAAAAACCGTATATGGTAAAGGATTAGGGGCAATTTAATTGAGCAGCAGTCCCTGTATTTAGTCATATGTTTAATAAATTCATAATATGATTGTTATGTAGCAAGAAGAGGTCTGTATATAGTCTCTGCCTACCCCTCTTTGGGAAAAAAGCATGAGCATATGTATGTATGATTGTTTCTGGTAATTACAGCTAGTGTCTGTTTGCTATATGCAATTAGTATTACTCGAAGCATAATTTATCTTAATGATAAAATTAATAGTGATTGATTAATAGTGATAGTGATGATAAAGTTAGTCGACTAACTCACTGAGTAGCACTCAGAAGGGATTTGGCGAAATACTGCCCCGGGAGCAATGGGGCTGGAGTTTGCAGATAGGTAGTTTATAGGTATGGCATGTCAATACCTCGTCCGTGCAAAGGTCCCCGTTACTCCAGGCGGAAAGACCCGCAGTGTGAGAGGGACAGAATCGGGAAAAAATGAAAAAACTTAGCGCTAAACGACAGAAAAATTGTTTAAAAATGAACTACGCTATTTTGTTAAAAAGTTTTTTAAGGAGATTTTGCGAATACTTATTATCTATATTTTGAACGAAGTTCCACAATTAAATTATTTAGGATTTCAGAATTACAGGAAAAAATAAAACAATTTGAGGAGTTTTCCTAATTAAATTCTATCGAGACAATTTCATCCCATCGCGTTTCCCTTTAGTGAAAATCTTAATCAAATACTCAATAAACGTTAACCTAAAAATCAATTCTGTAGATGACTTCATGGTGGAGGTAATTTTTCGACTCCTTCATTAAGTGTGGGAGGGGGGATACAGTTTTTATGGAGATAAAAAACTATTTATCTAATGAAGCTGAAATTTGGCAGCTAGAATGTTTATAGACACAAAGCGTCAATTCAGTAAAGTTTAAGTTTTTATCGAAATTTTCTTCCACTAGGGGACAAGGGACGGAAAAGTTTGTATGAAAAGACACTAGGTACTCTTCGTATGAATGTGTTAATTTGGCAAATGGGATGTTGAAAAATTATGGGTGATCAGTTCAGTCAAATGTTTTCAAAATTCTGCCCCCCACTGGTTAATAAAGGGAGGAGGGTGGTGGGGTAGGAGTTGTATAAAACTCAAACTTTCCGACTATTTCATGAAATAGTCGGAAAGGGTTGAATTTCACGATAACAAGTATTTTTAAAGCATTCGTATTCAGTACTACATACCTACAGTTTTTTTAGATATGCATGTCGAACTATAACGAAGACTATTCGGGAGCGTTGCTGCACTCGCCCCCTTAAGTCTTCACCTAAGCTACCGCAGTGTTTTGCCCTAAATTCAACCATGGTTGACGATATCATGATAAAGCCAATTATGCGATATGATTACGACAGCGACACGGCCTTATTAACCCATTATGTACTAGTGTTTCCATAAGCCAACACTATTCGTGGCACCAATTTAAGAAAAAGAAAAACTAGTATCTTACCCATAATCTATTTATTGCTGCGTGAAACAGAATGCCTGCTTCTGATTTTATGACGACAATATTTTTATAAAATTTATTATATTCCTACTTAATTATATATTGCAGAATTAGTATAATTGATAAGTGTGTACCTTAAAATTGTTTCTTATATAGCTATCATAATTTTAGATATTCGTTATTTTACACATATCTAACAAACTAAGACATTCTGATACCAAAAAAATAAAAAATTACAAAAATCCACACAAAGCTTCGTCACAAACTAATAAATACTTAATACAAATAATACAAAATTAGCTACACAAACAAACCGCCCCAAGAATCGCTCGGCCCAAAGGTACCCATTACACTAGCAGCATTTAGCATTTAGCAGCTGCACGGCGAGTGAGATCCTCTGGACCAGGCAAACCCCAGAGCGTTTGTCAAATCCTCGGTCCCTCAAGCGACGCCCAATGTGCTTGATAAAGATCCTAATGTCCTATCCTGCGAACCCCAAACCCCCGTGGTCTCAACGGCCAAAGGAATAAACAGATATTTTTATTGATTTTGTGGGTACATGAGTTTTTTATTATGAACATTATGAACTTCGTAGAAATGGCGTACCGTAAGAAATACGAAGCCCCTCCTAAAAGTGGTGGTCGGTCAGTCAGGTCAGTTTTAGCAGTAGTCAGATACAGTTTTAGGTATGGGGTATGGTTAAATAATATAGCTATAAATTACCTTATAATTAAATATATTAGTACCGATTTGTAAGTTCCAACTTTTTTTACCAATTACTTTGTTACCAGCGTCGTCCACGATCTTTATAAACATTTCATTGCATTTCATTTCATACAATCTATAATGGGGGCTAAAGTTTGCATGGACTGGCCATTTTTACACGACTTTGCGCGAGCTGATAGTTAATTATACGTGCTTTGCACGTGATAGTGTGGTATGTTAACTTACTACATATGATAAATAATTAAAGAGCCTAATTAAAAACCAATTGAGTGAAAGACCATTAACAGCGGAACTTCCTAAAATGAGCGAAAAAAAAATACAAAAGCATGCACAAATTACTGTTTGCGCGACTAAATTACGGCGAAGTGGTGAGTCGAGTTAGGTAAAGGATTAGGGGATTAGAGAACCGAAGCCCCATTTATCCTTCATGTTAGGTAGGTTGAACATCTAAGAATAACAAAATCTCTCTTACCTACCTGTCATTACACTCCGATGAATATGTAACATTGAATGCCGATACCCACTTTGTCGTAAATGGTCTGATCACTTCTAGTGTTTTTCTCGCTAATACTTGTAATTCATTCATAGTATGTTGTCGGTAACCAGAAACGATTATTGGCTACTTAAGTATGCAATATTCTGAATGGAATATTTTGTTCATTATAAAGCTCAGTTCGGGTATTGTTTCATAGGCACTTTAAAGTTTTTTGTTATGAGAGACCTCACATCTGCTTACTGCTCTCGCATCTGTTTGGAATTGGTAACTTTATTAGGTTCACACATTTTCAGTCTTACTTTGGATATTGAATAATAACTTCTAACGTGTGAGAGAAAAGGCAACTTCATAAACACTTAAGCCCGTATAAATGTATTGATTACCGGCTCATATTATTTACTAAATCCAATTACATTGGTTATTTGCACAGTGGGATCATCAGTTAATATTCTGTTTAAGATTTCAAACTATTTTTACTGTACAACTTAGAAGCATCTTCCTCTCTCTTTTTATTTTTATTAATTGTTAAGATAGTATCGCCACATAAAACACGTGTTCTTAAAATATCTTCTTTCGTTTCCAGGTAAGCACGCTAGATTGACTACGGTCATTAGACCAGCCCATGCGTAAGCGTAAGGGAATTTGTCTACAAACTGGTAAGTGATAACTTCCAAATTTTTGAATGCGGCTCGCTTAATCAATCCTTAATTTGGGTTCTAAAATGTCTTGTGATGATCATTACTGTCTTCATCTTTACGATTGGTCGTTTAGAGTTATAATTTAAGGTACGGACTCTGTAATCAATTTACCTACGCCCCGACTGTTGCATCTATAAAAAATGTGTAGTGTAGGTCATTAGGGCGAAGAGCGTATCGCGTTGTGGTAGATAGACATTCTCTATTGTTTTTTTTCTGTAAATCGGACAAAGTAGGTCGTCCCGATTTTCCATAACTTACCTATAGTCAACGACCCAATCCAATTTTGAGGTATCGCTTTCTTATGCCATGGTAATACAATTCAAAATATATGATAGGGGAAATTGCTGCTTTTGCAGTCCGTGGTCGTTGTAAGGTTAATTAGGGCGCATGTATCGGTAAAACTCGATTCGTGGTGTTTGAAGTTTTGGAGAAAACCATATTAAAATTAACAAAAGGCTTTTATTAAATCTATTTTTCAAAAAAAACTGATTATTTCCATAATTTCAAATACTTCGCTTTAAGATGTATCGGATACCTATTTCGTGACGGAAGAACCATATCAATATTACTTTTAGATCCCTAGAGATAATCCTTTTTAGGTGAAAATAATTTATTTAGTTGTTTTTTCATGCAGTTCCCATGGGCGTTATGATGTTATCAAACACTACCACACGTATTTCAAACAATACTAGTCTTAAGGTCCGGAACCTTTATTCCCAGATACCTTCTTCGGAATTATCCCTTCTAGCTGCAAAAGGGGGCATAACATTCCCAGATGCCCCTGCCCCTAGGCTTTGTTTACACAATGTTGTTTTTACACCGGTTTCGCTTCTTCTAAGTTCCAACCTATCCTATAACCCAATCGAATTTGAGCCACAATAATCTTCTCTAGCCTATAGGAGGGGACCCTCTTGGAGGGGGCATCTAGGAATAATGCATCTGGATACACAACAGAAAACTCAAAGTTTGACGGACACTTAGACACGCTGTCACCTATTTCTCGCTCGGGTAATGACAGCAAAACTTTATTTGAATAGCAGTCTGGTCATTAACGAAAAAGAGGGTTGTTATAAGTTTGAAGCATCTCTCTGTGTGCGTGTGTTTGTTTGTGGCACTCTAGCGCTCAAACTAATAGACGGATTTTAAAGTATTTTTTTTAAATGATAGTAGGCTTTACTGCGATGGTTCTTAGCTATGTTTCATCAAAATCAGTTTAGTGGTTCGAAACTTATCAGCTTAGCAAGGAAACAAGACATCCGAAGGTAATACTTAAGATTTCATTTTTATATTCGGGGTCTTTTAAATTTTTAACTATTGTTTATTTCAAGAATAAAAAATCATTCACTGTACAATTTGTGCAGACATGTTTCTTATTTGTAGTTAAAAAAAACAGTAAATCTACTGCGACAAGGCACTTGTTACAGTACGGTACAAGCTTTCACTGGGTAAACACAAATGATAAAACAATCCACTCACTCAGCTAACGGTCGCGTCCATTAGCCGAACTACTTTGTCGGTAGAAAACTGGGTGTGACCATGTGTAAGTGAAATGATATATCAGTAGTACTGTAATTTAAACTGTGGTTAAGCGTGGTGTATATTTTGGAGAAGAACTCCCGGAATCCTAGGTTAAATTTAAGGGAACAAAAGTCTGAATATGCGGTGAAATGAAATATATTCCTATGCAGCACCAGTAATGCAACTTTTATTGCGAATTTAAATTTTGAGTGGTCTGCAAACACAAACATTCAAATATTCAAACATCCAATCATTCAAACATCCCGACATCCAAACATCTAAATATCGCTATTTTCACATTTATTATCAGTTGGATTTCCCGACTCGAATTGAAAATGGAACTACTTAGGTATAGTAAAATGGATATATTTAGTTTATATTAATACAATAGATCTATGAGAACACTACCACCATTGGTAGACAAAATTCTACCATTATATTAGAAATCTCGCGCGCTGGTCACATAGGACCATGGATTAGTAAACGCATTAGAAGGTCATTTCGTTTAATGAAGTTCAGCACGTGTAAATCTTGTCGCGTGGATGGATGTCCAATGATAATTGTTGCTCCTATCGCATACAAACTGTTTTACTAATTGTCTGAATGCTATATGTGTCACATGGCACGTGGTCAATCACATGTTTGTGAGTCCAAATGATGGCGCGTAGTCGTTGGGTTCTACAACTCAGGAGTTTATGCACATTTGGTGCGATCTCAGAGGTATCATCTGACATTGCTTACTGGAGACTATCAGGATGAATTAAAAAATCAAGGCCATTCCATTTCATTATTCAGTTGGGTGGAATTGGATATAGTATTAATGCGCAAGAATAAATAATTTAACGGAAGTCATCATGACTAAAAGAGAACTTTTAAGACACCATGATAAAAACTTAAATCATCCTTTCTGACAATTTCTCACCGAACCATACCAACTTTCAAACATATGTAAGTGGACGGTAAAGTGCATAATTCACTTTTAATACCACAGCCTGAGATGAAGGCGTCATTTGCGTGCTCAAAACGTCATTCTGTCACTAATTCAGGTAGAGACGGGAAAAAATTGCCCACAATTGTGCGCCGGCACACCCAAAGCAAACAGGCCTTTTGCGGTCGAGAACCGAGACACATTTGTTTGTCGGGAAGATATTAGCTTTTTGTACCAACAAGTTGTAAGTAAATGGGTTTATTTTTTTGGAAGACGGTATTTCGCTTCCTTTGCGCCAGATGGGCCGTTTTTGCAATCAAACTCGAGCGTATACTGTTTTTGTTTAGTCTGTCCTGTCTTGTGTGAGGGATTGAGGAAGTTTTGAATACCAGACAGACAAATTAAGTTAGCTCGACTTATGTTTTGTCCTCTTTAAGGCTGACAATCAAGCGATGAGTCAAAATACGGAAGCGAAACAGTCCGCAAAGACTGTCAGACTTAAGGGATTATGACACTTTCCTAAATTTAGGATTCTAAATGATTTAGATACCTAATTTAGTACAGTGTAATCACGTTTAGGCTAGTTAGGATCCTAAAAAGTATCCTAATTAGAAGCAAGGATGGTTTCTGACAAGCTGAATGATTTAGCATCCTAGTTAGGACAGGTGTAATAATATTTAGTGCAGTCAGTCGCCACGCAAACGTCACGGCGGGCGGATGTGTGTTTTGTGTAGGTCCTTGTAGGTATACTCCGTATACGTATATAAAAGCAAGTGATTTAAACATTGTGTTATTTACTTACCCTTATATGATGCTTCAGGGCTCTGTATATAGCCCAACAAGTCTCGGGGATTAGTTTTGTTAATGAGGATTGGGATATAAGATAACTGTATTGCAAATCTTGATATGAGTTTCCCGTCGCAAGAAACCTCAAAGTTACAATTAATCTCTCTCTTGCACTTATACTTTCACGCAGGAAAGTATCTTGTTTTTGAATTGCAGGTGTCACCAAGTTTAGTAAATCGTCAAACGATTTCGTATCCATTCGTAAATAACATCTGAAATATTCAGGTTCTAAAATATTCATTATATTTATTGTCGACAATTTGTTCCTCAGCAATAAATACTCCTTGACCCAAGTCCTTCTTTTTTCTTTTTTTTTACTTCTAAGGACGCTACGGCCAAGGCTACTCCAAGGCCAATCTTTTGATTTTTAGAAAATACTGGCGGCATTGCATCCGAGACGTTCGTCACTGATACGCTTGAAATGCTGACTGATTCAGTGACTAAATTTAGAATAGTGTAATCATTAGCGTCCTTCCTATCCCCTCTCTTGCTTTCTAATTAGGATTACTAAATTTAGCCAAGTGTAATAAGCCCTTTACTTATGACAACGGCTGGCAGACTTGATGTTAGGCAATAAAATCAGAAAAGTTTACAAGATTTTAGGGGCTTACTTAGCTAAGATGTAGCACATCAGTAACTGGAACATCTGAGTCTAGCACGAGGTGAAAACCAGTATTTCTAGCTTCAGTGCTATTCCCTTAAAAATAATTTATTGCTAATAAAAATAACAGGTCTATAGCAGGAACTGAAGCAAAAAGAGATAGATAAATCTACAAAAACAAAACATATTTTTTTGTTAAAAGGAGGAAGGAAGAAGCGTGGAGGAGGCCTCGCTTTTTTGTAGTGTGAGAATGAGTAAGTGTGTGTGAGTTGGTGAGTGGGATACAACTAAAAAAGATATTTTATCATGTAACTACAATAAATAAATAAATGCATATGTGGTAAGATAACATTATTTGCTTTTTGTTAGAAGTGAATCTTTAGTAGGTTCATTCAGTATTTGTAAAGTTTATAAAAATTGTTTTCTATGTCATGAGTGGTGAGGGTATATACATATATCAGCAGATTTATTAATTCTATTATATGTATATATATCGTTTTTTAGACCACCTATAAATCTCTCAACTTTGCCCTAATCCATCCCTTGCTAGACAAAAGATTCTGTTTTGCTTGGTGCAAAACAGAATCTTTGGTCAGGTGGCGGAGTAATGCCAATTCGTGTATTACCCAAGGCTTCATTTATTTTTCCAGCAAGATCATTAACTACAGTTGCGAAGAATGTATTTACATCGTCAGTAGTATTTGGATTGTCCACTGGTCGTAATAACACACTGCTACTCTTTGATTTGGTAGTGTAGAAGTGATCCCTTTTAGAATCTTCCATAGCTCCTTGCATAGGTAATGGCAATGAAAAATACTCGTTGAACGTTATTATTTTAATTCATCGCTCCAAATTTACAACAACCGGTTTAGCCTAGCGGGTAGTGACCTTGCCTACGAAGCTGACGATCCTGGGTTCGAATCCCTGTAAGGGCAAATATTTGTGTGATGAGCATGAATATTTGTTTCTTAGTCTTGGATGTGTTCTATGTATTTACATAAGTATTTAATATGTTGTCTCTCTCTATTAAATATATCCATAATACAAGCCTTATTGAGCTTATTATGGGCCTAGTTCGATTTGTGTAAGATTGTCCTCTAATATTATATTGAATTGATTAATAGTCCTTGGCTTCGTCTACCATGAAGAAGGCAAAATTAGTTTTACATAAACATGATCTCTACCGTCTTTGGTATTGAACAACAACAGGCAACCAACAAAAAAAACACTTCATATCACGATCATTTTCTCAAGTACTAAGCAACTTAACTTTAACATTCCTACATATGTTCTTAGACTCGGTCTCACGATTTTCATCATAATTATAAGTTAAAAAAAAAACATACAAACACATAGCTGGATCGTTAAATGCGATGGCTTCATCCAGCAGAGACCTTAGAACGCAGCAGAGTGTTTAGGCCAAGTTGTTTTTATCAAGATACAGTTCACGAACGGAATGAGCGAGTGTATTACTGAAATGAGCAAAAAAAATACTGAAAGGTTACCTACGCTTGCTGGCATTTTTATTTTATTTGATAGGTTAATAAAAACTGTCTGCGCGAAGTGGAGGATTTAGGGTAGGTGAAGGCTAAAAGAGCTGAGCGAAGGGAAGCCTCTTGCGCCTTCCTGTTGGGTTGACATAAAATAACAACTAAATCCAACACTTGTATTTAAAGTTACTCGAATTAAGGTTTTCAAGTTGCTGTTTTCTAGATTTCTATTCGGTCTCAGTTTTTCGCTCAATGCAGAACTTTTTTCAGCCCAAACCATTATTTTTGTTTATCAAAAACTGGATTTATGGTCACACGTTTAATTACTACCCATTAAAAGTTAGCAAATAAGTAAAATTTATTTATTTCATACCATTTATCATATTTTTAAAAGTAAAATGTTATTCATACCATTTTCATTACATCATTAGCTTTGCACAGCCGACCCTTAGCTATAAATGTAACTGTAACTCGCTCGGAATGTTTACGTCAGTATGACATTTAAGCAGCATTTTATACACCGAGCGAGCGAAGCATTGAGCAACTTGAGCAAAAATGCTTTCGTACATCTGTCTGTCCGGATTTCCGGCTGATCTCCTCTGCAGGGACCAAAGTGTAAGTTTTAATAAAATTAACTTTACTACCGCGTTGCCATAAAACGCCAGTTTTGTATAGAAAAGCCACGTGACCAGTGAGTCGCAAGCTCGCTAGTCACACAAAATGGCACTTTACGGCAACGCGGTAGTAAGGTCAATTTTACTGAAAACTCACAAATCGCCCACAGGTCGCATTTCTCAACGGATTCTCGTGAAAATTTGTGAGCAAATTCGATAATTACTTACTTGTTTTTTTTTGCCGATTTAGTTCATGGAAATTTTTCAAAATTACTTGAGATGCGAATAAAACTGTAAAACAAACATTTTCCCAAACGGCTCGGCAAAGTTTCACAATTGAGGTGCTATTAGACTTATGGAGATCGTGAGAGTGACATAGGCTTTATAATTTTGGTACAAAGTTACTGTTGCAGCTGCTTTCATACTCCATGTCCGTAACCAGGTGTATTCATAAGATTGTATGTTAGAAGTTGAGCTTTCCATCAACAGTCTCGCAAGGCCTCACAGAGTCACCAGTGAGATATGCCGATCTTCTTGAGTTGATATAACAATTTCCAGCTATACCTATAAGTCCGATTCATGTTTATTTGCTCTTAATTCAATAGATACCAACTCACAGAGCACAGATAAATACCGTTGTTGGTCAAACATCACTGTACTTGACATGATGACTATATATTTGACAAATAAACTGGAATTTAGTCTGACAACTATATTTGGAACGTTATTGCCATTGAACGAAACATATCAGGCAAGATGATTTTTTATATTTACTTTACTTACTATATTTACTAAAATAATTTTAAATTTATCATTGATGGATAATTTAATAAAGATTTTATAGTTGAGCTCAAATGTGCCGCTGCCACCTCGTATGGTAAAAGGCGTGACGATGTGTATGTATGTTTGTAAATCCATCAATTGAAAAATCATATTTAAGTATTATTTTTTGGCAAAGGGGAAGGAGTAAATCGCGGAGGGGACGAAAACATATTCAGAAACTATAAAATGAATACCCACTACAAAATGATATAGAAATAGTAAGATAATTTATCATAGAAGTCGGGGTAACCAGTGACGATCAAAGATTTATTACGATGATTGCATTTTATTTTTATTCTGATAAATAAAATATTAGTTTAAATAAAATCTACCTTTGGTAACTATGGACATCGACTAATTCACTAAAATGGCCATTAAACATGTCATGGACAGTCGGTACCTATCAAATTACCTTTACATATATCTGTGAAGACAATCGAAAATTCATCCCATTATACCATATTACCATTGCTTATGTCTTCATAAGAACTCTAATTGGAAACTACCTGTTACTCATAGCTATGTTTTTGTCAGTGTATAAAACAGTTTTTACTGTATTGTACTAGACTCCCAATAAAAAATCGGAAGCCTTCATCCAAAATTACGTCATTCACACGTGTGGTGATTGCCAATTAGTCTAATACTAGTAACATAATTATCGTACAAAGTAATATTAAGCAAACAAGGACAAGCTAACAAGAACAATTAAAAGTCGTGCCTCCGCCAGCGCAGCATCAGAGAATAGAGGATTGGCCGGCGTAGCAAAACAGCTGATGTGCTGCCAAACTTGATTTAGTTAATAACATAACATAACATTGCGTCAAGCCTTTTCCCCTACGGGGTGGCAGAGGCACAATTTTGCCAACTTTGAGCCCGTTATTCAATACTCCATTTTGCGTGACAGGGGACTAGCCCATCGCCGCAACTATGGAGTAATGAAGGTTTCCTCACGATGTTTTCCATCACTGTTAGAAAGTCCGTATATTGTACTTAAGATAAATTGATTATCACATTGGTACATGGTCAGGAATCGAACCTGTATTCTCTTGTGTGAGAAGCAAGCGTGAAACCCTTGACACGGAGCTCTTAGCTAATAATTTTAATAATAATACCTTGGACACTATTTACACACATTGATCTAGCCCCAAACTAGGATTCCCTGTATTTTGGGTACTAGACAACGATACACATACTTATATAGATAAATATTATACTTAGAAAGATAAACAACCATGACGAGGGTACAAACATCCATTATTTAACAAACATTATTATTATTATTATATTATTATTATTATTATCCGTTCTCATCAAACAAATATTTGCCCCCATCGGGACTCGAACCCGGGACCCTTGGCTTCGTAGGCAGGGTCACTGCCGACTCGGCCTTTGGGTCGTCAATTTAGCAAAGTTAGCTAGGAGATTTTTAGTATATGTATTGTCTCGATTATTTTAACCTTTGCACACAATACATTCCTAGTCTAGTCTATACACCCATTACAATCGACGCGCCGAAAAGTAAACCACATTCTGTTCAATTTTGGCCCAAGCTTGAAATCTCTATACAATGTTCTGGTCATCTACTACTTAGTTGCTGACCATACACTCAATCTTTATCTATCGAAGTGGCTATTGACTAGCTAGCCTCAGGCCGGACCGGACCACACGGCAGACGGTTATTTACCGTGTTTTTTTTTGCTGACTCCACTTTTTTGCTACACCATTGTGCCTGTTGCTAAGAACTTGGAAAGCCAGTTTAATTTGCGTACATGTGTTGGTTCTCAGTTGCTGGGAAGTACCTGTTGAAAGTTAATTTGCGTATTGATTGATGGGTACACATGACGAGAAGGTGTCAAGGCTTAGAGTGATTTTAGATTAGTGGTTAAACATCAGTTTACAACGTTTATTTGCGATCGTTTTATTTTAAAATATGATGTTGATACTTGAGATATGAAGTACTGTGTTTTGTAATTAGAATTTTAACCTGTTAACATGGGTAAACCCTAAAACGGAATTTTTATGACAAACGTGACCTGGAGTACTGAAGATTCTATTGTGGGCATTTGTGGGGAAACAACATAAAATTTGCCTGAGTCGTTATGCGATTACTTTTTCCGGCCAGCAGAGTAGCCATGGCTATAGTAGCGGAATACGGTCAAAGGTATCCTATTTCTGTCTTTTTTGTGTTCCATTTCTCTTTGGTTAGTAACAAATTTACATGATTAGCATTCATATTAATTTCTACCAATATTGCCTTACAAAATATTATCCAAACGCCGAAATAGTCGACGCGTCTTTGCCACTGACCAGTCATTCTGAGAGTGGAATGGGGCCCCTATTAGGTAGGTAGCCAATATCAATGGAATCACCTTTTTTAAACTGCAGATATACCACGCGCTACGAATTAAGAGCGCTGGGCGACGTTGGCGGGTATTACTGCGCATATGTACAGGTATTGAAAAGTGACTATTGACTTCAAGGCCACCGCTCATAACTCGTGGCGCGAGATATAGTGTTAGTCGACGTAACCAATGAAAGCAAGATCCTCAAGAAACCTCACATCGAAAGCAAGACTCGAATCACATCCATCCATAGCATCCCACTCAAAAGGCTATGTTCCAAATCTGATTAGGTAGGCGCCTACCCGCCTTGCATTGTTGTTTAGATGCGCGTGAGTGTTGTATTAGCATATCCAATCCATGCTCGTTTGAATCTGGAACATAGTTATACTAACGATAGACAATATTTATACAAATCTTTAGCAAAATCTCACATTGTTTCTATTAAACCGATCGATACCGAATTCCTGTATCCTGTCATACGTATTAAAAAAGGGCTGGTATTTAATCGCACAGCAAAAAAGGATCAGCTTAAACACTTTTTTATGTTTTAAGTATTTTTTTATTCTTACTGCTCCACCTAATACGAAGGATAAAGGGGGCTTCGCTTTGCTCACCCCCTTTACCTTTCACCTAAGCTATCGCAGTATCTTGCCCTGATATTTTCTGTGAAAATCAGTATATTTGCTGTGCGAATCAGTATTATTCATGTGTAGTTTAATATTTCCCTTAAAAAAGGAGGGGGTTCTCAATTCCGCTGATTTTTGTAATGTTTGTTACCTCGAAACTTGTACTATTTATGAACCGATATCAAAAATCCTTTTGTATTTGAAAGGTTGACCTTCCAGTTAGGTCCCATTTTTTCAAATTAGAAATCGGTTCAGCAGTTTGGTTTCTAAAGCAAAAAGACTGGAATTATGATGACATCCAGATAAACGAAATTGCGTATTATTGCTTTACTGTGACTTATCAGTGGTGCTTAAGGTCATTGTCATGAGATGAATTGTGACTATAAGTACCTACCGAATATTCGTTTATGTCGTGTAAAACGTGTGGACTTGGCTGTCAGACAGACAGATGTCGTTGCCTTGTTTTCTAACCACATTGGCATCCCCTGACCTGGGAGAAAGAAACAGGGTTTGGTTTTTTTAAGTTTTAAATTTGATGAATTATCTTCTTTTTTTTCATTTATTTAATACTTATTAACACTTATTACTAATACAATTTGCCACTCACGTATTCCTTATTGGTCTGTCTGGAGTGGCGAGATCGTTCCTTTTAAATAATAGTTTGTAGCTTACTACTAGGCAATTGTACAAGATCTCTTATAAGTTCGTTAGGTTTGTTAGGCAGTTCGTTAATTATATAATACCTTAATAATAATACCTTGGGCACCATTCACACACATTGATCTAGCCCCAAACTAGGATTCCCTGTATTTGGGTACTGGACAACGATACACATACTTATATAGATAAATATTATACTTAGATAGATAAACAACCATGACTAGGGTACAAACATCCGTTCTCATCAAACAAATATTTTCCACCACCGGGACTCGAACCCGGGACCTTGGGTTTCGTAGGCAGCGTCACTGCCGACTCGGTCATTCGGGTCGTCATATATGGTAGCATATACTCCCATGTGCGCATACCATTCACATTATTATACTTATATCTAATCTGTGTGATTGGTGTGAGGATTCCGGTCACTTAGCATTCAAAAGATACGGTCATACATAACTTATATTGTAAAAACACTACCTGTTTAATATTTGTGCTTCGGAACGCACCTCCTCTTGTTGCGCGACTCGGAACGGAAACAGAACCGCAGCTGTCACTCGTATCGGAAACGAGATGTAAAATTGGAGGTTAATCTTCTCTTGGCCTGTCTCGTCGGTGAGAACATAACATGGCTACCAAGGCATCGGGCCATTGATGGTATTTCGGTGTACCAATTGTAATACAGGCATCGGGCCTGGTCAGAGTGTACATCTACCTCATAGCGTCGGGCTATTGATCGTAATTAGATTCGCGTCAGCGGTCAAGTGAATTGTGTTGTGAAGCACATAGTCGTATCGGCGGCGACTCCACGTGCCGCCAGCAGCGCGCCGGCGACGGCGTCGGACAGCGACGGCAAGGGTTCGATCCCATCCCCCATTCCAAAACTGTCTCCTCTCCCGCATTCCCCTGTCTCGAATCGAGCCTTCAATCTATCCTGTCTGCGGTGACAAGGTAATAACAAATTCATCACTTCTTTTCTCTCACGTGGCAAAGGCACATCCCCCTCAGGATTCCCCGCCGTTCGGTAGGCGTGGGAAATTAATCAGTTTGGTAGCAGAGCGTGGTTTCCTAGTGGGAAATCATCGATTCACGGTAGGGTTGCCTTTGTCACATTGTAGTTGGGAGAAAAGAATATTCCAGATTGGCTCAAGTCGGCAATGAGTCTGTGGTCGGTATACCACGATTAAAGTTCATTTTCGGTAAGTGAAAGTATAAGTGCCAATTTAGTTAACAGTTGTTTTAAAATTGTAGTCGGAACTACTGTTGTTGAGCATAAAAGATTGAACAGTCATTCTGCGAAGTAACTAGATTGTATTACTTGCGATAGAACGTCGGGTTCTATAGTCCTACAGTGTTATTTCGGTTTGCACAGCGGGGTCGGGCTATTTAAGGGGTATTAAGCTGATTTTGCTGACCTCAAAGGAAGTGTGGTTCCTATCGGAGGGGCCACTACTAGAAAAATTGTTTTTTTTATAATAACCTTTTGTGTGTTATTTGGATTGTACCACATGGTGGCATTCTCTAATTGATTTAGAGTGTATATTATAAGGTGTATGTTCACAGGGCGACCATATTAAATATTGTTTATGATTTAATTGTTTAGTGGTTGCCTTGGGTTTTACAACTTAGTTTTAATTTCTGTGCCCAGCGCTGACGGGAAAGTGCTGGTATCTGGCTGTGCTTAGTTCGGCAGTGAAGCATAGGACCAGGAACAATTAAATCGGTAACCATGGCACCTTCGCCCTTGACGGTACTGCGGTATGGTGTCCGTGAGGAGATGAGATGGCTCGCCCATACTCACAAGTATGTGGAGCGACCCGACATGGACGATGTCCTGCTCAAGCGTGTGGAGGACGCAATGACACGCGTCGGGAAGGTGTGTCGGCTGGCTGCCGAGGCTGAAGCCCTCGGGCTTACGGATGAGGCCTCGGTGGCTGCAGTGAGGCAGCTCTGCGCGGATGCTGACCAAGCGATGGAGTGCTTGGGCGACATCGAGCGTCGCGCCGAAAAAATTAAGCCGTCGCGTCGGGATGACCGCGGGGAGGGTAGCGGAGACCCCCCCCCCCTAAGGGTGTGGTTGGACGGCTTCCACACCTGGAGATTCCGGCCTTCGGTGGGGCAATTGATGAGTGGCCGGCATTCATCAATTTGTTCGATAGCCTGGTCCACGGTCGGGACGACCTGGACAGCGCCTACAAGTTGGCCCAGTTATTGATGGCACTGCGGGGTGAACCGAAGGAGTTGGTCGGTCACCTAACGGTTACGGCGGGCACTTATGAGATTGCCCGGGTCATATTGTTTGACCGCTACCAACACAAAAGGCGGTTGGTTGATGCGCAGCTGGGGAAGCTATTCAGCATCCCAAGAGTAACCCGGGATGTTGACATCCGAGTACACGTGCTCAACCCTGTGCTGGTGGCCACTAAGGCCCTTCAGAACCTTGGTCTGCCGGTAGACCAATGGTCATATATTGTGTTATATATGGTTTTGTCACGGTTGCCTGCAGCTGTTCAAAGTCGGTTTGAACAGCTGCATGGGGGCAGTAGCTCGGAACTGCCCACGCTCGTCCAATTAACGGAGTTTTTGGAGGGTGAATGCAGGCGATGCGACACCATGGATTCGGAGGCCAGTGTGCAGCGCCAACCCGCGCGGATGCGGGAGGGGCCGCGCCCCCCACCCCCACGGGGGGGTGGTCGGTCAAAACAATTTGGCGTTTTGAGTGCCGCGCCGTCGGGTGACGGCTGTGTGCACTGCGACAGTGCCGGTCATGAGGTGACCAGTTGCGCCAACTTTAAGGCGCTCGGTGTGGCTGCCCGCAGGAAGGTGGTCTTCCGCCACCGATTGTGTTTCGGTTGTTTGGGGCCGCACCCGCTGAGCGAGTGCTCACGGGCGTCCCCCTGTGAGGGCTGCGGTGGCAGGCACCACGTCGTGTTGTGCCTGAACCGGTCAGGCCCATCGGACGGTCACCAGGGCCGGACTCAGGTTGGTCGGTCACAGGGCCCAACCAGGGCCGGACCCAGTCCCCCTCCGGGCAACGGGAGTCACCAACGGGGTGACTGGGGTACCCGCGGACGGGACCCCCCCCGAGGGGAAGGGGGCAGCGCGGGGGGTAACAGGCGGGACAGCCGGGGTTCGGTCGCCGCTGTCCAGGGTCAGCGAGGACTTCGGGCCGCTGGCTCACCGCGTGTTACGGGCGGGTGGCAGAGTGGCGCGAAGGCTGGGAGCCCACCACCTTCTGCGCCACCCTGCCCGTCGCTCTAGGAGGCGAACAGTCGGATGTCGCCCCCATTCCTAGAGCGCCCCAGGTTGGATCCGCTCTCCCCCCTCCATCCACGGTGGCCACCGGGCACACCGTTCACAGTCCGGTATGGTCGGGTACCGGGAGAGCGAGGGGCCTATTATGCGGGTTGGGACCCCCTAATGTACATGCGGTCTGATATGCCACCGGTGGCATATCAGCAGCCGAGTTACCAGGCCGACGGAGGTCTGAGCGGGTTCGGATCCCGCGGGGGTTCCCGCTAGGGACACGCCGCCCACTTACAAGGTGCCGCCACTCCACAGACGGTCATGCTCCCCACCGCCTCGGTGATAGCGTGGAGTTCGGACGGCAAATCATGTATGGCACGAGCACTATTGCACTCGGGGGCCCAGGGGTGCTTAGTCTCGTGCAACCTTGTAAGACGGTTGGGCATTACGGTAAGGGAGTATCCACATTCCATTCGGGGAATTGGGAACACGGAAGTCGGTTCCGTTAAGGGAGTATGTCGGATTACTCTCTCGTCACGGGTGGATTCATCGGTGAATCTGACGGTCACGGCATTAGTCATGCCTAATGTGATGGGCTCACACCCTCACGTACGGTTGTCGCCCTCGGTGCGACAGTTGGTCGCTGGGTTGTCACTGGCTGACCCGGAGTTCGACATTCCGGGCCCAGTAGACATTTTATTGGGTGTCGATGCCTTGGGATACCTGTTAGTGCCAGGTGTCCACGTGTTGCAGGCGACTGGTCTGGTTTCGGTCAACACCAGACTGGGCCATGCGGTAATGGGTCCGGACATGCCGGCTGCCCCACGGCTAGCGACTCGTAGCCCCTTATTCGGTTCTGTACTCTCGGAGGTGATACAGAAGTTTTGGGAGGTGGAGGAACCACCTACGGTACGCCGGTTGGACCCGGTTGAAGAAGAGTGTGAACAGTTTTATCGGAACAATTCTGGTCGCCTTCGGTCAGGTCGATTTCTCACACGTCTTCCATTTCGGAGTGATCGCCCACCGCTGGGCAGTTCACACCATGCAGCCGAGACGCGGCTTCTGTCGATGGAACGACGCATGAAGCGTGACGGGATTTTCCGGCAGAAGTACGTCGACTTCATGCGGGAATACGAGTCGCTCGGCCACATGTCGGTTTCGGGTATCGACTGGAAGCGTGAAGACCATTGCTTCCTGCCTCATCACGCGGTCTTGAGGACCCCGGAGGGCAAAATACGGGTAGTGTTCGATGGATCGGCATCAACATCTAACGGCATGAACCTGAACCAGTGTTTGCATTCAGGGCCGAAGTTGAATCATGACATCGCGGATGTTATCACACGGTTCCGTCGAAACAATGTTGTGTTTGTAGCTGAGATCCGGATGATGTTTAGACAGACGGTCATTCACCCTGACGATAGACGGTATCAGCTGATACTGTGGCGAGAGAGCCCAGATCAGCCCATCAGGGTGTACGAGTTGAACACCAACACGTACGGGCTACGGTCTAGTCCTTATTTGGCGATTCGCACTCTGCGGGAGTTAGCGGATCGAGAACGGTTAAATTTCCCTAGAGGAGCAGCGATCCTGGAGCAGGACCTCTACGTGTACGATATCTGTACCGGTGCAGATTCCGTGGAGGAGGCGCTCGCTCGACGGGACGAGCTAGTTGAGCTCTTACGGGGTGGAGGTTACGAGCTCCGGAAATGGATGTCGAACTCTCCAGAGTTACTGACTGGTCTTCCGGATGACGACCAGCAGGACCCCCACATTTTTGAAAATTTGGAAAATCCAAATATGTTGTCGGTATTAGGCGTCCAGTACCAGCCGGTGTCAGACATGTTCTCGTATCGGGTCGAGTTGGACTCCCCGAAGGTCTGGACGAAACGGAACGTCCTTTCAACGGTGGCTAGGACATTTGATCCAAACGGGTGAATCACCCCGGTAACATTTCAGCTCAAGTGTTTTATGCAGCAATTGTGGTCTGCTGAGCTGAAATGGGATGACCCGATCGGCGGGTCATTGAGCTCGGAGTGGGACTCGTTCTTTTCGACCCTCCCTGGCATTAATCGGATTTCACTGCCACGGAGGTTGGTCCCCACCAAACGATACACCGCCACCCTGCATGGGTTTTGCGATGCCTCGGAGAAGGGCTACGGAGCTGCGGTGTATCTGCGTACGGTCGACTCCTCGGGGGAGGTTGATGTGCGGTTGGTCATGGCCAAGAGCAAGGTTGCGCCGTTGCGCACTCGCCTGACCATTCCCAAGTTAGAGCTTTCGGGAGCGGCTCTCCTGACTCGTCTGCTCAACCACACGATGACGGTTCTTCGTGGGTCAATAGCGTTGGAAGATACGGTCTACGCTTGGACGGACAGCCAGATCGTGTTATGCTGGCTGAAGGCTTCAGTTCACAAGCTGGAGATTTTTGTGGCGAATCGGTTTTCGCAGATTTTGACTTCGGAGGTTCCCTTAATCTGGAGACATGTTCCAGGGGAAATGAACCCAGCAGACTGTGCGTCTCGTGGGTGTCATGCTCCGGAGTTGGTTGGACATCCCTTGTGGTGGGGTCCAAAATGGTTGACTCAAGCCGAATCGGATTGGCCAATGAGTCCACGCGTTACCACGGCGAACGGCGCCTTGACAGTCGGTGTCTGTACGACGCAACCAGAGCCGGAAGAGGAGTTCAGCCTGCTGGAACGGTACAGCTCGCTCGACAAGCTGGTCAATGTGACCGCCTGGATCTGCCGATTTGCGCGGAATTGTCGGAATTCTGAGGCGCAACGAGTGCGGACACAGGTCCTGACACCACGGGAACGGAACCATGCGTTGTTCGCATTGGTACGGAACGTGCAGACGGTGCACTTTAAGTCTGAACTGGACATTCTGAGACGCGGACGCGTCCAACTGAAGGGAGCTGTGGCTCGGCTCAACCCGTTCATTGACCCTCAAGGATTGCTGAGGGTAGGAGGTCGGCTGCGGAATGCCAACCTGCCTTATGCGGCTCGCCACCCGTTGTTACTCCCTAGGAAAGGGAAGTTGGTCGAACTGTTGATACAGGATCGACACATTCGGAATGGGCATATCGGATGCCACGCCTTGATGGCGTTTCTCCAGCGCGAGTTCTGGATTCTATCGGGAAGACGCTTAGTGCGTAGCGTCGTATTTCGGTGCCTGCCTTGTTATCGGGCCAAGGCGGCTACGATGCAGCCCCAGATGGGCGATTTGCCCTCGGATAGGGTTAACGAAATCCGGCCCTTTGCGGGTGTCGGAACGGATTTCGCGGGACCATTCATGGTCAAGTCTTCACAGCTACGGAACGCCAGATTAGTGAAGGCATACCTGTGCGTCTTCGTGTGCTTGGCCACGAAGGCAGTCCACTTGGAGGTGGTCAGTGACCTCACTACGGAGGCATTTATCGCATGTCTGGATCGGTTCGTCTCACGAAGGGGCCTCCCGACATTAATCCGTTCGGACAACGGCACAAATTTTGTCGGAGCCAGGCGATATCTGCAGGAGGTCACTCAATTCCTGAACGGTAACCAGGACGCCATCGGTACGGCTTGCTCCCGACGAGGGATTGAATGGGTTTTCAGTCCGCCGGGATGTCCTCATTGGGGAGGAATTTTTGAGGCTGCGGTTAAATCGGCTAAGTCGCACCTGACGAGGATCATCGGTGAGACCTCTCTACGCTTTGAAGAGCTTGCGACGCTGTTCTGTAAAATTGAAATGACACTGAACTCGCGTCCGTTGTGCCCGCTCAGTTCGGATCCAAATGATTTGGAAGCGTTGACGCCGGGTCACTTCCTGATAGGTCAGCCCCTTAACGCCCTGCCAGAATACCCATTCGGTGATGTTAAGTTAAGTCGGTTAACTAGGTGGCAGATGTTGCAGCAGATGGCTCAAGATTTTTGGAAACGGTGGTCCCTTGAGTACTTGCACATCTTGCAGCAGCGCCTTAAGTGGACTGACCGGACGAGCCCCCCTCAAGTCGGTGATTTGGTGCTGATTAAGGATGCGAACCTGCCATCATTGAGATGGAGACGAGGACGGATCGTCAATTTGTACACGGGTCGGGATGGCACGCCTCGATCAGCGGAAGTCAAGGTGGGGGACTCGGTCCTCAAGAGAGCGGTCGCAACACTTTCTCGCCTTCCTATTGATTAGGGACAGGTTCGGGCCTGTCCGGGCGGGTGACTGTTTAATATTTGTGCTTCGGAACGCACCTCCTCTTGTTGCGCGACTCGGAACGGAAACAGAACCGCAGCTGTCACTCGTATCGGAAACGAGATGTAAAATTGGAGGTTAATCTTCTCTTGGCCTGTCTCGTCGGTGAGAACATAACATGGCTACCAAGGCATCGGGCCATTGATGGTATTTCGGTGTACCAATTGTAATATAGGCATCGGGCCTGGTCAGAGTGTAAATCTACCTCATAGCGTCGGGCTATTGATCGTAATTAGATTCGCGTCAGCGGTCAAGTGAATTGTGTTGTGAAGCACATAGTCGTATCGGCGGCGACTCCACGTGCCGCCAGCAGCGCGCCGGCGACGGCGTCGGACAGCGACGGCAAGGGTTCGATCCCATCCCCCATTCCAAAACTGTCTCCTCTCCCGCATTCCCCTGTCTCGAATCGAGCCTTCAATCTATCCTGTCTGCGGTGACAAGGTAATAACAAAATCACTTCTTTTCTCTCACGTGGCAAAGGCACATCCCCCTCAGGATTCCCCGCCGTTCGCTAGGCGTGGGAAATTAATCACTACCAGTACATACACTATAATGTAGGAATACATTTCACGTTCAATTTAAATATCATTCATAAAACCAATTTGACTGTTCTGGTTTCGGATTACGTTTGCATTAAATTGTATCACCACGATAACCAATTCTTATAACATGCAATAAAGTTTACAATTGTTTGCGAACCTGAACAGCATATGATGTGGCGCCATACCATAAACGTGCGACATGTGTATGTATGGAATAGGTATGACAAACATGACGTCACTAATATTACGCGGCTGTACCGACCACGTATGGACCAATCAAGTCGCTCAATTACTTTCATGATTTATGGAAGTGACCATTTTATAATCCTGTTATGTAGCCATATTCTCTAGATACGAAATCTAGAAAATTCTATTCGGAATCCCTGTCAATTATATGTTTTGTATGATATGTGCTTACTTTAAAGAGTTTCGTTTTGCTAATCTTGACGACCTCTGTGGCTCTGCCTACCATGCGAGAGGTCCCGGGTTCGATCCCCGGCTGGGGATAAAGAAAATAAAAAAGAGGTCTTGTATTTTTATAGTGTGTGACGTCACTGTTTCTGGTTTCCACGACACAGGGTAGTGTGGGGCCAGAAGCAATGTATGTGCCTGTATGTAAATGTTTATGTGATCAGAGCGCGATTATTGGTGTCAGGAGCTGTCTTTGATGAAACGTCAATTTGAAAGAAATAAATCGAGAGAAATAAAAAATCGAGCTACTGGATCGATTATTCTAAAAAACTAAACTTGCCAATATAATCCAATCCGTGGGGACAAACAGAGTTTTTTTTCTACTGAAGGTGAAGTAGCAAAAGTTTTAATTTGTATTGCTTAGGTATGGGCTACTCATAAAAAAAATAAGTTTTAGACCTCGAGGGTCGACAGCGTTAGCCGCCATCTTGAATTTTATGGGCCAAAATATATTTTTTACTTATTGCTTCAACAGCTCATTTTACTATAAACAATCTTTGAATAGAATTAACTAGAGAAAACTTCGTATAATTCTTGACTAAAGGTCTTTAGGTCAATAGTTTTAGTGTACTTACAAAGTTTACTTCAACATGTTTTGGCGGTTAAACGAAACCGGGGTCTGCGAACAAGGGAGTTTTTGGCATGGGTTCCGCTCCACAGAGAGTAAAAAATTAACCCTTAACTTAAAGGATCTCATGATTGTCTCTCTGGCTGCCCTACTGCTCCTGCTCTCCTCTTTTCTCCCTCAGACGTGCAGGTATCAAGTTAAAAATGATATCAACTACTCATTGTTTGCAGTACCAACTGTGAAAAAATCAAACTTCTCAGTCAAAGCAATCAAAAGATGATGTAGACAGACGGGTGAACAGACGGACGGACGGATGGACGGACGGACAGCGGAGGGTTAGTACTTGGGTCCCATAGCTATGGACGCTTGAAAAATGCGCCAGTTTCTCCTGCGGCGTGGTGGCCTGGAAATGCGCCAGTTACTCCTGCGGCGTGGTGGCCTGGAAATGCGCCAGTTACTCCTGCGGCGTGGTGGCCTGGAAATGCGCCAGTTACTCCTGCGGCGTGGTGGCCTGGAAATGCGCCAGTTACTCCTGCGGCGTGGTGGCCTGGAAAGGCGCCAGTTACTCCTGCGGCGTGGTGGCCTGGAAAGGCGCCAGTTACTCCTGCGGCGTGGTGGCCTGGAAATGCGCCAGTTACTCCTGCGGCGTGGTGGCCTGGAAAGGCGCCAGTTACTCCTGCGGCGTGGTGGCCTGGAAAGGCGCCAGTTACTCCTGCGGCGTGGTGGCCTGGAAATGCGCCAGTTACTCCTGCGGCGTGGTGGCCTGGAAATTGGTATTTTGGCCAAAACGCATGGTAAAGTAAAGGCAATATATATAATACCTGGGGTATTCAGGCAATGTATGAAATATTATTAATATTAATGTCCATTACATACTCTACCTAGGTAATATATACAATGCCCAGGGATTATATAGAATACCTACTTGGCCACCGGGAATGTGTAAAATAAATAGATTTTGGTAGAGTATCAGGGCAAAACATTGCGGTAGCTTAGGTGAAGGGTAAAGAAGCGAAGCCCCCTTTATCCTTCTTGTTAGGTTGAACATGCAAGAACAACAAAAAGTACTTAGTTTTAAGTATTTTTTTTTGTTCTTACATGTTTAACCTAAAACGAAGGATAAAGGGGGCTGCGCTTCGCTCACGCCCCTTTACCCTTCACCTAAGCTACCGCAGTGTTTTACGCTTTTACATACATTACCGGCTACGCATTGGCATTATATATATAATACCTACGCAAAGCATAAAATAAATTATATTTCATACATTACTGCAGGTAATGTTAATGGTAACGTTTTAGGCATTACAAATATTGCCTAGGGATTATATATATACCGGATTATACAGATTGCCGGTAACAGATATACTGTTTTAAGGTACGTACAAACAAACTTATGAATGCACCTGGTTACATACATGGAATCTGAAAAAATAACTAACGCACCAATAATAATAATAATAATAATACCTTGGACACTATTTACACACATTGATCTAGCTCCAAACTAGGATTCCCTGTATCTTGGGTACTAGACAACGATACACATACTTATATAGATAAATATGATACTTAGATAGATAAACAACCTATCGTTGACTAGAACCCAAGACACAGGGAATTCTAGTTTGGGGCTAGATCAATGTGTGTAAATAGTGTCCAAGGTATTATTATTATTATTATTATTTAGAAAGATACACAACCATGACTAGTACATACATCCGTTCTCATCCAACAAACATTTGCCCCCACCGGGACCCGAACCCGGGACCCTTGGCTTTGTAGCCAGGGCCGACTCGGCCATTCGGGTTTGGTCGGTCGACTTTGTAAACAACTATGTAAAAGTCGCTATTCACCCCACACCATCGCTACCATTGTACGGTAGTACGGAACCCTTCGTTCGCGAGTTAGACTCGCACTTGACTCTTTTTTTTCGTTCTGTCATTTTACCGGCTCCACTTTTTTGTAGGCAATATTTTTTTCATATTAAACTTGAATTATGTTTCGGTTATCATGATTAGTATTTTTGCAGAAGATTTCTTGAGAAAAATGCCTGTGACAGACGGACGGACGGACGGACACCCGAGTGATCCTATAAGGGTTCCTCATTTTGAGGTGCGGAACCCTAAAAATTATGAGAAAACCACCTATTCCTATGCGGGATGGCAGTAGCACAGAAATATGAGGAAATCAATGAATGCCCCTGTATGTAAATGTTATGTTATGTTATCAAATACTGAAATTTATTTAATCCAGTAGACATCAGTTATTATCTGCGTAAAGCTATTATCTAGAAACACCGTTTTCCGGTGACTCATATACCAATTTTCGGAATAGACATAAAAAACACGAGGCGTTTTTTCATAGTAATTTGGCATGATGTAATCATGAAATTACCGTCATGCTTCAAGTATTCATGTTGGTATCTAACACAAGCTACAGAGCCACAAAAACTGACCCAGTGGCTAACCCGAGGACTGAAGTGTTCAGCATGAGATGTCATTTGTCTGCCATTGACGGCCCGTTAAGGAGCTATGAAAAAAAATGGGGTTTTTTTCGAATCCATTTACTCCACCATGAAGTCATCTACAGATTTTATTTTGGGGTTAACGTTTATTTTCACTAAAGGAAAACGCGATTGGGTGAAATTTTCTCGATAGAATTTTATTACGAAAACACCACTGAATTGTTTTATTTTTTCCTGTAATTCTGAAATCCTGACTAATTTCATCGTGGAATTGCATTCAAAATGTAGGTACAATGTATTCGCAAAATCTCCTTAAAAAAATTTTACGTAGTTTATTTTTAAACAATTTTTCTAAGGTTTAGAGCGCTAAGTTTTTTATTTTTTTTCCCGATTCCGTCCCTCTCACACTGCGGATTTTTCTGCCTGGAGTAACGGGGACCTTTGCACGGACGAGGTATCGCCTTAAGTTTGACATGTACGGTAGATAAGAATCATAGTTTATCTATGCGAACGCATTCTAGGCTAGTATGCAGCCTTGCCCAACTACTTTCGTTTCTCACTGCAAATTTTCAACAACCTAACCCTAAAATGCCACATCTGTCACATGTCAGTGGGTGGCCTTTAACCCAGCACACTTTACTGGGACAACTGCTAATGACAGAATGCACGCGTCAAGCTAATCTAAGCAAGTGACATACGGAGCAATTTGAACGTCTGGCCAGAACTGACGTAAAGTACCGAATAAGTACTTCGTAATTGCGGCCTATTACACCAATCAAGAAGGTAACGTAATTTTCCAGAGTTTTCCTAAAGTCAAGCATGCAGTTTATTTTATAAAACATGCGTAAATATGGCTTGTACATATTGTGTAAGTCGTTTGAGTCTCGCGCTGTCTAGTTAAGGGATTAAATATGGTTAGCGCCAGGGGGCGCGAACAAACAAATGCATCTTTAGCTTCAATTCTAGGCTAAACTAGACAACGTAAAAAATATATGTTATAAAAGGTCTATTAGAGATAAGAATGGACTTTTAAAATAACCGGATATCTGTTATATTTAATACTTAAAAATATTTTTCGCAATGCATTATTATTCAACTAAATGAACAAGCGCTCGGAGATGAAATCAGTTTCCTATATGAAACTTACACGCTAAAATAGGAAAAAAAAAGGGAAATTTTTTAGTTGTTTTATTTTATTTTTAATGTTATTATTACAGGAGTTTAGAAATATTTTCTATAATTTTCTTGGTCTCGGGGCTCGGGCTGCTCCGCGGGGCTCTGCGCGGGAGCATGTGTCAGTCTGCTTCGACGCGATACGACGGGTATTTTTTTTCTTTGTCTAATTCTCAATGCCATTGGCCCTTGTTCAGCCCTTAAGGTTTTATACAGGGTGATATTTAATTACCGGACCATATTTTGGGGAATGATAGTACCCGTCAATATGAACAACTTTCCCCAAGAAACACATGGTCGCAAATGGAAAAAAATATGTCCCTCAGCACTTAGTGATAACAAGTTACTATGGCGGACCCAAAAAATTTTTTCGTTTGCGACCTTATGTTTCTTTGGAAAAGTTGTTGATAATGATGGTTACTATAATTTCCTAAAATATGGTCTGCTGATTAAATGTCAGCCTGTATATTTAGGGTTCCGTACCCGAAGGGGCCTACGGGACCCTATTACGAAGCCTCCACTGTCCGTACATCTGTCTGTCCGTCCGTCAGCGGGCTATATCTCACCAGAATGTGTATATCTGTTGCCGCTACAGCGACAATTAATATTTCTCGTTTATTATTGTTCGGTGATACGAAACCCTTCGGCAGCGAATCCGACTCGCATTATAATTCACAGTTATTTATTATGTACTTTTAATTATAACCTTTATACATAAGACATGTAAATATTGTGTAAATACGTTGAGTTTAAATTAATAAAGATAGCCGAGTTGTTGTTTGTTGAATTATTCGGTGAAAATATTGTGTATCTAAGGTGGAGTAAAGATAAATATATACCAGGCATATCAATTAAAAGACCTATTCCTATTAGAAAAGTAATCAATTACGGTTAACTAAAAAGTCGGGATACCTATTCAAATTTATTTTGTCGAGAATGTAAAACAAAGTTCTCAAGACGATAACTTTTAAAAACAGAATCCCTGCTCCGAAACCAATTTATAAAATGTTTTCTAAATTGCTAGATGAATAGTCAATTCAGATAATTGAAAAAGGATTAACTTAATTGGGCTTTGATCATTAAGTTCTGGTTAAAAGCCGGCTTAAAGACAAATAAAAATAAAATAATATTTGAGTATGAGTTTGACCATTGGTTAAAGTTTGATTTATAAATAGTAGGTATGAATAACATGGTATCCTAGTGTACTAGTACAGTGGGAGGGACCAGATGCAATAAATTATTATACAGATTCTTCTACTAAGGTATAGGGGATGAAAAATTGCTGAGACATCACTAGCCAACTTAACCACTAACCTCCCATGGTATTTCTAGAAATATTATTTCCGTTATAGGTTTTGAATTCTATTACCATGTCATAAGGTACAGTATCGCGATGCTTCCCGCATAGGCGCGAGGGGTGAGTTGTTAATATTGGATTTATTACAACAACGAAGCATCAAGGATTTCCCCACTCGCGGTCGCAGAGACACACTTCGTAATTCGTAATTTCTTTATTGTACTACACAAAACAGGCATACAGATAACTTATAATAGATAAACATGTACAAAGGCGAGCTTATCTCTAAAAATAGATTTGTTCCAGCAAACCATGATGTGTAGGAAAGGTGATGGTTGAACGGGGGAAGACCTGCGTGTACAATAAAACTTTAAAGTACTACGAGTAATATATACAAACAATATTATACTGATAATAACCCTAAATGCTAAAAATATAATGCATACACAATTACTTAAATGCAACTTAACAATATATATAAACCGTATAATAATACACTAATACAAAGGGAGATATAGTGCTTCTTTAGCCGATTTTTTAATATATTATGAGATGGACTGTCTCTGATAGTGCAGGGAAGATCTTTCCACTTGTGCCCATGTTTAATGGTGATGGATAACATCGTAAGGAAACCTTCATATCTCCATTTTTGCGGCGAAGGGGATGTCCACTGTCACGCAAAAAGGACCAGGATAGACCAAGAAGCACTATATTACTGTTCATTCATTGTAGTGACGATCGGTTTAGCCTAGCGGGTAGTGACCCTGCCTACGAAGCTGACGGTCCCAGTTTCGAATCCCGGTAAGGGCAAATATTTGTGTGATGAGCATGATTATTTGTTTCTTAATCTTGGATGTTTTCTATGTATTTACATAAGTATTTATCTCTATTAAATATATCGTTATCAAGTACCCATAATACACGCCTTATTGAGCTTATAATGGGCCTAGTTCGATTTGTGTAAGATTGTCCGCTAATATTTATTTATTTATTATTTATTCGACGACCCGAATGGCCGAGTCGGCAGTGACCCTGCCTACGGAGCCAAGGGTCCCGGGTTCGAGTCCCGGTTGGGGCAAATATTTGTTTGATGAGAACGGATGTTTGTACCCTAGTCATGGTTGTTTATCTATCTAAGTATAATATTTATCTATATAAGTATGTGTATCGTTATCTAGTACCCAAGATACAGGGAATCCTAGTTTGGAGCTAGATCAATGTGTGTAAATAGTGTCCAAGGTATTGTATTTAGTGAGCTGACCTCATCTTAACTTAGGCTCACTCCTTCAAACGTGCGTCAACGCTATTCAGGAGTCGGATTCGAAGTAACGGGCCTTAGTCGCTTCACTCAGTCACTCAAATAAACTTATCTTCTCTGTCCGCCAGACACAAATTCCGCTAAAACACCGTTAGCGATACGAAACTCTTATATGGCAACCCAGCCAAGTGATACATTCCGTTAAGTGATAATTTAAAAGGGTTTTTAAGTACTTAGTACTTAAACTGTATCAAAGTGTAGAACGTATGAACACTCACAAAACGCGGTCTGTTAAAATTTTCACAGGTTTCGGATGTTTATGTTTGTGACGTCGCTATGTCTGGTTCCCGCGACACAGGGTATCCTAGTGTGGGGCCAGAAGCAATATATTTGCCTGTTTATGTTTATTGACTGGGCAAAAATTGTTTCAAATATGTCTGGATTTTTGTCCGGATTTCTGTCCCACTGTACCCCTCTGCAGGTCGCATTTCTCAGCCGATACTCGAGACATTTTGTGAAATTTTTTGATAATTATATGTTTTTTTTTGTCGATTCAGATAAGCATAGGTTTTTTCAAAATGGCGGAGATTTGGGGTTAAAATGTAAAAAAAAACACTACCGCCCAAACAGCTTGACCGATTTTAACAAATGATGTGTCGTTGGATTTGTGGAGACCGTGGTAGTGACATCAGCTGTATAGTTTTAGTGAAAAATCAATAGGTTGGATTTTAGTTCACAAACGTAGTTTACAAAGTTATTGGTGCGCCTAGTTTTATACTCCGTGTAAGTAACCAGGTGCATTCATAAGTTTGTGTGTGGTATTGAAAGAAAATGTAGACGATATATTTGTTTTATTATGATTTCACTTGTTCATCCGATAAACTTCAAGGGGTTCGAGTTGTGGTGTAAAAAAAGAATGAAAAAAAAACGCTTTGTCGCTTGCCAGGGCAACAGTGTTTTTTTTATTATCTGTGCACCTCGTTGGAATGCAATAGCGCTATAGCGCCTTGATGACGTCAGGGATCCTGTTGCACAGACATTGTCCGACCGTCATGCAGAGCAACGGTCTATTGTGATTGGGGCTTTACATATTGAAGTGAATTTTGTTGTGGGAATCATTTCATAACAAAATCTTTTATGATGCAGAGCCTGATGGCATCTTTGACGATCGCATTTCTACTTTAATCTTACAAAACACACACACACACTTAGCTTAAAGATTAGAATAGCCGAGGCCTGTACGATGTATGCACCTAAGATTATTTACGATCGAAACAAGATCTTAAAAAGTGGGTACTTTAGCTTTATATTGGCATACAAATGGCATACAAACGCGTAAGCTGTGAACGGTAAATACTAATACACCTAATATTCAGTAAAGCAAAGTTTAAGTATTAGCTGTAATGCAACATTGTTGGCATCGTTTGGTGTGGTTAAGCGTTTGATGACTCTCGATTTTATGATTACGACACACAGCTTGCGATTTTATCAGCCTGACAAACAATGTCTTCCGAGCGCTTCCAATGGCGCTGTTGGATATTTTCGCATGCTGATGATTTAACAGGATTGGCGCTCTACACCCGTATCATTAAAATTATTACTCGAATAGTGAGGTGCTAACGGTTCTGAGAGAAGCATTTAGAACGCTGCCGCTGCCGCTACGGTCAATTTAAATGATTGGTGAAGGTACTGCAAAATTACCAAAAAAATATATTTCAAAAATAAATAAACAAATTGTTTTGTTGTGTCCCATAATATGGCAACACTATCGTATGGTACTCGTATGGTATCCTCTTGTAAGCAGTATTTTGTTGCTTTCATCTGACAAGTAAATTGAAATTGTCTCTGTACTTCAAACGCAAGTACACTATTATCTGAATAACTTTGACAATGCTAAAGAAGTGTGTATGGAAGTCAACCTTCCTCCGAGAATAGCGTTGACACGCGTTCGAAATAGTGGGCCTAAGACCCAACCAAACAATACCAGAAGGAAACGAGCATCACGATTCGACATCAATGACATTGTTAGCATCTTTGTCATTCAAATCAACATTTCGCGAAAATAATTCACTATTAATATTCAATGAAATTGTATAGGACTCATCCGCCGTATCATCGTGTTTACAAATACTTATATGGTAAGAATATGGAACTTCGATAAAAGGGTACCGTTAGATCGTTTCGAAAGACTGCGAAACTTTCCCTGTCAATTTGAAATTTGAAGCAATTGGGGACCTTAATTAGATATTCATAAATTGGCTGATCATTTGACAAAAGAGATGGCGGACAAAGTTGATTTTAATTAGTTTGATAAGCTTGATTAGCACTTTGTTAAGGAGATAAAATATTATTTGGAAGAAGTCAGCGAAATCAGCATGAGTGACGGTTTTCTGAGGTGGAGTCCTTGTCTGTATTTAACTATATCTTTGCCTCCAGCATCTAAAACATTGAGGTGTAGGAATTCAAATTGAGTTCTATATTTCCCTGTACCTTATACATGTGTTAGTTTAAGATTTGACATTCTCCAAATGTTACTTATGTGTTTCTTATGGAAATAAACTCTTTTTGAATTTTGAATTTTATACATTAAAGAATCAATATGAATCAAGAATAATATGAGTTGTATGAGACAAAAAGATAGTATGAAACAGTTTTATACGTTTTCGTTTTCTCTATATGCACTAACAGACACAACAATGCTTGGAAGAATCCGGTGGCCTGGACTCACATACACCAGAGTAGGAGACATATGATGACGCATAAAGAATTTCGATCTGGAAACTGAGATCATGACATCAATTCCACAATGACTGTCTGATTGCTCGCATTGATGACAACTTTGTGATGGCGGGACAATTGAATCGATTGAGTATTGCAGCTTTGTTATTGGCTACTCAAAAATCGAGGGTAGTTGGGACGGATCGCCTGTTAAACCCTATGCCATGGTAATAAAATTGAAACCTATAACGGAAAAGTGGCGTTAGCCGCTGGTAACTGAGGGGTTAACCCCTCGGCAGCCGCAGATTAATTTTAGAGGGAAAAGATTGAAATGTTAAAAAAGAATCTTCGCCGATGTATAGAGGACTAACCGAGCAACATGACTTAATATTTTACTTACTTAATATTTAACGATGAAATAGATAACAAGGACATACGTTTAAATCCGGTGCGACATTGTAAAAATATTTTGCGATGAACAGATTTTCGAGAGACTTTCGAGCAAAAATAATCAAATTAACAATCTAGTGCAAGCCCCGCTAGTTTCTTGGCCTTTGAGCCAGACTCTCTCTCGCCCTCGCCCATGGATGCATCTCTCTTGTACCTATGCTCCGCTACCTCCTCCAAGCGGCATTCAGAGGCCGCGAAACCTGACGCGGCCTGTATAAAGAAACAACTGATTTTGCGTAAATAAAGATTTACAAAGGGCAGTTCGGCCTAATGTGCCGCCTTAACTAAACCATCCTTTTCATGAAATGATCTCGGACACAGTTTTAAATGCTGTCAGCTGTGCGCTTTCGTATTCTATTAAAGTCGGTCATTGATTTTATCGTTGTTATCGGGAAATATTAAACTGCACATCAAAAATACTGATTTGCACAGCAAATATCGGGGCAAAATGCTGCGGTAGCTTATAAGTGAAGGGTAAAGGTGGTGAGCGAACCGAAGCCCCCTTTATCCTTTGTGTTGGTTGAACATGTAAGAACAAAAAAAATACTTAAAACATAAACTTAAGTATACATAAAACATTTAAAACATAAAAAGTGTTTTTGTTGATCCCTTTTTGCTGTGCAAATCAGTATTTTTGATGTGCGATTAAATACCAGCCGTTTTTTCTATCATTTTGCGTTTTGTGAATCAGAAAATGTTAATATTCTACCCGCATCCATCCTTTTATACGATGCCCGATTTACAGTATGTGCAATGCGCATGCGCCTCTCGGCCTGGATATTATTTATCCTTTAGTAGAATACAATTCACATAAAATTTCTTTGATTTTACAAGTCGCTTTTAACAGGTATCACAATGTTAACATTGTGATACCTTTATTGAAACTTTAAAAGCGTTAACCTTAAGGTTAACAAATACATGTCAAAAGGGATTTATCTACAGTAAATACACCAAGACAAACCAGCCCTGTGCCATTAGCCTCGATATCCTCATTCGTCAGAAATGCTATCTTCACGCTACTTTTTAGGGTTCCGTACCCAACGGGTAAGAACGGAACCCTATTACTAAGACTTCGCTGTCCGTCCGTCTGTCACCAGGCTGTATCTCAAGAACCTAGCTAGCTAGAGAGTTGAAATTTTCACAGATTATGTATTTCTGTTGCCGCTATAACAACAAATACTAAAAAACAGGATAAAAGAAATATTTAAGGGGGCTCCCATACAACAATTCTTTCAATACCACATACAAACTTATGGATGCACCTGGTTACGTACATGTAGTGTGAAAGTAACCGCACCAATAACTTTGTAAACAATATTTTGCTGTGTAAAAACCAAACTATTCACTCCACACCATCGCTTCCATTGAACGGTGGTACGGAACCCTTCGTGCCCGATTTAGACTCGCACTTGACCGGTTTTTAAATCCTTGTTCATAACTCTTTTCTTTATTAAATTCGCAGTGATCATTCATTTGAGTTGATTGACTCCTTTCGAACACCTGATGGTTTGTTGAGGGATTTGGCGCCAGGCGTTGGGTAAACCTTTGACGTTGCGTCTGACATATTGATGTATATTCATTCATCATATTGATGAAGAAATAGGTGTCGGGCACAACAGCGCCGTCTTTATCCTCAATGATGAAATCAAAAGTGAAGATGGTGGAAAAGGAAGAGATTTATAGGATAATTTTGAAGAGATATTTATAAGGATTTCATATTATTCAGAGGATTAATGTCTGTTGTACAGTACCATTATTTAAACTTTACTGTCGACACTTCTCAGCATTCTGGTTATTTTTAAATCGTTAATCAATTACATAACTGTTTCAGATTTTTCCCTTAATACACCTCTGTGCCAAATGTCATGTCTGTTGTACATTTCGATTATTTTAACTTTACGGTCGACACGTCTCAGCATTCTGTTTTTTTTAAATAGTAAAGCAATTAACCGTTTCAGATTTTTCCCTTAATACACCTCCGTCCCTTTGTCTGTTGTACAGTAAGATTAATTTTACTTTACGGTCGACACGTCTCAGAATTCTGTTTTTCTTTTTAATAGTTAATCAATTAACTGTTGCAGAGGTTTCCCTTAACACACTTCTGTGCCAAATTTCATGTTTCCAGGACATCTTAATCACTTTCAGCATCTTAAAACAGAAGTGTCATGCGGTGATGTAATAGTAATCGTAACGTACCTATAGGTTATACTTGCTAAGCTATATGCATCCGTAGATTTCGTGCAGTATATCTTATTAGAGAGATAAGGCGATTCTACATAAAATTTTTGGTGTTATCCTCTAACCTTATATGGTTCCTATAAATAAATTACGAATAGGCTTTATCTCTTTGACGTATGATTATGGAAAGCCAAAGATAATTGAGTTGTAATCGCTCCATAGCCTTTCCCATTAAATCAACGATAGACGATTTATAGTAACACTGTAAAATTTAAATATGAAAGCTCGGGCTACCAGGTAGTGGATATATCAAGTAAGAGCCAATGAAGTAATTACATAGTGTAGTTAAAAGGGTCTTGAAACAGATAAATGGTCTTTCGATTCGGTTCAAAATTTAGCAATCACTAAAACTCTCTCCGTCTACGTCTTGTTAAGAATGCGTTCAATAAATATATCAATTCTCCTGAAGTACATTATATTTTATAAATGGTTATTTATTTGAAAACGAAGCTGAGCAAAGTCAAAGAAAAATTTATTTATTACTGTAGATATTTACATATACTTAGCAAACGTCATTTTTTGCCTTTTCTCTACAATAGACCACTGTGGGAGAAACTCTCACAGCAATTATTTAGTATCTCTAAGAAAGGTTGAGTTGCCGTCTACATATTTTTCCAACTATCACAGTTATCCAAAAGATTCTAAGAACAATACCTCTAAAGAGTGCTCAAATTCAAACAAAAAGACGTACCCAACGTGTCTTAGTAAAAGAAACCACTGTTTGCGGTTGGATCTCAGTATAATTAGCATTGGAAGCGCCTACAATCCTCTACACTACAGAAAGTCGTGATATTTATCATGGCATACATAAACTATGGCGAACCGACCGCCACAATCCAATAGTAGAGAGGCACGACCAAAAAATATACCACTTTTACAGCGCGCCGCCTTCCTTTGACGCCATTCATGAAAGGCGTCAAAGGAAGGCGGCGCCATTCATGGGCTAACAACCCAAAGGGGTTGTTAGCCCATGAATGGCGTCTTCATTCCTAAACCTCCTTGTCAGAGAGCCATTTCAAAGGCAACTATTGACTCGGGCCCTTACACAAGCAAGGCTCTTTGCGACTGTCAGACATCATTTGCCTTAGGTGGGTGCTAACCTTTAGGCCTTTGAACGTGAAAACAATCCACGCGATTGTGATGAAATGGCGTTACAATTTATGGTGTATAGAAATGTGTATTTAAAGAATAATGTGCTCTATTATCATTGATACTAAATATTAAAGGGTATGAATGATCATCGATTCGTGATACAATGTGGACATTTTTAGATTAAATTACCAGCCATAAAATAACCAACTTAGCTTTACTTAAACGATAGTGGTCCATTATGTGGGGCAAATAGTTTTAGCCAGTATAAACGATATTGTCCCAATATTATCGGTTTTTTTCTCATTTGCCTCTTCAATATTTTATGTAATTCTCGCATTCCTGGCAACTTACGTGATCTATTCGTTTTTCTGTCTTCGGATAGGCCACACTGTCGCTTATGAAAATGGGTGCAGACTACGAGCTATCAGTCTCTGGCACAAACTCCCCCAACTCTGGAACAACTCGGAGACAGTCTGTCAACTTACATTTTTAAAAGTCGTTTGAAAGAACACTATCTTTCTCTTCCATGCTAAGTTTTAGTATGTATTTGTATCTGTTTAAATATGTTACATATATATGTATTGCATTATTTTTATTAATTATATAGATATTGGTAAGTAGCTTATTCTTTTTTTAACATAGTACTAGCTGTAGTTTATATTTTTTCCTCTCCATTGTAGATTTGCTGGAAGAAATCTCTTGCTAGAGATAAGCTTGCCTTTGTACATGTTTTTTTCTTTATATATTTTTTTGTATCACTGTTTTTTTGCAAAAAAAAAAGTATTTTGAGTATATGTATACGGCCAACTTTACATCGCTATTCGAGAATATTGATATATTTTTTTTAATATGTCCAAATAGTAACAATGTGCCCGTATGTGATCAATTGTAACGCTATGTTTGTTTCGTTTATGCACAAAAGCCAAAAGATTTATGACTTAAATCTGCAAGGCAGGTAATGTAGTCCACGACCGCTTGCGGAATCACAAATGGTCACTATCTTAATACATCAAGAAATGTACATAGCGATTTTATTCATAGTCCATCCTGCAGTTTGACAGCTGTATTCGACTGATAATAAAGCTGTTTCGTGCAGCTGAATAGTGTTCTGTGATGTGAATTACAATCAGGGAATTGGCTATACAAACACAAAATGACCATATGCAGTTTTCACACACCGTTTTGTCGTACAACTTTTAAAGTATTTAAACATTTCACAGGCCAATCAGGAAACATGAGAATTTAAAGGACGGGAGTAAACATAATTAATGATTTCAAGACTACAACATAGTCAATGCATTAACAGAAGCATTAAAAGAAAATACGGACAATCATCATACGAAAACGGAAATCAACACCGCAACCAACGGCATTTCTGATTTTACTATCAATCTTCACCATTCTTCTATCCGAACCGTTGATTTGGCTATCCATAACAAGGTTTAAAATACAATTGATCATGGTGAGAGCAACTATTAAATAATTAAAGTTTAAAGAGAGCAGTCACGCGATGATGCTGACGCGCGAAGAAACGTAAACAGCTAACCTCTATATTAAAGTTATAAATAACTGTATAATCACAAGTACTAAGCGAACAAAACAATTAGGCGCATGACAGGCATCTTCCATCTCTTGTCACACCTGTAAAACAAAACATGTCTGCCTATGTCTATTGTTAGTTTGATCACAGTCACTAATTATACTAATACAGATAGACCACGTAGACCAAAATATGTCACCGGCTTAATCAGAGATGCTACGACAGCATTTTTAGTTCGAGTCCTTTGTCGCTCGGTGCAGCATTATGGCAATATTGCAAATACCACAAGATGGCGCTAAAAGATTAAATTTGAAGAGAACCACAACCGATATAAACGCCAGTGTAATGGGCGCGTTTGGTGCGAGCGTTTTTGGGACGGTTTCCGATTAAGATTTGTTTAAGTTCCGACTGACATCTGTGTTATCGACTGATAGAAATACTGTTGATACTTAACAGTTTAAAAAAAACAGCCAACCGGCGCCGTAGCGAATTTGAACAAACTACGCCGTAGAGGACAAATGAAGTATTATTATGTTTTACGGATATTTCAGTAATCCTGTAATATTTTTTGATGGGAATAACGGATTTTAGTCAGGAACACAATTATCTCGAAATTGTTTTCTCAGTTTGGTACCTTTGAATTTTTTTACATGGCCTGGCCCATAGTATTCGAAGAACAATATTTCAGTTAAAAATATGTAAATAAAATATGTAAGTATGTTACAGCAGACATTAGAAATAGCAATAAATTCAATTTTATTTTATTTACCGAAACACTCAAGCAATCTCTATCTTTACGTAAGATTTAATCTTGTTTTATAATCACTGACTATTTCATCTGCCAAGGTATTTGCAAAGCTAAGAATAAATTCAATCAGAACTTTACTACAGAGGAAGCAGAACGTATATAAAGTTTAAATTGCACTTTATGACTCGAAATTAATGTTGATACAGATCACTTTAAAGTACAATCATCGGATTTACGACAATGGAATTGCACCCACGAACGTTTTCGTAATTAAGGTAACTGGGGAAATAACAGTTACAAGCTGTAATGTTATTAAATTACAGGTGATACTCTGAAAGCATTGTTTGTTCTAATTGAAATTTTTATATTTTGTGTAAGTACATAATAAATAAATAACACTACACTATGTGCCGCTACTATGTGCATAAATCATGTTCAAATTCCATTTTTGTAAGATTCCGGAGAATACATATGCGAACTAATAGATTAACTTAGTCACTAAACTACACTATAATATTGACTGCACAAGACGCTGAAGAGCCCCTGGCTCAGTTACTACCATGGATAGAAAGATAGAAATGCCATTTCACGTTATCTAGTTTTGAATGTTACTCTACCTTACATAAGGTTTAAAATCGCGATACCTCATAATGGTCCGGATAAAACAGTGGCCATTCAGCATTTCCGATAGGTTAGCCTTTTTAGGGTTCCTAACCCGAAGGATGCCAAAAGGGTAAGGGTATTACTAAGCCTCCGCTGTCCGTCCGTTCGTCCGTCTGTCACCAGGCTGTATCTCAAGAACCGTGATAATTAGACAGTTGGAATTTTCACAGATGATGTATTTCTATTACCGCTAAAACAACCAATACAAAAAAGCAGAATAAAATAAATATTTAGGGGGCTCCCATACAACAATTCCTTCAATACCACATACAAACTTATGAATGCACCTGGTAACGTACATGGAGTGTGAAAGTAGCCGCACCAATAACTTTGTAAACAACATTTTGCTATGTAAAATCCAAACTATTCACTCTACACCATACATACCATTGTACGGTGGTAAGGAACCCTTCGTGCGCGAGTTCTATTCGCACATGTCCGTTTTTTTTGATAATCCTTTAAAAACATTTCGTACTAAGATTTGTACCTGGAACGTAAATTGAAGATCGAAATTACATTGATCTCAGCCTGTGGGTAGTGGCACAGCTTTCCAGGATATGCCGAAACCGATATAAACGACACCTACATCAACATTAACGCCTACGAAGTTATTAATTGCAGCAGGAACGAAACGCAATTTCAAACGATCTAAGCTCAGATAAAATCGATATCTAACACTAGGAGCAAATTGTGGAACCGAAGTACTTAATAACTGGTGAATGTAAGGAATCAATTTTAGTTGCGGACAGAAATTATAGGTTTGGGTTTAGGTTTTAACAATGCGCAGTTGTTTTATGAGTTTATGATGATATAGTTTTAGTTAGAGAACAAAATACGAAGGTTGATAATTATGTTCCATACAGTGTCAACCCAAAAAAGTACATCTCAAAACAGTATATATAGATTCGATCAATATTCTAAAAAAAGATTCATTTAGTAGTCTGTAGGTGAGTAAAATTTAACTGCTCTTTAACTAAAACAAGCAAATGGGATAAATTGAAAGGCAGTTTATTGATATTAATATATATTATAAGTGAAAACCCATGTGGGGACATAAATGGACAACAAATACAAGGAAGCAGTCAATCTAAAGCAGACAAGCCGTAATATACCTATTATTATATGGAGAGTTAGTCGCAGCAGGAAACTCTTTATAACGTTATCAAGTGTCTATAAAAATGTATCCAGGTCGATCGAATACATCAAAGTGCCGGCAACAAAGATTAAACTTACTGATAGTAATAAGACATATAACTGAAAACAAACAAAGCATCACGCCTTTTCCAATGCGCAAAGGCAGAGGCATAGTTGTGCCCAGATAACATAAACATAAATAAAATGTATATTTTTATTCATTTATTTAGTCAATGACTCATTGGAAACAACAGTACATCCAACAACAACAACATACAGTGGTTTAAGTGGTGTTCAACACCACTGTGGTTTGTTTTTGGTGTAATCTACTCATTATACAGTTTACATTATACAAGCACATACATTGCTTCTGGCCCCACACTAGGATACCCTGTGTCGTGAGAGCTTGAAGAAGCGAGGCTTGTAAGATAATTTTCCTAAAATCTCATTTTTCCTCTAGCATTCTTTCTAGCCGCGCTTTTAATTCATGTGAAGTAAATGTTCCCCTAATAAGTTTTGCTCAAACGCTTTTGGTCTCGTTTGATTATAACATATTTTTGCTGAAGCAAATACCAAACGAAACCCACCCAACTTATGTTGTTTGTGTTTACTATATTAATCTCACGGACACGTATTCAAGGACGCCTCTTTGGTAAACTCCGTCCGCCTTTTAAGGCTCCAGCTCCGCCAAACAATTTTACCTATATGTATATGTATGTAAATGTGAAAAACATTACCCTCTTACTAGTGCAGTCGGGCAAAACTCGTGAGGTTCGTGTCGTATTTGTATCAGCTTCAGCAAAACTAGAGTGATATTGAACTAGGCAAAAAGCGTCTAAGAACATTATATGGGAAGAAATTTTACTACACGTAAATTAAAATTGTCGTAAATTATGCTATCGTCAATGTTTTCGTCGGTAGTTATAGATCATTCAAACTCCTTTGTCATTGGGTAATTAATTAGGTAAAACATATAACCTCTTTGTTGGTAGCGGACTTTATGCTCCACAGCTGTGCGATGCATAAAGTTACTACACAAAGAAAGATGGAATTATTAGCGGATCTCTTTCACTTACATACATGTAAATTACGAAGGACTTTTATTTAACGACCAACTATGTAATAACATATTATATTATATTACTAATTATCTCGCCAACGCGAAAATTTAGGGTATGTATAATTTTATTACTTATTTTACTATAACATTCCAGGTGGTACGAAGTTCACCGGTCACCTAGTACTCTTATAAAATAATCATTTTAACGTTTAATTTATAGTAATTTCCAACAACTACACGTCTTGTACTGCTTCAAACACTTATGCCAGTAAAATAGAATACCATTCAAACTTTCATTATCAGTACTGCAACATGTCTTTGCTGTTTGTACAGGATTTAGATGCATGTCGAACAGGTCTTTAACTTCTTCCCCCAATTCATTATTTGTATAGGACTTCCTACTCCACTAGCATGGTGTCTGAGTTCAAAATGTAAGGTACCAGATACTGATACCGGTATACCCTTATCTAGTTCAAACGTTAGAAAATGTTTGACGGTGATAACTTAATCGGGCTCTGAAGTTCATGCTACACGCTCGGTGGGTTAGCTAACATGGGAAATGTTATGAAACAGTTTACTGTAATTTAACTGATAAGTAGCTGATACACTGCCTGGCCCCGATGTTACCGGTTTCATGACTTTAGTGTTTAGTCAGTTTCATACTTTGCAGTGAAAGTTGGGTATACAATTAGCAGTGCGAAAGAATTTTATCAGGATTTTGATTCTGAATATAAAACTTTTGGAGTCTTGCGAAAATCTTTTAAAGTATTTATTTATAGACTCAGCTAGCACAGATCGTGACAGTTTGTGTAGAATAAGTATGTGTGGTTTTGTATTCTTCGTATAACCCGTGAAGTGAACATAGTTATGACTCTAACGGCCGAATGCACAGACTGCTTCCCAAATGAAGTGCCACTTGATTGTCATACTGACGCTGTCATTTCTCATGCGTGGGAGAGTGACAACATGACTGAGTTGTCGGCTGTGAACCCGGCTCTAAGTATGATCTTCAACAGCGTGCGAATACCATAAACGTAACCTAGCTATTCTCTGTTAAAATTTCGTTAAGCACAGCCATATTATCGCACCTACCTGCAATATGCATAAAGCTTACTCTCTACAAGTATCTATTACTATTCAAAGTAGGTGGGAAACAAGTAATAGTTATAAATCTTCCTGGGAAAGGAGTTAGCGGGATTCGTGACTTTAACAGCGGATTCAGTGAGCGACTCTGTAATCTATCATTTTAACACCAAACCTCATGATTGCCTTACGGTGACAGTCTATTGGAAAGACTTATTTAATTGACTGCCTATGTGCGACGATGAGAATTTCTGTATTCTCTGGAATTGTTAAATCCTTTTTTATGTGCCCAATTTTCGCAACTTGATATAATCGCCACGTTAACATTTCAGTCGTTTGCACTAATTCTCCAATATTTGATAAATTACCTGTCGGCGACCACCGATTTGTAAACCCATTTCATGTACGATCAGACAACAAAACCAGACGTAATACACTTTCTTTTCTAAGCAACAATGGCTATCAGTACACTAATCAATTGGCGCAAACGAAAACGAAAGCAGGCACCGTCGTCACTCCATTATCGTCCCAGGAAGCGTGGCGATCGCAAATCGTGACTAATCCTTCGCTGTCCGTTAAACTGATATCTAAATTATACATTGGAATGGCCGAGAACAAAATGGCTGGATGTTTTTCGATTTCTCCAAAGACCCCCGGGCCGGGCCACGCCCTGAGGCCCGTCCGATGACATTTTGCTGCTGCCCGATATTGTTCCGGCCATAGATGTGGTAAAGTATTAAAGAGAGGCCATAAGAGAAGGCGTCATAACTGGATATGTAATACTTATTATCAGTTTACGTCTCCGCCCTGCGGCTTTTTCCAAAGATCCAAGACGGTAATTCATGATTGGGTATACTAAAGTGTACATATGAATGTATCCTATCATAACAAGTGCCCTACATTAAAGGATGCACTTTACTCGCACTCGAGTAACGTCATCCTAGAGAGAGAAAATTACCTGTAGTAGGTCATTTGTAGATTTAGCAAAATTACTGCCGTCACTCCTGAATGAGATGGGGTTTACAAACTCCTTGATACCGGCACGTTCTCACATTGACAAGCGCCGATCAGATAGTCCAGAACATTCTGCATTGCTTTCGACAAAGGTCTCTCAGGAATTTATGCAGACATCGAACGCAAATGTTCGCCGTTGATTTGTTTGTCGTGATGCGTGTCGTTTTGATGTGGGGTTGTGTTCGGCATGACAATCTTGACCTTTCGTGGCCTCGTATATTGACAGTGATCATGATACCCTCCAGTATGTTTCTGCTTATATTATCAGGACCTATTCATTTATTTTGCATTCCATTTCATAGTGTCTTCATCGCAAGAGCGACATTTTGAACCGCCATAGGACAGTCTCATCATCCGCAGTTCGAACTTTGCGATAAGCTTCTTCTATGCTAATTTTGCACCATAAAAGCAGCCCTCAGAGACGAATGGCGACGAATTGTGAGACGGGTTACTCGACCGAAATGACGACCACGACCGCTCTGTCAAGAGCCAAGAGCCTATAGAACCAAAAATAATTCTGTTTTAGAACCGTTCAGTCAAGTCACTTTACTGCCTCAATGATCCATGGCTTCTAGCCCTCCACTTGCTCACAAAGTCAAACCCGTTCCGGAATTTATCACACCATTCACACAACCAAGCCCATGTTATGACTGGACTCGTCATACCTTGGCTTGCCTTTGCTGACAAGACAGCCATGTTTGGCTTCTGGTTATGGCATGGTCTACATTTTATGTACTGTAATTTAAGACGTGTAAAGGGCGAACATTTATGAATGCTATCAAATGGTGCTGGTAGACCTCCTACAGTATCTTGTCTCACAAAGTAAAAAGAGATAAGATAGACTGATCATTTCTGAAGGAGAGATAGAGATAAAATTAAGCCCAGTTAAAATAGAAGTTATAGGTAATCGTTTGACATCGTAAACCTATAGAAGTTGTAAAGCTATAGAAGATTTGACGAATAAAAGGGAAGGGACATTACATTTTTATTACTTGAACAATAAAGTCCCTACTATTTACTCATATGCTATGTATTGGCACATACAATTTTCAAAATAAACAATATCTGGATCCCTGTTAAAAGTGATATGCTTCAAGTTATTATTACTGTTGACGTTACCAACCATTTATGCAGTTCAACATCTAGTAGTGTATTTCTTCTTTCAAATTTTAATTCAATTAGTTTATTTGCCAAAATCATAACAATAAGTCGAATCTCTCTAATAAACATAAATTCCTTATAACATAGTTTTAAAATATATATGGTTATATATTCTCCCACCCTATCTGTCACTTTCCCACAACCCGACACAAATAGGACCTTTTCTGAAGAAACAGTTACATTTCTAGGTTTGAGCTTTGACATAGTGATGACGGTCACCCATCTAATTACTGATGTAACCAGTAGTTACTTAACCTGACTGGCGCTAGAGAAACGGAGGTAAGCTATATAAGAGGTACATAATAAACATACATAATAAACCTACATTAAAATCGACCAAGTAATAATATGTAGGCCAACTCAAATGGAAGCGGTAAATAAACATTTGCAGAATTTTATGGTATTTACCAACCGGACCAACAACTCCTAGTATTTAAACATACATAATTACTATGTTGACTATTTGCAGGAAACATATTTGCGAAATAACATATAAGCATGAATACAAATAACCTGTTTCAAAGTTTCTTTACCGCCTTTGCGGTAGTCTTATTGTAATCTTATAAGAGGAGATAATTCTTAAATCTCAGCTGTACCTACAAAATACACGAAAGAACTTGATACGATCAGAATCAATAAACATAAACAAGTATAAGTATAGAGGCACATACATTGCTTCTGGCCCCACACTGGGATACCCCGTGTCGCGAGAACCAGACAGCGACATGACAAACTAAACATCCAAGTGAAAAAATAATGTCGACGCAATTTTTTATGCAATGCGTTCAGCAAAGTGATAATACACGTTTGCGCGTTATTTCTCAGAATATTGCGGAATTTTCCTTTGAATTGTTTAACTGTTACCTGATTTTAATGTATTTTTGCAAGATAATTCTTATCGATTCAATACTCTTAGTCATAGCTGTTGCGCTTTTCGAAATCGAAACCTGAGTTAAGGAAACTAGTATGAAGTAAACCATAAACGATATATGTTTAACTACTCAAAACAAACACAATAATGGCGTCACGCCGTTTCCCATTCAACAGTTCATATCGCATGCCAGGGGGTCAGTCCGTCGCCGTATATACCTTTTACCTTCCACCAGCGTAGTTTTAA